>CM040745.1:33393939-34137639 GCA_022829145.1 Albula goreensis
GTTATGTATATTCCTGTTGTTCTGGCATTAATGACTGCCGGCCATTGCTAGCCAACTCTGTGTAGTTAGTAGCATCAAGCTAGCTATTTTCCTTAGACTGTAATGTTTTTGTTTTGTAACAGCACAGTGTTAAAGTCTGCATTTACCTTGTAAGAGTTTAGGTATTACAGATGGCCTGTACAGTTGTTTTGGATCCTTGGGATGTTCAGTCAGATCTGATGTTCAATTCAGCAGTGTTAATAACCACATTCCAGTTTACGTCCAAATGTCTTTCCACTCAGATGTGATTTCATTCAGTTCTCCGGAAGAGGTCTTGCTTCATATTTGGTAGCCTAGTATCCCCTTTTGGTTCTTCCAATAAACACTTTCAAATATTTATGGCGGGTACTGTCAGAAAAAATTGCTTTGGAGGAGTTTGGGAGGTTGATGTGCTGAAATTTGTTTCCCCAGGAGTCTGCCACCCCAATCCCCATAGGTTGACTACCTCTATGTGGGCTACTATATAGTTAAACAAACTAGTAAAGTTCTTTCATGTCATGTCAATCAGGAAGATGTCACAGGCAAAATGTTTCCTGAGGAACATCCCTTGTATATAAAACACCTGAGTTTTAAGGCAACGTGATGTTTTATGGACTTCCGCTGCCATTTAATTTATGCCAAATGGCCAAAATGTGTACGGTACTCATATCATGCAAGAACCAGGAACAGTCTGATCCAAGGTTGAAATCGAATACATATATTTCTGAGCAGTCAGGCAGGTTTATTTGGATTATATCATTTTGTCTTCCCTCTTGATTTGTGTGGCTGAGCTGTATGGCTCTCTTTGTTTTCTGTAACTTGACTTTTCATCATGCGGACTGCATACATCACAAACAGTCTGAATAAATACTTTTAAATTCTCAAGCAACACCTGTTTCCGACTGAAAAAAACAGCATGTGAGTGGATCGAGCAGTGAAAGTTTGTTAGGCTTTCACACCACTTTAAAATGTACTTTTCTCGGATTTTAGAAATGTTCCTTCATGTCCCCAGCGCAACTTTCATTGTGACATGTATTCCTGTTTGTTTGTGTACAGTCCAAAATAAATTTTCCATAAAGACACTGTGTATATATGGTGCCAGGCAAATACCAGCAGTCGTCCATAAGACATCACACCGCTGTAAAATTCACTTGTTTTGGATACTAGAAGTTTTCCTGGGTATCTCCTATCCCACTTTCATTGAGACATGTATTACAGTTTTTGTGTATAGTCCATTATAAATGTGTAAAATCAGGTGCATCCACTGTGCATACATGGTGCCAACCAAATGCCAGCAGCAGTCTGTAAGACATCACACTGTTTTCAAACTCATTTTTTTGTGGATACTGGACATGTTCCTGAGTATCCCCATCCCCACTGTCATTGAGACATGTTTTACAGTTTTTTTCTGGCCAGTCCAGTTTTGACACCAGTATTTGAGACTTGAATTTTTATTGATAGCTGAATAAAATGCAGGATTTAAAAAAAATATTACTGCATATCACTTCTTTTAACATATGTTTTAAGTTTTCGTTAATATTTGGTCTTTAAATGTGATATTTTACCGTTTTTGTGCAATGTATTTATTTTTTGTAGAGGACCTCTATTATGACAACCACAACCCGGAAGTACTTTTCTTATTATTGGTGGAACACAGTTCGGAGTACAGGTGGTACACAGAAAAAGCAGCAGCTCAGTTCCGCCCGAGAGCTGAGGAGGCGCGGAATTTGTCAGCTGGTTGCCGTTTTCTAACGATAGGAACGCTTCCGTAATAACATTGAGTTAGATTACATGGTTAAGGGATCCCGAATTCCAAAATCATGTCAAACTTTCCCTGGAACAGTGCACGAAGCACACCAGAGAAGGAAAACACAGACCTAGCAGAGAAGGATTTGGTAAAATGGGGACTTAAAGGTTTGTTGAAAATTTTTAAGCGAGCTACTCATGAATTTGTATCGATATACTGAGTCGAAGATAAGTTTGTATGTATACTGACAGTCAGCAATGAGTTTTTGGAGAGTTTTGCTACTTTCTTACATGCACAAATAAATGTTACTGACACTGCCCCAAACAGCTCGTAACTGAACACCACAATTCATGAGTCATAGAGCAGCTGCCTTCCAAAAACCACTCCTTGCTGCAGTACTGTTTTGGTGTTAGCTGTCTTGCGAATTGTGGAACTGTCCACTAAAATGTCGGTTAATGTACGACATGTAGTTATTTTATAAACTCGTGTAAGGAAATTAGGTTTTAAGATCAAGTTGATATGAATCGTAAAACTTATTGGTTGCTATGAAATTCTGTTTTAGGATCACATGGACCAGACTGTTGTAGGTTTGATCTGTTTTCTGGTTTTGATGTTTCAAAATGAATTGTACCTTGGTGGTATCAACAACCACAAAAATTGTGCACTTTCCTGTCATGCTATTTCATGTGTTAGCCATGGACAATACGTGGATGTACAGCCCTATTGAACCCATAGTAACCACCAAAATAGTTTAGAATTGAAAGTTTGCAGGTTCACATCCTGTTTGGGGAACCGCTGCATCCTTCACTTGTATAGCCTGAAAATGAAGCCGTTTGGCACTATGTAAAATCTCAGCAGTGTTGTTTTGGGAATAAGCAAATTCAGTGGAAGTGACTGTGGTAATCCATAGGTAAACAAGGTGACAGAGTCATGCGTAATTTAGCTTGTTGTAATGCTTGTGCTGTGTCTCTGACAGGGATTGAACTCAGGGCCTACCAGCTGGATGGAGTGCGGTGGCTCGCGCAGTGCCTGGAGAATCAGGAGGGGTGCATCCTGGGGGATGAAATGGGCCTGGGGAAGACTTGTCAGGTTAGTCTGTGTCCTCCTTTTTACCTCATCAGCATCAATTTTGCTCAAGACAGCTGGAATGTTGTATATATTATATCAGTATATATCAGATCATAAACATTGGTTCAGAATGGACGAATGCAACAGTTGTGTCTTGAAAAGATCTTCCTTATTGGCTGATGCTTATGGCTGTCATGCCTTATTGGATTTCAGTGCAAATTCAGTCAAACCAGGTGTATGCAAGTGTATGGAGTAGATGAGCAGATACTTCAAACTGTAGGAATGATGATACAGATTATATTTCCATCAAGTTTTACTTCTTCCTTCATGCTTGCTCAGTAGGCCTAATGTCTGCTTAATAACTAAATATATAACAACCTTAAATACCTGGTCTAGTTTGGGTGAGCACAATGAAACAGGAACAGCATGTGCTCTCTTAAAAAAAAAAAATAAAATTAAAAAAAATCTTTAACTGGCTGTCCAGTGATGATGTGCTTTGTACCTATCAGGGTGGAACCTTTTCATTTTGCTGATTACATTTGTGGTAGTAGAAGACATGGGCATATCATTCCTATTTATTTGCTGTAATACCTTTTGGCATAGACCCTCACATTCAACATTTAGTATCCATATCTGTCAACAGCACATAAAAATACATTTCAGATGTATCATCAACAAAGAACAAAAAAACCCAAAATATTGAAAGCAACCTTACAGAATACCAACATTTCTATATTTAGGCATTATCTACAAATACAAATATGTTGGATAGTATATTGTGCATTGCCACGATGAATCCAACAGTGTTCTCGAAAATGGAACTAAATGCCTGTAATACTTTTGTCATTACTTGCTGTCATACCACTCATCCTCCTCTTGTTGATAGCTTTATGGTTTCTTCAGTCAGACATCCTGAAAGGAAAACTACAGATAAACACATTTTTTTTTTTTTTTGGACATACCTCATCCAGCACAACTTTATCCTAAATGTCACACCAGATAATGAAGCTGAGAAGCTCCTTGCAGTGACTTATCTAAATGCACTCATGCACTTGATGTATTTAGTCGCTGTAGATAAAGTTGTCTGCAAAATGTGTATGATGTAATGGACTGGGAAGGTAATGCCATTATAATGTCTGTTTATGGATTGTCAGCTGTAGTTGTACTGATCTCTGATCAGTTGGAAAATAGCTGGCCTGTTCTCTCCTGCTGTGTGTGTAGACCATCTCCCTGCTGGTGTACTCTCGTGGTGCTCTGGGAACTGAGGGGCCCTTTCTTGTGCTAAGCCCGCTGTCTGTCATGGAGAACTGGAGGGAGGAGATGGAGCGGTAAGCTACCAAACCTGTCCCTACATATTTATGTTTTGTAACTGCTGTTCACAAACAGACATTTACAAAGGACATCTTACTGAGGGTATCTATTTCCAGAGGCTGTGTCCATGTTTATTTAATTAAACATGGCAATCCATGTACTACTCTTTGATAATAAGTAAGTTTGATTGAGTATTTAAGTACTAAAACACATGAAAGCTAGCAGAGGTTATGGCCCTTAACAAGTGGGGTTTTGCTCCATTGGTAGATCGTTTGTGTGTGCTTTCATTGGCCCCCTACTAGTTGTTTTGTTTGTTTCCATAGCAAACACAATGTTGTTTGATGCAGCTACCACTAGGTGGAGATAGCAGTCACGTGTTTGAAGAACAAAATTTTTGAAAAACTACCGTTTTCTACATGATTAATAAAAACACTGCCTCCCCCTAGGTTTGCCCCCAGCCTGACTGTGCTGCGCTACACGGGGGACAAGGAGGCAAGGGCGGAGCTTCAGAAGGAGCTGAGCCAGGGCCGTCACTTTCACGTGCTGCTCACGACCTACGAGGTGGCCGGCACAGACATGGGCGCCCAAATCTGTTTTGCAAGGCAAATTCTTGGCTTGCATAGATTACAAAATAGTTGCATGCTGCTGAAAAGAAAAGTGAATGAAGCTCCCTGTCTATCTGACCATGAGGGGAAAAAAGAAGCCAATACCGAGTCTCTTAACCTCTCCCACAGGATCTACAAAGTCTGTTCGGCTGGAGTCTGTAGCTACACATAAACATTCCAGATGCACAGTCATATGGCCATTGAAAATTCAAACTAAAAATAAAGCTGGCTCATAGGGAAAGGAGGGCATTCAACAGGGAGAGAGGTCTCACAATGCATGTAATCAAGGGGCGCTGTGAGTTTTGACTGGTATCAGTTTCAAGTGTTCAAGTTAAAAAAATAAGGATGCTCCATCGATTCACTGACCAGTGAAACTGGTGAATACAGAGCCTGCTCACAATAAATGAGCAATTGCAACACCCAATGTGCATTAGGCCAGTTTCTCTCATTTACACTTGCAGTTTAAGCCACACTCACTACTGGACTTCTATCCACATACCAATACAAGACCAGGTAATGATGTCGTTTGAACAGACACAGAAACACACAGTGACATGTCTGCACACCTCCTACAAGAGCTTCTTATTATTTTTCTTGTTGTGAAAGCCCTTTTTGAAAGGTTTGTGGGGAAAGTGCTCACACACTTGTTTGATTTTTGTACAGATGTGTCTCAATGATGCTGCATTCTTGAAAAGGTAAGACTATTACATTTATATTTCGGAGACACTCTTATCCAGAGCAATTTTCATAATTTACATTTCTATGTGATATCCGATTATACAGCTGAAGCAATTCAGGTTTAGTACCTTCATTTAGGGCAGAACAGCCCTACATGGAAATCAAACCCACTACCACTGACTTGGAAGCCCAGCCCCATAACCATAATAGCTGCGGCATTCCTTTACCATGGTACAGGGTGCCAGGGTTGATGGCAGAGATCACTAGGTTTGTAGCAGCTAATGACCTGCAAGCCATCTCTGGTGTTGCAGGTGGAAGTGGAGGGTCCTGGTGGTGGATGAAGCCCACAGACTGAAGAACCAGAATTCGTTACTGCGCCGAGCCCTGACAGAGGTTAGTGCCCAACACCCTCTGGTTCCCCTTGCCCTGGCCTACCTTGCCCCACCTGGCCTCTTTTATGTCCCTCAACCCTTTAGTGTCCAGTCTGAGATTCAGAGAGCTGTGGCCTTGTCTTTGTCCTCCAGGCCAACACCTTCCTCGCTCTTCCCTTTGCAGTTTTCAGTTCACTTCAAAGTGCTTCTGACCGGGACCCCCATTCAGAACAGCCTTCAAGAGGTCTACTCTCTCCTGAGCTTCATTGAGCCGTCGACCTTTCCTGAAGACAGGGTCGAAGACTTTGTCACCACCTACGCAAAGGTTCAGACAGAGTCTGCTCTAGGTAATAACCTCCCACCTCCCTCTTAATGCATTAACTAATTAACAATTAATTAATCAGCCCCCCCTAGGAACTTTCTGGCCTTATAAAAACAAGCAGATGATTTGACTCATATTCCACATATTATCATTACTTTAATATTTACAAAATTAAAACATATTTGCGTTGTGTCCCAGTAGCTCATCCAGTTGAGCGCATCCCACATAAGGCCAAGGCCCCACCACAGCAGCCTGGGTTCAAATCCAGCCTGGGCCCCCAGCTGCACGCCATCCCCCCCCCACCACCACCACCACCAAACAAAAAGTGAAAAATGCCTTTAGTAAAAAAAAATAAATAAAATAAAAACCTATTTTGAATTAAACCATTAAACCTCTTCACTTTTCAGGCAGTCCAATGAACATCACATATGTAGATTGTAGAAAGTGAAATATGGCGAAAGTACTACACAAAATTTAGTGTGTTAGCCCTGTATTGGCTAACAATATATATGATGTATAAGAACATGAAATTGTACTTGTGCTCTGGTGCCCTGCCCTCAGCCAATGAGCTCCATGGCGTTCTGAGGCCCTTCCTGCTGCGTCGGGTCAAGGCAGAGGTGGCAGTCGAGCTGCCCAAGAAGACTGAGATGGTGGTCTACCATGGAATGTCTGCACTCCAGAAGAAATACTACAAGGCCATCCTCATGAAGGATCTGGGTGAGAAGGGTCACCAGAGTCTCAGACATGGACCTAAGGGACTCAGGCTGTGTCTTTACAGTTCCACAGCTAGCCATCAAGGAGTTGCTTGTTGCCATGTGTTTTCTCCAAACTGGAAAATTGCACATTCATAAACATAGATAATGAGTGGCTTTACAAGTCATCAGAAACATCTTCTGGTGTATTCCAATTTGGAGAAAGCCTTGCCTGTTTCATTCTCAGTTCACTGAAAATATTTTCGAGTCACAGGTAAAATGTAATCGTGTAAACCAAAATAGCCTTAGAACTCAAAAGGATTTTTAGTCATGTGCATTCTGTCGTTAATTAAATTCTATATTAAAACAAAAATGGTGTTTCTACATCCCATTTAAGAACGTGCTTTTATATTTAATTGTAAGACGTCATTATGTACAATACTCCTAAGTGTTTGTCCTCACCTTCGTATTTCAGCCACTCGGTGTCCGGTGGTATAACACAGGAGTCATATAGGTATACTAATGTTGTGTGTGTATATACAAATTTTTGTGTGTTGTCATTCATTTTCTCTTTCTCTTCAGATGCATTTGAGAATGAACAGGGCAGCAAAACCAGGCTTTTGAACATACTGATGCAACTGCGGAAGTGTGTCAATCATCCATACTTATTTGATGGTGAGACTGGTTCACCTGACGGCACCCATAAACCATTAGGAACAGGCTTTGGGCTTGCACAGATGTACAAGTTTACACTGGTGTAATTCACTCCACGATGTCCCTACCTTTACTTTGCCATTACACCTTTCAAGCTCTAGGGCCGATGATTAAACAAATAAATTAAATGAGTATGTGAGCGTATTAATTCAATCAGAAGACTCGCTTATAACTGATGAAAGGTGTTACCATGATGCTTGAAGGAATTTCATCTGGGTTTTAGCTCGCTAACATTAGCCGTTGAGAGGTGGAGAATAAAGTTCTGAGGACTCCTCCTGCCCTCTACCAAAATGCGTATGTGATTGATTTTGCCCTGTAAAATGATCCTTTTTTTAAACGCAGTTGTTAGGTAAACAAATGTACGTTTTAATTTGTGATGTGTCCCTCCAGCCAGTGAGGGTGGATGATGAGCAGCAGTTATTTTCTCGTTTCTTTTAAATGAAGGTGTTACCAATGTGCATGGGATTTTGGAGGGAGAATTATAATAATGGTCCAAGCCTATTTCGTATATTTCATTAAGTTAGATTGCCAGAGTACATGTGACATGGTTATTGCCATACTTGAGTTACATCTTTGTTCCTCCTGTAGAGAACTTGAGTTTCCCCATGTAACTGTGACAGTTTTTTGGGGTGAAGTATTCCAGAAGGATGTAACTTATACAGCAATAATTGTTCATACTTAACGGAGTAGGTCCAACCAAGCACTTTCCCTGGGTCTGATGTTGTTCATGGGGCTGCCATTAGTTCCTTGCCATTCATAGAGTAATATTTGTATTGTCAATGAGTTAAGTTGATGTGGAGTGTGAAGATGGAGGTGGAGCATCTCAGTGCTCATACCTACCCATTCCTAGGGGTGGAGCCAGAGCCATTCGAAATGGGGGAGCACTTGGTGGAGGCCAGCGGAAAGCTCCGCCTCCTGGACCGCATGCTGGACTTCCTGTGGAAAGGGTCAGTCCCTAAGCCCTCTCCCCAGAATGCTTTATTTGAAATCCTAATTGCCTACTGTCTTAACTTTAAAGTGAATTTTGAAGTGGATTGTGTTTGTGTGCAAAAGTGTCTTGTTGGGCTAAATCAGACAACAGGAATAATACGCGAAACCATGCTGGAACCAACAATAAACAATTAACTTAATTTCATACAGGATCTTAGCATGAATTGCCTTAAAGATACTGGGCACTTGAGGTACTGCACTTGTATGTGGACAGTCCCCACTGTCTGATATTGGATCCACACTGTACCAGTGCCAACTTTGGCAACCAGTCTCACCAGGATACGCAGAATTGGCTGTAGCAAAACCCAAGGAGGGGAGAATTTACTTGATGGCCGGGGTTCACATTACTTGTTTTGGAGGATGTCTTGGGCTTCTCTTTCCTCTCCCAAATTGATAGAAGGGGTTTGCATGGCTTATAAGTATGATAGGACATTTAAAATTTGGAGAAAGAGAGGGAAAATGTTTTTAAAACTGATTGCCCAATTAAAATTTTTAGTTTGTTCTTTTAAGTAAATTCTCACCTAATTAACTCATGTTTTGAAGGGGACATCGAGTGTTGCTGTTTTCTCAGATGACCAGGGTCTTGGACATCCTACAGGACTACATGGAATACAGAGGTACCATAGACACTAGAGACTCCGGACACATTATGAGTTATCTGTTAGCCCGTCATGGCCCATGCCCATTCATAGCTGATAATTAAATAAGGAAATTTCAGCAAAGGGCTACTTTAACCGAAGATGAAACCAAAAATTGATCACAGTCCTAGATTATCTCACCCAAAGGTCTGTACATTCTGTGAACTATGCCGGTGTCCTGATTAAAACTGAACTTGCTTGCTTTTATTATAATGGACATTGATGACAATAAGAAATATAAAAGTAAGATAATCGTAATGGATCATAATCATAATCTAAGGAGTTATAATTATGCAAAAGGTAAAACGGAAATAGTCACTGACTTATTCAAACATGCTGACGAGCAACATTCTTTTGGCAGTTAGAACATGGAACAATAACGACATGGGTGAAAATGTACATAAAAAAAGAAAAGAAAGTCAAAGCAAATAAAGAAAAAACCACTGACCTAAAAAAGGGGAGCGGAGGAGAAACAAATGCGTTTTCGAGCCCACAAGAGTGCTTCTTTTGGAGGACAGGAAACTGCAGATCAGACTCAATGATAAACTAGAAAGTGGGCGTAACATATGCATCTGATTTCAGCGTATTCATGCCTTTTCTGTATTGTACATTTTCTGCTTTCACCAGCGAAACACTTTGGTTAGAATTCAGAGGTATGGATTTTAAGCAAAATATCCCCCTACTTTGGGGCTTCTGAAGTGTGTTTCAAACATACCTAGGTGTTTGAGCTTTCAGCTTTGCAAACCTGTCCATTTTTTCGGCTTTGCAAAACAGATTTCATTATAACAGTATTATGACAATGTTTTTAGGTATTATAAATACCGACCCTATTTCCTTAACTCACAGGTTAACTAGTATCGGGTATATTATATTTCAATCTCACTCAGTTCCAGTGCAGAATATCACTACAGATTACCAGCACACTGAATTCTGTAAGTTAAATTCTATGAATTGTCCTATACTTATAAGGGTCAGAATTCTCATTTAATTCAAATTTGGTGTAAATAATTTTTTTATTGTTAACAACAGATTAAATGTTGACAACAGATATCAAAGACATTGCAGTTCAACGACTCTATCTATATATACATCTAAATTCATTCATATCTACCAATGAATCTAAATTCACCTCAAATGACTGACATTGACCTCGGATCCTTTATGCAAATAAAATACAGTAGTCAAAGTTGACAGACAGGTTTTTTTTTTTTTTTTTTTTTTTTTTTTTCAGCAAATTTCTTGTGTTTTTCTTCTTGTGTTCTTTTACCAAAGTACAGTCAGTAAACCTGATGCCAGAAATCCCTCTGCCTGTCTCTGGCTCACTTTTAACGCCATTGTCAGACATATCTGGGAATATATAGGACAGTGATTGTTAAATCTTGCCCTTTGGGCCAGTAGCACTGCTGGTTTTCGATCTGGGATACCTGATGAGTGGAATCAATTGTCATCTCTGCTGATCTGTCTTATTTAACTGATAATTGTTTGATTAATGCAACTGATTGGAATTCCATTCACTTGTTGTCTGATTAGAGGGGTATGAATGAAAACCAGCAGTACTGCTGGCTCAAAGGACCAAATCTGACTATCTCTGATAGAGGGCAAATTGTTTTGGCAAATTGCGCTTTTTTCTCCCAAATATGTTATGCAGCCTGTACCCTAAAATAAATGCCCTCCCCCCCCCATAGGCTACAGCTATGAGCGTCTGGATGGTTCGGTCAGAGGAGAGGAGAGGAACCTGGCCATTAAGAACTTCAGCAGCAAGGATGTGTTTGTCTTCCTCCTCAGCACCAAAGCAGGTAAACCAGGCACAAGGTCGCCCCACATCTCCTACGGAGACAAGGCAAGCCAAAGTGGTCATTGGTCAATTTATCTCATCAGCTTTTACTATGACTGTCACCATTAGGTTAATGGATAAATGAAAGGCTAATAACCTCAGTGAATGGCATTATATATAATTCTTTCTCTAAGTAATTGTCACAACTATTGTGTTTTACAGGGGTGTTATTTCTCTGATTATGAAGAATATGTGTAACAGGTGTTTTATACCTAAAATGGATGCAAAGAGAAAACAGAACTACAATAGGTGCTGTTCTTAATCCAGACAAATGATTATTTGTGGGCTCCAAAAATGCAGCGCCGCACTAGAAACATAATCAGATGGACTCATTGATTTAGTTGCATTGTTTAAATTTGTTCTCAGATAAAACTCCATTCATTTTTACATTTCGGCTCAGTTAGACCCTCATGAGAGCGGAGGACAAAGAAAAATCATAACGAAGTAAAGTCATGCAAGAGGCAGTCACCACCACAGTTTTCTGTGTGCATGACATGACCGTCACGTTCCACCTCCACACACTAGGGGGCGTCGGAATGAACCTGACGGCAGCTGACACCGTGATCTTCATGGACAGCGATTTTAACCCCCAGAATGACCTGCAGGCAGCGGCTCGAGCCCACAGGATTGGACAGACCAGGTATCCCATCCTCACGGGCGGGTTTGTCAGTTTCAATCTCTGATGCAAATAGGCAAGCATGAAATCCAAAACGCCCTTTCAAAACACTTTCAGCTGATAAAAAAAACCACACAGTACTATCATAATGAATTTTTTTGTCTGAAGTATATTGCTGAAGTGTAATCAAGTTAACACGCAGAGATCTAATAGCTAACGCTATTATGTAACTTAACATTCATACGAGTGGGTACAGCAGTCCATTTTACAATGCAAATGGCCATTGTATTAGAAACTGGCCAGGAAAGGAAAAAGATTGAAAATGTGAAGTGGAATAAGTATCTTACACAGCATTGAAGAAATGATTAAAAAGAACCAGGTGAAATGGTATAGAGAGTTGAAATGAAGCAGAAGTTCGCTCTCTTTTGCAAGTGGAAAAAGTGTGGCTGAGCAAAAGAGGTCATTGACCTTGATAGTCCTGTTACATAAGAAAGTCAAAAGTTTAAAGTAGAAAGTTGTGGAGGTTTTAGATTAGAAGCAGCCCACAAGGGGTGAATGGGAAACGGCTCTTTTAATAAAAAAAAAAAAAAAAAAAAAGCCAGTAGCATATGGGACTTTGATTAAATAAGGCCTTATTTACAGAAAGTGGAGATATTTGGAAGACATTTATGTGAGTGTGTGGGAGTGTGGACGTGCTTGTGTTGATTTGTTTTTGTTTTGTTTATGTTACAACCGGAGATATACCAGATCTGAGTGCATGTCTGCAACGTGTTGTTCTAAATGCCCTGGAAAATGATGTCTTTAAAAGGGCAGGTGCCCTCTACAGGCCACAGACGAACATAGGAAACCTAGCATTACTCACAAGATACGGGTACTCATGGGAGACACCTATGGGAGCTGATAGCCCTTGGAATGCCTGACGCTCCACTGGGAGGTGCTAATGCAATGCTAACCAGGAGGACCGTTGCCCCTTCCTACCCCAGGCAGAACAAAAAACACTTCCAGCACTACAGACTCTCAGATATAGTCAGCTAAACGCGTAGCACATGGTTTGATCAGAAATGTCACATTTGTTTGTGAGAGATCCAAGCACAGCAAACGAAGATAATGCAACCCTGTTTTTTTGATAGTTCTATTTGTCAGAATGCTTTAACATAATCATATGTATGTCTTTTCAGTTTAATCTCTTTTCACTTTCTTAGCTGTTGTCATTATACTTTTCAAGAGTAACGTCTTACCTGTTTACATCATTCCAGGCTTAAAATGATTTAATTCTTTTTGCTGATTCTGTCACACCTCTGTCTCATGACACAAAATCATACTTTTTGTGTTTTTGGCTCAAGTTTCAGCTTGAATAAGCCACAGAGGACCCTGAATTGCTTTGCTAAATATCCAGATGTAGAAGTGACAATCACACAAAGCTATTTAACATGACATTTGATAAGCAAATGAACAATCCAGTTTCATACATGTGATATAAATAAAATTGCCTCTGCAAGGAGTTCTCGTTTTCGTTCTCAGCCATTGATTGCTCATCCTCACTCCCGGATCCCCTGTGTCATTTTCTGCACTGGTTTCAGGGCGGTGAAGGTGATCCGACTGTTGGGGAGGGACACGGTGGAGGAGATTGTGTACCGGCGTGCCGCGTCCAAACTGCTGCTGACCAACACGGTGATTGAGGAAGGGCGGTTCTCTCTTCTGGACCAGGCTCAATCTGCTGCTGCTGGCCTCCAGGTAAGGAGCTCATTCATGTGGAGCACAGATACCTTTTCATTTATACCCCTGGTCCTCTGCCACCTTATACCTCCCCATCTGTGCCTATCTCTACCACTTTATATGTCTCCGCCCACCTGTATCCCTCTCTCTCTATCCACCTATTATGCCTGGACAAAGGCAATTATCAAAGTAATGTGAACCAAATACCTCGATAATGATAATCTAATGATAAAAACTCAGGGTATTAACTATTAGGGCTTTAATACTATGTCAAAGAAATTTGAAATTATCATTAGTATAGAATTCTGTGTGCAGCAAGCACTTGTATAAGTGGTATAAAATGCAATGGATAAGGATGGAAGGCCTTAAATGTTTCAGGTATTCAGATTAATAAAGAAAGGGGAATATTGGCTGATAAAGGCAGATAGTTAACCTTATCACATTTTGTGTGTTGTCCAAACTCTAGTCGTATATTTTCCCATTGTTAATTTCTTAAATATATTGTCCCATTTACCCTTGTTTTGTGTTGAGTGGTTTTGGCAAAAGGTCCTCCGTTTTGCACCTATACTGTGCTATTAGATCCTGTTTGGTAAAAGTCTCCCTCTCCTCCCATGTACCTGTCCATTTTCTTCATGCTGTGTTCGCTGTCCCTGCAGTTGAGTGAGATCCTGAAATTCGGAGTTGACAAGCTGCTGGCCTCAGAGGAGAGCTCAGTGCAGGATGTGGACATGGAGCTTATCCTGGGACAGTCCCGGGACGGACAGTGGCTGACCAGTGAGGACCCAGCTCTCCCCAGTGAGGAAGAGGAGGGCACCGACACTGACAACCAGAGTGAGTCTGTACCCAGTCCACGGCCAGCAAATATTCCTCACTGATCAGTGCTATCAATGCTAACGGGGAAATTTTATAATCCTCAATCAATGGGTGTGAAGAAAAGTGGTCAATCTAACTTGAATAAGTGTTTGAAACGAGCAGGCTGTGTTTTTGTGGGATGAGTACATCCAGCTGGGTTAGAATAGATTTTTACTCCATCTGAGTAGTTATTTTTTCGGTTGCCTGAAGATACCTGCACAGCTTCATCTGTTCAGTTGTCTGCTTCAACTGTACTTACAAAAGTCCATTAATGACTACAGGAAAATCATTTTCTGATTGGTAGCTTCCCTATGTCATGTTTATTACTTTAGCAATACGTGTGTATGTGTGTGTTTTTTGTTTGTTAAACTGACAAATAATTTATCTTTGTAGATCGTCTTTAGGGCAAAATAAAAATGTTCCAGCGCAGTGGAGAGCTTTGCACGATTGGTAACTGCCATGCTGTCTTTCACTAGCCCACATGTACCTGTTTGAGGGCCGAGACTACTCCAGGGATCTGAGCTCTGAGGACAAGAGTCGCTTCCTCCAGCTCCTGAAGGAGCAGCTGGGCCAGCAGCAGGAGGAGGGTGGGAGGGACGGCCGCGCCCTTCGCAATAAGGCTGGGGTAAGAGTCACATTCCGACCAGATTAGACGTTAAACCAAACTACTGACTCACTGCAGTCATTGAAGCTCCCACAAGGTTTTCCAAAGAGAGGGGTGGTTACCCTTCTGTTTTGGTGAAATTCTGGTGAAAACCAGGTCTCCGTATCTGGCTGCCCACTCATTTCCATTCATTTGACTGGCTACACAATTCCTAGAACATCCTTATCTTCTGTAACCCTGTGTTTTGTTTTTAAAAAACAACTACCTTCACAGCTGAGCCACGTTCGCTACGAGCTACATGAAGGTAAATAGAAATGGACAAAAATCACATAGATAAGAGGACTAAGGCATGATGGGTGATTTGAAAATGCAAAAAGAACATGGGGTCTCTTCAGCATTTTTCATAGGGGATTGTCCTTGCAGCCTCGGTGCTCCAGTCCAGATTTATCGCACAAGTCAAATTACTCGTCCTCAGATCATGGGCACTTCATGTGAGTGTGCTTTATGTCTCCCAAATTAACAGGAAATCCAGTTCCCCTTACTGTTAAGTATCCTTTCAGCCCCAACGTGGGGTGGAAAAAAGTTGCAAGCCAATCATGATGGCTCAGCTTTAGCACGTTTACCAGATGCTTTGCAACCAAGGGTGTGTGTTTTATAATTGTTTCTCTGTTTTATTGATGTAACTTGGCAGAACAGTGAAGAACAAATTCTTATTCACAATGTTGGCCTGGCCAAAGGCCTCTTGAACATTGTGACATCAAAATAGCAATATAGAACCGAAAGAACACACAACACAGACAGACGTGACAGCAGGGCAAACAGAGAGGGAAAAGACGAAACGAAACATAGCAGATGAAACAAAGCAAGCCAGCGTGACCTTTGACCTTTTGTACACATGAGTTAAATGCACCATATGAGTCCTTCAGTATCTCAAAGGTGTGCTGATTCCATCATTGCTGCAGGAATGCTGTGAAGTAGTTTTCCTTTGCATGTCCTTTGCTGTGTCCCTTTCAGGTCTCCCTCTCCGGGCCCCTGGGGGCCACCGGTCGAAGGAAGAGGCCGCTGACCGAGGCAGAGCTGGAGCTGAGGAGGAAGAGGAGGGAGGAGGCAGCCGCAAAGAAGGCTAAGCTGGAGGAGGAGCGGAGGAGGGCCCGGGAAGAGGCAAAGCACCTCAAGAAGTTAGTGGTTACATGACTCACCTTGATCTGAGACAATACTCCATTGTCTGCCTGCACATGTGTTTTTCATCATTTTAAAGCACCAGAGGATATTAATGTTACAATGCCTAATCTTATTTTTAAATATGCTGAGCGTACAAAGCATTTTAAAATAGGCACCTGCTGAAATAGGTGAATCTCAGTACTGTCACTAATTTTACCTTGTTGCTGTAGAGCAGATGGCTGTAGGGCTAAGATAACTAGTTTGCTCAGCAGGCATGCTTGGTAGCTAGTGAATAGGGTTTCTTGAGTTCCACTGTTACCTTAAGGTCAGTCATGTTGTCAAAAAAAAATCTGAAAAATGCACAATACCTTATTGAAAGTAATATGAATATGTACCCATATGTATCCTTACATGTACAGTGCCGTGAAGGTTTCACTAGTGTAATATATTATTGTATTTGATTATCTCAAACCATTCAGTGAGAGACATATACAATACAAGAGGAAAGTAAGAAGGGGGAAAATACTGTTACAAAGCACTGTATATTGAAACAAAAAGTGCAAACTGAAGGTGAAACTCAACATGTCCATAACAAACCAGAGGTATCAAAGTGTGCCCACCGTATCGGCATGGAAAATTAGTTATTCTTTCTTTTGGATTTTGGCTTGGAACCTTATAACAAATGACATCTAAAGTACTGATAAAATCGGTCTTTTGTCTTTACAAACTGATGTACAAATTCTTGAAACCCAGCCATTTTCACAAGGTACAGTATTCAAGTGCTATTTCTTTTCCTCAGTCTTCGATTACCTTTTATAATGGTTATTATCACTGTTGGATAAACTGAAGCTGAAATTGTGTGTGTTTGTGTGTTTGTGTGTGTGTGTGTGTGTGTGTGTGTGTGTGTGTGTGTGTGTGTGTGTGTGTTTTACAGGATGGCATGGTGGGACTCCTGTGGGTATCGCTCCCTGTGTCTACCCTCAGAGGACAGTGAGGAAGAGGAGGAAGAGGAAGAGGGAGATGACGTCAGCATTAGCTCCATGGATTCTGACCACACAGCCATACACTATGTGCTGGGCGATGTGACTCACCCCCAGGCTGCCAAAGAGGACGCCATCATCGTGCACTGTGTTGGTATGGCAACCCTCCAGACCATGGCATCCCATCACTCAAACCTCCCGTCATACTGTAATTCTAAAATATTGTTATTACAATCATTTTTCATGGAGCAAATGACAAAACAACCATAAAAGTTGGCATGTTTGTTTTGGCACAGTCTCATGACACACCTCTTTCTCCTCAAAGCCACCTTTAAACTCTTGATTTGTTAGTTAAACTTCAGGTGCACAGTGATGGAATGAAAATTTTGGAATGTACAACATTTCTATTAAAGAGGTAGGTTTATTACCCAATAAGAACTAGCTGTAGCAAGAGTTAGTTGTTACAGTACATAATATTCATTGAAATTTAAAACAGAGTTGATAGCAGTTAAAATCAGTTCAGAAGACATGCTATAGCTTCTTAATTGCAATAAGATGAGGAAAGATAAACTGTGCTTTATTCACAACCAATTAAAAATGAATAGGGCCTCTGGGTGGCTCACAGAATAGAGGCACATGTTTGTGGTGGGCCCAAGTCCTAGCTGCAGTTTTGCCCAAGGTTCAGTTGGCTCTGCCCTGCCAGGGAGAAATTTCAGATGAAAACGAACGTGAGTGTATATTAGTGTTGGGTAATCACATGTTTGCTTTTCATTCCAGATGACTCTGGGCGCTGGGGCCGAGGAGGGCTGTTCACTGCACTGGAGGTGAGAACAGACCAGGCACGCAAACAGTATGAGCGAGCAGGGAAGATGGAAGGTGAGCAGGCCACTGTACTCAGGCGTACTTATTCACATTCAGATGATACACACAGATGGGAGACGCCAACATGTGTTTTAGCCATTGAGCTTAGTCATCAATTTTTCAACCTTCAAAGCACCAGTGGATGAGTCATTGAATGTGACTGTTACACATTTAGCAGGCATCATTTGTGATAATTGGAGGCACAAATCATAGCGGCATATAGGCAACACGACAGACATTTTGTGAGCTCAAATAGTAGCTGCCTGAATTGCAGGTGTGTCAGTCACCGAAATGGCAGAATTATTTGATTTGTCACATAGATGAGTGGCAAAAATCACGGCAGCAAACTGGAAAAACTGCATCAGGAAAGAGGAACAGTGGTCAACTACACCAACTTGTCCTAGAATCAACAAAACAATATCGTGACCTAAATATTTATGTCTTTTTATTGTTTTGTCTGCTCCCTGTATCTCATTATAGATTTAAGAAAACAAATTAAAGCTGGCTTGTTTAAAATCAGCCAATCTTCACTTTAGTTACTGTACCAAAATGTCCAGCTCCTTTTATTTTTGAGCATCGTCCTTCCCATTTATTCGACCAAATACGCAAAATTGTATCGTATCTCTTGAGCCATGTGCATCCACACAAATTGGTGTGCTCTTAGTAAACCAATGTATGTGTGAACAAGCTCGTGAAGGCTGTTTTCCACAGTACAGAGAATAGACAGCTACCCGGGGGGATTGTTGGATTGGCTGCCTAGCTGTTCTATCCACAGTGTCCTACTTTGCCTTTCAGACCTTGATCTGGGTCACGTGCTGCTCTTCTCAATTGATGACAAGCAGTCCAGGCTGGATGGAACAGACTATGTAAGTATCTGAGGTGTCAAAACTTTTCAGTGTGTTAATTATTCTTATGCAAAAAGGACAGTTTCAGTTGGTAGGTTCTGCCTGTCTGTTCAGGTATAGATATGATAAATAGGTCATACAAACAGGCAGGTAGCATGGCCTTATCTCTTAACCATAACCGCTGAAAGTAATGCAGGTGTTTAAAGTTAAGGTGTTTATACGTTTCACGCCAGGGGTCAAAAGGGCAGTGATGTTATTGCAATTTTTTTTATAACGTACCTTGAAATTCTTAACAGTGCAAGATTTTTTTTGGAACAAAATGATAGGAGGGACTAGGGTAATCTCTATTGGTACAGGTTCAGCTTTTAAGATGTTCCAATCTTTCAAAATGAACATGTGTATCTTGGTGAGCAATCAGCTTCACCATTATGGGGATGTTGTAATGTTTTGTTAAGAGAACAACTGCACTCAAAGATTTACCTCTTAATTATTTTTACATTTCTTTTTATTAGGAATATGAAAAGAGAGTACTTCAAAGGAAGTGTTTACCTTGATAGTTTTATCAAAACCAGCGCAATGTCTCAACACATCATTTTGGTTGTGAAATTGCAATAACATATTATTAAACATTATTATTATCAATTAATAATATTATAGTAATATTAATAATTATCAACATCTTTGTTAAAGCGAAATTGTATTTTTGTGTTTCTATGCAATGCAAAGTTTCTCAGTGCTTGAAAATCTTCCCCTGCTCAAAACATTTCCACATGTAAGGTCTGCCTCAGCTAACTGTTGTGTATGCAAAACTCTGCCACAGTACGGTAACATGCTCTGATGAAGTCCTCAGCTGAAACTTGTCAGCGTCTCTAGGCATGTTTTTGATTTTCTTGGCACAGAATAAAATTATGCATAATGGCCAAGATGTAATATGTAGGGGGGGGGGGAGAAAAACTAAATAAATTCTTGTGTGGTTTTCCAGCTGGCACTGATCGTAGCTCAACAGAGAGATAAATCAAACAGGCTGTCAGGCATCAAT
The DNA here is from genome assembly GCA_022829145.1 of Albula goreensis. NCBI lineage: Eukaryota > Metazoa > Chordata > Actinopteri > Albuliformes > Albulidae > Albula > Albula goreensis. The sequence continues at coordinate 33,413,602 of CM040745.1, forward strand.
CTGTCAGCTCTCGAGGAGGGACTAAAGAAGATCTACAGGAATGCAAAGAAGAAGAAAGGTAAAAAAAAACATTTCCATAACTGGTGTTTCCAGATATGCTGTACATTATACATGTTTGTTTGCTTAAAATCATCCATAATTGCTGTAGACTGAGACTATATTCCACTGGTTTCTTGTTTGTTTGTCCTATAATCTCCCACTAGAATTTTGCTAAGAAAAAGTTAACTACTCAGAAAGTGAAAGCACTACTATGTATTTGTTCTACCTGTGACCTAAAGCAGGCTTGAATCAGCTGATTTAGCGCATGTATGGAACAAACGTGTGGTAGTTCTTTCTGAAGCTGGGGTACCTAAAACAGAAGAAAATAATATGTCTGTCTTAGAATGGGTGCTTTCATGGGTAAATGTGAAAATGACATCCTGTGTCTTCCTCTGTTTTAATCTCCTCCCTCTTCCCCTCCTTCCCAGCGAGCGTGCACCTCCCAAGAATAGGTCACGCCACAAAAGGGTTCAACTGGTATGGCACAGAGAGGCTCATCCGCAAGTACCTGTCCTCCAGGGGGATCGCCACTTACATGTGTCCTTCCCTCAGGCCCCACCCTCCCACATATCATATGGGGGTGCTCCTGGGAAACATCAGGGGCTGACCTTACTGTGACACAAACACCGGCCAATTAACATGCACATCCAACAGGAACTTAAAATTGGTCAGTCACAAATGATTCACAAAGGAAAACAGTGGAAGCGTTTAGCCTGCATATTATATTCCACCAAAGCTGGTCCCCCCAGTGATGCTTCAGACCTGGCTGCCAAGTTATTAGTGAGATATTAACTTCTTCTCTTTAATATATATATATATATATATTAAAGTCTGGAGTGCAGTTGCCTCTTTTACAGGTGAGGCAACACTACTGTACCCAAACTGGAAAAACAAAAGTTCTAAATAAAATTAAACATCTGTCTTCTATGCAGCTAGAACAGGGCAAAACGTTTTGAAATGTTGAAACAAAAAAAAAATTGTGAACCCAAAAAAACAGAAAATTTTATAATTTGATTAGTACAATTTTTCTTCTTTTTTCATTTTAATTAATTTAAAGCAAATTTTGGCCCTGATCTAGCTTCAGATCTAGCTTCATAGCCCTTGGGCTGCGTGTGAGTAATGTTTTGTTGTTATTGGCACAGTCCTTGACGCTGGCATCAGATATTACTACTCCAGCAGGGCGGTGTCCTCGCGCACGTCCACACCGTCAGCATCCACATCATCTTCATCGCTCTGGGGTGCAGCGAACAATGGCGCGGGTGCAAGCAGCGGTACCAGATCGACAAGCGGAACAGAGGCCGGCACGAGCACAAGCAGCGGAGGGAACGGAAGCTCCACCGGTCTGGCCGACTTCATGAGCGGAGTCCACATCTTCTTCTACAACATCGCCGCTTCGGAGAGGAAGAGACTGGCACGCTACCTCATCACATATCCTCTGAGACAAACTCTCACATTGCCGCAACATGGTCAAAAACCAAACCCAAATAACTCTTAGGATGACTCGGGTGCACAGCATATTTACCGTAAACATTTCATCCAAATACTTTTTACAAGTAGTATAAATCTTTCCTAATGCACATTGTTCGTAACTACTCAACAGTTTCTGGGATATATTTGTGCTTTGGCCGTGTTGGTAGCATGTTTTAGGATTAACAAAGGAGTATCTCCAGATTTTATTTTAGTGTTCCAAATGTATATTTTACACAGTGTATTCCCTTAGACCCTTGACCTCCACTGTTGTTTAACAGGGCTTGGAGGCTTCCGTATCATTCTTCCTTAACAGTGTGGCACTTATGACGGCGATGAAGAGGAGGTTATGAGCTCAGACGTCACGCACATCGTGGCAGAGGTGGAAAACCCCGTTCACACGCAGGTGATGGCCAGTTACTCCGCTCTGTGTACCAATACACGACTTGGATCACTTTATGGTAATCTAACTGGATACACTTTATGCTGTATCCAGTCGAGCTCCTATCTGTCAGTGTTGCGATGTGCCCCTCAATGCCAGATCAAATCATGACCATGCCAGTGCCAGCACTGCCAAAGTGTCCCCATGGTGCAAGAGCTAGCCACGGCATTCCCTGTGGAAAGACTGACTAAAGAATGTCTACGTTCCCCGGCATCGATTGCGCAGTACACCGTCCTCTAGCACCATAACTGGCAGACGCAGCAGATAGCACCACAGACCTGTATGATGCATGTACTCTTAAGCAATCAGATGTGTAGGCATAGTTGGCAGTCAGGTGATTCAAGAGGCACAATTGCAAAATGGGGAGAAAAATGGGGCGTATCTGTGAATCGTCCTAACCCACTGCCTCCTTTTTGCCATAATTTTGCCCAACGTCAGGGATGTGTTTTGATTATACACCAGTAACCAGTTATTGTTTCAAATTAATTTCTAACAAATATTGGCATTATGGTTCAATAATGAAAACAGCTATTAAGAACCATAAGCCTTGAAGATCCCTTTGATCGTGTGGCATTTTTAATATTCAAGGAATCAGAACCAAGACTGCATGACAAGCAGCATTCGGTTTCTATGCACTCTGCCGCACTCTGGAATAATATGACATCTGGCCTTAGAAATACTGAAAGGGTTTCAAGAAAAAAATCATAACATCAATTTTGTGTAGTGATTCATTGGTTTCATTGGTTTTTATGTGATCTGAATGGTACTTACTTTACTTTTACTTCCATTTTTTAATTTGTGCATTTTAGCTTTTAATCAAGTCCTGCCGGGCAGGGCGGGGTGGGGGGGGATGCTCTATGCAGGGGAATGGTTCAGTTTGGAAAACATGCATACATTGAAGCAGAAGACGTTACAATTTTTCCTAATGCTGTAACTAATATGCATAACTAGTTTGTACAGGCAAAATCTACTTTAAAAATATGAAAAATGGTATTTGCATTTTAAACAGTGCATCTAGTGGGTGCGTGTAGTTTAACAACAGCCAGCCAAATCCAATCCTCAGATATCCAAGACACTGGCACCAATCAGATTACAGTCAGCCTATGATAACAGAACTAGTTATCCAGATGCTCCATTTGAAATTGAGCACCTGGATCGGAGGCTAAGGCAGCACTTATGCTGGGAGTGTGGGGAGTCAGGCCAGCTTCAACCTGATGAAGGTATTCTGCGTTCCCCCATCACAGGAGCTGCGGGACCTTGTGCGTCAACATCCTCACGCCCTGCCTGTCCAGCAGGCCTGGCTGGAGTCCTGCTTCTCCAAGCAGCGTAGAGTCAGCACGGCCCAGTTCCTCATCGATTTCAACTGACTTCAGGGAAACTTTGATTCCTCAGCGCTCATTGTGATACACTATACATTGTTATCATTCTTCCTATGAGAGGATTCTCACTGTGGATTGCCATACTGAAATAAGGCCTTACTAATTTTCCCAAACAACCTGTACACCTGGCTTTGTGTAAGGGATGAAAGTTGATTAAAATTCATATCCAGTCTGAAAGTGTCTGTGGATGTGGCGGCTTGGATAGGTTGATATGACTTTTCAATCTTTTAGCTGTGCTTAAACCTTAACCCTAACCCTAATGGTTAGGCATTTGTACAGAGCAAGACTTAAACAGTGATTTGTGTAGTTAGTTGGCTTATCAATTTGAACCCTCAATAAACAAGCAATACATTTATAGTCAATAGTTATAATTGTGGATTGTCAGCCATCAAAGATATCCATTGTTTGAGAGATTTTGATTATGTCTTTCTAGATTAATAATATATAATTCTGGTATATTGTCAGTGAGGGTAGTGCTAATTTTCCAGAATGTTTGGTGTTTTTGAGCTTGGCGAGACTCTCAATGAGACATAATGCAGGGTGGAGTTGAATGCACTGGCCTTGGACCTCTGACAGAGCTGATGTGGTTTCAGTCCAGAATTTTGAAACAGAAGTGCATTTCCAAATGACACATATATGATCATCAGACACTCAGTCATTACAAAAGTGAGTCCTTGGTGTTTTTCCATGTAAGCTATTGCTTGCTTTGAGTCAGAGTACACGTCACCATTGGCTTCTGTTTCAAAAATGGTAGAGGAGCAGAAACCACTGAGTCCAACATGGTTGTTAAAAAATATGTATTTATTGAGAGAACTTGAATCTCAGATTTAATATGTAGCCTGGCTGGGAAGGTCATTCTGACTACTCACTGCTGCCCTCTAAGGAAACTTTTAATACTGTATGCTCCCAATAATAAAGTTGGTCCCAACCCCAGATGAGAGCAGAGGACGAAGCACAGTACAGTCTGGTGTTACAGATACAGTATGATTTTAGATGAGTCTTAAGAGGACTCGTGACACAGAGTGAATGAATGAGTGCTGTTCTAGCTAGTCTGCAGAACTGAGTCCTAGACCAGTCTCAGAGGGCACTTCAAGTTTGAAAAGACCTGCAAGGATTCCCAGGTCCTCAGTCAGATCTTATCACACAGGCAGGACTTTGATACATGCCTGTCTCAGTGTTCTGTAAATGCTGTATGTTTTGACGGTGTCTAAATGTTTTGGCTCTCATTTCCTAAATTTCATTGTGATAGGTGTGGGTATTTTTCATTGGGATGGCCATTCCTGGCACTGAAGAGCCATAGGGTGTGTCTGGGTTTTAATTTTTTTTTTTTACCTTAAAAACTCTGCAATTTTGATACAAGAAACTCGTATGGTTATTAACTTTGCTAATTGTTTAATTATGTGATTAACAACACATCCTGTAGCTTTCGAAGAACAGAATTTTGTCATCCGTACCTTACACTGTACTGTGCATTTATTAATGCAGATCATGTCTGTCAGAATGTAATGTTAAGTAATGTTTTTTTTTTTTTTTTTTTTTTTGCCCCCCAACTGAATACGAATGCGCATTTAGTGCTGCCACAAGAGCTGGCGTGCTCTTCATGTCCTTGAAAATTATACGTAACCAAATAAGAGTAATTTTTGTATCGCAATGGTTTGTGGTATTTTTCTCTCATTTACAGAGAAATCTGATGGTAAAAGGATTCTTGCTAGAAATGACATGATTTCCCACTTTTTAAGGCAGTAGACAATCATAACGTATAATTAGATGTGGTGTAAATAAAGATGATGCCGCAGCTTGTTGCGCCTGACTTAGCCTATATTGGTTGACTCACTCGAGTTTTCATAGCAGTAAGTTCGTTTAATATGACAAAAAAAACATCACAAGAACACTATAAAGGCACAATTAAGTCACTCGTTGTAGCTAATCAGACCATAGGAGTGACATCATGTAATGACAATTTGTATGATTTATTTATTATAAGTTTATTGGTCTGTATTGAAATATTTCAAGTTTACCTTTTTCAGAATCTCATGAGAGAACCAGCTGCTAAAAATATGGAATGAACTCGTATTACACAACTGAAGACTGTTCATAATTGTTATTGTGAAAGTTCCGGGCAACAGGAGGCGTGGTACATAGACTGCGTAGTTTTTGTACCTCCTCTAAGAAAACTGAAACATCTCGAAGTCCACAAGGTAGACTAGAGTTGACAAGACTTAACACGCTTTCACTTTTTTAGCTCGAAGTGCACAATGTTTGGATTTCATCCCTGGTCTGAACGAGACAGTAAGTACACTAACACTCATTTTACATTTGTTTATTTGCATTCGAAACAAAGGGCAAGTCCACTCGCTCAAGTGTTTACCTGTGACCTGCCCGTTGACAGCTGCGTTTTGCAACTAGATGAAAAATGCGAAGTATCCCGAGAAGATATTTAATCCCATCAAAATGTTTGTAAAACGTTTGTTTTAAATATTCAGTTTAGAAATTTTGCTTTGATTGTTCTGAACTGAACCCGTATTTTACCTTAACATCTCTTGTTGTTCATATTTCCGCTCTCGGCCTAGGTCCTTGCATCAGAACTACGACACATGTCATATTCGAACATTCACGGGGCATACAAGTGTCAAGAACATTTTTTGTTTGTTTTCTGCATTTTGATTGCTCGTTAGGCTATTCGATGATCGATTGCTTGCTTGATTCAGTATTATATTTTATTGTTTAGACATGTAACCAACAATAAACTCAGAATGTTATGACAGTAATAAAGTTTCCTTTTGTCGCGTCGCGACAGCGTAACATAATTTAACATATAGTAGATCTGCCCGCAGTGCTGTCTTTAACATGATCCTCACCTAGAATCAAGCATGAAGAATTTTGTCACGTTTTTAGTCTGTTTTAAAATGCAGTTAATATTTTTCGTTTTTAATTTTTTGTGGACTTTTTAAAATTGTATACATGGTATAATATTACAGAGTAATACACACCCTTAATTCCAAATATATACATATTTTTGAATAATTTAAAGTAGGTTTTTATCAGCAAGTCGGTTAAATTTTGCGAGCGTGTACTAACAAGTCTTTCCATGTCAGTTGCGAATCTATTTTCATATATATATGACTCCACCTGACCCTCTCCAAGTTTTTCATCAGTCATGCTTTTCATCAGTCATTACTACGTACATAAAGAAGTCAGTAAAAATATGAAACCCTGGTCCTAACCTGACTATGCTCTTATGTGTTATGTCCCTCTGAACCTTGAATTATGGAGCTGTAGCCATTTTTAAACCATGAGTACTCCGCAGGCATTTGTTTCATCACTAAAACAAAGCTTTATGTAGTGTAAATAGATCGATCAAACATGTACAAATCTTTCCTATATGTGAGGCCGAATTCATGACATGAAGCAGAACTTGCTTTTCTCAAAATCTATTATGCAGACCAAATTGAGATACATTTAATTTGAGAAAACTTCTTGATTGTTTTTTTTTTCTTTCTTTTTTTCCTCTGTAAATTTGAATATAAAATTAGGGAAAACACAATTTTGTGTTATTTTAGGGGGTTAGCATTTGCAGTAGCGCAAGGTTCTGTACATATGAAAAGCCCTTCAAAGGAAAATGCTTCCTTTGTCCGAAATGGTAGTATCTGACTCCACATCTAGCCAAGGTCCTTTCTGCCTTAAAGACCTGTCAAGCACCTGCATGAGCAGTCTGGACAAATGAAATGTCTGAATGTCTCTGCAAGCATCTGGGGCAGGTTTGTCTGGTCCACACAGACATATCACATGAAAGGGTTACTCCTTATGTTCAGTTTGATAGCCGTTTTTATTTCTTCAGTAAAAATTATGATGAGAAATTACAAAAATTGTTTTGCTGTTTTTCAATTCCCTATTCTCCTAAATGACCTGAACATTTTTGTTTTTCTCTGAATGATAGCATCTGATGCAATATCGAGCCATACTCTATTCAGTATCACAAGGCCCACAAACTATGTACATAATGGTACAGTATTTGGGGAAAGTTGAATTTTGTGCAGTTTGAGGATCTATTTTGAAAGGTTTGTTATAAATATGCCCTTATATACATTTTGTGAGTATAATTACAGTATATGGATGTACGTAATACTAAATTGGGCTTTGTAACTATGGCAGTCTATATGTGGTTCCTTGGACACAGTTTAAATAAGGGTTTTATTACAGTGTACACATGACACATGCTATATGAACAGAGCATATTAAAAGAAGTCTGACAGCATCAATCTTCACTTAAAAATCAAGAGTAAAACCATAGTTGTCAGTTTCAGATTCTTTGTTAAGTGATTCCTGTTGTCACCGGCAGCAAACTGAAATGAGCTGTGACCAAAAACTGCACTGGCTGTCAGAAACCTCAAATTATTGACAGTGGAAGTGATTTGATAATTTTTTTCTTGGGAAAGTCAGACGTTAGAAGTGATGTAGAAAATTAAACAAGGCCAAGTTTCATTTGGCATTGTGTTTGTGAAGAGGAGCCGTTATCTAAAGAGTCTTCTGTCATTGTCTTCTGTAAGGACCTCCAGTCATAAATATAATTGCGTATATTTTTACCATATATTTTATCCTGGCCTTCACTCTGATGAAGACGCGTCTTATGACAGTATGTCAGTATGAGCACTTTTTCATTGTGGGATTATGGACATGTTTATAACGGCTTTTCTTGAGCTCATCCTCTTTCTTCATTGTACCGTTGTAATCTGTGGATGCTTGGCAACACTGGTTTTGTGTGTCCTACAAAACGTTTCTGTGCAGACTTGACAAAAATGTACAGTGCATTATAACACACATTTTGACTCAGCCTGAGAAGATTAGCTGAGACAAGCAAGGTTTTTTAAAAGTCAAAATACCCTGGTTTGCTTTTGAATGTGGTTCTGCTCAAGTCTAACCAGGGCATCAGGCCAAAAGACATTAAGTAAGACACTAAGCAAATAACCAACATGTATTCATCATCTCTATAAAAGCACTCATAGTACCTGCAGGTGCCTGATTTTGTAAATAGTTTTTGATAATTGCATCTTCCAAATGACTTCAGTCATTATAGTCTTAACATGAGCAATTGTATTAGCAAGATGCGAGTAATCAAACAGTGTCTTCACAAACCCCTGGGGTGTACGGATTAGAGTTGGTGCAGTCCATTCAACCCGAATGTTGGCCTGCTGAAGTCATATCTGCACCCTAGCACAGAAATGCATTCTGCGTAAATGTTGCTTAGTATTTTATAAAGTCATTTATGAAATATCACACTATATGCTTAGTACTGCTACTTCTCTGTTTAACTCATCATGTAGAGTAGGATATTCTAAACAGACTACTTTTCTGTTCTTAAAGGGATTACATCTGTTTTAATTGAGGCATAATTATACAGAACATGTGAGATGACACAATATATTTTCTGAGTATGGCATGCGTAACATGCATGCAGTTAATGTGTGACCGTGTATAAAACCATGTCTTGTCTAAACCGAGTGTGACAGACCCTGTATTTGCTGAATATTAACAGGAGTTCTTTGTCTGCATTCTTGTGTGATACACAGCCATGTTACCAGTTACATTTATAAAAAGGTTCATTTTAAGTACAGAATCTAAGTTGCAAATGAAAAATTAATTTTGGATTATTTAGAATTATTTTAGAATAAATGAAATAAATGAAAAGAAGAAGAATAATTAAGAAGAAGAATAAATGAAAGTTGTAAAAATCTACATAAACATTTGATCACAAGTAAAAAATCATGAAGTAGCAACATTGTGTAGTGATAATGTTTACCTCTGACTAAAAAAAAATTAAAGCAGAAGACCAACTAAACTTGTAAATAGTATAGAATGATCAATAAAACATTTTCTCATTGTAAAATCTGATTATGGCAGCAATGATTACCTCTTCTTTTTAAATTTTACAAAGTTGAAGATGACTGTGGCCACAGTTACTGTCCGGTGTTGGCAGCTCTCAATGTTGTATAATACTCATCTAACATAATATAATTGAGAGATAATTTGGGGGTGAGGGTGCATTGTGGATCATTTTCTGAACATGGTCTGATCATCGCTGAGCCGCCGTTTTTTGTTCCCCTCACTTCCCCAAAGTATGTGCTGTGTATGTGTTCACATGGCTTTAATTTTAAAGGAAATCATTAACCAACAAATTAGGTCATCTAGTAACCCCCACCTGCTTGTCTTACCCCCAATCTTGCTGTTTGTCTCTGGTTAGTTGAAAATTAATGCTTGTCTGTTTCTAAGTTAATGAATGTGCCTGGCACATTTTATTTCTGCTTACTTCACAGATGAGAGTTTCCACAGGCGTATCACTGTTATGAAAGGGTCATGTAAAATGCAAGTTTCTTGACAAATCTAGCAACTTAGCCTGCGATAACATCTCTTAGCGCTCGAGCGGGAGATGAAGAGGAGCCGCTCCTGAGATATGACATGAGGTAGCTTTAACGATAGGAGGCAGATAAGGTTACAGAGGTGTAACCCTAAGTGCACACACCGGCCACACTATAGAATCATTGTTGATCTTCAGCCAAAAAACATACAGAGGAAAATGTATAGCAATTAGATAATGACTGAGCTGACTTGCTCTGCTCCTTCAGCGGAATGGCAAGAGCACTGAAGGGCCTACAGCAATGTATGAAGACAGAAGTATGAAGACATGCTGGGGATAGGGCAAGATGTCCTCAAGCGCCCAGTAGAGCTGGGAGTCAGACTTGCTAAGAGACTGGGTGTATCTTGGGAAATTAAAAGTAAAATGCCCCTTATTTGTTTTCTAATGTTACTTTGAATGTGATTAGAAAGGAGTGTGCAACATTTTGATTAGAAATATACATTTCTGAATCTGACTGATCTGTGCCATGCCATGTTCATATTATTTTTTTCTTCATTAAAATACTTTATGTTTTATTGTAGGCTATGAGGTTGCTGATGGTATCCAGGAAATTAAGCTAACCTGAGGGATGCAAGTCCTCTATCACTTCACTGCAGCCTCGGAGAGTCCATTGAGAATAAATACAAACTCATGCAAAGACAAAAGGCCTGTTTATGACCTACAGCTAAACATTTATTCAGCTGTTCCCAAGAAAGCAGAAGTTGATTGTGTAGTTTGAGCTGGGTAGTGATAGACTCGTCTTGTCGACATGGACTTTGCACCCTTCATTTATGGCCTTTTTTGCCAGAAGACCTACAAACCTGCAGTTTTGCAAGTAGTGGGCCTCCTGTATTGTAGCAAATTATAATAATTATAATTAGTTATTATAATAAACTCACCAAACCGTTATTGCATAGAAAAAGAGTAACGCTCATTTATTTTCAATGAGGACAAATGTTGATTGAATGTCATATAGGACGTGCAGTTGGTAGAAAGGTAGCTAAAGTAGGAACTTTTCCAGCTTTAGTTTTGCATATACAAATTGGTGCCAAGATGCAGAGTGCCTTCAGCCTTCAAACAGCACTTTTCAAGTGAATGTTGAAGGAAATGACTGTGTGGAAGTCGTGAGTTTTTGTTTTGGTGTTGTTTGTTAGTGGCATTATCTCATGATTTGTTAATGACTGTGTATCTTACTTTTTTTTGTAAATTTGCATGGGGGATCCCTCAGAAGAGTTCAGTCTAAAAGACGCTCGCTTTGCGCTTTGTTTGGAAAGCCATTCTGTCGCCACAACCTTCTTTTTCTTGCCACGGCCTGTCAATGTAGGTCAAGAATTTTCGTTGGTGTGGCGTAGATAGATGCGTTTACACAGTTATGACTCTCCTGCTCACGCCAGCCACCTGATCACAGAAGTATTTTCCTGTAGTTTCAGCGTTCTTACAGAAAAATAGAAAATCCCCAAAAATGGGCTGGGTATGTGCTGAATCAACTTCCTTTGCAGGGTCATATTTTACACAGGTGTGTATTTTCTTGTTGTGGTAACACTTCATGTTGAGTTGATGCACTGTAGCGTTGCTGAAAATCAAGATGGCAAACATCTACGGTATTGTACATGAGTGCATCTACAAGAGTTTCAGTGCAACAGTGGTAACATATGGTCAAAAAATATTTCTGTTGTATTAAACCGTGTTGCTGCAGTAGCATAGGGTATGCATAGAAGATGACACAATTCAAAGAACATAGCGATGATGACTGATGAAACTACAACTGCAGGTGCTTACGTCATTTTTTCTTTTGCTTTTAATCATTAGCATGTTATATATATATTATATTTTAGCTGTATTTCAAAGGAGTAGTAAATAATTGGTTCATACAATTGCAAAAAAATATATATATTTTGCTTGCCATTTAGATCAAACATTGTTTTCACCTCTTACCAGTGTCAGTGATGGCTTTTCATGGTGTCTTTGGCAGGTTCTGGTATGTTCCCTCAGCTTGGCTGATCTGAAGCTCCTGCTGTATGTGTCAGACACGATGATGTTTCCGTCTCTCAGCTGTCCCACAATGACACAGAGGTATGGTACGGTACAGTACTTCCATTCTCTCCCACAGAAAATATACAGCTGTATGAAATGGTTAACACATCCATAAATATGCAAAAGCCCTAAATCTGAGCAAGGTCTTAGAAACTCTTAGTGCACTGTCCAGTTGCCCCTCTCTGTGCTCAACAGTTCTTCAGAGGTTGTGCAGGTGTGTGTCTATCAGCGGATAGCAAGCTAACTGTGTAAACTGTGTAAACTTTTATATGTAAAATAGGCTAATCGTGAAGCAACAGGATGTGTCTTACATTGGGGCAAGTGCTGGAGGGTAGATTCTAGTTACATCATGAAAATGAATCAGTTGTTTTTATATTATTATTTTAAGATTTACCACTGCTGCAGCTGTGCATTTTGGAACAGTTTTTTCACATGGAGTTGTAAGATTTCACTACCTCTGACAGTATGACAGTAGTGTTCTCTAGTCAGAGAATTATTATGTATCTGACCAGTCCCATTGTGTTGAATGGACATGGGTTTCTGATTTGTAATATCTGACTTGAAAACAAACTACTGTATGCTGGATAATGATTTTGTTGAAACATCAATTGACCACATTGCAAGACTTTTACTTTTATTTTCATTGCAGAAGGAGAAACCTTGAAAGTAATGAAAGTAAAAGTAAGCATTATATTACTACTCTGAAATATTTAAATACTGTTAGCAATCCACAAAATGTCCAGTAGCTCAAGATATACGTTACTGATGTCAACAGTGAAGTTAGACAAGATGACAGTTTCAGGTCACCAAAATGTCACCGTCAGTTTCCATTGTCTTGTGTTTAGGAATAATGTCATTATGTTCCGATACTTGAGAACAGAGAAGATGGTGCTCTCTTATTTTTACAAGGTTTGAAATTACAAATGTGCCTGTGGATTAAATGGTTGCTTAAAATTTCTACCATTACTCTTTTCACTCAAGTAAGTGCAGCCTTAAAGGGAAACTGTTAGGAGTCTTAGCCATTCTGGTCATGGAATTCAACATGAAGTGGGAAAACTCATCTAAAGCTTCGTACTACAGTGAAAAACAAAGCACCCCTGAGCATTGCTAAAACATGACAAACATGACAGTGGGCAAAATATACCCATGCATTAAAACTGTGTCTGCAGAAAAAGGGCAGTTTTTCACATTTTCACAATAGCCAAGCGATTAAGCGAGTGAAGTTGTGCTGTGTAGATAACAAGGTGTGGTATGTGTAAATGCTTGTGTTAAAGTTAAAGCTTTAGAGACCGTGAGAAGATAGTGAGTCTGTGTTATCGCAATGTTATATCTTGGGCAACTTAAATATTTTGTTGACCTGGCGGTTATTGGAGACATGTGAGATGCCTCTTTGCATTTTGAGACCGATGTTAATATGAAATTTTAAGGTATTTGTTGTACTTCTTTTTGGCACGATTGAATGAAAAATGTTACAGTTGAGTAATTATTTTTGCAGTCCCTCACGGTTCATGAAACCTTTGACTGAACAAGGATCAGGAAAAGTATTAAAAGCAACAGTACAAGAGTATTTTTTTTATCAACATTGAAGGTACTTGACACATTACTTGGCAAAAGGACTTGATATTAAGTCAAATGACAGCACACTTTTTTTGGCAAAAACCACATAAAACTGGTCACAGAGAGTCAAAACGTCAGTTTATTAAATTATACATCACACTGTATGGGCAATAGCTGCATGGCTAATGACGCAAAAAAAAAATGTGCACAATTGTAGCAATAGACTGTAAACTTTTTTGGGGCTAAATGGACAGTAGAGGCACTAATCGGGATGACAAGTGTTCTCAAGAATTGGGGTTGTCCCAAGAAAAATATCACTTAGGTGTGGTTGTTCTTGCACAACTTGTTCTGATACAAAACTGAGGCATTGACTGTCTTGGTGATCACTGCTGTATAAAACCATCCCCACATCTTGGGTGCCACCAGGATTTCAGGTATGGGAAAAACAAAGAACTAACTAACTTTTAAAATAGCACTGAAGTGAAGAGCCTGTCTCACTATTTCATCTAAAAATTCTCAAGTATCTTAAGGAGCGGTTTCCAATGCTTAACAGCACCCAAAAAGTACATGTATTTTTCAAACAGGGCTCCTCTTGTATTACAAATACACTATAATTGTATTGTGTTGCTCCTCTCCTGTCTCTCTCCAGATTCGTTCCATCGCCAAACAAGTGTAGCCTGCAGCCCAAATCATTTAACTGTCCTGAGGAGAACGATGAGACAGTGAGTGAGGACAACTTACCCAGCATCCTCTCTGAGCCACGCTCCAATCACCACGAGGACCCGCACAGCCTCCGGCGACAAAACCCTGTGGTGAGCATGAGTGAGAGTGCCGTCGGCTTTGCCAGCGAGCTCACCCAGTCCTCATCCGGCAACGGCAAGCTGCAGCTGCCCCACGGGACACTGGCCGGGTACGACCCCGCCACGCCCTTCCCCAGCTGGGAGGAGGGCTGCTCAAGCGCCTTTGACCCCCACAAAGGGGCCTGGCTGCACCCCAGCTTTGCGAGCAGCTTCTCGGAATACCCCAACAGCCTGCCGGCCTGTCTGCCTTCGGGTGGGTATTCCAGCTTTCCCGAGGCGTGCGCTTATCCCCCGCGGGGATCCCACTCCCTCCCCGACCAATCCAGCTACAGCGCTGGCAGCCTGGAGCAGCCCCAATCTCTGCGCTCCATCCTCCCGAACTTTGCAACGCACAACTACCACCTGCCCCCCTTCCACATTCGCCCGCCTCAAGGCCATGCCTGCTGCTCCAGGTGTCCAGCAGAGGTCTTCAGGTTGGGCCCCCCGGCCCCCCATCATGGCCCCAGGCCAGAATACCACCTGCCGTACAGGCCACCTGGTGAGTTCTGATAACGAACACTCTAATAGCCAAACGTAAAACAAACGATTTACAGGTGCTATAGTCCAAAAAGTTTACATGCAAAGAAAGAAACAGCCAGAGCTCAGAAAGTCAGATAAGACTGAGTTTATTTTGCGGTGGTCACAGAATAAACGGTAAAGATATTTAGGCTGTTAAGACCATTACGTCCAGTTTATATTGTGACCACAGTGAGATAAACTCATTCTTATCTCAGACTTTGTCACTGCTGGCCATTGTTTTCTTTAACTGGTGAGTTCTAACAAACAGTTGGGGCTTCTGGGAGATTTCGCCATCCAATTGTCGTCCCTCCTCATGTTGAGAAAATCAATTGAGTAATCTTGCTTGTGCTGAACGGGCTCTCAAATAAAATTTGCTGTTACCAATTGGGAGGTGGGGAAAAGTGAAAATAGTGGGTAAAATTCAGTTCTAAATTCAGTTCTGCTTTATAGTAAAGAAATCTATCTTGGTTACCCTGTAAACTTACATCTCACCGCTGCCCATACAAACTGTTGATCATAATTACTGAAAATAATTTTTCAGACTTGTCTTCAAACACCAATCAAAATGTTTTTATTTTCACAGACAAATCAGGTAACCTGTTCTCTCTCTTCCCCAAGGGACCTTTATTTCCACCCTGTCTCTCTCTGCCTCAGTTACCTGTCTCTGTGTTTGGTATACAGTATGTCTTTATGCTGTGTCTTCCTCATGAGTGCTCCATAATCTGCCTGTGGTCATTTTGCTACCTGCTGTCAGTGACCGTTAGCAGTGTCTCTTTCTCCTCTCAGGTCCGTACCACTGCAGACTGCCTGAAGCCCATCCTCCACAGAGGTGAGCCCCTCAGAACCCACCCAATCAGGAGAGCTTCTCAAATCCACATAAACATCTATGAAACAACATGCCTAAACACAATTCTGAGGCATTCTAGAAACTTCCATTACAATGGAGTTCCAGTTCCTGTTAAAATCTCAGACAGTCTTCGCCTGGTTCTATGGCAACGTCCAGGAGTATGAAAAAAAAACATATCTAGGTCTTTTGTGTCAGCATGTCCATCAGAAAAGCACAGTTATATCTGCTGAGAAGCTAAGAGAACAGGATGGTAACGGGGCGATATTGATTGAGGTCTGTATCCTACAGTGTGCACCCTCATCCCCGGCAGAACAACAAGACCGCCCCCCACAGCATACCCCTGTCCCCCGAACACCGTAAGTAGCAGCTGTCAGACAGCCTTTACTCTCTGATATGATAGATTAATCACTGACATTTGTGTGTTGTTTCAGTGCTTTCTTTGTTCAGGCAGTTGCCGTTGCTTAGCAGAGCCTGTTGCTTTGTCCTCTCCGCTGGTCCTAGGTATGAGCACGTACAATAGCAAGACTCTCTCAGTCTGAGTGAGGGTTTAGGAGGTACCGATTCAATATTAGTAAAGGTATTAATGGAGGTGTTGGGAGAGATAAGCTGAGATTTTCTACACAAAGCCTATGACGCAGCATAGCTTTGAAGTATGTGTGCACACCGCGATAGCGATACCTGAGGGTATGTTCCGATCCACTGGTGCTCTGTCTCTCTCTCTCTCTCTCTCTCTAGCTTACTGCCTCGCTCCCCAACCACTACAGCGTCCTCTCTGAGCACATTTCTGTCCCCCTTCCTCTCTTCCCTCTCAGGCAAGGTGTTTGTCACCTACGAGGCCGACAGCGACAGCCATGTCAACGAGATAATCAAGTTTGTAGCCTTGCTACGGCACAACGGCTTTGACACGCGGGTAAGCGAGGCTGGCTTTTTCCCCGCTCTGTTGCTGTGACTCAAGTCAAACATCAGTGAATGGGCGGTTTCACTCAGATGGCACAGTTTCTGATTCTCATATCTATTGTACTTTCCCTGGGGCTGGTGTTTTTACGCTTACTGCCTATACCAGCACGTAAGGTTAGAGGATATGAAATGTTTAAATTTGAGCATTATTATGTCATTAATTTTTGGATTACCTATTGTTAACGTTACCCAGTTTGGAATCACCAGTTGTGACTGCATAGGCCTGACCTACTACTGCAATAGGGTAGTTTGGGAAGACATCCTGCAAAGCTAGCTGTGGCTTCCTCTTACACCATCATTCACCATCCAAGCTCCGTCTTTGCATCATAGCAAAAGCATCTCAGGCACAGTTGGTGAAGGCAAGCTGCAGGCGACATACACACACTTCCTGAAAATGATTTTTGGATGAGCACCAATGATACACAAGCATGTAGGAAAGATATAGTATAGTTTGATATAGGCCTAATTGCATATTTACTGTATTTTTGTTTTCATACATTACAATATATTGACCTGAGCTTGTTTGTCAAAAGTGGTTCTCTTTACACATTTTCATGAGCAAAATGCGCATCGGACTCTTTTAAGCCTTCGTTCACCATCTTTCCCAAACCCCTGTATTTTGCAGATAGATGTGTTTGAGCAGCAGTTCAGAAGCATTAGCAAAATTGACTTCATGGAGAAGTTCATCACCGAGGTGAGAATGGCCCCACCCTTCTCACAGTCACAAGGCCCCATATGACACCTAGGGTTTCCTTCTTCACAATTTCACATGTTATATTACTACATTTTTGTGTTTGGGATGGATTTATCAAGTACACCATCATTGGCTTTTTAAATATATTTTTAAAATGTGTGGTACAACGTCTCTCTCATGTGAGTTTTTTTTCCTGACAGAGCAACCATAGGTGCCTTTCTCTCAAAATAAAGATGTAATATTGTCACACTTACCTTTCTATTTTACGTTTTTCATTTTAAGGCCGGAACAGATTGACAGTATCTTTAAAGAGGTTGCCAGATTTCAGTATTAAACTCTTTTGTGTTTTCAAATGTAGTTCACTGGCAATTGTAAAATAAAAAAATGTAATGTCTTTTTAGTGTGGAATTTTAAATAACCTCCGACCTGGTGGCTGCTCTCTCTCACAGAAAGACTACCTGATCATTATAGTCATCAGTCCCAAGTACTTTGAGACGGTATCGGGTGCCCACATCAGCATGGAGAACGACGAAAGGACCCTCAACACCGTCTACATCCACAAGCAGGTGGGCTCGTAGCTCTTCCCAGCACATCTGATCCAGACCTGGCTGCAATGAAATATTTCAAATATTCAAGCCCTATAGACACCAGTGACATTCTTGCAGACTAATAACTGTTTAAAAAAAATGTATTTACACCAATATTCAGAACAAAACAGTAAATTGAAAACAAAAATGTAGTTGTCGTATTTAAATAAATTTGCATAATAAGTAATGTGTCTTAAAAAGCTTGTGTCCTTTTAAATTGGTGCCTGTTTCTCTCCTGTAGAACAGCTTGTCTTTCTGAAAATGATGGTATGTCTTGGTGGTGTTGTCTTGTCTGGAGACAGTATAGTGAAAGCAAAAGTATGATCCACAAATGTGAGCGTTCTTAATTTCTTTATTAAATCTGCTTGACTCTGTGGTAAATATTTCTGTTAACAAGCTCGCATATGCTTGGTTGCGTTTTACACTTTGATTGGTCCTTCCACTCTGCAGACCGTTCGAAGGAAATTACTCAATTTAGGTCATAGCCACAAGAAACAGCACAGCTTCCATTTTCATTGAAAATCATACGAGATAAGAGTACTCCAATCCTCCTTTGTTTTGAAATGGGTGAATCTATAGTCTACAATCTATTATCTATAACAAATAATAATAGACATAGGAAAGCAAAGGAATGGTTGATCATATTCAGTTTTTCTGAAAATACTGAAGCTCATATTCAACCTATCTGCAGTAACTTGTTGAGTTCTGTAGACCACTTGACATATTGCGTAACATAGCGTAAGAGCTAAAAAATGCAACAGTGTTTGAATCTCCATTCAACAAACTGAGACGGAATATGTCTCTAAAGATCAATGAGCACAAATCCCCAAGGCAAACCCTAACTTTTGCATAAATAAACGTCTCTCTCTGTCTCTGTTTCTCTCGCATACTCAATCCCTCTGTTTCTTACTCTAGCTTCAGAATGAGTTCATTCAGAATGGCAGCAGAAACTTCAGGTTCATTCCAATCCTCTTCCCTGGTGCCAAAAAGGTATGTTTTTCTGCCACAGCAACCATCTGTTTAAACCGGTTCTCATATTTCATATTCATGAAATTCATGTGGGCAACTCTGGGCAACCGTGTGAGAAGGTGGCAGTTCCTTGGAGAACAGCGTAATTTCCTGTTGTTCGCTGGGCCTCGGCTTTGCTCACGCAATGTGTTTGTTCTTCTCTCCTACCCCCGTGCTCTCGTTTTGTATTCATCATTTAAATTGCATTTAGATGACTAAAGATAAGACCAAGCATTTCATGCAAAAAGCTGTTGAATAGTATTATATATGTAAGATTATAGTGTTATTTATATGTTATTGTGTTTTATTATTGCAGTATATTACATTATTATATATTATGTTATTTATATTGTAAAACATTTATATTATTGTATTAAACTTATACATTTCAGTACTATGTCTATGTTGACAGTCAAGTTCCAGAAATGCTTTTCAGACAAACTGGTCATCCTCCGTCATTTATTTCCTTTTGTTCATTTAAATAAGTGCAAGTTTTATGGCAAAACAGGTTGAGCCCACTTATCGTAAATTCTATGGGTGACATTGCTTGATTCTAAAAAAATGTCCCCATTTTATCAAGCTTCTTGACATGAAGTTTCATATGTAGAACAATATCCAGGGATATTTGTAGTTACGTTTTATGATGAACGAAATATAATTTTCTTAAGTTTTAGCAATCCATGATTTCTAACTCATGCTTGGGGCACATCCTGGCAATTATTTAGCTGTATATCACACTTTTTATTTAATTAGCTTGTGTTTAATTAGCTTGTGTAAAATGTGTGTGAGGTGAGGGGGAGGGAGGGGCAGATTTAAGAGAGACTAACTCTTGGCTCTGTGTCTCAGTGCCACGTGCCCGCCTGGCTCCAAAACACGCAGGTCTACAGCTGGCCCAATGACAGGGATGATGTCTTGCGCAGGCTGATGCGGGTGGAGAAGTACAACCCCCCTCCCATTGGAGAACTGCCCACCATCGTCTCCATCCCTCTGTAGCGCCCCCTTGTGACCGAGCGCTAACACCGCAGGAGGCCATGGAGAGGAGATCACTTGACCACCACTTGACCTCTAACCTCTGACGGTCTGATGACAGCGAGTACAGTATTGCATTACCTGAGTCTATCCAGTCAGACTTCTTCATCTCACCAACAACTCTTGGATAAGCTCTGGATTTTTCCTTAAGCACCTTTAATATTCTCTGGATTTTATTTTTGGATGTAGAAGAAAGGTACTATACTTTTTTCATGGACCTTTGTCCAATAGGATGTCCTTAATTGACTGCATACTTCTGTGGTTCAAGGCTTTGTCTCCCATTGATAAAATAATTTAGTACACATTTGTATTTCTCAATTGAAAGTATAGTTCAGTTGGCAGTAAAGCAACTGTCGAAAAAGGGTGTGAAATTACAGTATTTGTATCTTTTGTGGATTCACAGATTTTTAATTATGGTCAGACATGCACACTGTGAAAGCAAACAGTCATATTGATATTCATTTATAAATGACTTGAGCCAAAACCAAATACACTCAGGAAATTCAAGGTCTAGAACAGATATTTGTTCCTTCTGTCAATAGTGTGAGCAAAGGCATCAGAAACGGACCCCGAAATACTGAATATAAATGAATTTGCTTCACATACAATGCATCAACCTCTGCACCTAGTATCGACTGGTCTGTAGTACAGGTCATTACTTCTCTCAGCTTCGCCCTTATTATAGCAAAGGACGCCTTGTGTGTTCCTGGTCTCAGAGATCCTTGCTCTGTCATGTTTTTCGGCTCTGCACAGACACACTCATAACTGGCAAACAAAAGAGGCGTACTCAAAACCAAAAAGACAAAGGTGGTAAAATGGCTTTCAACCAAAGTTACATGTACAATGAATGTAAATATTTTCAACACAGTCACAACTGCCCTTTACTGATGTAATGCTGTAGGGGCCGCGGGTTATGGACTCAACTGACAGAAAGATTGTGAAATATGTTAGCTTTATTTGTGTTTTGCGCATATGGGCAATATCTGCCTGGAACTCCACAATAGAGTGTACATGGATATATTGTTTATTGTCAATAAAGAAAAAAATGTCACCAGGATATTATTCTGGTAAAAGGTGTGCATTGTGTAGTTATTGTACCTGTTTCTAGTCCTTTCTTGTGGCCTGAAACAGTAATATTAGTTCAAAGTAAAATATCTTTCCTTATAACATTCATATGGACATTTGAGTATGTTGGAAAAGTCGTCTCTAACTCCACTTTAACAGCATAAATGTAGCGTTCACAAGTATGGATGCTGGCCCTTGCTGGATTAAATTTATAAACCGTAAGCGATCTGCGATACATAGCAAAAATGCATTTGGAAAGGTCACGCCCACTTAAACCTCCTTTCAGATTAAAAAGTGGTTTGTTAATTAAAAACGCTTGTGCACACAGACTGACACATTTATTTTTGTTAAATGTGAGGATGCTGGGTTATATACACTTCATTTTCATATTAACTTCATGGGCCTCTAGATTTGGTCTGCAGGTCTTAAATATGAGCTACAAATAACATATTTATGCATATTCCATTTTAGGATGTAAAATAAGAATGTTCTGTAGATACACATAAGGTAATTTGAATTTTTCCAAGTCATTTGAAACGAGTACCGGTGCTGTGTCAAACAGTGAACCTCTCATGTGGTTCACACACGTCACCGCTGGATCTGAACCCGTCACTTCTGGATTTCATGTGGTTGCAGGTGAAGTCACACTTACCGCACGATGACATCACATGCATGCAGTTGGATTTCTGAAACGCCAAATTAATCATGGTAATATAAGCAGACTTTGATGACTGAAAATCTGTGATCTGTCATGGAGCAGAAAATTAGTTAGGAGAGGACAATAATTGTAGAACTGAGGTCAGAGGATTGGGGAGAGTCCCCTGTACTCTAATTTTGTCTTATTTTGTGACAATTGTGATTAATTTTGTCATTTTATCCAAAGTGACTTATAGTTTATTATGTAACCAAGGGCCAATCCCCCCTGGGAGCAATGTGGGCATAACGGCCTTACTGAAGGGCCCAACAGCAATGGTGTTCTTGCTGTGGCTGGACTGGGGCTTCAGCCACCAACCTCGACCAGGGTCCCAGTCATGTACCTTAGCCACTAGACTACAGGCTGCCCTGACTGTGATGTCACTCTGCTGTTACCTTGCATAGCTCTGTTGAATCCTGCCTTGAATGGCAATCTGCTCCTGGCTTAATTCTTGTAAGGGCTTTCAGTTTCCTTTGTGCGTTGGAATCTGGCAAGCATGAGCAGAGTAAAGTGGGCTCTATACCCTAGAGATGTGCCCTTTGGGTTTTCTCATTCCTAGTGACTCAACATGTTCCCTCCTTGAACAGAAGCGTGCCATTTGAGGGTGTGTAGGCGTTTGCCTTACTCATCGTTAGGGGGGAAAAAAACCCCAAACAATTAAAAACGACTCTGTGGCATTGCTTTACTATATGAATGACTTTCATTAGAGAACATGAGTAATTGTTATTTTTATAATGAAGATCAACAGCTTGTATTAACGCTCTTCAGGTTTCACACTGACACCAAAAATCACTGGCTTCCTCACGCCCTAAAATAACTCTTCCGTCAGGCATGAGAATATGTCACATTTTTTTTTTTTTTTTGCGAGCGTAACAAGGCCAGTTAAACATGACTGCAGGTTACTTCTGGGAGCAGAATAAGTATCTTGTACCTGGCAGGGTGTGGTAGTGCGAATCGCGAATAATTTAATCCCTTGTAACTGAAAGAATATCATCTCCTCTCACAGTTGCACAGACTGCTGTGTCCTCATACCCATCCCAATACTTTCTCATGAAAGATGAATGTTACTTATTTCACTAACATGGCTCGAGACAAGATGTTTGTTGTCTCTGCTTTGTTTCTGAAGTGTGTTCAGAACTACTCCATCTCTGGTTAAACACAACAAAAAGCTCTTGCGTCACATCATGATATTTCAGCCTACTGCAGCAATATGCAAGGTATGAGAATTTTTTACGCTATCCAGAGGGGCTATACAGGATCACTTTATCAATGATATCATTGCAGATGAATTATGTCACTCCTCATACAAACACATTTGTAAGTTCTATGTACAATTGTAATTTTCTGTAATGAACAGCTACATTGCACCAAGATACTTAAAGTACAACCTCATATATATTGCAGCCTCAGACTAAAAATGAGGGCCAAAGGTAAAAAAAAAAATACATTTTCAATACCTTTAAGATGTATACATTTTAAGCATGAAGACTCGTAAATGTAAGTCTGCTTTAGTCAATTAGTAATCGAGTATGTCAATTTCCTGCAATTGTTATAACTGATAAGATGAACATCACTATAAATTGTCTCATAGTCATACATACCTTGGCTAATTCGTTGTTTTAAAAGAACACTATGCAATGGCATAACAAAAGCGAGTAAAGAACTGAAATCTTGGAAACACCACAAGATATAAACAGAACATAATTTATTTTAGAAATAAAACATCATTCCTCTTTTCTGCAGTTCTATTTAGTTCAGCGATTTTAGTGCAAACTATACAAGTTACAAGTACTGTATATTGATGACCACTGCGAAACAATGTCAGGAAATAACACAAAACAAAAAAGGACAACAAAATAAAATGTAACATAGCTTTGCTTATCAACAGATGTGCAAATTTCCACAATATTAACAAATAAATAATTGGTAGTGAACGGATGGTAGTCTGTTAGAGAGGCATGCTGTTAAAGGTTTAGGACGATTTACAAACTCATGGATGGACAATGCTGGACCAAAGCAGCCAGCGAAACAGAAAAAGCTGCAACACCTGGAGAATAAACAATGAAAAAGGGCTTCGATTTTTAAAATAACCAAAGCCCTTCTTGACCTTCAGTTAATGTTAACACCTTCAACGGAGTGTGACACTGTGGCATGAGGAAACTGAAAAGTTCCACACAATCAGACTTCCGTCTTTAGAACAAAAATTAAAATTCAGATACACTGGGAAGGAAACAAACAGCTATGTCTGAGCTCCTAAACTGCACTTGTTTCACTGCACAGTTAACAAACTCTTCCATTACAACAAATATATAAGGAAAGGGATTTTGGTTGGACGTCCAAAAGATAGCTTTCACATTATGATTAGTGTTCTACTGGCCATTTGTCTGCAGAGTGAATGCATTAGCTGAGGCTAATGTGACAGCGGAGCAAAGCAGAGCAAATGAGAACAATTATTGTCCTCTCCAGGTGTATCTGCACATTAATTCCAAAAGTACTTCAGTCCACATATTTCAGTGACAAGTGGCATTTGAGAATACCCAGACAAATTCAATAACCAGTTGAAGTACACATTCCTGTGGTTTGGCCAGTACCTAGGTGCTACTGTTAAAATATTTGCTCCAGATAAAATTGTTGGTATCTCTGTTAATGTACCATGGTGTGTTTTGTACCCTGTTCAACATTGAACTGAAAGCAACGGACATTTGTCATTTCATGCTGAATAACAAGTTCAGAACTGGATGTGCAGGGCTTTAAAATGATGTAGCCGTACTGCAAACAGAAGCATGAAAAGCTTCCAGACAAATACACCCAAGGGGACCAGTTGTGTTTTTACACAATGGCATCTTTTCTTTCCGACAGGTCAACCATAAGTGTGACATCAATGGCAGGTTTAGCATTTAAACCCATGTGAAACCAGGCAAACACTTCCCACCTCATTTCACACTCACATTAGATATCCTACCATAAAGTGATAACCTACAGTTTAAATGCCATATGTGAAAACCATGACTAATTGGTGTCCCTTTTGTTGGCTGGTTTTTGTGCCCCACATATGTCCTAACTAAACACTTTCCTGGGGGGTTTGGAATTTTTGGACCTTTCTCCGCAAATTGAATTTCCACCAGCTTTTAAAATCAATTTCATGGTCTATTCGGAAAGACATGGCAAACGATGGTCATACTGCAAATGTCTGACATAACAACTAGGTGCCTTTTTTTAAACTTAATATTTTTCTGCAACACATATATATACAATACAATATACTTCACATAAATGAACATCTACTTACAGCTTAGGGACTAAAGCGTGACTGTGTGTCCATCTGCAGTCTGATTCTTTCCCAGTTCAGGGATGGGCAGTCTGAGGTCCCTTGAGAGTCAAATGGCATCCAATTTTTGTTCTCCGCTCACTTGATAATAATTTATCTTGGCACAGCATCCCAGATCTAAAATGGCAGCTACAGGTGACCACTACAACTTGCAGTCTGCAGTAAGCCTCATGTTCAGAGACTGCCCATCCCGGCCGTCCAAAGACACACTGGTGCCACAAAACCTCCATCGCCTCATGTACGCTCTCCTACTTTGGCACCGTTAATGAACACACTGATTCCAGCCTTTCTCCAGGATTCCCCATTGAGACTTTAGCTACGACAACTGCTGTTGTGGCACTGAAGGGCCAGCAGGAGGCCGTAATGGGAGACAGCCCTCCACTAAATACGGTCTGCAGCTCGCCAGATTTAGTACAAAATAAATTAACATGACAGACATGGCATCTATACCGCCAGCAGCACTAGAACACACGCCCCCCCCACGGCCCTCCCCTCCCCCACCCACCCACTACGCCTCCTCTTCAGTCTGTCATTCTGACAGCAGACTCCAGGGGGCACTGGTTTCAGCACATTAGGAGTGACATTTTTTACGGGGTTACAGTAGTGTGGCACTAAATTACAAGCTCCTGGGTCTGGAGTGAAGGGGCAGCCTGGTGAGGAGGGCCACCTTGGGACACGCATCAGTTGAACATGATGGACTCGGGGTCCTGATTCATCATCTGAGCCATGTGTCGCAAAACATCCTTCTTAGTGATGATCCCCAGAAGGCGTCTATAATGACACAACATACAAAAAAGGCCACGCGTATGTTATTGATTATTTCTTTTTCTTGCAGGGCATCTTACTATCATCAGCTGAGTTTAATTAGGGCTGGAGGAAAAACCCAGTAGCTTTTGACAAAGACGCCTCAAATGACAGATTTGACAAAAATTGACATGTTTCCACCATCAAATTAGGCCTACAAACTGCTACTAAGTTAGTAGGAATATCAGCACCAACTAGTGGCCAATATGTGCTAGGCACTGATAATTACTGCTTGCAACAATATTACAATCACATTTATTATAACTGAGATCGTAAGTGCAACTGCATTTACAATTTCTTCTAAACACAAATGTAACTGAATCGTAATGAAGCATTACATATGAATTACATCTACACTAAAAGTAATGGTAATAATTACAGTTACCAACAATTACAATTACTTTTGATTGTAATTGCAACTGTAATTTCAAGCACTTGCGTTTTGCGAATCCTTGCAATTACTTCTAATTACAATTACAGTTACAAATTACTTGTACCGAGAGTTTCTGTTAATTTAAATTTAAAACCACATTATTTGTTATAACATTATAAGTTGCACTACCTCACACTTATGGAGAAGCCCAAAGTGGATTGTGGATGAACTGCATGTGACTTCACAGAAACAGGGGGACTGGAGAGGATAGCGGACATAGGCATGGGGGGGTTATGGGTCTGTTATCTGAGCCAAACTCACCCGCTGCGGGTCACCAAGCACTGGCGGAGGCCCAGCTTGCGGAAGATGTCCACCACCGTCTCCATGGGCGTGTGGTCGGTGACGGTGAAGGGGCTGAGGTTGAGGATGCGTCGCAGTTTGAGGGGCTGGGGGTTGCTGGCGGGGAGCTGAGGGGCGTCCTCGGTGAAGTACACCACCGAATTACTCACCACCCCGTCCTGCTTCTGACGGGCGTTCTCTGGGAGGGGGACACCCACGGGCAGAGATGCAGTCTTATCACAGAGCTATGATTTTGACACACTTCACAGCAAAAGAAATCTATCATTTTTGACTAAATCTGGCATTTATCACCAGTGTACCTTGCAACACATTTTTTTTTTTTTTTATTTTGTCCTTTTTTTAAATGACAAACAGTAGAAGGGGAATGAATGAATGTGTGATGAGGGGCGGTGTGCATGCAAGCATGTGTGTGTGTGTGTGTGTGTGTGTGTGTGTGTGTAGGCGAATGGTAACAGCACTCACTGATGGCGAGGATAAGATCCCTGCGCTGGACGAACCCGATGAGCCGCTCGGACTCGCGTGACACCACCACGGGGAAGCCGTTGTAGTCGGTGTCTTTGATCAGCGCCTCCACGTCCTCCACCGTGGTGCCCTCCTGCGTGAGGACGGCCAGTGGGGGCTCGCCGCGCCGTGGCCGCATCACGTCAGTGGCCAGCGTCCGGTGCGTGAACTCATCCTTCACATCCAGGAAGGGGTAGCCGTTCAGCTGGATGTGCGCCTCGTAGATGCCCTCCTTCCCGAAGGCGTCCGCCACCCACTTGCTGGTGACGGCCGCCGCCATCAGCGGCACAATGTACTCCAGGCCGCCCGTCAGCTCAAACATGATGACCACCAGCGACACCGTCATACGTGTCACCCCACCTGTGACAGCCAACCGAGAGGCGTCAGCCAGCAAACACCAGCTCTCAGAGACGCTGTGAGCTGACTCCCAATACAACTGCACTCCCAACTGGCTTTCTTCTATCCTCTATCCTTTATCATTTCTCTATGATCAATAACTCTATAGTCAAATGTACACTACCAATTAACACAGGACCAGTACATTCCCCACAACACACAATATAAGGAAAGCTTTCAGTGTCCAGTATCAACTCTCATGATTGAAACCTTGACTTAGGTACTTTCACTAACTTTCACTTCCTTAGCAATAAATTATTTTTTTAATTATGTTGTAGAGACCTCTGCCCTATCTGGCAGAATCAGGCTCTTACCCAGACAGGCTGCAGCGCCCACCATGGCGTAGAGGCCTGGCGTGACGCAGTCCGCCCCTGGCCGGCACCAGTTCTTGAAGATGATCCAGTCGTGGTGATGGTAGGCCATCTGCTCCACGGCGATGCCCACGATGCGCCCGGCGATGGCTCCCACTGCCATGCTGGGGATGAACAGCCCAGAGGGGATCTGGAGAGAGCAACGACATCACAGGGGATATGAACACATAATAAACAGTGGTAGACTGAAACACAGAATTAATCTGTTCATCTTGAAGTGAAAACGGGGCAAATGAGTACAAAATGAGCGCACAATCATTGTGGAAAAGGAGAAAACAGTTTTGTTTCCACCTTAGGAACTACTATAATTATCTTGAGTCAGCAGAAGCAAGAGGCAGAAGCAAGACTGAACAGTGGCTGTGTTCGGGGTAGGAGAAAACACTGGACCATGATAAAATTGTCTATAAATATGAATTGTTATGTATGCGAACATTAAGGTATTTTGGCTTTAAAACAGCTGCGCAACCAGAAATACTTCATAATACTACAATGCCTGCCCCCCTTTACCCACAATGCCCTGACCTTCATGCCAAAGGTGAAGATGGTGATGACGATCTTGAAGATGAGGGCGAGGGCCAGCTGCCACAGGGCGGAGTACACGCCGGGCCCGGCAGGCCGGTCAGGGATGTCGTCCACGGGGCGGGTCATGTTGGGGTCGTTGACGTAGTCGCAGAGCTGGGAGGACTCCAGGGCCCCGCAGTCGTTGAAGAGCTCGGAGATGAGCTCGCTGGTGCTGCGGCGCGTGTAGGGGTTGGGGAACGCCAGGATGGCCGTGATGCCTGTCACCGCCATCACCTCCAGCACTGGGTAGCGGCCCAGCCGCGTGGTCTTGCGCCGCCGGCACCAGGCGATGTTGGCGCGGATGAAGAGGGTGCCCCACAGGCCCCCGAACACGCCCAGCAGGATGAAGGGCACCAGTTCCGCCATGTACCAGGGGGTGTGGTACTCCACATAGAACAGCACCAGCCTGCTGTTGCCAAAAGGGTTGATGGAACGCAGCGTGAACGCGGCCACCAGGGCGGCGAAGAAGGACCGCCACAGCGTCTTCAGGGGGAAGTAGTAACTCACCTGACAAAAACATGGAATTAGAAATCACCAGCACAAGCCCGAGACCATCATGCAAGGGGATGAATTCAGGTAAAATATAAAGAACCAATTGCCTGTTCTCCAAAAATGACCTGTAGATCACCTTCCAATTATCATTTCAATATGCATATTTCTTCTAAGCCTTGGGCTCACCAACTGATAAAATATCCACGTTTTCATCACCATCCATATTACATTGGTGCATTGTTTAAAGTTTGATATGATTTTTCAGTTTCATTTTGACTAAGCTCTACCAATTAAAAAGAAGTCAAATGTGTACTTTAAATTACAGAATGAGGAGCAAAAGTAATACCGTTCCCCTCCACCCAAGGAGTTAACACTAGCAGGGGAGGGAGACTGGCATGTGTGGGGGGACTGTGATACTGAGATCAGTTTTAAATGTCAGCGAACCACAGGCTGATAATATACCAGAAACTGTAAGCCAACCACACTTTAACACAAAGCACTTATAATCTAGCCACATGGGCAGTTCCCGTACCTCCTCCAAACTGAAGAGGACCCCTCCGATCGGAGCCCCAAAAGCTACTGACACACCAGCAGCTGCAGCCGCAGACAGCACCTGCAAATGCAGAGCTTTACGATGTGATCTCAACAGACAGCTTTTGCTTACACAACATTTCTTTGTTCCAAAAAGAATACCAATGAGTAAAAGAGACACATGATACACAACACAGACTGAATGATGTTTGCAGTTTACTGTATGTGAATGTGTTGGAACACTCATGAGATCCCAAAGTCGACATGAAAAAAACATAACATAAAAACTTACATAAGCCCTTTGTTCACTAGGGGAACAATGTTAGAAGAAAGAAGGATAGAGGGTAGAGGATATATATTTCATTATTAATATTTTTAAAATAATAATTTTTAAACTACTGTGTTCTACATTGTCCCCCAGGTCCCCGGTCCACTATGTGGTCACAGAGGCGGTCACACAGTCCGGTCAGAGATGCCCTCACCTCCCTGCGCTTGCCCTCGTTCTTGCTGTACTTGGAGAACAGGCTGCTGAAGAGGTTTCCGCAGCAGCAGGCCACGTGCAACCAGCGGGCCCTCCTTCCCCAGGCTGAGGCCGGACGACACGGCCAGCACCAGGGTGACCGTTTTGATCAGGAGGGTCCACTTCCCCAGGTAGCCCCGGATGATGAAGCCACTGAGGATGGTCTTAATCTGGCAGGTGGGAACGACAGACACGGACAGCAATGAGTCCCTCCCATCATGCTCATGGAAAAGGCAGCAGCACCACGGAATCATCCAGACTGTGAGCTTTTACATTCTGACCACAACACAATGCTATGAGGACTTTCATGGTCTGTTTCCAGAATGAAGACTCAGAAACTCAATATGCACCATATTTTTCTACTTCTTTAGGCATAATCACACAAAAAATAAAACAGACACTCAATCTGTTGTGGCAATTTTTGCATAAAGACACAGGCACACAAAAATGGGCACCCCGATGTCAGCTTCGCCTCTTGGCATTGAGGCGCAGAAACATAAACATACACATCCTTTTTTTGTTTTATATTAAGCCTACAGGCACCGGCAGCACTTCAGTTTCAAATAGATCATTTCACAGACCATGTGACCATGCTTTATACTCACCTCAGGGATACCTGACCCACAGGCATATGGCGCAAAGACGCGCACCAGGGACACAGCCAGGAAGGAGAAGAGCAGGGCCCACGACACATACAGGAAGTAGTTCAGAAGGTATGCCCCAGCCCCCTGGAAGACAACAGCAGAGCTCATTACCAGGTGCGTTCAATAGCAACACTGACGCAAACAGTGGCCTCGGCGAGGACATGGGCCGCTCCGCTCTGCGACACGCGTGCCTCACCAGGGTGTGGCCGGTCATCAGCTCGGACCATTTCTGCCACTGTGGGCACTTGTCGCGGTCGTCGAACGTGGTCTCATTGGAGGTCCAGCAGCATTGCTCGTGGCTGTACCAGAACGCCGACAGGCAAACCCCTTCCTTCAGATCTGTCATCCAGTCCACGGCCAGGTCGATGACGCCAGCCAACGTCCCTGTGGAGGTGGGAAAGGTGAAATAGGTGGGGCGAGGGCCATGAGAACGGTACCAGGGCTGGTCATGACAACTCACATAGTATACTGTGCTCCTTGTAAGGTACACTGCAGTAGGCTTTGTTAATTTAACTAATTTTCAAATGTACTTTCCCAACCTTTACTTTTAGCCTTTAATTAAAAAAAAATTCTACACCCAACTCTACACCCCTATCATCACTGATCACAGCATATCCTGCTGCAGCAACACCACTATAAAGCACCTACTGCAGGGTCACTTTTATAATAATAAAAATGTAATAATAAAAATTTTCAACGGCAACCATAAATGATACTAATAATTTCAGAAGTTTTTTGTAGATTATTCTTGTTTCAATGCATTGAGTTCTCAAGCAGTGGGAGGTATACAATACCAGACTTTTCATCAGAATAGTACGACCGTAATACACTCACGATATTTACTTGCAGCATAATGATCCATAATCAGGGGATATGACGCCATAATGTCCCAATTTCAGACACTCTGTGCTGAAGCAGTGTTAAATGTGTCTTTTCCAAGCCAACCTTGCTATAAAGCTTAATCCTCTCCTTCGCTACAGGGAGGGATTTAGTGAGGAACCAGTTTTCAGCCGCACAAAGCCTTGCCATTGTGTGATTTTAAAGGAAAGGTTGAGCATAACTACTGCATGAAATTATGAAACATTATATACACATCATGATATCTTCTCCTTCTACCAGGGGACAGCTTTAGAGACAAACTAATGCATGTCCAAAATGCATCTATTCCAGCTAGGCATTTGGCCCATGGAAATAGGAACTATCACTGGAGTGCTGGACGCTGCATGCATGTGAAAAGCATGTAAACTTTCATACGTTCTCATGGAGCCTCACCTGACAGGAGGCCAATCAGCAGCATCACCACCCATCCTGACCAGGCATCCAGCAGGCTCTTTATGAACTCCCAGATGGACTCCTTACTCTTGCTGGCAATCTAGGCAAACAACAAGAATAAAAAAACTCACCCCATTTTTCTGAGGAGGACAGACAGGTTGCCTAATCAAAATGCAATAATTCTTCAAAAACATTCAAAAACAGTTTTATCTATGAATGAAAGATGTACAGAGAAGGCCTTACGATACAATTTATAAGGCATAATAACACACTTCAGAAGAAAAAAAGAAATCATACATTTATTGACTGAGATGTCATCCCTTGCAGTGCAAACAGTTTGTTAATAGGGAATTGGCATGTTTGCAGAAATCAGAAAACACTCAGAGAATTTCCATTCTGAGGCAGTATGTATAGCTGTTTACAGTCCTCAGAGGAGATTCAGAAAAATGCATAACATAAATGAAAACAGAGCACAATCCAACAAAACAAATTCCAACAGTTGTCACAACCTTAGTTTGGCACGTTCAGAAGCAGGCAACTTCAAGGGTGTCCATGAGAGCCTCTGACTAGTGTTTTAATGTCTATTCCGTGAATGAAGGAACAATTTAAGAGAATTCTCACCTTCCTGTGGCGATCTGTGTCACGTGACTTCTCCCTCAGCCAATCGATGGTGTGGAAATCCTCGTAGGTGCCCACGTCTGGGATGGGCTCATCCAGGAAGTCCATGAGGTTCCCAGAGCCGTTCATCTCCTCAGTGGGCGTCATACTGGTCCCTAAAGAGGAAGAGCCCACGCAAGGAGGGCATTTTAGTACCAAAACATACATACAGTTGCACAATTTACAAGACGTCAGCAGCGGTTGGATTTACCATTGTCATGGAAAACTTTTTGAACACTCCTTTAAGAATGAAAGCGTGTTATCAATTAATCCTGTCAGACATCATCGGAGGTCTTCGTGATTTATCAGTCAGCATCTGAATTACATGAGTATTTATCTTCTCCTTAACACAACTGTTCGCCCCAGTTATTTTAATAACATTTGTTTCCAAAAGCATACTGTCACACAATACTCCCCTGGGCAGATTAAAATTATAACCTGTTGGACACGTCACCTTCAATGCACATATGAATCAGGAAAATCAGGTTGGATAACCTTACAGTACATGTTACAGTAGCAGTATATCGCAGGATTTCTTCAATTTATTTCATCAAATATTGCGACAATTAAATCTTCAATAAAAATATACGCCTGAAACTACAGCATTTGAGGTACTATGCTGGGACCAAGCATTATTCTAGAGAATTAACTATTCAGCAGCATATATTTAAGGGTGCTTGCATCTATTAAAATGCGAAAGGACCAAATAACGTAGCAGTATGTCTCACAGTTAGTCAGCAAGCTGGTATTATATAATTCTCCAATATTCGCAGTTTTTTGCCAGCTAGCAAAACCGTTTGTTTACGTAAAGCGTTGTGGCTAAATGAAATGTTTTCATGACAGAGTGCCAGTTAATGGAAGCAAAGCAGCTCATTATTGTGGCATACTTAGCAAGCTAGCTAACTAGTAGCAAGATGTAATGCTTACCTTCGGTGGCAATGATTCTTGATATATTAAATCTTTTAAAATAAACGTATTTCTAAATGTATTTTAGCCATCCAAAAAATGTTCATTTTTGATTGTTTTTGCAAAATGCAATAGAATTCTTCCAGTGCTAAATAGATGAGAAAGCGTCAGTGATTTCAGCTCTGGCTCAGCGATCCCACAATGCACTTCTCACTGCTGTCATGGCGTCTTGTAATTCCTCCTTCCCTTAATCAGTTAGGAACGGTTTGTCTTTGTTGCTTTTTCTTGTAATGAAAACATCTAACAAAACTAGCATTTGCTAATATGAGTTTATTGAGGTTCTTCATATACTAAAATATAAAAGAGCTGACCAGGTGCTTAATATTATGTGTAATATAATACATAATACTCAATGTATTATATACTGTGTATCTGCCTATGTACATATATGTGTGCACACAATAATCTACACAGGTGACATACCAGTATATTTCTGCTGTAAAAGACATTTTAAAATCACCAGTTAAATGTTAGCGTGTAAAGCAACAGACATGTAATATTTTGAAAGAGGTCTAAATTGGAGGTGTTAACACCAAGATGAATTCAGACACCTATGAGACCCATGCAAAAGGGACCAATACATGTGTGTTTGGACAGAAACATATGAGTATGCCCTCCAATAAACTGTTTTTTATTTCAGCAACCTTCAAGTGCAATTTCTTTCCGTGTTTGAAGTGAACACCTCTCAAAAGGGGTAATAGAACACTGACAGGTGTCCTAAAAGCACATGACGAATATGCAAATTGCACAAATAATTCCACATGTAGCCTGTAATTACATAATTCACGAAATTTGTGCAATTAACATTATTTCTGCAATTCATGTAATTGCATATTTGTTATGTAATTGACATAATTTGCATATTTTATTTAAATATATAATTTGTGTATTTTGCCTGTGTGTTTGGGGGATGTAAATTTTGCATGATATGCCACTTGTGAAATCAGCAATATTTCACTCAAAAACAACATTAATAAATTACTTTCAACCACTTCTAAATACATTTGTTGATTACTCAGCACTGTTCCTACACTTGTAGGCATTATCAGCATAGGTTTACAATGTTTACAATCAAAGCTAATGTTTGTTAGCACAATCAAGTTGTCTCATCAGTTGTATTTTCTGCCCGTTAAGTTTATCCCACTGTTTTACTATATAAACAGATTTGCTTCACTTTTTTTTTAACCGTCATCCTGGCTCCAGGCCTGTGTCTCATTAACAACTTCCGAAACAAGTGAAAAGGAATCTATACTAAAGCAAGAAAAATGCATTTTATGTGAGTGGCGGAGATGCACAAAATACTTCACATGCTATAACTGAGGAGGCATCTCTGTTATGCAACCTTGCAATGTGCTTTCTACCAGTCCTCTTTATCAATCTCTTTCCTGCCCCAGCTCCTCCAACGGGCAAACCTTCTGCGCTGGTCCTCGAGCAGAGAAGTGAAATATGCCGGACATCCCGGTAATGGAAAGCATTTATGCTAGCCACCCTGATAACGTACCCTTCACCAGACCTCCGTTCAGCCAGCTAGTCATGACATATGACTGCAAGCTCTAGAAGTACTTCCTGCACATTCCTGAAACTGACACTGGAGGCAGCCTTCTATCGTCATTGGTCCTTCAAGAGACAGCGTGAGCCGGTTGCCCCGTCTTGTCCTGTCTGATGCATACCTTCGATATTCAGTACTTGGGGACTTGTTTTTATAATTACAAAGCTCTCAAGTCTCACCCATGACCTGGACCTGTCTCACGCAGCTGTTATTGAATTACATAATGTTATTCAATGGGCCAATAGCAGCAGGGACAAATGAGATCTCAAATCTATTGGTCCTGCATTTTGGCAGATTGTATCTGCGACCAGATGGAAGCAACCTGAACTCACTGAACAAGGGGTGGCTACGGTCAGCAAGGATCGACTGGGCCTTCTTCCTGGCTCTGACTTTGTACAGCTGGGAGAGGTCACTTAGATTTGTGCCTTTGATTTTACTGCACATTCTAACCATTCATTCTAACCTGTTCCTGTGACCAAAACCTGCAAATAAAAGAGAAGGTTAGAACAGACTTGATAAAACGAGAATAAGAAATTCTAATAAAAGTGATGTTAACATTGAAACTTATGAGCTTCTGATAGAAGTACATGCGCTAATGGGCCTTTGCACAAACAACATTAGCATTAGGTTCAAAGGTTAACATATCATCAATTATTGTCCCCAGATACCTGTGCTGTGGATCAACTTAAACTGCCTGTCCATATGTAACAACAGGAAAAATGGGGAGGCTTCTTCCTAAAATCAATTAGCATTTCCTTTGTTTTAGACACATTTATGTCTAAGAAGGAGCATTTGCACCAGTCACTAAATTCATCTACCTCTGGACCATGGTTAGGTTCATCGTGACTGAGCAGGGACACTGACGGAACCATCCACAAACTTGATGATATGTCTGCCCTCATAGTGACACAGACACTCATTTGTATACAAAACAAATAAAACTGGTGAGAAGACACACCCCTGGGAGAAACCGGTGGAAGATAAAAGGGCATCAGATAAAACACCATTGACTTTCACCTTTTCAGATCTTTCAGTTAAAACGTCAACCAGCCAACATATTAATTCCAAGGTCAATGTTATGGATGTTGGTAAGTCCATCTGCTAAACTGTGAGGTTGGATGCAGTTAAAAGCTGAGGAGAAGTCAATAAAAAGCAACTGTACAAAATTCTTTGCACCATACAGGTGATCCAGGACCATATTAAGTAGTGTGCCTGCATGTGGCATCCTCAACACCCCTGCCTGCCCTGTAAGCAAATTGGAGTGGATCCAATTTTGTCTGAGTTGCACCCAAAATCTTCTCTTTTATAATCTTCTCAAAGGTTGCCATAACAAGAGAAGTGAGTGCCACATACCTATTGCCATTGAATGATTTTAGTGCTTAATCTTTGGCACAGATACAATCACTGAATCCTTCCAGAGACAAGGAACCCTAGGGAGTTGAAGTGACTTCAGGAAGATGAATGAAAATATGTCAGACAACTGTTCTGTGCAGTTCTTAAGAAGTTGACCGGCATTATTTTCTGGACCAGGACTTTTCCTCCCATTCGCTCCCCTGAAGAGTTTAAAAACCTTGTCCCTATTATCGTTTATCTCATTCTGCTCTGGAGAAGCATTTCTGTATGCAGACAGTTCCATGCTAAAATCATGATTGTTAAAACAATTATAAAAAAAAAAAAAAATTTCAGGTCATTAGCAAGTTCAGTCTTACCAGGGAAATGGAACACTTCTCAGGCTGTATGCCCATTATGGTCTTCACACCCTCCCATGCTGGGCATGAATCACCAGTACTCAGCAGGGTTTCTGCTCTGTCCATATATTTAAGTTTAGCAAGTTTAAGTTCCTTCTTAACTTGCTTCTGCAACTCCCTGCCACGATGGATAGCATAGTAACAGAACATAACATGGCAAATGTGACTGCATACACACAGTATCTCCAAACTCGCTTCATAAACACTCAATCTCCGTATGCCTGGACCTTCCTCTTCTCTAAGATGATGGCGACATCATGCGATCGTTGTGAAAAAGAATTGCAAAAGCTTTCCTGTTTCAAAAGGTTTGACATTGTCATTAGGAATTACAGTGCCTGAAACCTACTTTTCCTCAGTCATTTTATTTAATCACAGACTGTAAATAAATGCAGGGCGTTTGAGATCGTGGCTTTCACGGACATCATTGGAGCTTTTATTTTTATTATTTTTTTCTTGTTTTGTCACCAGATTCTCAACCCCTTGAAATGTTTAAAAGAACGACCGGTGATCAGTTTTGTAATGCCAAGCATAAGACTTCAAAGTGAGGTGTTTTTAATTGCTGGATATATTTTGTGATAATATTTACTTCCCTGGGTTTACTTGTGAGCGTAGCCAGATGGGGACCGAGACAGACTGGAGACATCGATTGAAGACGGTTAAGGAAGACTTCATAAAAAAACCTGGTAACTTAGTAGTAACTTACTTGAAAAGCAATAGAAAAGAGAGTCAATAACATTGGTTAAATGGTGAAACACACAAATCTCCCTCGGATCTGTATGGATATAACTTATGTTGGCTTGGTGTTAAAATTAAGCTTACAATGGAAACACAATTAACCGATATTTATAAATAAACGTGGTCTCAACCCATAACCGTAGCTATATTTAAAGCGCATGCTGGTGTTTCTTCAAATAGAAATGTACTCACGAGTCACGACATCCTGTCTAAATTCGTCATGAATTCCCAACGTTGGGCATAACTTTGTTCTATTACTTGTCCTCTGTCATGTCTATTTATAATCACGTTACCTATTATCTTTTCTCGACAACTGAAATCCATGTCAGTACTACCGCCACAGGAGGGCGCAGTTAGTATAACTGTGAAACAAAATGAAAAATGTTGAACGATCAGCAACACAATTTTAAACGGTAAAAACAGTCCCATAGACTGTTTCATTACATTTTGAAAATAATACAGATCCAAGCCAATTAATGATGTTCAAATGTGATATTCAATAAATATTAGAAAGTACATTTAATGGTTTGTATATTACAGTACTGACTTAAAGGATGTGCATATTTGTCAGAAAGTTGGCAATGGGGTATTTCACATTTAAGTACACTCATTATTCTGAAGCTTCAGATTCAGAATGCAAAAAGTTATTTCATCTGTCATCATATTTCACAATTAAAATCACAGGCTGATTTTCTGACAGCTCTATTCTCATGAATTTCAGCCCACTTTAAGTGTAGCCGCTGGTTTTTTTAATTTGCAATGGTGTATTTGATTATCATTTTGATTTCAGTAACCTCCAGGGTGAGATACAAACTGCAGTATTACCATTCTAATCCTTCTCAACAGCATTAATAAATTACTTTTGACCAGAATTATCCATGTAAGGTAGGCTACAAAGAGCCTCTTTTAGTATAGAAGACATGAAATGATATGTTGTGACATGAGAGTAACATTCAAGCCTGCTTTGTGTTGTTTCAGTGTCGCTCTCCAGCTTGAGGAAGCAGAGAGCACTCCTCGCCCCGATGGGGGTGGGGGATGGGGGGAAGGGGGAAAAACGTGGCGCTGATATGGTCAGCAGTGAGTATGGGCATCCTACTATTGATGTAATGATGATGTCAGACTGTGGGTGTGTCCTCATGACGGCTGGATTGTGCATGAGCTCACCATTCTCAGAGGGGCCCATTGGGGAAACGGTGGGACTTACCTGTGGAAGGCTCTGTGGGGAGGGAGGGTGGCGGTGCGCCAGTGTCAGAGGCAGAGGGGAGGTTAGTCATAATGACATGTGCCTGTGAAGCACTCTCTCCATGAATTCACAATACAGAGATCTGTATTTTGCTGACCGTGTCCTGGGCTTGTGTGGCTGATCTGAAGGGTTCCTGGACAGCCAGAGAGAAAAGAACAGCTTTTGGGACACAGTGGGCAAAAGAACAGTTTTTGGGACACAGTGGACAAGCTCTGAAGTATGACTCGACTGGTAAAATTTATACTAGACATATATATTCATCAGTTTTTGAGCATGTACACCATTTTTTTTTATTATAACAGGAAAGTGCTATACATCACAAATATGATGCAATATTAATGTAAAATACACCTCAACTTAAACATTAGGCACCTAAAATGAAATGAAAAAAGTGACAGACTTAAATAAATGACTGAGCAACAAGTGGTTGCATCAAGTGGTTAACCTTCAGTTCAGTAGAGCTTTGACACAACTATTTTTCCTGTTGAAAAAGCAAATTTTACACATTTCGTAGTTTTTCTTAAACTGTCAATTTCCACTAACATTGTATGATTTAGTGGAAGGAATTAGAGCTTTTATATGTATGTAATGATTTAAGCTGAACCACAGCTTTCAACGTATATTTAAAGCAAATGCATAGAAGAGGGAACATAACATAACATGGGAACCTACAACTGTGAATGCACAATTTCTGAGCAAGAAAAAATTATGTAATTTTTCAAACCAAGTTTAGATTTTCCCAAGAAAAAAAATATGACTTCTGTGTTTAAGTTCAAAATGCAAGCAGTCAATCAAAATGATTTTCAGCCAATCTCAACATAGGTTCAGGATGTACCCTGGTTGGGTCAGGAGTTTGTTGTGAAATATATTTTTGTAATATATAACAGACCCTCAAGATCTGATGAGACATGTTGTTTTTAACATTAAAAAAATGTGTGGAACTTTTAATGAAACATAAAAAGCCCTTCCTCTTTTCACCTTTGAGAACTGTGGTACTGAATCAATTACTTTTAGAGAATACTTTTCGCTGTATCATATGAATATTCTTATATGGCCCTAATATTGATACCATTTTCAACAAGGGTGAGTGCAAAGGGACAACCTGACCATGCACAAAACTCTAGTGCACACACACACACACACACACACACACACACACACACACACACACACACACGTGCACCACTTTCTCCATCTGGTCAGCTGAGCACTCTGATGAAGTTTTGAGACACCGGATTCTGTGTGTGTGTACGCATTTGTTTGTGATTGAAAGACTTGTCTCTGCGTTATAGCTTTATCCTCATCCTCCCACTTCTCTGGTCTGTAGCCTGTGTAGCGCTCACATCAGAGCTCTGATACACAATAAAAGGCCTTTGTTTCCTGCTATGTTTTCTAGTCATGTGCAACAAAATTCTCCAATTCAGAGACTGCATATCTGAAGCCTCAGACCACAAGAAGGTAAGAGTTACTGTTACTCTCCAGAACAATGACAGAGTGGTCTTTTATCAATGTTTGGCCATAATTACAGAAATAAATAATGGGATGAAGCATTTGCATCTTATGTTGCTTGTAATAATATAAATACAGAAATATGCAGCATGCATTGCTAAATGTTACTTTTTACAAAGCTGCAAAACCCATATGATGCATGTATTTTTATTTTAGGTTCAGAAGCAATTTCTGAACAAAAATGAATGAGAATTTTGTCTAGTATGTTAAAATACATTCAATGTGATACATTTAGCATGTTTATTCAACAAAAAACAATTCTGCATGTTTAGATGGCAATATATTGGTACTTTGCAAACTAGTAAATTCTTCAAATTAATTATGCAAATTTCTCATTTGGTTAAATTTCTGTTGTACATTAACCAACAGATAGCTTTAAAGTCTTTTAATAATGAGCCATAACCTGAATAATTTGATTTGAAATACTGGAGGGAATTTGCTAACGTCCTCTATTTCTCTGATTATTTATGAAATGTGTGACAGGAGGAATAAGTTAAGATCTTTGTATAACTAAGAAAACACAACACAAATAAATCTTAAGTGACATTTGGTTGGCACACTGCAAGAAGCCAGACCTGACATTTTGGAGTTTTGAGGGCTTATTGCTTCCCCAGTTGGGACATTTTAAAATGATAGGGTGCTGGCCTTGCTATGGTCACCCTCTCATCTCCTCTTTTTTCATTGGTGTCTCCTTGGTAACCAGCCACTGTGTGGCCCTGTCATTTGTAAGAAAGTAGACAAAATCGGGCAAGCAGTAAAAAAAAGAAAATGCAGTGAAATCAGAATCAGAAACGGAGCCCCCACCCCCCAAAACCCAGGAGATGACAAAGATGTGAATTTTAATAACATCCTGTCTGCATTTTAACAGCGTCCTGAGCAGCTCCCGTTTGGGCGCGTGAATGAGCTCGTTGTTCACAGACAGCGGTCTCCGCAGTCGCAGGCCCTCGCGTTTCCACAGCGATCGGCAGCAGCAGCAGGGTGAAGTCGACTCTCCTCCCATTCGCAGATGATGCGCTCTTTCAGTCGGAGCGGGAAACAATTTTGAAAGGAGGTGCTTTCAGCCGGCTCTGGAACGACTTGGACAACTCGTGCCGCAGCGTTAGACTGTGAGGTTCTCGGCAGTTCCGCTAAGGAGAAGCTGGGTGGGGGGGGACGGTGTGTGGCAGGGTTGGGAGCGGGGTCTTTTTGGGACAGGATGGATATGGGAGTGTGCTCTCTGGAGCTGACGGGGACGTTCCTCTCCGCTGCCGCCTGGCTGTGCACGCTGGCCACCACCATCATGCCGCAGTGGCTGACGCTGTCCACCAGCCTGCTCCCCACCGAGAGCTACGAGCTGGGGCTGTGGGAGACGTGCGTGGTGCAGGAGCTGGGCGGCATGCAGTGCAGGCCCTACAGCAGCCTGCTGGGCCTGCCCCCGGACATCAGGCTGGCGCGGACCCTCATGTGCGCCGCTGTGGGCTGCGGCCTCCTGGGCTTCCTGTTGGCCATCCCTGGGCTCCACCTGGTCAACAGCTGCAGGGGGGCGGGGGCGCAGGGGCCAAGAGGGTCGCAAAGCTGCTCGGGGGCATCCTCAGCTTCACGGCAGGGGTGCTGGACCTGGTGCCGGTGTCGTTCATGGCCCACCTGACTGTGCAGCGGTTCTTTGATGAGACCGTGCCTGACGTGGTGCCACGCTGGGAGTTTGGCGACGCTCTGTTCTGTGGGTGGGCCGCCGGGCTCCTCCACTTACTGGCCGGAGTCTTGCTAGTGGGGTCCTGCCTCTGCTGGAAGGGATACCCCCATAGAGCAATGCCCCCTGGGACAAACGAGGATGGGATGACCGATCTCTCCCTTCACATCAAGTCAGACTATGTCTGAACTACAATGGCCAAAGACTGAATCACCTTATTTGACTTTCTGAGACATCTTGTCTTGACCTGTCTTACTCCATGTTTTCCATTTATCTCAAAGCAGAAAGCCTTTGATTTTATTTCTAAGCTTTTGTATGCTTACTTAACTACATTCTTGTGGTACTGTAGTGTCCTGTGGTACTGTATCTCAGACAATTCCTGAGTTAGAAAAGTATGCTTTTGGGAGTATGAAGTATTAATTTTTGCTGTCAAAGTTGGTCTTTTTTCATGCATTCGATTATTATATATAGACAATGCTTTGTTCATTCATGCTCATCTCTGTCATGTACACATGTTTATTTTTTCATTAAGGGTCCATTCATTTTCTTCTGGCCTATTTGTATCATTGCAATATAGGAGGATGGAAGAAATTACAACGATATACAATGACAAAATAAATGTAGTTTTATGTGAAAGATTCATCATAGAGATCACTGAGAATGTAATGTCCTCCTTTATATTAGTTAGGCCTAATAAACTAAAGACATTTCAAACATAAATGTATGATTATCTAGTTAAGTGGCTTCAGGCACTCCACTACACATCTTAGAGGAAAATGATTAATTCTCTAAAAATGTAAAGATAATCCTAGGGCTGCCCTGAAAAAAAATTAAATAGCAGTTCACAACTGTGACCCAAAGAATCTAGTGACTGTGTTGTGATGCTCTCAATCTACTAATTTTGTTCATACCATGGAACATGCATGGAAGTGGAAGCAGAATATTGTTGATTAAAGATGAAAAGCTGACCTGATAATTTCCAAAATTTACAGATTGATGACGTTATGCCATTCAATTTTATTGCAATTCAAATCAAATGAGGTGTTTTCTGGCTGTACTACTGTATATTGCATTTCCGTACGTTCGAAAGTGTCATGAATCACATGAATCACATGAATTGAGAATTCGCACAGATTGTAAATTAGTTTGATTTAAATGTAAAATAAAAGGGAAAATATGTGCATATTGAACATTTAGTTTGTGTCTGTTTTAAATATTGAATGATGAACCTGTAAAAGGTATAGTAGAATCTACACTATACTTTACACTAAGTAGATAATGCCAAAACGCGCACTTAAAGAATTACGCATAAGAACACACCAGTTCTGATAATTATTCGACTTTATAAGTCTCAACTGTAACATTTCAACGACTGCAGCCTACCATGACATATTGGCATCTCTCTCTTTTCATATGTTTGCAGGATCAAAGAACGTCGAAGTTAAATTTAGGGGTAGCGGCTGCACGTTAGCACTTGGCATATCTTTCTTGTTTGTTTGTTTTTTTTTTTTTTTTTGGGGGTATTTTCAAACAAATGCTATACATTTGTATCGTTGAACTGGTCTTTCAGGCAATGCTTTAAGTGAAATGGCACTATGC
The DNA here is from genome assembly GCA_022829145.1 of Albula goreensis. Classification (NCBI taxonomy): domain Eukaryota; kingdom Metazoa; phylum Chordata; class Actinopteri; order Albuliformes; family Albulidae; genus Albula; species Albula goreensis. The sequence continues at coordinate 33,456,978 of CM040745.1, forward strand.
TAATTGAAGAACAAGTATAGGGCAATGATCAGAGGCAACAAATTCAATTAGAGTGTGCAGCTGCGCTGTGTTCCAACTGGAGAAACTTTATTCTGCACGATTCAATGTATCGCTGAATGATGGTGGTTCACTCCTGCATTGTAGTTACAAATTTAATTTAATGGTTAGAATTTCAATACAGTTCTTGCCACGCACGTATTCACGGAACTGTGGGTGTTCCTGGACTGTGAAATAAGCCTGTCGACGGCAAAATGGATAAAAGTAGCGGAGAAATGGAAACGTGATGGATTCCAGTATTGTTAAAAAACACAACTGAGCTGAACCGAGGAAAAGAAGACTGTAGTCTTACCTCCAATATGTTAAAAATGGAATGCATCCTAAATTACTGACCTCTAAAATGATAGAAAATAATGTGCATTCACTAATTATCACAGAAAAAGTCATCAGACATAATTCCAAGGGAAGTAAATGGGAAAAGTGTATTTCACAGAAAATCAAAATGACATGACTATAACATTACCTCAAAAGGTGAAAAAATGGCATGCCTCCTAAATTAGTGATTTTACTTCCCATAGTTAAGCATAAAGGTAGGCAATTGCAACTTAAAGAGTTCGTTTTCAGACAGTGGTATTATTATATTTGATAGAATTAAATTTCACATGCAACACGTTATTTTAAATGGAAAGTTCCGACAACATCCCAATTGATTTTCGGACCAACATGTATATTATTACACCCACATGTATATTATACTTCCACTGGGTGTGGCACCCCAGAGTCCTAATTGCACTGTATAAGTACAGGATTTTCCCAACTTTTTTGTTATTACTGTTATAGTATTACAGGCCGGTGATTCCGTCCTCCGATCCACTCTGGAACGGTTCCTCCAGAATCTTCTCACGCTGACCGCGACCGGACTTTGAAGCTGCTACATCCCACAATCTGTGCACATATGCGGTTATCTGAAAGCGCCTTGTGTGGCGGCCCTACAATGGGGCCGTTATTTCATTATATGCTAATCTCTACATCTTATTACACAAAGTGGGTGGCTCAGCATCAGAGAAGCACGAGGAGGCGTCTTCGTATATCGTACTGAGCGATCAATTGTCACTCTGGTGACGACAATACTGGACGTGATGTGAAATACAATGATTACTATGTGGCACGTGAGGTGTGTCAGAGAGAATTTACGCTCGTACGACATTCTTCTGGACAGATCTTTTTTTGTATTTGAAGTTCTATCTGTATAGTCCTGTCATCCACATGAATTTGGGTCCCTTGTCAACCTGAGTAACCATTTAGGAGTGATACTTCCTGGTTTGATCTACTTTGCGTGACCATTGAAACAAGGGAAGTATGACACATTCTGCTTTATCTGTATGTCAGGGAGGTTCAGTGGTTGTGATCGGAGTTGTGTGGTGTGACAGTTCAGAAGTGCATTCACACTTATTACTCCACACCTGTCTGGGAGGACGACAGCACCACTACACCTGTATGCTTTATCTGACACCTGTACCCAGCATGCTTCATTGCACAGTTGGGGGGAATCACTTATTTTTATCATGGCCCTTTTTCAGTAGGTTGATGAGCTCAATGTCTTAATGACCGCACTGAACATTCAACATGCAGAACGTAGGAAAGGCAGAACCAAAATATGGCTACAATGACCTGATACAAACACAGAATCATTAACAAGAGAACATTTTCACTAGATATGCTAATCACGTTGGAATATTCCTATCTATGATATCAAATTTTGCATTGTGGATACCAAAGACATTGAGGTTTATCAGTGTCTGGACAGCATTTAGTGTGATGCATGAAATTTGACCGGAAAGGCCATTTATTCTGATGGCCTGACTAATTAAATAACTGAATTTTATCCTGTTACTTGTCCTTGAGAACAGGAGAGGGCCAATATAAGTAAAATGTAATATTATTATGATCATTGTCATTATAATTGAGCTTGGGGAGAATTGTGCCACTTAACTTCCAATCTTCATGTATTTTATTTCTCTTTAAGGTGCACATATTGAAGACATGACTATAAGCTTTTCAGAAAACAGTGTAATAATTTTCAATCCATACTGGACCTCTGAAAGAATTTTGTCAATTACTTGCTATTCTTACAGGGGCAGAAAAACATAATTTATCATTCATTTAGATATTAATATTTGGGGCATGGGAACACCAGGGTTAAATTACAGACGATAGGAATATTAGAGTCACAGGTGTGACTCATCCAACATCCCAGCATTCATATGGTCATGTTGCAATGGTGCCCACGTCAGTGATGTTAACTTAAACATGACTTCCTTGTGGAAGGGTGGCCTCATACATCCTGCAGTTTTATAGACATGGGTAGACTCCATACAACGTCATATACTGTCAATAATGGTCATACGTAGTGGCCCAGCACTCTGTTGAGCAACTCTGGTGTTTATGAAATTATTCCATTGAAAAAAAAAAAATATTGCACAATCTGAACACTTGAAAAGTGCTTTGAAAATAAATATGGGAGACTTTTATGGTTTAAAGATAAATACGTAAAAGGGAGTTGTGAAACACTTTATCGCCAGCTTGGGTTTACAAGTGAGATTGTGTATCTACAGGTCAACTTTATTACTCTAATCACCTCATAAGTGTTTGAAGAACTACGCAAGATGCAGTTCCATATTCACAGAAAATATATTTTTCTTTTGTCAGTTTCTCCGTCGTAAGGAAGGAGTAAAGCACTGATTACTTTCAAGATAAAAGGCACAAAACCCCATGCAACAATGAAAAAATCCAAGGAAACAATTTTAAATAAAAGGCTTCTTAAGTTTTTCTACAGCAAGAAGTCAGTGTGAACAAATGTCAGTTTTTACCATGTCTGTCAACCCACTGAGATACGTTGTCAGTATTTGCTTTGGATATCTAAATAAAGCTCGCATTAATTATTCAAACACTCATCACTTGAAACACAACATTTCGATTAGGCAGGCCACCTTTGGCTGCAAAATTGGGAGCCATTAGAAAAGTCTACGGCCATCTCTCTGATTCTTCTTTCTGCAAATAAATAAAACCACAAAATATCACCTTTTGAAACAATTGAAGCTTTTTATCCACTACAATGTTTTTTATATGACCAAAAATCTGTAGATCATATGCCTTTTTGTTGGTTAAAATGTAAAGTAATTTGAATATTGCTGTTCTGGATAACTGCAATTATCAGCAGCGAATATTGAAGGCATATCTGTCAGCAGTAAAGCAATAGAATAAGCAGTTATAGACACATATTATTATGCAATAGTTCATGGGGGTGACTAGATGAACGGGAATTGGAGTTCAGCCACATAAATAGAGCTAATCGAAAGAACTTTACTCATATCTGTCATCAGCGAACTCATCTGTTTAAACCATCACATGGCTCTGATGGGAGAGTATCTCTGAGAAAATCTTATCTCATCTGTGACTTCTTGGGTCTGATGATATGTGTGAAATTAAAATGTGCCATTTTTTGGTAGGATTTACATTTTCAGCATTTTTGAAAAGTCCACTCAGAGACCTTTTTTCTTTTGACAAAATAAACGTATTACCATATTAATGATAACATAAAACTAAATTGTGTACCTATATATGTTTTTTTTGGCACCACATGCACCCATGAAGGTATGGAGAAGACCAATCAGGACATAATGTGACAATGAAATCCGATCAGGAGACGGCAAACATACCTGAAACTCTGAGACACACCCCTCTTTGGCACAATATGGCCACATGGCTGTGTCTTTGGTGTTCCTCACCTGATCACATAAGCGATGGTTCAGCAATGGCTTTTTGACATCTCGATAAAAGGACACAGTTTAATGCACTGCCTCAATCTGATCAGTTACAGACAAGGACTTTATCATATATATTTTTTATCTAAACTGATATAAGGATGCTGAACTGAGCAAAAGAGCTAGTCAATCTGATCAATTATCCTGCCACGTTTTATGAGTGTGTATGTGTGTGGGCGTGTGTGTGTTGAGAATGGGGCAAAGAGAGAGGCTTTTATCAGACCTCTAACTCTGCTTGGAGCCACAGATATGGCCTTAACAGAGATTAAACGAATGTACAAACCTACGGTATCATAACTCTTCCGTGAAATCTGCCTGCCAGACAAAAATGACAAAATATTACAGATTATTATCTGACTGGATACTTTTTTGAAATCAGATAAAGCAGGATCCCCTAAAAGTTGCAAGTGCTACAATATATTTAAACTCTTTACAATTCCAGTTATACAAGCTGCAGACAGGACATTTTAGCAATCCGCAATAAAACCAGAGTTCTGTTTTGTAGACCTATCGGGGCCCTGTATTTGTAGATGAGGTGCTTTGTCACAATACTGGCAGTAATTCAGGAAAGAGATGAAGTTTAAAACATACCTTTTCACTTTTGTTTTCACCAAACACTATGTGTTTTACTGCTTTGACTGTATTTTATATGTGTACTTATGTATTGTTTTGTCTACTTTTTACCTCTTTCTTATGTTTTGGTTTTTCAATGCATTGTGAAACACCTTGAATGCATGCACGGTATCAGAACAGTCACCATCCAGGATTAAATGCTAAAATGGCCTCCATTTAGTGGGCTTTTATGAAGAGGATACAGTTAAAGTAGTTATGCTGATTCAGATGTTTCAGTTTTAAATGACAAAAAGGGAAAAACATAATAATACTACGTCCATATGTCCAATAATAATCTGTCCATTTACAATTACCAAAATCCTCAGTGTCACTCAAAGGAGATACAGACACTTCTGAAAAATCATATTTGGCAACTTTTTTCATTTTGTAAAAATGTGCAGAATTATATCATATTTGAGAGAACAAATGATTGATTAACACAGTCATATCTGACAATATCCCTGACTTTACTTTTACTTTTTTTATTGTTATATTGTATTGGTCATGGCTAAATTTTGGTGTATAATTGTCTTTCTGATGTGTGGCAAAATTTCATGGCAGATTGCCTTAATCTTTGCCTCTTACTCTTAATGCATTTAATGCAGGTGGTTCAGATACCCATACAGTAGTGTTAGACCATAGCATGGCTGCAGGCTGGCCAATGCCCTCCCCTTGCATGAGTAACACAGCAGGTCACGTCTGCTCTTCCTCATGAGTTCTGCTCATACAAAGACTTGTGCTCTGCAGAAAAAGGCCCATTGTCCGCGGGCTGTGGCCCCCAGTACAATGCTGACCCAAACGAATGGGACTGGCCCCAAATGCCGTTGCCGAGGAACAATCGCCGCTGTGATGGTGCTGCTCCCAGGGGCCCCTGGTCTGGGCTTCACGTGTCTGCCGCCACCAGCCACCGCCCCCCTGGTCACATGGGATAGGGGGGAAGTGGGGGAGGAGGTATGGGGGAGAACGGAAGGAAGGATCTTCAGATCACCTCCTCTCCGCCTTCTGGCACCTTCATCTGGGGTCTGGTGAGTTTGAGTGAGGTCATTTTAAAAAAGGGCAATGAAGCACTTTTTCACTTCCATATGGATGTAGTACAAAAAGCACTTAGCTGTGTGATTTCAGACAGAGTGGACTGAAAAAAGTGGGTGGAGACTCATCCCTGGTGGGATTACATATTCTCTGTTACTTCCTGGTCCATGATACCAGGTTATTAAATAGAATAGAATAGAATAGAATAGAATAGAATAGAATAGAATAGAATAGAATAGGTTCATTTTTCCTTGGGGGGGATCTTTACATGAGAAAGGTTGCATATAAGAAATTAAATAATTTGCAAAAACTACAGTAATGAGCAAAATAGCAATGATTAAACTAATTATTCGTCATTATTGACAAAGTACTCAATACAGAAACTGCATTTTTGGGACTCCTAAAAAAATTGGACATCAAGGCCTGGACCAGGATTTTCCATTGAAATTTTCTTGGACTAGATTTAATCTATGGCTGGGAAACTGGTCCAAAGACGGCTATGCAAGGAATTCTGGGTAAGAGCTTACATATATAGAATTTATTCACATATAACCTAGTTACATGACAGTCTGTCAAAGAGCTTAAAGAAAAAGGTACAGCTGAGGATACAGAGCATGCATGTTATGGATTACCCTCACAATACAATTGTGTCCATTAACACCTACATTTGAACACAAAAGAAACCTAAATATTTTAACTTGAAGCTGTACAATGCATGCAGCACACAGAAATTATATGAACATAAAATTATGGCAGAAAAGCTCACTAGCTTACTGAGCTCAGGTGTAACAAAAAAGCATCTTGCATAGAAAAAGATGGCAGCTATGAATGCTGATGGATTATGGCAGATTTTACATATTATTATTACATAAATACATAAATCAGTGACATTTGTGCATTGCACCTTAGTCGTATGTTTATTGAATGGAAATTCTAAAAGTATTGGAATGACGGGGCTGAATGGGATATACCTGTCCTGATTGCCCGTTCACACAGAGCTGACAGCCTGAGAGTGGACCGGTTTTGCAGATGGGCCGACATGTTTTGACACGTAGGGGCGCTGTCCCCAAATTCAGCATAGAGGTTTAAGAGCACAGTTTGTGTAAACAGAACTGATTCATACGCTGAATGAGCTGCACCTGTCCCTGAAGACAGGTTCTCTCCAGCACATAAAATTCAAAACATCTTGTATGCACGACATGGTGAAAGCCCTAGAGAGGCTAACATGCATTTAAGTCTATTTATATTAACAGGGCTAAAACTGACTGATTGCTCACAGTTAAATTAATTATCCATAGTCAATAAGGCAATTGCTTACAAACACTGATGTTAGGCTCTATAATTAATATGGAATGAGAGACAGTAGAGCAAATTTAATTTGCCCTCTACGGTGTGGGCCATATGGTAAATATGTGCTGCTCTTGGTACCCTAGGTAAGAACACAGTCGGGTTGTCTTTGTTCTATAAATCCTGACTTTGGCATGAAAACTGTCTAAATAAGTTCTGGGGTGTTTTTGTGTCTGTTTACATCTTTACAAATGAGGTGCCAGGAAAGACTTCAGCTATAAAATAAAAATGATTTGATATCCAACACAAGTTGCCTTTTGCACTTTGCCTTGTAAGTCACTTTGCACTTTGTCTTGCAAGTTGCTCTGGATAAGAGCGTCTAATAAATGCCTTTAATGTAAAAATGTTTTTTTATTACAAAAGCAGCAATAGTCAAATGTGTTTAATCCGAATCATATCTGCAATGCCATCTCCAATAATGTTTTTGCTGTAGTTATCTTTCCTCTGTCACTTGTAAACATGAATGAAGATTTCAATCCAATAACATCCAAAATTAAAATGCACTGGTTCAAAACATGATCACTTATTTAATTAGTGAGAAAAAATACTTTTTTTCACAGCAAAACAGTATATGATGGACTCTCTAGATGAAAGACGTGAAAATACATGCCAGAAATTGCACACAAAACTGAGGTATCGATGAATGGTGTTTGAATTAAAATGAATGTCCCATGTTCGAAACCATGATTACAATGTAAGCTGAGCAAATTTCATTACTTTCCTTTCAAGAGTCCCATGGGTGCGGTTGCAAGGCGATGACTAATGACTAAGGCAAGAGAGTGTCGCATGGTTTTCCCTGCGGAGCATACACACGTGTGTGCACTTTCCCAATTACATCCCTCCCAAGGGGGGAGAAGTAAGCGTAGGAGCAATGTAAACAGTCTGTGATGCCATCTCCTTAGAAAACATCACGCAGATACATCTCATTAAATCACAATGTACATGAGCAAAGACATACCTGTCACTTTCACATTTCATCTTGGATGGATTGTCACAATGTCCAGTTAATGTCCTATTTAGATAAAGTCCTGTTTGGCAGCATTCTCTTCACAGAGACCTCTGTAACATTGCACTGTCCTGTGCTTTTTGTATAGAGGCATTTCTTGAACATGGCTGCCTGGAATATTTCTTAGTAAAGCTTGTGGGGTAAAGAACACTGTGTTTGCTTATGTAATAAATTCAGTTAGTGCACAGACCTCACAAGCTCTCCTGTGACTGGAAGGCTGGATTGTCCCTGCCGCCGTGGGAATTCTCACCGCCTGCCGATGCAGACTGCTGGGAGAAGGACGTGCCGATGCTGTAGGTTTCAAAATCGCCCTCTTTAGTTCTGGGACTTACACTGACTGGAAACCTGAAGGCCAGGAACACCAGACCGCTGATTATCACCAGGATGGAGGAGGTGATCCCCAACGCGATGCCCGCCCCGACGTGCTGCCTGACGGGGGCGGGAGGCATGTGGAAGCTGGGTGGGAAGGTTATGGTCTTGTTGGCCACCACCGAGTTTAAGTTCCAGGAGAGGGGAACAAGGGAGCAGGCCCCTGCAAAGAGGTATAGGGCTCCCGCCAGAGAGAAGGCTGTCCTGATGGGCCGGCGCTCAGGCAGGCCGAGCAGTAGATGCACCGCAGCCCGTACACCGCGCTGGCGTTCGCGCCTATCCCCACCGCCAGTGCCACGATCATGAGAACCTGGGCCGTCTTTATCTCCGGCGGCGTGAAGGAGTCTGAGATGCCGACGGCCTGGCAGAACATGTCCTCCAGCTCGGCGGTCACCAGCACGCGGCTGATGAAGCATGTCCGCCAAATGCCCACCCAGGCCACGCCCGAGGTTATGACGGAGATGTCAGCCACCTGCCAGACCCGCCACTGGACCAGCCCGATCGTCACGCCGGTCAGGATCCACCCCACGCAGGCCACCCACAGGCCCACGAACTGCAGGTGAGCTGAGTGTGCCAGGTACGCCATCAGGCCGAGGTACGCCCTCTAAACATCCAGGTCAGCTGTCCGGCCCTACGAGAGGGACATCTTCAGACGAGGGGCGCTTTGCTGTTTACAGCTCTGCTCATGAAACGCTGAGCGCACCACGACCTTAAGGAGCAGGGTTATACAGCTCTAAGGTCTCACACCTCGTCTGCAGATTTCAACTCTGATATCTCCACCTGCGAGGTCGCCACTTGCCCGTTTCCAGGAAACCAGACTATAACAAAACACCTGGGGCCCAGAGAGAGAGAAAGAAGTGAAAAGGCTTATGAGCGTATGTGTGAAGAGCATGAAGAAGAAACAACACACTTCCACACAATGCAGTCTTTAAAAAAAAACAAACCAAGAAACAATACCCCAGTGACCCAGCCTCGTGCTGCAATAACTTAGCTACAAAGGAAAACAAACTAAGAAAGAAACAGCAGCAGGCGGCTACAGGTATATCAGAGGACAATCGTGCTCATCTACACCTTTCAAAAATGATAGTGGATGCGGCATAAAATACAGTCTATTGGGGAAGAAAAATGTTTCAGAAACTGTGAAAGACCCCCTCATGACAATTAGTTAAGGGTACCACCAACACATTATTATGAAAACAGCAATTCACTGGTAATAATAAACTCAACCTGTACATTTGTTCCAAGAAACATTTAAAATAAAGGAAATCCTCTATATTTAAACATAAATATGAAAACAAATAATCATTGTTGAAATGAAAGGGCTGTTTTTCAGCTAAATATTTTAGGCTGACTTCAAGGTCAAACAGCACACTTCTTGTGGATACTTTTTAAAATGGAGTTCATTTGTACTGAAAATATGTTCTACATTGACTTCAGGTACCAGATAACTCCTGCACACATGTAGTCCATATAAGAAAATTAAGAGGTAGCACAACCTACATTTCAAGCTGCTCTTATTTGCACATGAACTTTGGCGTAAGTCTAAATCCTTTTAGGATGATACAGAATGAGCTCTTGACCTCAATGGGGGGGCGGGGAGAGACAATAAAAAAAGAATTATAAACCCTTGTTGGTTCCTCTTGACAACTCAGCACTACGTTTGAGGAGCTTATCTATTATCTGATCTGATAATATGAACACAAAATATCAGATTGGAGATCGTAAATTCACTGTGACCTGGGATCGTTCAGAAAGGGAACATGATCTTGTCTCATCACTGCGGTGACCTCCATCACTTCGATCACTTGCATGCTTTATCATCAAAGTTCCTGCTGTCAAACACGACGTCTATTCACACATTTTATCAGAGAGCTGTTTTTCATACACAGCTGACGCATGCAGACTGACAAGCAGTTCCTGACTGACCAGAGGAGCTGTGACTGAACATGTCAGGCCTGAAATATCCTGTGTTCCAAATCCTCCATAGATGATACAACATACAAATGTTCCACTCTGTGGGACTCTCAGCCTCAGTATGGTCAAATCATGCTCTATATTCCATTCTGGACTGTGACCCACATTACTCCATCTAGAACTTTAGCTGCACAGGCTACCTGTACCAAGGCGAACTGAAGATCCTGAGTATCTCCCAAAAGAGGATGAATGTGGTTGGCTGGAGTTAGCTGTACCACTCCCTTGGATAGTGGCTGAGAGTGGAGGAGTGTGAAGCATTTACAACTTCCTAAAGACAAAGTATATCCAGCATGCTGATCAGGTGGTATGGTGCGAGATGATTAACCTTTGCTCTCTGTATACAGATGGCAATAAAATCTGATATTTAACCAATAACAGCCTTTTAATTCCAGATTTGAGATTTAAACAGATTTGAAGTATCAAAATGATAAATGAACAATCCCATGAGTATACTTTGAAGACCCTGCACCAAGCCAAATGAGAAATACCATATCTGTGATGGGTTTGTCCTTCAATTAAAAACAATAAGTGCATTTGATTCCCCAAAAAAACCTTTGAACCTTAGTATCAAATTGAACAAAAAGGTTTTTCCACATGAATGGTTTTTATGGGCATGCCAGCTATCCCATACGCAGAGATACCCAAACATGGCATTTATCCAGATCTGATAGGTGGGCGTACATTTCACAGGCTCATTAAGGCAGACCAGATCTCAGCTAAATATTGAGCCACAGATTTAAATTAAGGGCAAAGGAAGCCCTTGCCCTTGATATGCTTTTCATATGTACAGAACCTTGCCCTCCTGCCAATATGGGTCCTGAAACACAATGCTAAATTGTTGTTTCCTTGATTTCAGAATTATCAGCGAAAAATATGCACAAGACTGTTAACGATGTATATGTAAGTGAACTTATGATTCAAAGACCTAATATGGATGTCATAAATCAGGGAAATTTGTGGACAAGGAAATTGGTTGATTACTGACTGAATATATCTGTATAACATAAAGGTGAAATTCAAATTCAGTATTATTTTTAAAATGCATTTGTTTGCTGACAGGTTTGTTCACATAACAGTGGAACGTGAGTTGCATGTGAACAAAATGTAACATGAAAAATATTTGAATCACCAACATAAACAAAACAGTAAACCTTCCACTGGCTAGATGACCGGGAGATGGGTCACTGGGAGATGACCGTTTCAACTCATTTAACAGATTCACATAATTTCATTTGGTTCATAACAAATACCTGATATAGAGACCGTGTGATTTGTATTTATACAGTTCCATTTCTGATCAGTTCTCTGGTAGTTGATGACAGTCCTATTACTTTGAACTATGTCCAGTGTGGTACAGTGAATGGCACATCTCAGCACTGGAAGTCAAATATTCTGCCATGTTTGTAAAAAACAAAAAAAAAAAAAAAAAAAAAAACTACATCAATAATTGGCAGAACATACATGGCTATATTTCAACCATATTTAAAGCTTTGTCAGTCAAACACTTGTAAGATCCATTCAATAAGATTCAGTCACAAACATTTACTCATTGGTTAACTGCATTACTAATGTCAGGGTGACCCTGTGTGTACAGACCCATGTTTATCACTCGGAGCTGAAAAAAGATGGACGCTGACAATTGTAATTAAGTATGTGTGTGCACTACCTCTGTGAAGTGTACAGAAACGTCAAAATCCTGAATGTGTACTGTACATCAACTGCACACAGCACACTGGCAATAAAGAAAGCACACAATTTCCATTTTTTCTGCAGGGTTAGAATCTGATGTGGCAAGAATTTCCCTACATGCCACACAATAACCTGTGATCAATACAACTATCAGCGTAAGAACCCAAAGACTAACACAGAACACAAAGCTATCAGGCACAAAGGTACGCTGAAAACCACATCTTGCGAGCAAATGAAAGGGCTACTTTAGAACATACAGCAGTAAAATAACTGAAGTTGTTTGGACGAAACTGTACTTTGGAATTTATTCAGTAAGATTGAAATGCTTTATCTTTTGTCACTTTTCAGCTAATTCAAAACGTAAAACCAACTGGAATTTGTGGAACTTAAAAAATTAAAGAGAGATTAGTATGAATACAAAATGCCTTCCTGTTGTGTCACATAGTTTTCAGATTATATGATTAAATTGGATCCACCTCCCTCCCAAGTTTGGATGAGAAAACAAAACATACAATTAATTTGAGAGAGAATCAGATTGACTTGTGAAATACACAACAAAAATTCATTGCAAACACATCTAAGAAATATCTCTTCAGATCTAAAATGTGTGCTCTGTTGTATTAATTTTCACATTTGTTTCCATTACTGACCGACAACATGTACAATAACGATGGAGGGAAATTATTATGGATTAATATAATACATTACCTCAGGATAAGGATTCCAACTCTCCTGGGAACAACTGAGGTCCCTGAGCATCCACAGCCAGTGTTCTTCACACGCAACCTGACCGTTCCTACTGCCGGAGTCTCAAGACAAAAAAGAGCCACTTCCTAGTCTTCTTATCCACCAGAGCAAACACAGTCATGACTATGTCTCGGTTTAATCATTGACTAACCATATAAATAAAACTTCCCTGGCAGAAGAGGCAATAACATGCAAAGGCGTATTTATACATTACAGTTTTCCTCTTCATATTTTGCTTTGTCATTACAGTAAACCAGGATTAACTCTTTGCTGTCATCGCAGCAGATGGGGGTGGAAGATGCTTTTGTTGAAGGTGAGACAACTGTGCTCAACGTCACATTGAAAATGTGATGACTACCCTTGTTCCATGCACCATCATGCTGGATTAAAAGGTACATGACTTTTACACCCATGTTTTCAAAGCTGCAGTTAATCAGTCACATTATTCAAATCTAATGAGGCATTATCACACATGGACATTATATTCAGCCACTAATTTATATAAAACAACGGATTCTAGAAATGCTGCCATGTTATGGCGGTTTACAGAGAATATTCCACTGCTCACATCAGCACACACGAGTACACACACATGTGCGTGCGTGCATACACACACAAACACACGCACACGCACACTCACACACACAGTGCTAAGGCTGCAACATCATGGCACATTAAACAAAGATGATATTTTATTATATGGGTACATTATGCGACTTTCCTTATAAGTGTTGTGTATTAGCAGGAAGGCGAGCCTGTGGCCTTCCTAAAAACCACAGCGGTCCAGAAAAACAAAGGGCTACGGAGAGAGTGAACGGCCGATCTTTTGCATTTGGACAAGAGGGCAGATAAGAGGCAGGCACAGGGCATGTGTACTCCAAACCCAGCCTCTCCTCACACCTGGTGAAGAAGAGGAACTGAGGTGAGGGACCGTTCCAGGCTGCAGCGAGGTTCTCACGATGCTGTGTGCACCGGTGTAAATACGCTCCTGTTTTTGCTGTTTGGCTTTTGCATGATTCCCATCTCAAATCTGACTTGTGCCTGACTGATATTTTAAGACCTATACTTAAGCATTTAACAGATACTCTTATCCAGAGAGGCTTGCATAGTTTACATTTGTGCACACTATCCATTCACACAGACGGACAGGTACTGAAGTGATTTGGGTTAGGTACCTTAGCTCAAGGGTACAATAGTATTCCCCTACCTGGAAATCAAACCTGCCACCTATGATTTGGAAAACCAGCTGCTCAACCATACTACAGTGCTGCCCCAAATACATACAGAGGGACATATGCTTTCAGGCAGATTCCTTTAAAATATATTGTGTATCTGCAAAAGGAACACATTTCTCTCTTCAGTGACCAGTTCCCTTTGACAGCATAATTAATATACAAACCTCTGAGCTGTCTTTCCCAATGGCATTTCCACAGAGGAGTAACTTGACTTTTGTAGGAAAGAGAGAAATTAGATCATTTCCCATAACCTCCTGACTTTTCAGGATACAAATATATTTGTGGATTTTTATGACTTGTGGGAACCCTGTCGTAAGGACCCTGGTTGTACAGTCCTGGTCAGGGATAAGCTTTGCTTTGCAGGCTTACAATATTTGTCCTGTCATTTAAAAGGACGGTTCTCCATTCGCTCAAGGAGTGAAGCTTCCCTCACTTTAATAATGGTTGCACACCACATAAGGAAGCAGTCATGGGGGCTGCAGGTTTGAGTCCCACAATGAGTTGTAATATTGTGCACTTGAGAAAGGTACTGCACCCTCCACTGCTTCCAGAAATATATTTCTGTACAAAATGTAAAATGAAGGTCACACTGGTTCAGCAACTAAACCATGTGTAACAGGAAGATGAAGAATCATTCACAACAACATAAACATATGGAGGTATTATTTAAGTCACTGTAAACTTGAGTGTCAGAATCTGGTCTAATGTCACTTACGGTGAAAGGCGAGCATACCCACCAATAAAAGACTAATCTTCAACCCTACTGTCTACTGCAATGTGTTGTAAAGGTTATGTAAAAGGTCGGATTATTGACAGAGTGTACACAGGAGATCTGATACCATGCGTACACACGCGCACATTCACACACAAACGAACCCTTGACCCACAGGGATGGAGACTGCGAGTAGATATGGGCTGAGATATTCTGAGGGTAAAGTGCGATCGCGCTTTTATCACTACTGTATTATCCTTTGTGTTCGTATTTGCAATGGCGAGAGCCGGTATAGAGAGTACCAACCTCTTTGTGAAAAGAAAAATATCTGGGAGATACATTTGTCAGGGAGACCTGGTAGGAGTGACATGTTTGCATGACAGGAAAACTTCAACAGAAGTCATTGCAGCCTTAGAGCAAACATAATGTAAGACAAGGAAAAAAGACTGAGCGACACCCAGAAAAGTAGCCGTCATTTTTGTTGAAATATTATTGTTTTATGTGAACCTTATGCAATCTTTTCAGTTTTCTTATTCATAAATAAGACCATTACAGACATGTTGATTAACGCTAAACTAAGCAATGCAGGGGTTATAGTGACCTTTAAAAAAAATGCACGTCAAACTAAGAGCATACTGTTTACTTTGCAAGAAGGCATAAAATACTTCCCAAGTCCTCTGTATTTATTCAAAAGGCTACAATAAATTACTAAACTTTTTTTTTTCAAATGGTATACAGACAATTTGTCTGATGCCTCACTCGACAAAGTTATTTGTTTTGGGAGGTCACCCCCAAGTGTAACCGTGGGTGGGGTTTTATCGTATCCCTGAATGAAGTATATCCGTTCAAACACCATTGCATCATGGGACTGTCTTCCTGTCAGGTGCTCCATTTGAAGTCAGTCCAGGCAATTCAAATAAAACTGCCTCGAATGAAAACAGCCATGTAACAAAAAAGAAAACAAAAACGGAGAGAGAAATGGTCGCCGTCCTTCACCTGTCCACTTTGGGACAGCTTGTCTCTGTCGCCCCCTGTTGATCCGGGGGTCCCGGTGCGAGCAGGTCAGAACGGGGGCCTCTGGTCCAGCGGCAGGCTGTCTGTCAGGCACTTAAGCTGCTCCTCCCCAAGCTTGATCTTGTCGTCCAGCTTGCGCTGCTCGATGATGAGCGCCGCCTTCATCTTGACGAAGTGCTGGAAGTCGGCCAGGCTCTCCTCGCTCAGCTGGCTGGCCAGGATGTCGGAGACCACGCGCTCGCGGCGGTCCAGGTTCTCCTTCAGCTCTTTGGCGTCCTCGTGCTGGCGGATCAGCAGCTTGCGTTTCTCCGTCAGCGTGCGCTGCGGGGGGCGGGGGGAGAGGGGCGTGGTCAATCAGTAACATTTAATGAAGCAATCTGAGAAAAGTACCTTGCTCAAGGGTACAACATTAGTGCACAGGGTAGGAAGTGAACTTACAACCATTGAGCCTCACTGCTGCCCATTCATAATCAATCTACTCAGGAACTGAGAAAAAAACTTCAAAACTTTTCAAAATGCTCTGTTTTTTAATAAATTCATTGAACTAACACAGAAGAGGAATAACATGAATAATAATATTTTCTCATTTCATTGTAGGAACAGGGAGTGTAAGTATGGATCAGGACCACTAACCTGATTCTAAAAATTCAATATGTACAAAATATAACTTTTGGCAAAAGCTTTGAAATTAAGGTTTAAGTGTTCCACATAAAAAACCAGCAGGAAGCAACAGCAAGGAACTGAGACAAACGCCCAGATGTTTAAAGACATGCAAATACAGACATTACAAATATGAATATGTAGTCTTATATTTACAATTAATCTGCTGCAATGTGTGTCCATTCAAGTATGAGGAAATGGAGAGCAAGAGTATTAGTAACCTTTGTGCTGTATGTGTCAGTTACTGGCACAAGTGTCCCTGACTGGTCAGGGTAGGTTTGACAAATAAATAAATGTGTAAAAATGTGACTGTACTGCTGAATATTATGACCTCATTGCCAACCTGGGACTTTGTCAACTTTTATCTTAAACGCTTATTTCTGTAACAAGAATCCCATTCAGATTGCCAATTCCATGAAGATCCCCTGAAATCATCTGCTCTGAAGTGGAAGTTCAAAATTTTGCCTTGAAATGGCTCCAGATTACAGTAAGATGCGTATGGGAAAATCCCTCATTTTAATAGATCTGAGCTCATACACTAAATTACACTGCCTGCCAGCTGGCAAATATTGACTCAGTCATATTGTAGTATTTGGACAGGTGTGTGCTCTTTGTTGCCAGGACCCATATACAGCAACACCACACCTGAGCCCAGACTTGCCCACTCCAGCAGCCTTCCCCCCCCCCCACTTTAACGGCCCCCTCACCTTCTCCTCTGGGGCGGCGTCCTCCTCCAGCGTGTTGAGGGCGTTCTCAACGCGCGCCAGGCGCCCGGACAGGGACAGTAGCAGGCTGACCACCTTGTCGAGGTCGCCCACAAACATGCGGAACTTGTCGAGCTCGTTGGGGCGGCACACCTGCTGGACGGTGGCCTCCACCTCGTTCCCCAGCGCGTTGTTCTCCTGGACGTCCTCCAGCAGGCTCTCCCGCGCCTCCCTCAGCACCTGCAGCTTCCTGCTCAGGCTGTCAATCAGCTGGCGCTGCCGGGGGCAACCGGAACACCGTTTAAGGAGACTGTACAGTGCGGCTTACTTCAACTGCCGCTCATTACAACCATACCGAAGGCTGATAAACATTGCTTAGATGCCACTATTCCGGTCTTAAAATGAAATGACTGAAACTGCCACTTAAGTGGGTCCTACAAAGACAGTATTTAAGATCAGGACTGATGAAACTTCCTTGTTCTTGGTGCCTGCTGTTTTGGTCCAAAAACAACTGCACTTAAATTCACTACAAATGACTTGCCTGAACCAAACACTGCTGTCCTAAGCTCAGCTTTAAGGATCATTATGAGGTACTGGAAAGTAAACTGAAGATGTTGCTTGTTGTGAAACCCTTAAAAAGTATTGTAAGCTGCGAGTTAAAACATTATTTGAAGTGGATTGGAGTTGCTGTTTTGCTTTACTTCCTGTGTGAAAGATCCAAGAGGCTAAAGGAAGGTTGTGACTGAGACATCGTGCGGTGTTGACTCGTACCTTCTTATTGGCCAGGTCGGTGTCCAGTTCGTCCTCGGAGTCTGGCTCCTGCATGTCCTTCATCTTGATGAGCAGCTCTGCCTTGGGCACTGATGTGCTGTAGTAGGATGAGCTGGTGACCAGGCCGGCCGCGGCAGCCATGCTGTCCTCCTCTTGCCTGCTATGGAGAGATATGGCTCAGCTCAGAAAGGACACATACAAAGGGTCTTATATACCATCTACATATGTACATACACATGCAACATTCATGAAAACACATCCACACAAACAATATGTGATACTGTCCATATAACACACACATAAGACACACACTAACTGTCTAAATTATGTATAGAAATGCATCCACACACGTGTACATACACACATGCATTCATTTCTTTCTTTTCCAGGATTATTCATGTCACAAACATACCATATCCATTCAGTCAGGTTCAGACAGTTAATGTACTTTTCTGACACAATATGCCTGTACTATCAAATTAAATCAGATGGACAGCAGTAACATGAAGAGAAATTTGTTAACACACAACATGTAAGTCTAAATTTTAAAGTGACTGGAATATTAAGAATAACATCAAAAGTGAACACGACTGTTTTTTTCAATGTGTACAGAATTTCTCCAGCAGGTGGCAGCAGTGCTGAGGTAATGAAACAGGCAAAGCTTCCTGAGATCTTGGACATATGTTTTTGTCATGAATTACCTCATGTGTAATACATCCCATGTTCCATTAGAATTCATTTGCAAGGATTATTTTCTAATCATATGAGAGGAAAAATTTTAAGGACCATAAAATCTAATCAGCCAAAAAACACTTTACTTCGGTTTATAAAAATCTGCTAATTGAATAAAATGAACAGTAATGGTTTCCAACCGACCGTCATAGTAATGACAGAGAAACCAAGCACCGCGCTTAAACAATGCTGAGGTCAGATGAGGTGAAACGTAATGAAATGGTCTAGGTGCAGACTGTTCTCACTAAATTTTAAGAGACGGCCCAGGGCGTGTCATGCCGTGCCAAGTCTGACAGGGTGGTTACCTTTCTTCGGGGGTCCTGGGTGAGGTCTGTTTGGGGGTGGGCTTCCGGCGCTGCTGCGCCCCCTCCAGGTCCTGGGAGAAGATTCCCTCCATCAGGTCCATGGTAGTCCTCATGCCGCTCCGGTCCAGGATGTCGGCCAGTGACTTGTCCCGCCCCACGATGTCCCGGGTCAGCTCCTCCCTCTTCTTCTCCTCTTCGGGAGAGACGCCGTTGGTGCTGGCCAGCAGGGTGGGCGCGGCCTCCAGCTGAGCCCCCCGGTGGGCGTGGTCTCGGCCCCCAGGCCTGCACTGCTCTCTGTATGCACATGGCAGGGTGTTTGACTCCTGAGCAGGGCACGGCCCAATGGGGGGCTCGTCCGGCAGTGGAGGGGGGTGGCTCTCATCTTGGGGAACAATCCGGACAGGAGCCTTCTTCCCCTCACTGCTTTCCGTCAGACTCTCCATCCTGTCACAACACAAAGACGGAGATCTCTGAACACGCTCCTCTGCAAAGTCTACCCACATCCCGCTCGAACCAATGGGCAGAAACCACGGCCCACGAGGAAATCAACAACAAAGTAACTCCTCCGTACCCGTCCAAAACAGCAGGAACGCAAGTAAAGACAACAGGCCAAACAAAAACCAAAAGTATTTCAGTGGTCCTTTCTGTGGCTGTTTTAGTTCTAAAGCAAAAATAAAAAAAACTCTCAATGGAGAGCAGGGGAGACCTAAAAAAAGGCTTACTCCTCAATCAGTTACCAATCATTTGGCAAAACAAAGCAGCGTCCATTCAATGCTATTCTCAGAAATTCTCCCAATCCCAAAGCAGGCAGACAGCGCTGCCACCAATGTACAGTACAGCACTGATCAAAGGGTGTGGCCAGCGCTGCTGAAGGGTCATACAGTCATATGACATTATGAAATTAGAGCTTTTTTTTCCAAGCACTACATCCTGCCAGGCAAAAAAACCCCCAGTCTGGCTGAGCTCTGACTGCAACTAAAACATACTCCAAACCCCAGCATAGTTCAGACATAAACAATTACTTCACTATCAGAGTAAAACAACAAGAAAACTACTTCTGCAATGTCTTAGAATAGGTCTGTTTTGACTGAAAAATACACAACTTTCTACTCATTTTCTCTCTTAGCAGCACAAAGTATTGTGCCGATGCTAGCGAGTGTGGTCTTTGGTCAGCGTTTACTGTGCAGGTACATGAAATGACACAAAGGGGAATAGAGGAGTTAGAGCGGTCATTAAATCAGCAGGCTGAAAAGGAGCGGTGTTCCTCTGACTGTGTGGAGACCTCACTGAACTGTGCCGCAGGGAATTACAGCAGGAAAAGTAAAGCGCACTGAGATTAGAGTCCCTCAGGGTTGCGCGCCGTTCGGGGAAATGCCATTACAAAGCCGGTTACTCTACCTGCAGGGGGCGTCATCGCTCAGGGAGATGGGCGGCTTGTCAGTCAGTCTCTGGGGAGCGAATTGCGGGGAGGGTGAGCGGGATCCATCCATGGGGGGCTGGAGCAGACTGGTGGGCTTGGAGGAGTAGGCAGGGGGAGGTGGTGGTGGTGGCGGTGGCGGCGGCAGTGGAGGCTCTGGCTTTGCGAAGACTGCTGAGTGTGAGTAGCCCTGCTCGTCCTCCGGCCCTGTGCCCTGCCGAGGGTCTGTCCGCGGGGAGTGGGTGGAGTCCCGGCAGGGGGAGGGGGCGGAGGCGTGGGGCTCCCGCAAGCTGCCCGGGGAAGGCGCGTTTTCGGGACGTCTGTGCCTGTCCTGTTTGGGCAGGGGTGGGGTCCTGGGGAAACCTGAGCCACGGGATTGGTCGTCAGGGTATGGGGGTGGGGCCTCTGGGTCCCGGGGGAGCGGCCTGCTGTGGTGGTGACGGGGGAGCCCGTGGTCAGCAGGGAGGGGAGCGGTTCCCCCTCGGCTCTCAAGGGTATCCCTCTGGGTGGCCTCAGGGAGCGGCTGTGGGAAACGCTCGGGCTGCGATGGGCTCTCCCTCGCTCCCAAATCGTCATGCGTCCAGTCAGCTGCCCTGGAACTGAGAGAGAACAGTGTCACAAAACTGCAGCTACGCATCCCAACAAACCCACACCTGTAGCTCTTCACATTTCTAGTCACAACTCACCAACAACCTGAGTATACAACTGATAAAGTTACATGTAAATAGAAAACCAGGACACATTGGGAGGAGAGCTCCGAGCTCTTTCCCCCAGCTCCATACAGCTCCTCAGTGTGACTCAGAATCTTTCCATGGCGGTGTTCAGCCTGGCAGAGAGAACGGCATTTTTGTTCCCACAAACGCGGCACCCATCAGCACCAAATGATCTCTTGCCCTCAGCCACTGGTTCTTGAGATTTTTTTGTTTTTTCCTTACAGTTTTAACTCCCTAGTGTCCAAAATATATGGCTGCAGTGGAAAGGACAAAACTGTTTTGTCTGAATTTTTTCTGTCTTTCATTCATTCTTTTTTCAAAGGCTTTAGAAATCATTTACACCCATCCTGTGTGCTGAAAATATCCCGGGGATTTAAATGGGCATAGCACAGTCGTGGCTCTCAATAGCTCCGTTTGTCAAGATGTTTTTCTTTGAAATGGCTGGGGAGACAAAGAAGAGGGCAGCCACTCAAAGGACTCAGAGCGCCCCCTGCAGGAGGGAGGACACCAGGGGTTTGGAGAAGGAAAGAAAAAGGAAAAATAAAGACGGATAAACCGATCAACTTTAATATGTGTACATATCTGAACCGCTGCATTCTCATATGTATAAGCCCCTACCAAAGTTTTGACATTGGTTTTAGGTATAAAGAATCGTTTCCAGGATTTAGATGCAATCTGAAGGATAAGGAGTCAGACACACAATGACCATCGCTGTGATATCATGCACCAAGACTGCGCACAACAGATTTACATGGGGGTGTATTTGAATACATGCAAACTAAGAGTTCAAACACATCCATGTACATGATATAGTGGAGAGACATGCACATCCACACTAAAGATTTTTTTATTTATTCTCAGGTCTTAGGTATGTCTGAATCCCCTTCTCCAGATCATCCTACAGTCCTAATCATTTTATTTCACATTTCTAGCTACATCAACAGAGTTGATGTAACTCATCAACAACATACTGTAAAAATCACTATTATGTTCACTGGAACAAGTGCATAAACAAATAAAGTCGAGACAAATGTTTGGTTGGATGACCTGAGCACACTATCTGTAAAAAGGTTGATCATACTGTTGGTAGAACCTGCAAAACACAAGTAGTGGCAAACACACCCATCTCTTATTCTGGACTCTCCATCAAATTTGACAGTCAAAGGAAGTCATACTCTGCTCATTAAACCACCTTACTCTGTTCACATTTGTTGTCCACAATGGGTCTGGGTTTTTCCACGAAAGCCAAAAGGCAGGCTCTGCCAGCCTATTAGCCTGTTATGCACAGTGTCTACAGGACTGGCTCATACAGATATCTGTACATCTTACAGCTCTTGCTAGAATGAAACTGAGTCAAATTCACAACAGGGTTGATCAGCATGGCACCGAGCCCAATTCACAACAGGGTCGATCAGCATGACACTGAGCCCAATTCACAACAGGGTCGATCAGCATGACACTGAGCCCAATTCACAACAGGGTCGATCAGCATGACACTGAGCCCAATTCACAACAGGGTCGATCAGCATGACACTGAGCCCAATTCACAACAGGGTCGATCAGCATGACACTGAGCCCAATTCACAACAGGGTCGATCAGCATGACACTGAGCCCAATTCACAACAGGGTCGATCAGCATGGCACTGAGCCCAATTCACAACAGGGTCGATCAGCATGACACTGAGCCCAATTCACAACAGGGTCGATCAGCATGACACTGAGCCCAATTCACAACAGGGTCGATCAGCATGACACTGAGCCCAATTCACAACAGGGTCGATCAGCATGGCACTGAGCCCAATTCACAACAGGGTCGATCAGTTTTGACTCTGCGTGAAAAAATCATCCTGATGGATTGAAACCACAGTTTGGAGTTCCTTCAGCTATTATACCACTAACATGGAATAAATAACAGAATAGAAAAAACTGATGAACAAAGTTGACATGATTTGAATTATATGATCCAAAACTCTGACATATGCACTGCTTTTTAGACTACAGGTCACATGGTACACGCTGCAATTCCATCCAGAGAGCCTCCTTCTGCAAGCATGGCTGCAGTGCTTCCCAGTAACACAGGCAGAAACTCAAAAGCCAGATACCACTCTGGGCTCAGTGAGTGCACTTAGCATGCAGCATGCTAATGATCTCTTACTGTTTAAAGAGAGGACAGAGAAGGAGAGGGAGAATGCATCAGGCACCAGGAGGAACTAATGGAAAACACCTGCAAAAAATTTCACACATTAATTCTTTGTAAAATTTTCCATATTAAGTGCCTTGTTTAAAGTCGCAGCCAAGTCCCAAAAAACCACATATCGAAATGAAACATTTTTTTTCAATAGCTATCTATTTAAATTATTTAAATCACAAGAGAATATTTAACACAAACAAACAAATGTACAGTTCTGCATGCATGGTGCACATGACATTAAAGAATAGAACATACACCTTCATCTGTAAGCCATATATATGATATAGGCATTCTGCAGGCTCTCTCAAAACCACACTCTCATAGCTGGGAAGGGAAGTTGAAAAGGTCCCGTCAACACAGTCATTTTCACAATGAATTTGGTGATTGGAATGAATGACTGTAGACTCAGTGGACCTCCAGGGCCAACATGAATGGCCTGAATGGCCCTGCAGTCATGAGTCCACTGATGTTGTGCACGGTCATCTGCAAACAGAATTCCAATGCTCTCCGCCCCGAAAGAACAAACAGCGGTTTGCTGGTCACACCTCACATCTGAAAACTGGCTTCTTCAAAATGCATTCCAGAATGCCGTGCGGCTTATATTCAAGGACCAGAGGTGACAGGAGACAAAGACACCTGACACCAGGGTGAAAGCACAGTTTGCATAGGATGGCAGTCCTTTCCACACATCCTACGAGCAGGGGTGCATGTACAGACATAAATCACCCACAATTCAACAGTATCACACACATCATCTTCTGGACTTCCATCCCTGCTCTTTCCCTCTTCCCGGTTAGCCTGGTCTACAAACACACACCCTCTAAGCAGAGCTTGTTTCTACTGTGGTTCCTCAGAATGAGCTGGCGCTGTTAGTTATGCCCTAATGGAAGTTACTTTGGCTTACCTGATACGGAACTGACTATGACAAGGAGTCCATGGAAACATAGCATATAACTGGCTTTGTCCAACAAGGGATGCATTGGACTCATGGTGGTCAAGATTCCTTGGGTTCCTGCTGTAACTAAGTGTGGCACCCACAGGTTGATTTCACTGGCTATAAACATCAAACCTCAGCTCTGCATTGGCTCACTCCTGTAACACTGTGGGGTCTGAAGTGTGTAACACAGTCGGTTCAGGAGTGGGAGTACTGTAGTAATTCAAGCACAATTCACTATGCCACAATATTGAAAAAAATCTTTTTTTTTTTTTTTGAAATATACATTTTTGCTGCATCATTATGCTCTGACATGAGTTAGCTCAATAAGTGCATCCTGTTTAAAGTTTAAAGAGATAACATAAATAATCATCTAAAGTATCTAAAGTAAAAAGATAAAAGCCTTGAATCGGAGCCTCTAAAGGGACGGCGCAGAGAGGGATTGTTGGGCAGTGCTGTGTGCCCCTCAGGGAGGGGATATCCATAGCGGGACAGAGCTTGCACACAGCTAGGACAGGACCCCAGCCAGCAGCCAGCCCCATGCATTATTCAGGCCTGCCCCCATACAAAGACCCTTTTCTGTCTGTCAGCGGGAAACAGTATGGAGGTCAGATACAAAATGGCCTGTAATTACGCTTCTGCGAGCCTTCATGCTGTTTAAGAGCTTAAGCCTTCCTACGCTGGCATACGAGGCTGTGCATCTGTGGTGCGGAGAAGCAAGCCTAGCCTGTCTTCTCTCTTTGAAGTCTGGGTAAACAGAGCTTGTATCACTGGAAAATAACATGGCTCTTTATATCTAGGGATCTGAAACAACTGGCTCTCAATTCCAAATTCCAAAACACATGCCGACAGTGTTCGACATTCTACTACATTTAGATATGCATATATATCTTGAGACAAATAAGTTATTTTCAGTGAGAACCAACCAACAAGTGCGGCTGTTTCATCTGCCATATATGAATTACCAGGCTTCCTACTATATTTCTTGTACAAAATGAAAGTACAAAGACATTTATGACACTGTTTATACAACCAGTTTATCAGTATAATAAACTGGTTGTAAAGTTTTCCTAACTGTAAACTTAGGAAAAAAGAATGTTGGTGTCACTTCCACCCTGGTTTTCATGAATAAAGAAATTTAAGAATTTCATAAAACTCATAAACCAAAATAAAGCAAACACCTTCCAAAAAAAAAAAAAAAAAAAAAAAAAAAAAAAGGATTTTCTCAACCTTCTCAACCAAAGTTCAGAAATTGACATTCAAGCAATGTCTCTTAGGAGCCAAAAACATTTGCTGAATCAGAGAAATCACAATTAGCCCAACTGAACCTTCCAACATTGATCCAACTGTAAGGACATCTTATTGGTACTTCCTGAAGGAAATTCTTTGAAAGTTTCCTCAGTCTAACAACTAACATCCACTCTGCCTACGTCCCTCCTGACCCTGGTTATCACAGCTGGACATAAGCCACTCTGCTTGTAGCGATTCGATGCCCACAATAAAGACTGTGCTGTTCCCCCTCCTCACACAATCCGTCTCGAGGGGGCGGATTCCTCTGGACCTGCAGGCTGTGACGCAGAGAGAAACAATCACGGCAATCACTCGTGGAATGCTATCCCACCTACACTGCGTGTGACCGCGAAACAGTCAGACGGGATGCGGTACCGGTAACTGTCACAACCCACAGAAGATGACATGGACCAAAACTTATTTAAGCCCTAAAATGCGGCAGAAGTGGGGTTCTGAAGTAAGATTCTTACCTTGGGGTGACACCTCTGTGCCCAGTGGATTTGTGTTCTACGTAGGAGAACTCTGCAGACTTCCTCTCAGGAGCTGGGATGTTCTGAAAAACACATACACACTATTCTTAGGATACGGGCTCAACCAAAACCTAAATTCACAGTTTTAATGAGCTATTGCTGTCCAAAGCTTCGGGACAAGCTCCCTGAGGTGTCCATTGTAATTCCATAACAGTGGGATGAGTTGTCATGGTGGTGCAGTACTCCGTTCGCTCACCAAACTCTGGCTAGGGTGTGTCTACCTGCACAAACCAAGATTAATATTTGACTTTGCCATTCTTTTGTGGCCTGATCGCTCGTTCATCCAATTGTCTAAACAAGGTCTAAAGTAAGCTGCACTTTAATGTGCAATGTTTTCACACACAAGTCTTCTCCTATTGAATTGAATGCATAGAAATAATTGTCTAAAGCATTTTCCATGTACTCGCTAATTCTCATGATGTCAAATATTGCACATTGTTATAGAGGGTTATGCTCAGCTGTTACTCACTTGCCCATAGAAATCTGCTGAAGGGGACGACCGTGACCTCTCATGGACGTATGACTGTCTGCTCCGCTCCTCCACACCCGAGTCCAGGATGTTATCGGCGGAGCGGTATCTTCCAGAGGGCTTCACTTCCACGGGCTTCCGTTGGACATTCCATGTTGCCTCGTACTCAGCGAAGGTTCCCAGCCGTTGCTGCTGCTCTTGCAGGGCATGCTGGTTTGAGGTGAGATCATTAGGGTGGTGCCCAGAAGTGCTTGGTCTGCCTCCGGCTGAGCTCCGAGCTGCCGTTTCTGCTGAAAGGGGGTTCCCCTCAGGCCTGCTCTCTCGGAGTTCCTCTGGGAGGCCCTGCTTGGTCTGTTTGGGGAGGGGTCTCTGAAAAACGGGTTTCCCTGTCGCTTCGAAGAATTTGCGCCGGTCAGCGAGGGATGCTGTGGGCTCAGGATGGGGTAACTCCTGCTCCGCCTCCACTCCAACCTCGTGGATCTTGTCTGGCTCTGAGAAGGAACGCACTTTCTTCTCCGCCGAGAAGCGCTTCCTGCCTCCAATCCGCGACATCTGATTGGACGCAGTGCCAGGGATTGGTCTGCTGTGCGGAACCTCAGGGGGCAGAACAGGGGCGGGCGAGGAGGCAGAGGGCAGGTAGCCAGGTGGGGCTTCAGGCTCCAGGCCCCGTCTCCTAAAGGAAGTGGCCTGGAGGACACGGGCTTGCACCTCCTTCAGGTGGTCCTTGTAAGTGCTGGAGAAGGAGCCATCAGAGGAGGAGGTGGATGTTTCAGGGGACCCTCCTTCCCCCTCCCCGGTTTGGCCGGAGCCTGTCAAGACTGCCACACTCCTGCTCTTTTGCAGCTGGGCTTTCCGGTTCTGGATCTCGTTACGGAGGGTGGTAGCATAGCGGTCATTTCGTTTAGCCTGTTTGAGGTCAACAGGGGCTTCGGTGGGACCCATACCATCGTGGGGCAGGCTATGCAGCAGGGGGTTTACCTGGGGGCATGGCTCTTCCTGAGAAGGCCAGACATCCTGTGGTGCCTCCCTGGGCTGGAAACCCTGTCTATCGTCGGACTTTCCCGGGGGATAGTTGACATAATGGCTCTCTGAGTGGTATCCGTTGTCCCTGCCTGGTCTCCCCTTTTCGTCTGCAATGGGTTTAGCTGCTGGCCAGTCGAGTGGCTGCCCCTCCTGTCTGCAGTAACCGTTGCTGCCTTTGTCATCAGGGTATGGCCTCTGCATTTGAGGTGGGCGGTACTTGGCCTTGTGGGCTTTAACAGAAGTCACGGAGCTCCGGTCATTCCCCTCCTGGGTCATCTCCCCACCCTTGCTTTCTCCCGTGGCTGTGCCTGCTCTCGTGCCCCCCTTCCAGCTGTCCACCTTGACCAGTGCCGCCTGCCGGGCTGTGACACAGTGGTACTGACTGTGTGCTGGGTCTGGCTCAAGGCCCCCGGCGCTGGACAGTGAGGCGGTGGAGGTACGTGCATGGCCCTGGCTGTGGGCTTGATGTTTGCTGGTGGGCAGCTCCTGCATGCTGCTGTAGTAACTGCCCGTGCTGGGCTGCATGGGTGTGGTCACTGGTGCGGTCGCCATGGACACAGCTCGTGGCTGTGGATAGAGGGCACTCTCATCACTGTACTGCCGCTGGTGGTTGGGCCCATAGGAGTGCGAGGGGTAACTGACTCGCACGTCTGTGCTGGACAGCGAGTGCATTCTATTGGAGTTGAGCTGACTGTTGCTTATGTTGTAGCTGTCAGATGAGCCGTAGGAAAGGAAAGGGTCATTCTTAGCAGGGGGGACGTAACTCCGCCGGACATCTGGGCCCCTGTCATGAATTCGGTGGCCCCTTTGAATGTTGTCAGGGGTCTCCATGGAGCCCCTGTCCACTCCTCTACCTGACTGCCTGTGCTCTGCATACGGATTGGGTCCCTCAGTACTGGGGGCGACCGGTCCCCTCTCATGGACCTTGGCTACTGCAAAACTGTCACTGCGGGCTGGAGGGTGGTGGAGGTGGTGAGGGGGGCGAGGTTCGCTTCTTCTCGGGCACGTGCCAGATGGGGCCAGAGCTGGTCCGGCCACTGGAGTGCCGGGGGCTGTCCCGTCCCCCACCGCACCCACCTGCACCCTGCCTCTCATCCGGACTTGGCCCACGCCTCAACTCCCACGCACCCACCTTGTACATCATGTTCTCCGTGGATGCAGCGTTGCTCCTGGACAGTGTGTGGTCTGGTGTGCCTGAGCCGGTGGAGAAAGAGCTGTAAGCAGAGTCTCGCTTAGCCCCAGCTAGGTGGTCAGCGCTGTTGCTGGACTTAGACGGAGAGAGACGTCCCGGCGGGTAAGGGTGTGGGGAGTAATCTAGGCTGTCCATGCTACCCAGGGAGCTGAACTGGTCTGATACCCTCTGCAGGTTTGTCTGGTCCCACCCACTTGAGAGATCATTGGATGATGAACTGGAGATCACAAAGACAATAGAGTTTATTAGTCTTCACATCACCATGTAATCCCACATAATCCTAGTAGCCTGTAGCCTGCTTACCTTGCCTCATATCGGCCCTGTGAGACCGTGGATGCTGTCTGCTTTTGGGGAGCTTGTGACTGGCCCTCTGTGTACTTGATGGAGTGCCAGGAGTGCGGCCTGCTCACCGCAGTGTTCCTCCTGAGAAAGACACAAACATGAAGGGATTACAGAACAGAAAATCTTAAGACATCAAGTTCATATACTCCACCAACAGCAAACATCCTTCATTGTATTTGCCGAGAAGTTGATGAATGAGAGAGAGGAACACCGTAAAATAAATAAAATGCACTTCTATCAATGTTCCTTAAAACATGGGTCATTCTTATGTTCTACACAATGTCATCAGAGGCCAGGCTGCTCCCTAACAGCACAATTTTACATGATGATTCATTCTGTTAGCCTCATCTGACAACTGTAGAGCTCCCAATGAAACCATGGCTACGTTTTATATGTTTTCGATGATATTCAGGGTTGACTGCAGGTTGTTCAAGGACTTATTTTTGTACAATAATAGGGCCTGATTCAGGGCTAACTTTCTGAGCTAGACATACAGTTTGAGTCCCATAACTTCAAAAATACTTTATGTCTACAAAGGCACAAACCTCACCCTGCAGAGACTAATGGCTGTCAGTTGTACAACTGCAGTTCAAACCAGTGACCTGTTCACTTTATTAGGTTTCAGGACAAAATATACCAGTAGTAAAATGATATGAAGTGACAGGGAGCTATTGAGTTCACAAGAATGATGGAGGCATTTCTTTCAACCCATGTTTAAACATGCATCTTTCCAATTTTCACAGATTTCGAGAAGATTGGGATATTTGATCACTTTCAATGACGGTTTCCATGACTTTCCAGGATACAAATTTTTCAAGAATTGTAAGCACTTTGCAAGGCATGAACCTACAACACAGTACTCAAAATTATAGTAGCACAGCCAGGATTTTAACCAGTAATCTGGTCACTGGTTAGTTTACCTCACTTCTTCACAGCCATGGTTAAACCCCATTTCTTTAATTGGTCTTCAGACACAGACACACAGACACAGACACAGACACACACACACACACACACACACACACACACACACACACACACACACACACACACACACACACACACACACACACACACACACACACACACACACACAGTGTTCCAGCCCAGAGCTTTGTGGGAATGGGTAAAGGATGCAGTGAAGGTGGACACACCTTTGGGCACCTGAGCCACACGATGAGCACAGACACACCTGTACAATAAACCTACCCCTTGAACCGGTTCTTTCTGTGATGCATGGGAAGGCATGGGAAGGAAAAAAAACAACAACAAAACTACATTAGATTCACATTATGAAGGCCGGAAAATAAGACTGAGCTAGCAATGGAACAGTCAGGAATCTGGACCATGACACTAATTTCTGCATTGTAACTAATGTTTCACATCATGAGCCCAACTTCTACCATTTCACAATAAAACTCAATATTTTTCATCATCTTCCAAAAGCCAGAGGTCTGTGAGATTTTTTTATGTTTGACACAAAAACTGTATATAAAAAAAAAAACAAAATATTTGCACACTGGCAACAATGCTTCTCATGTTTTTCAGATTTGTGTGGTTATGGAAATTTGAAGCATTCTATTTTCTCAATGGCTCTTCCTCTGCCTTGATGAGGAAAGAGAATCACAAATAGAGAATATGGCACATTAAAATGCACTGAGAGGTAGGAATGAGGTTAAACACATATGACTCATGTCTACCGAGCCCGACCACAGGCACTACTATGGTTCAACATGGGATTGTGGGTAATGTGGGTGGCTGGAATGGGAAGGTGGGTGGATGACATCACCAGACTGTGCACCAGAGCACATTTGGGGGATTATGGGGAAAATCTCAGTTGATGAGGTGAGTGAAGGAGTCTGCAAGGGAACACTGTGGGGTGGGTGGGGTGGGGGTGTTACTACCGCACTGTACCTCATGGAACTGTGTAAAATCCGGGTGAGAAAGCTCCTGGCCACACACACGTCACTTTCTGATGGAATTTTCTGAGCTACGATATCCATCATTTTCATCTTCCTGGGGGGCAATGGGGGGGAGGAACACACAGGCTGGATCATTCAGCCAATGATGGCAGAAGACTACGAGAGGTAGGATGGTCACTAAAATTACTATGACAACTGGACAGGCACAGAAGTTCAACATGGGGAACACAAGGGGCTATAGTATGATAGGAACAGAGACCATTGCAGTATCACCAGTTAGCTCTATTCTATTGTTTCTAAACCCTTGTAAGTAAGATCACTGGACTGGGATTATGCTTGTTGTAAGAATGAACCATAAAATATCTGGCTCCTCAAAACTAATCAGTAATTAGAACATGACTACACACATTTTTAAATGTGTTGTTTCATCGATTGATGTATTTATTCAGACCAACACAAGAAGTAGTCTGTTAGAACAATGTAAGAGTCACCTTTTGCTAGCTTTACACTCAGTCTGGCCTTTGTATCTACATTTCTTGTTTAATACTTCCCAGCTTCTCTAAAATTCTCATACATGAGGCATTAATTTTTTGCCATTCAAATTTCCAATTTGAAGCCTTTGTGCTTTTGAGAGCACAACATGGCTGATCATTTTTTGAAAATTTTTTTTTATAGTTGTCAAATATAAGTACACCTTATGGTGTGTGCCCATTGCCTACTCTATTTGCTATTTGAATGGAGATCCTGCTGCTTTTTTTCTGGTTGATTTAAACAATGATTTGTAGCTTCAAAATGAGAGAATCCTCTTTAAATAAGGCTACAATTACTTAAGGAATGATTACAGTCACTAAAGGATTAGGTTCTTTATGTTGGGGTATCCTGCAACAGTTTTTTTAGAACATTCTGAGTACCAAAAAACATCAATCAAGCATATCAATCAATCTCCCTCTGCCCATTCTTCATCTACCCACTTCCCAGAATGTACACTCCAAAATGTACAGTGCTACACACTGTCATTGCATCATGACAGATAATATGAATGCTACAACAAAAGGAAAATGACAACCACTGACAGGAAAAAGGTGGAAGAAGTTAGCACGAAACACAAAAACACGCAACAGTTTGGCACCAGAGACAATGGGTATGATGCAACCACAATAAAATATTAACTTTAACACACTTCAGTGTGTACAATGTTCAATGAGGCCAGGCACATGCCTTTGTTCTTGTTGTGAAATACACTATACACACCCTCAAATCAGTTACTACAGTATACAGGAACCCTCTACTGCTGCACACTGGGTCCTTCTACAGTGAATGTTCACCACTGGCACACCAGTGGAATCAGTGCCCCCTCTTCTGGTCATCAAGAAACATCGAGTGCTGTGCATTTACCCAACATTACATTTCAAAAGGCTTTCAATTTTTATTTATTTTTTTAATTTTTTTTAAAAAGACAGAACATTTTCAGATGATAGGTCCAAGGGCTTTGTTTGGACAGGTTAGGAAAGGTTCAAAGTGCTTATTCTATTCTGGAGAACATCCCACAGGTACACCTCAGGTAAGAAGAGGACTCAAGTGACCAGACCGATGAGCTGGATAAGAGCTTGAGGCAAACGGGTCTGATCTGTCTGGGAAAAGCCCACTTGCCTGACAGCTGTAGGTGGGAGCTGATTGGCCAGTCAATATCAGCAGTACCAGTGGCCTGACATAAGCCTGGATATCTCTGTGCTCTCGGTGCCTTTGGGCCCCCTGCTGCAGGAAGTGGCGCCGAAATCCCCACCGTCCTGATATCTTTCACTTATCTCTGCAGAACTTTACACTCACAGGGTCAGGAGAGAATGGGGATGATGATGTTCACCACGCGAAGACACCCAGGAAATCAGACCTGATTATCAGGAGCAGAAATCAGATAAGCCTGAATTCCTTTAGGGGGAGCTTCACTGTGATTCCTGTCCTTCTGGAAGGCTGAGGTTAGAGATCAGACCGCTACAACATGACTGTCTCCAAGCTCCTAGGTTTCCAGACAAATTGACCCACATTCCATCAAGTTCAACGTCACTGCCTCATGGTGCTCTTATTACATTTGATATTATTGCCCCATTATCCAGATCGGTCAAATTGCCATTCGGGAATGTGGGCTGGCTCTGTCACTGTAAAATGCTTTGCCGATTTGGGAGGGCCACAAACTGAGGGCTGACACGCTGTGAAAGAGCTGAAGCTGGACGGCTGAAGCTGGCAGATCGCAGGTCTCCAATGGTCTTGAGCCATTCATGAGACGTGAGACCTGAGGGAAACCAGCCAGCCAGCACCACTATTACCTTGGTGAGTCTAATTACCTGCTACTCTGCTGGACTCCCAGCTACAGACAGCACTGACACGGTCAGAAATTTTAATCTGAACCGCAGGACAAATCACTGCTCTCTGCATAGTAGCCTCAGCCACGTATGCCACTTGGGGTTTCATTTATGTTTGATATTTGTGCAATAAAATTATGTTAAACAAAAGAGGTCTTTTTGACCATAACAAAAGATAATGATGATGAGTATGATGATGGCAATGCAGTGTCCCACTGGGCTTCACTCATGATTCCCTGAGCCCTTCTACTATCCTGAAGAAGGCTCACAAAACTGCCATTAAATGTCACCAAAGTGCTGAAAGTGCATTGCAATTACAACACATTCCAACTCTCATCTCCTTGAACAAATACATTTTCGCCTAACATAAAATTTTCGAACAAACAAAAAAATGAGATGCTCCTGAAACTACCATTTTAACTGAAACAAAATAATGCATGTGTGATGGTATGTGAGGCCTGCTTGTGTTTACCAGTGAAGGAAGAGGTGAAAGAAAGATCTGCTCTCTCTCTCCAGTGGCAGGTTGAACTCTTAACAGCCTCATACGGTCACCAGGTCAAAGGAGTCACAACCTCTCAGTCCCCTCCTGGCACCTTGACCATCAACAAGGCCTTCAGAGGACCCGCAAACAAACGGCATGCTGTTTTCATTACACGCCTACCAGTTTAAACAAAGATAAATCTGCCAGCAGGAGCACTCTACAGCCAACACACAACCAGGCACAAAATTTATACTCAAAGACACAAATGGAATCCTAGCGCTATCTCTCATGTTCGTTCGAGAGGTCGAGCAGCACAAGACTTTTTGAGGTCAAGGAACACCAGGGCAACAATCTGCAAGAACAATTTTTTGTGACAAAAAGGAAAAAACAAGAAAAGAACAGCAAATTTAGCTACAGCTGAGGCACTCCCCTAGTGTTGGTAAGTCCTTTTAAATTAGGGAGAAATAAAGAGTTGGGGAAAACCCCTTCTTCCCTAAAATAAATCCAACCTACAAAAAAAGGAGAAAAAAATCAAAGTGGCTTTTTCCTGCTGGTGGAGCTTAGAATTAGGCTAGCCATAAGGTATGGAAATCCCCTCACCCCCAACCCCTACCTACACAACAGGAATGCAACTGTGCCTGCTCTCACTAGCAGAATTCCTAGGGCTACACTAAGGCTCACACTGATGTCCCAAACACAGCAGCCAATACAGCAGGTAGCTGTGTTTGGAGGGTTTCAATTTTATTACCCCTCAGGGAGATCAGAGCTGACACGATTATGAAATTTGGGCTACCTGATAATTGTAAGCCAAATACTGCACTGAAAAGTATTAGTGGACCAAAAATTTTAATCATTGTTACAAAAAAATGCATTAGACTACTTAAATTTTCAAAACTTCATTTGCATCAATAACTCAGCTTACTTCCCCACTCTCCAAAAAACCCTGTAAATCCTAAAGTACAGACGACAACTCCTGACAAGCAGGTTAGAGGCATAAACAAGAGAGATATTTTAGGAGTAGATGTGCAGACTCAACACTACTGCTGTTCTTCATTCTATAAATACAACACTTTATTAGCAGACAAAATTGACTTAAAATGAAACTGAAAAAAATTACTTTTAGAAACAAATCACTGAGACAGTGCTGGAAATTTTATCATGTATTTTTTCAGGACTGATTATATGGTGATTGTTTGAAAACAAATATGCATGATAAAACAGAGAAATCACAAATCGCTTAGCAAAGCTTATTCAAGCTCAGAATGCAACATGCATGAAACTCCTTCCCTTCACCAATGAAACCTGACAAACATACATTGTGATATTTACAGACAGATTTTGTTTTTCACCCTGAACTACACATTTAAAACTGAACATAACTGTCACCATTTAATTTAAGGAAATATGTGGATCAAAACACATGCAAATATTTAATTAATTCTAAAAGAGTACAAAAACAAGCAAGTCTCCATATTCAGTACCAAGAGATGTCAATATTCAAATCAGGGTAAAGATATAAAACAGAGACAAAACAGTTTAGAAGCATACAGGTCACAGACATAACAAAAACCAGAGACAGAGGGGAAAAAAGAGAGAGATGGGTAGAGATTTCAGAGGAGCTGAACACAAACTAAAACTATGAACTCACCAAACTCTGCAGGAGGCAACACAGAAGGTATGCACTCCTTTTCTGAGGAAAGACTATCACAGAGGAGCCCCTAAACCGCAGGTGGGAGCCAGACCTGCTCAACGTTCCACAGGTGTTTCAAAGGGAGGCAGAGACAGCGGGGCCTCTCTGGGCTCCAGCGTCAGTGTGGAAGCCCAGGCTCAGGGCAGCACTGGGGCCACAGTTAAAGACGCAGGCAGCCAGGTCTGTGCGCATTCCACACACAGGCACCCGGCTAATCTCAGCTCACACACACACGCGCATATACGCACGCTGCCACTTCAGAGTCGCAGCGGTATGCGAGACGCCCGGTGTGTGCCCCCAAGTTTCGGCCAAAAGGAGATTTCCTGAGCGATTGTGGCTAGCTCCCCAGAAAAGGCCACGGCAGGGCTGTGAGCCCCCCACACACCCCCCTAAGGTAATCCAACCACTAGCCTTTTCATTGGCCCTTGACGGGGCTCATAAGCTAATCAAGGGTTGCGAAAACAGGACTGCCTCATCGCTCTCTCTCTCTCTCTTCTTCCCCTTCTCCCTCGGTGATCCAGTCCCAGCCAACCCCACATTCCCTGCTTTTCTGCTGTCACTATGGCAACAGGTCGATCTGTTTAGTTGTCAGGGAGCATCGGCATCTCCCGCTACAGGTGACCCGGGGCAGAATGTTTGGCTCAGGGAGCTCCATCCGGTGAGGAGCACCATGGAAAGCAAAGCAAATTTCAAACCAGTTCAGATTCCACACAATGGATCTACACATCTGATGCACTGATCAACAGGGCTGCAGAACACAAGTCTGACAGGGAACATAATTTTTCGTAACTTTCCTGACCTATGACCTTTGCACGTAGTTCGCAGAGGATGCTGGGAGGAGGTATTAATATACTGAATATTGTGGTAAAAAAAAACAAACAAAAAAAAAAACAAGAAGATCGTATGGATTATTTACAAAGGTGGGATTTGTATAGGTGGAAACATTCTCCCTCATCCATGATATTTCTATTGCACTTTCAAAAGAGGATCCCAGCCATATTTACTGAGGTCTGTTGATATGTTAAACATAGGTGAGCTGAAAGTTCTCATAAGAAATATTATGCCATTTTTCTTTGCTTACTTTTAATATTATGCTGGTACTATAAGAGATAACATTGTTTGCCATTGGCTACAATTAGCCTGACCAGAGTCAATAAGATTCATAGATGGGAAAGTCACTTTTTACAAGGTTGATTATGAAGGTGAGTGTTTCACTTGACAGAAATTGCTGTGGTCAAGTACTTCATAAAATTACAGCATAAGAAATTTAATAAACCTCTGAGTATATAATTTTTTTATGGAGCAAGCAAAATTATAGAAATTATCCAATAAAATGGGAAAACAACCACTCAGCTGTTTATGAACTGGCTGAATTTCACATGCAAAAGCAAATTTTGACAAATTTATCTCCCTACTTCTACTGTTATTATCGTAAGGTATAACTGCTGTTTCGTGTGGTTTTATTTACTTTACAAGATGGATCTATAATTTCTGAAATAAGCAGTTTAAGAACCATGTCAAAGTAACCATATGGCCCTGTAAGGTTTCTGAGGAGGCACAGGACTTGTTGCCATTACCCTCTTTCAAAGGCCTTCATCAATACACCCCAGGACATGTGACCCCCCTCTGACAGTGACCCAACCCTTGACCTTAACCCTGGCCTCCCCACTCTGTAGTGGCAATGTGACTCAGGAGACCGCTGGCAAGTTCCATTTGGATTCTACCATTAAAGGAAGTTTAAAAATGAAGATCCAGGTCAGGCTGCTTCGGCCTTCCTCAGAGTGCACCTCAACTACAGTGACTGCCTTGGAGAACTTCCAGCCTAAGATCTCTGCTTTGACCTACAAAGATTTGATTAAAACTTGTTTGCTGGCACAAAAAAGTCATCTGGTGACAGGCACAAGATTAGTCAGGAATTATTTGGGCCTGCAGTAGATGTGAGGCCTTCAGAAAGCAATTTGCCACAATGATCTATTGTAAGCAAGCTTCTCATTCGCGCATTCCAGACAGGGGGCCATTTCAAGGTATCAACCCACAAATTCATACAGCACTTCCAATAAAATGCCTTTATATATACATAAAAATAATTGATGTATATACCATAAAGTGTAAAAACAAAAAACTAATCAAATTTAGACTCATATCACAACTAACTGCAACTGACATGGCCCTCATCTTTGAGTACGAAACTTAAAAATTTCAGTTTTTCAATTTTGAAACTAAATTCAGTTATACCCATTTGCACAAAAGTAAAAGAAAGATGTGACACTGTCTTGATTTAACCTGCCGGATGACGAACTGCCGCTGGGGCTCCATGAGAATCACTAATGTTGCTGATGAACCTTCGGTGCAGTTCACCCAGGGTTAATTACCCAACACGCCAGATTAGTTAACTGGTTTAAGGATGTGTGTGGGCTTGTGTTCATTTTTTTATTTGAATCCAGGTCTAAGCATATATTTGAACCAAATAACTCATCATTAGCAACAAACATAGCACTTATACCTGGGTCCAAATTTAAAAATACACACACACACACACACACACACACACACACACACACACACACACACACACACACACACACACACACACACACACACACACACACACACACACACACACAGCCAAGGACTAAAAGGTGATTGGGTAGATTTGTGGGATTTGTGAGGTCTTACAAAGGCTTACTTGAGCGGCTCCACAATCAGTCCGGTCATGTCGAGGAGGAGGAGGAGGAAAGAAGCCAAGCGTGAGTCGCTGATAATAACGGTCACATTCCTGGGCTGCGTGGCATTCCAGCCCGGCAGTCACCAGGCGACCGGGCCGCCATCACCCCTGACACCTGGGCCTCCTTTGTGTTGGAGCTAGACCCCGCGTCATTGCTGCCGGCCCTGCGCCCGCTCACTAGTCTCCTCACTTCCTTTGTTTGCTTTTTCTAAATAGCGCAATAATCGGAGATGGACAAAGACGGCGGAGATATGGCCTGCAGGGCCATAAACGCACTTTGGGAGGGTTGGTGAGAGCCACACAGTTGCTGGTCATGGAAGAAGGGATCTAACTCACCCTCTGTCTGAAGTATTTTTTTCCTACTCAGAAAAATTGTGAATGCTTGGTATAACTCATGAGGTTATGTTCTACAAATGGAGACTATTTACAAGACCGGGTAAAGCCTAAAAGTAATGGGATTGGGCAGCGGAGAATTAGTTAAGAAAAGGATGTTAAATAAAGACAATCTAACTAAAATTTTCAACAACTTTCTGACCACTGTTTTGCAGGACCTTCAATCATTTGATACAAAATGGGGTCATGGGAGTCTGCGTATGGAGGATCCTTTTCCACAAACCCAAAATATATTTTGTCCTTAAAAACTGATCAAGGATCATCTTACTCAAAAATAATAATCCAGATGGGAAAAATATGCAGAAAGTAATACAGGCTGAGTGCTTAGGAGATGAACCAGTAAAAACTGTACTGATGCTCAGTTCTGAAAGAAGACATAGAGGAGACTCAAACATTAACAATTAGAGTCTCCATTGGGCTTCTCAAATCACTCCCATCTTACGGTCTGGGAAAAATGCTTACTGCAAAAGTAACATAAACATTAATCAGATTTTCAGCCGTTCGCACAAGTATGACATGTTTGATAAATGCTTCCTCTCCATATAGTTCAAATTGCCACCTTCATCCCAGAGGATTGATGTGATTGGTTATAAAATACTGCTTCTGTCTATGAAAGTGGATGGAATTATCTATCTGAACTACACCGCTTTCATTAGGTTCATAGCAAAGACACTAGCTATATTCACTTAGCCTAGGTGTAAGCTTTGCAGCGGAGGCTTCACCTTGGACAACAGGACAGTATTTCTGAGTCACCGAGCTCATGAGAGGAGAGAGACGCTTAAACCTGAATTCCTCTGGACCCCAGAGAAGTGACAATTCAAGCTCACTGAGCCAACGGAAATACCGTTGCTGTCCTCTTTTACCCTCTCCTCTTGCTCTGTGCAAATGCTCAGGTGTGGCCAAGGAGACAACTGTGGGCGAATGGCACGGTCCAGCAAGGCTCCGTTTTAATGCCTTTTGTCCTCATCTCTGAACACACAAGTTTAAGCCATTATTAAACCTTTTTATTATTAAACACATCATTAAAATCACATTATGAGTATACATTATTGAAAATATAATAAAACCATACTAAAATTTAAGGAAGTACTTTATTGCAGCTCCATCGAATCTGCGAGCTAAAATAGATGAGCCCTACTGGAGAGGCAGACAGGTACTCACCGCCTCTTTCAGCATCAGCTGTTGGAGTCAAAAACGTTTTGCTAACAAAACAAAAGAAACATTAACATAAGTTAAGAACACAACTTAACTTATTTAAGAACAGGACCTAACTGGCAAAAGCAGCCACAGCCCTATAATCTAAAACGACAGTTTTGTTAATCTTAATTTTAGAACCGTTCTATCATTAAACAGCGGAGAACAGAAGGACGCACTGTCATGCTGTCAGTGTAAGAAGTGTTAATGACATTAGATTCCACCGTCCTGTTGTTATTTTCCCGAGCACAAACATGCTAATCTCATTCATTGCACTTAGCCTAAAATCTTATCTTTCACTGACAGACACTGGCCTTGTTCCCCACAGGGACAGGGAACATCCTCGTTCGCCATGCGAGTCAGCGCCACACGTCGCCACACAAAGAGGTCGATGTGACAATATGGCCTCTGAACAATAAGCCACCTAAAAGCAGGACCGCCCTCTCGCCTCACCAGCCAGCTCAGCCCCCAGGGAAGAGTCCTCTCCCTTTAAATCATCTGCTGTGGAGTAAAATGTAGGTCCTCTTTTACAGCGCTCCCATTGCGGTCACTTTTCTGTAAACTGTAATCAAACAGTTGTGTTCCCCGCTAAACGTGCGCATTTGCCCTTGGCAACTCACCTGATCTTGGGCGCAGCTGTAAGGGGTGAAGCGTGTGTTTCTAAGTGAAACATTTTCATACCTCACATTTCAGAGACAATTTAATCACCCCTAAGGACACCAGGAGCAATGGCCTTTGAAACAGCCAAACACCATGAAAATCATGAGTGTGAATAAATTTGATGTTGAGGCGCAATGCAAGGTCATGACACGACTGGCACTCTGCACACAAATATGATGAAAAACAACAGATTATGACATAGTAATGAGCACCACATTTCAATAAGATTAAGAGAAACACAAATTACACAAAAAGATCTACACAGGCATATAAACAGAGTACAATGTTGGTGGAGGGGATGACTGATCCTGATTTGTTTTGCTGAACTTCCCCTGGCACCAACTAGAGCATTTAATGATATGCTGTAGGCTAATGTAATGACTATTTTCACAGTTTGAGGCACTGACAACTTGGTATAATCTCTGTTTGGCGTGCTAGCCTAGTTTATGCAATTTTGTGAGTCGCTTTAGCATCTGCTACATGC
The DNA here is from genome assembly GCA_022829145.1 of Albula goreensis. Classification (NCBI taxonomy): domain Eukaryota; kingdom Metazoa; phylum Chordata; class Actinopteri; order Albuliformes; family Albulidae; genus Albula; species Albula goreensis. Next base: position 33,497,713 of record CM040745.1, read on the forward strand.
CTAAATGTAGATGGTGCTGGACGGAGACCTGCATGAGCCCTACTGGCTGGTACTGAATCTTAAACATGTTGGTGCAGCAGAGTTCTAGCAGCCCCACAGGGCAGCACATAACTGGGCATAGAGTTTCCCTGTGGGGAACAGTTTCAGTCAGTGAGCACCAGCGACCTCCTCTGGACGAGTAGGGAATTGCAGCCTGTCTGCTCCAGATATATATGAGGTATTATCAGTATGATGGCAGAGTGTTTGGCATGAAAGGTCAAAACTTGGGACATACAGGGTAAGTGCGTCAGGGTGAACGCTTTGTATGCTTTGTATCGGGGTCTAGCCTGTTCCAGGCACACTGAGGAGAAGGCCAGTGTAAACACAGCCAGCCACTGCACTTCTCGTACCTTTCCCATGTTTATGCCGGGATGAGGAATTTCAGCATTGATCCTATCCAGCTCAAAGGGGCTGCACTCAGATTCCCTGCTCGAGGGGTATTCACTTTTAACAGCTCAGTATCAAGGACTGTTTTACAGTTAACAATGGAGCCTCTCTATTCAACAAACAGACAACATACAAACCATGCAGAAATACATAGGCTAGGCCCTATGTCTCTGCCCAGATAATAGACAAAATACATTAAATATAGGTCAGGTATTTTAAAAATGGGTTATAGTATGAACATGTCATACAAATTTTTAACAAAAGCAAAGACACTTTCAAATGCACATTTAGCTTCTGAACCCGTTGATTGAGAGCCGTTACTGCCGCAGAATCCTGACGCCAGGAAACCGGCGGATATTCATGGACTTACAGGATGGGCTCTCTGAGCTGCCTCGCCCCTTACACCTGATTTGACTGGCTGATGATGTAACAGGTGTCATGGCAACTAGGGACAGCTCCAAGAGCAAAAGCCCACACAGCAGAGGTATAATTGAAGCTGGACGGCAGCAGGGAATCTCCACTGCTGTCTGAATCCGCCTGGATACATGAGCCGATCAGGTTACACACTGCTTACATCTGTAACGCTGGGAAGGTGATGTTCAAACCAAGGCATGTTCAAACCATAAATTAAAAACACAACAACTACCACCAAACAGTGTGCTATCAAATCCACCTAAACAAATTTTCCTATGATAGTTGCGTGAGATTATTTCCACCAAATTACTATTAATACACTATTGGGTGTAACTCTTAGCAACCATCACACTCTGTTGTTAATTCAAAGATTATCCCCTCTATCATCCATGGTCTTCAGGGAAGTCCTTTTCCATAATACCCGCCTCCCTGTTACATAGCATCTGTCACTGCAGTTGGTTTTTACAGGTGTACATAAAAGGCAACTGGGCTATCAGCAGTTCTTTTCGGTAGAACATTACGCTGGCTATGTTCCCAGGCAGAGGCCATGAGTGTGGCGTTCCCATGATGCACTGTGGCAGGCTACATACTGGACACACAGTCAGGGATGAGGTTCTCATACTGAGCCATCTGTCCTGTAACGGGCGGCAGATGTGGAGTCCATGAAACCGTCCTCTTCCTGTTTGCTTAATTATGATCTGAGGTATCATCTGAACGATGGCTTTGGCTAACAGAGCCTCCCCCTGCTCGGAGGAACGAGCTAAAATCCCAATTCTCTCAGAGCAGGAAGGGAGGGGGTGGCAGTTTGTGTTGAGAACCACACCGCCCAGCTTCAATTTCCATCCATTTTATGGTCCTCCGTGTTCACGCAAAGCTATTTTTTGATGAAATAAATGACAAAATACAGCTCTTTCACAAAGCCACAAGCACATTCTCCTCTTTCCCAAAAATGTTCATGGGTTCACTGACTGCACAACTGTGATGGTTGACTGTGAAGGGGAAAACACGGACTGACTGCTGGCAGTCTGGAACTCTCCAGGAATGACAAGAGGATGGTGTAGCAGTGAGGCAGCCAACAATGGAAACCGAGAACTACAAGCCAAGTTATAGGTGATAAAGTTAATGATAAATACAAAAGAGGACCTCCTACAGGAGAGAGAGAATAGCTGTAGGTCCCAGGTTGCTTCAATAACATCTGTGTCTGCCAAACCCTGCATTCCTCTCTGTAGATTGGACTTTGCAGTTACACTCGATAATACTGACATCTGCGTCTGTTGGCACCATGCAGGTTTCTCGTATTATTTTTCCATTAGTTTGTGCCAGAGCTGACATTCAATTTTCTTTGGTTTTTATATTCTGTTTTATTTATTTATTTTTACTTTTCCACACCATTACACCGTTCAATACAGAGATGGAGGACTAAAAAAAACAGAGAAATATTTCAGAGAATATTTACCGAAGCCCCATTGGTTTGATAGTTTGACCTGATGCACAATGGAACTATTCATGGAATACGGTTGTGGCGTGAAGCCCGTTTTTTGAAATCTGAAGTCTTTGAGTGCTGGCAGTAACATGAACCACACTGACGTCTCACTGCACCGACATTTGCACATTCTACAACATACAACATTGAGAGACAAAAACAGTTCAAGACAATATTGCCAAAGAGGCCCTTATCTCTGAAAGGGATAAGTGCGTTTCATTCTACGTCACCATGAAACGAATAGGTATAGGATAGCCATTATCTAGCATGTGTATCTATCAGAGGAGCATGTGAAATGCAAGTTCAGTGCTCTTTGTGCAACAGTGTGTGGGTCACAGTGGTGATTTGAGAGCTTTAAGAAGCTACTCCAAACTGGGGAGAAAACAATAAGGGAATGTTGAAAAGTGAACAAAGAAAGACTGGAATCCATACTGTGTGTAAGAGTGGAAGCCAGCATCCCTGCTGTATGATGATGGGTGTTTATCTGTTTCGGTTCTCCCCAGAGCGAGCACTATAGCAGGGTCTCCCGGTCTCCCACGTGGAGACGCAGCAATGTAACAGAACCCCAACAAGCTCCAGTCAGTGAGGCCTGGCCCGGGAGACCGAAACCTAACCCCTGCGGAGGCCAGGGTAAAATGAATAATTCACTGCTCCGCCCGCACGCCGCGGCAGGTATGGCCGGGCCCCACGGGGCTGCTGGAACAGGATCGGGCCCGCCGGAATCCGATCCCCCCCCGGAGGCGGAGGGCCGTGCTCTGCGACTCTCTGACTCCTCGGTGTCTATTTTCCTACAAAAATTCAAGAAGTGGGGTTCACGTGAAAGACGTCATAAGCATGGTCGCAAGGTGGCCATTCAAGGGGGCCTTTCAAACAGACGGCCAACGATCAAGTTGCCGTTGACAAAAAGTAAAAATTGAGCAATTCCAATGTAATTAGTCATCATCAGTGTTTCTTTGCCTGACAAATTCAGGGACACTTAAGTAAGCCTGCTTTTCAAGTTACCACAACTGACCACTAGGTGGCCTAAGTCACACTCAGCTGAAGCGAAGGGAAAAGCAGTAGATTTAGGCTATTTCCTCACGTTGAAGTCATTTCTTGTCCACCGAGTTCACAGGCAACACACCATCATTACGATTGACACACAAGCGAAGGAGAAATCTGATTTTAAAATATGAAAGAACAACTGGATACTGATGAACAGTTTCAACTGGAAAAGGAAGCATAACCAGCTCAATGGACAATAATCAGTTTATCTAAAATGAAAATACTCTTACAGACCTTAATTAGCGATTAAAATACATTGAAAACACTACCCAGTAACTGAAAATAAGTTAACTTTAAAGCCTGTAGAGTTAGGCTCCCTTTAAGATGGAGTTGAACACTACATGAACAGTTGATGATTGTAGGAGAGCCAGTTTCATCTAAAAACATTTAGCTGAATAAAAGCAGACCTCCCTCCCCAGGGGGCCTGATGTGGGGTCAGAAAAGGGGGGTACAGCCCACATTTGCAAAATGACTTTGCAAAAACAGCAACTGTGCATAGGATTAAGAATAGGAAAATACCGATCTGAGTATCAAATTTTTAACTGGCATTGCAGTAGTTATGTTTTTCTGACTCATGCATGTCACCACAAGTTCTACCTGTCGCTGAAACTGAGGTAAATACACTACATAAAAAATAACAAAAAAAAACAATTCACTTGCTCAAGCTCAAATTTACAGCTTTATCAACACTGCAGAGAGTCATTATTAATCAGTGACGACAGGTACGGGGTGGGAGGGGTTCTTGAAACACAAACAGTAAGACCTCCAGAGGTCTAAAGAAACTATTACTTTAGCCTCTGGGAGCGCCACTGACTGTGACAGTAACTTCTGTTCAGCAGACGCAGCCGACATCAGCCAGACTCTCAGCGGGTGGTCCACTGAGGTTTTCAATCTGTAACGGCCCCCCAGAGAGCCTCACATTCACTGAGATGAGGTGACTGGTTACCAAATATTGGATACGCTCCCAAATTTAGCAGGGTTATCACTCTGAACAAGATTGATTTTTTTTTTTTACCGGGCATATAGGAGAGAGGTTTAAATCTAGCATATGAGGTCGATGCGTAGCCACGTCAACTGAGGCAGAGGGGCTGGGAGATCAAATACCTCCACTGACAGTCACTGGCTAATCAACAACAAATGTCTGGGAAAAACTGAGGGATTCATTCAAGAGACATTAACCAAAACTTCATATTTGATAACCAGAGGTTTTATGTCCTGTACAACGCAATGCCCAGCAAAGAGTTAAAAAGAAATGAGCAACAGAAGTTCTCAGAAGGAGTTGAAGAGTTGAAGGTTATGAGCTGAACCACACGCTCTGCATTGTGGTTCTCCTCCCCCCGTCCCAGAGCAGCAGAGCTAAGATGCAGCCGATCCATCTGTGAACTCACCTTAAAGGACCTCTCTGAGTAAATCTATGAGAAAATAAAACCAAGGATATGCCAAGTGTTTAAAATGGCCTTTCATGGTCATCGGACATCCAGCTACGGACTTTTTCACCTTCATTTATACAAATGGTTCCTGTCCTCAGTCAAGGCAACTGAGCGTGTTTGGTAGTGCTTGCTGTAGCCAATCTCTTGAAAGTTGATTAGGTTTATTAATTGTGTGTTTAAGAAGTTCTTTTATTATTTTTTGTTTCTGCATTCTGTTTGTGTACTAATTTAGTTTCGATCTTAGGTTTTAAAATCTAAAACCTAATCAGCCTAAACATAGAAATTTTTATTCCTTAAAGTTGAAAGCTCAACTGTAGACATGCCTTAAATTCTGCAACACAGTCTCTCAGAGACTGGCATGTCTGGTGGCTTGGATGGCGTCACTCAAATGGAAACTCTGACCTCCTGATGTCAACTAATTCACCCTGCGGGGTAACCAACATGGCTGGAGTCAAAAATGATCCAACACGGTCCTTCAAAGGATGCCTAGGGTGGTGCAGTTTGAAATACATCACTGTCTTCACACACAGGCTAAGTGATTCTTGAAGCTCAGCTGAATCCATGCAGAAGACTGGCAGCAGAGCTAAACGATTTGGGGCAGCCTGCATCCGTTGACCCCCATCAGCGCGGGTCAGTGGAACGAAAACCCACCCTTGGCACCAGACAGCACGCCATTTCCATGACAACTCCTGAACCCTCCAGTAAAACTGAAAAAAAAAAACCGAGGGGGAGTAGGGGTTCATTATCTAACCCTACAATAACATCAGGGTCAAATCGATGTCGAAACAATGGCACCATTGTTTCCCCCTACGTAAGTGACAGAAGACACCCAATCAGCATGCAGATCCTCATCACCAATGCCTCACTGCTTTTAGAGCTTCCTCTGTGGCTGTAACAGACACAAGCGTGAGCACATGTCCGTCTGGGCACAGTGCACCCTTGCTCTTAACGCATCCCCTCATGCGACGTTCTTCTCCTGCCTGAGGAGAGAGCGGTAATCCATCCCCCGACTCTCCCTCAATCCCATCTTAATCAATCACGTCGCCGTTAATCCCCCTACCTGGGTGGTGACGAGATGGATTTGTTTACACTGACCCTGCTGTGTACCAGACAACTTCAGCACGTTTCACTTCGTCAGTCTCCACTTGACCCCTGATGATCCGAATCCAGAGAGCAATTCACTCACTTACAAGCTCTTTTTAGACATTAGCCTACACAGCCAAGGTAACTCAGATACAGCAATAACTTTGTTTAGCCAGTGGCAAACAAAAAGCACTTGTTTTTTTGTGGACTCTTCCCACACGTGCAAAGAGCCTTCAGTAAGCAGACAATCCGCCACATCTTTATGGCACGATGAGGTTGGAGATTTAAGACGCCCACAAAGTTCTTTCCCCGTCTTCTCGTGAAAGGATTTACAGGCTGCGAGAGGGACACGGGCCAAGGCTGTGACTTGACTGTGACTTCGCAGTTTAGTGGGTGAAACCTCCATGGAGAACAGACGTGCACTGTCAGATACTGCTGAAAAACATGCTGACCGACAGACAAGGGCTTGAATTTAGGGACTGTCTGTCTTTAATTTTGGCTCACAATTTAATGCGAGTTATGTGACCATCTTCACGAATGCAGTTTAGAGAAATCAACGACTGCCAAAGTTAATGAATCAGATCAAATGTGTTTTGTGCTGGAAATAAAACAACTTGACACTTGACGTTAGCACTAAGCCAAAGTTAAGGAAAAACATCCACCGAAATCCTGGCCCAGATGTTGTTCTGAAAGGATAAAAGGAGCTTTGGAGGATGTGCGAGGTACTTCTTAATCAGCCATGCTTTTACAGCTCATTTACTCTCTGCATTCATGGTAAATTTAACTTAATATTTAACCTGGGTTTTATTTACAAATACTTTATCTGCAATTCAAACTGATAACAAGCTCTAATGAATGATAATGATAGAGTAAGATGCAGAATGTTTTCGGGTAATAGCCCTGAGTGGCCGTTTTAATCTGCTTGCGTTGTTAGAAAGATTAACGCTTTTGACAATAGGTTCTTCCGAGGACTTTGTTTGAATTGCTTGTTTCTTAAGTTAATACAGCTTTGGGAGTAGAAAATTACAACAGCATATTAACTAATCACTCGGGTTAATGTCATTGGACTGTTCAGAGTATCCTATATTGATTATGCATTACTCTGGGCTTAGGGACACTGCTGCCATGGCAACACCCCTGACGTGAATCCACATCATGCAAAGCAGAGCAGGCACTTAGCCTCTTCCCTCTGTGTAAACAGGCACACCTTCGGACGCCATCAGCTCCGGTCTCCCTAAGTCTTCAGGCTGCAAATTACTGTGAGTCAACCCTCTGAGCCGAGCTCCTTTTAGCACAGACATCTGTGCTGTCATCCCCTTCCACTCCAGAGACCCGTGCTGGCATCCCCCTGCGTAAAGAGGCTTGTTGTTGAATCTTCTTCCATGTAGAGACCAGTACTGGGGGAGCCTGCCTCAGCAATAGTGTTCACTAGTTCCCCTAAGTTAAGGGAGGTGGACTCCCCTCAACCAGCATCAAAGCACAGTGGTCACCTGGATGGTACACAGGAGCTATTTTGTGCCAGAAAACTGATCACACATCAGAATCAATGGGGGGGGGACTGTCTTTTCCGATTACATGGGCAATAAGCAGTGGGCAAGATCGAGACAGCCATGTTTTAAATTTGACCAAGAAGGTAGGGACGCTGAATCTTCATCATTGCACTCTGAGTTTGTGGTTTCCATTAGCTTTCGTTTTTAATGATGTAAAAACATTGTGACCGATTTAAACTGTAGTGTGCGCAAGTACTATCATGATTTTCTTTCCAGAATACTCCTTGGGCCCTCAGCCCATCTGTTTAACATTCTTAAAGTTACACAGATGTGAAAAGATGGAGACTATACAAAAGGGACACAGACGGCTAGAGACAGGTGGCTTTACCTTGTATGCAACGCTTGCGTATAAGCATAGCATGTGTTCAGAATAGCATCCAACAAAAGCATCCAAGTTCAATTGGAAATACACCAATCCAAACAAACCCATGCAACCAGGAAGTGATAGTCAAACACAATAAACTATTCGGGGGCAAAAATCAAACCAAGTTATCAGAATTTTGTTCTGGACTGCAAAAAAAACAGAGGCATTAATTGAAGTTCACAGATCCAAGACAAACCGTAAAAACACACACAAACATTTGTTTGTATTTTTACACACACTTTGCATTTTTACAAACACTATATTTTCACTTTATCGGAATCACCTGATTAAAGCACCAAAGAGTGCTCCTAATATTTTCACTAAACATCATAACTGTTATCAATTAGGCTATTCTGACAACTTGTGGTGTTGATCAAAGGCAAGAGAATCAAAAGCGTTTGCAAGCACATAACATAAAAGAAATAAAACCGATACTGGGAATCACATCAAAGTAATGAACACATAAATGAATTAATATGTGACTGCATTTTTCCTGGTGAATTAACAGCCGAAATGCAAGCTGTAAGCAGCTGTGAATTTTAAGCTTTTTCCCCTCCAACGTCAATCTTTCAACATCTTTCAGTTTTAACATTTGGTACATTTTGTGTATGTCTGACATCCCTAGTCCACAGGGAAGACTGCTCTCTTCTGCCACAGTGATTCCGCTTCTCATGGCTCTTTCTCTGGAGGCCTACCATACCAAGAACTCTCCTTGTCTGGTCCCGCTTGGCTCCAGCTAACAGGCAGGTGAAAGTTACAAGGCAAAGGTATGGCTTTGAGCCAACAACATTAAACAAGATTCACCTGATCTACCTGCACCTGGTGCCTAGAGCTGAGGCGAGCATTTCTTTGGTTGTTTCAGGTTGTGAATGCACAACACACACACACACACACACACACACACAACACACACACGCATGCACGCACATAAGGATTTAGCTCTTGAATTCTTATTACTGAGCCAAGAACTACACTTATTTGAAATGAGAGCAAAATGGATTGTGGTTTTAATTTGGAACAACGCAGTTGTAAACACAGTGTTTAGCACAGAGACAAAAAATAAACGAGTACAATAAATTAGGCTATGCGACTTGTATAATTCACCGCATACATCAAGGCACTGAAGCACAGAGCTGCTAAATGCATTCTAATGGGGACATTCATGGGGGTTAAAAATAAAAAACACAATATATTCTAATACAACTTATGCTTCCAGTTTAAAAAAAAAAAAAAACACAGTTTGGCAAAGGAAATGAGTTTAAGCACTGTGTAGTCCAGCCCTCCATTGTGGCTCAGTAATGACCTATCATCTTTGCCCTGCGCTCAGATTTAGACTGCAGCTTGTTTTGCGGCCTCGCAAAATTGTCAAATGTGGATGCTATTTGTATGCATGGTATAATTACAGTCCACAATTGCCCTTCTTCCTACTGGTAGTCTTGGCAAAATCATGTTCCTAGGGTCTCCCTTCCCCACACCCCCTCCATAAAAAAAAAAAGAAAAAAAAACTCTCGTAACATAAATCTAAGCCTGCTCTTAAACATTTTCCATTCCTGGAAAAACCACAAGAAGTCCAACAGGCCAGACAGGGCTTGCATACTACGCAACGTCAACACTTGCAACAGCTTGATGGCGTGACAGCTTCCAACTCCTATCAAACGAGTGACTTTCAGATAAGCGGTGACACAGTGTGGAACACCCGTAGGTGAGAACAAAGCCTGCAGCAATGAAGGGGCTGGGATAAAATCACCAAGTGTGACGATGGCAAAAAACCAAACCCAGTGGAAAAGCTTTATTGAGCGCCAGGAATACCTGCCTTGTATGGACCACTGAATTGATGTTTGTGCTAGATTTGTCCACTCCCTCTGGGGTAAACTTCAAAATTTGAGAGGTAGCCTATCTGTATCTTTTTAAATGACAGCTGTGACTTCAGCATAATTTCAGCCTTCATCCTCTCTCCTGCTTGAACAAACAGACTAAGCAAAACAACACAGTAGTGAAAGACGAATGTTCATTTCTGTCAAACAGTCACTTTTTCAGGAGTCATGGGAGGACCTTTTTTCTCGTAAACGTGCTAAGAATTGTGCTGGTGGAGGGTGGGGGGAGAGCAGGTAGCAGGAGCTAAGGAGTGTTCTATGGGAACGGAGGGAAACGTGTGAAGGACGTTAAGACGGTTCAATAATAACACAACGAAATACCTGAGGGCAACAACCATTTTTCCCATCATTAAGCCCCGAGCAACAAGTTGATACACGATTTAGTCCAATGTGTGAGTGTGTGCATAATCAATGTTAAAGATAAAAAGGTTAGGTCATATGATGGGTGTGGAATAACTGAATGATTACACATTCCCTGTAGGAGGCCTTTACAAATCTCTTCTCTCACCTTTTGCAAGGGTAATTACAATTCCCAATTACAGTGAACTCTTGGCACATAAAAAATCTAGGAAATTTCAGTTTGACTCACCCTCCTGCCTCACCTAGAGGGAAGTAAGACGAGCAAACTGCAACAATCCTGATCACTGACAGACACCTAGTTGAAGAACATCATCTCATTCTGGGTAAGAACCCCCCCCACCCCAAACCACCACAGCGCAGGTAGCTGGGGGTAACAGATGAGGCCATTGGCCTGTAAGGCTCACCAAAGCCTGCCCACCTGCTCCTCACTGACCTGACAGACACTAAACCCACATTGTCACCCTGCTCCTGTTTCCCTATTGTACCCTCAATTTCCACGCCCAGTGACGTTGCCACGGAGACCAGCTCAGGCACTGCAGTGAGAGGGAGGGCAGGGCAGGGCGGGATGGGACGGGGCAGAGGCGGGGAGCGGTATGTGTTTGTGTTTGTGAGTGAAGTCTCCGGAGTCGGCCCTTACCTTCTCACCCCCAGTGAGAGGGTCTTGTGTGATCCCTTCACCAGGCAGATGGCCTCCTGCCGGTAGCCGCTCAGCGGGATCTCGTTGACCATGACAATCTCATCGCCCACCTGCAGCCGGACGGCCGAGGCCTTGCTTCCCTCCTCCACCTGTGACAGACAATGAGATATATTACCATCCTCTGTAATCCATCCCACACAGATAACACACCATGCACACAGGTTATAACATTATCACAGCTGGGTCACTATGGCAGAGGGCTTCCCTCTGTGTTATATGCTGCACACATTATATACCAATACCACAGACAGGAGTTTAGCTTCTGCTGAGTCATTGTGTTAGAAAGCTCAAAAATATCACTGCAGAGTCACTGCCCTATAATGAAGGATTCTGACATCACTTTTTACACATACAGACTGTGTAATACGTAATACAAACTCATACCACATCAGACATTTTTCTTCTTTTCCGACCTCTTTCTGTCTCTCTCAAATGGGCAGGCACACACGCACGCACGCATGCACACATTCACCATTTATCAGTCATACAAACACCACATTACAAATACTATCTGTGCTACAAAATGCCCTACAATCATCTTTCACTGTCACTTACATTACTATTACTATGCATAACATTATTATGCATATATACATATACATATCAACATCAATCAGCAAATGGTTCCACTTCAATTACACTTTCACACTCATTTTTACTGGCTCATCTGAGTGTGTCTTCCCTCAATCGTAATGATTTTTATGACATACTAATGATGCTAAATGCTTTTTAAAAAAAAAAAAACAGTCAACCAGTTCTCAAAGACCATGTAAAACTATCAACTACCAATTGAATTTGTTCCATTCATATTTTAATGGCAAACAACTTTTTTTCTCCCTGAAAATTGCAGTTACATAATATCTGCTGTCTGAGACTGAAAAAGAAAAATATTGTTTGAGGTAAAAATAGAGTGTATCCTGCAGAGATAAGCACCAAAGCCTGCACCTAAAAATGAATCAAAGGGCTGTGGCCTCTGCCCTCAGAACGATGAGAAAACAAGTCGTGACATGTTTGTGTAATGGCACAGGAGACAGCACGACACCCCTTAAACCATAAACACACAATGCAGGAGGGGGGAAGGGGGGTCACCTGTAAAAACAGATACCAGGGTAGGAGGGGGAGGGGTCATGGGGTCGGTCACAGTTTCACCCAGGCAGTGACTCCCACAGATCGCCTGTCACAAATCTGTGATGTCATTTAATCACCATGCCAACCTCTGACACACAGGCAATCCCCTAGTGGCTAGAGGTCAGGTCAAGGTGTTGCTGGATGGAATGCTGGACCTTGGCCACACATTAAAACTCTGTACAGCTCCAATGCGATGATGTCACAATCAGTCACTGTTCATTAGTGAAGTCACAATGGTTGCCGAGAGGCCATGTTTTACAGAAACACACAGATCGAGGCTGAACACAGGAGTGAACGAAGGGAGTGTTCTGTGGTGTTAATTTCAAAGGAACAAGTAGAAACAGAACCACCACAATATATTACCAAATCCGTCACAGGAGTACAGGCCTACCACAGGCAAATTTAATAGTGTGAATCATCATTCACAGGTTGGGTGTTTATCCCCCACCCCCTCTTCTCTAAATGTAATCCACCGTAAAGCATGTCAAACCTGCTCGGTGTTTTAAAAGTTGCATTCCTCTAGTTGTGGAAATGCTGACTCAAGGCCCCAAGATCCTAAACCCCCCTCCCCCAAACACACACACACACTCAACAGCCAAAGTACACGCTTCCACTTAACACCATTGCCCAAAACATGTAGCCATTTTGACCTGTTTTTGCACTGTTGTCTACCTGCAGCATTGTGAGATGGGATCACCAGACTGACCACTGTTCCAGATGAGTATAATCCACTTGTTTAGAGTCTGCATGACTTGGCAGTGTAGCAAGCAGCCCAAATAACACTAATTTATCATGGGATTTGGATGGGGTAAAATATGAGGAGGTAAGCTCTGATTTTTAGTAAATTCTAGGAATGCTGTGAGAGGCATTTTTTTCGCTGGCACACTGCCCCGAATAGCAGGTGCCTGTCTGAGGAGCTGATCTCATTGGTCGGTGAGTGTTCGTTTGCTGGGAACATGTGCTGCTGTGCCTCTGTCCCTTTTGACACTAGCAGAATCGGGGCCTGGGCCTGGTCTGAGAAGCAGATGGGAAGCCCTTCACTTCAAAATGCTCCACATCACAGTTATGATCTTAAAATACTTATATTCCACACACCGAATCGATCTTAGAAACGCGACCATGCCGGTTAGATAGGTAACTTTCTGCTTTGACAGCAGGAGTCCCTGAATTCACCCATTAGCCCACAGCTTCAAAATCCCCATGGCGTTATGACATAAAATGACATGGTATGGTGGCCAAAACACATTCTACGATTGATAAAAAATATTGATTATGAACGCAATAAAGCAATACTGAAATTACACCTTTTACTTTAAAACTCTTGAACAACTGGGTTTATCAGGTCTTTCCTCTTCACCCACTGAGGGCTCACTGGCCCAGGAGAGAGGTGAGGGTACTGGGTGTAAGAACTTGGTGTTCCACAGCCCAAAGCTACAGCATCAGGCCAAGAAATGGGAGAAACCCAAAGTGAGGAAATAAATCACAAAGGCCTGCCAATGAGGAGAGCTTTCTAACAGACTCCAGATGCTAAGCTTTGCTTCTCCATGCTTGCTTGAGCATTTTTGCGGACTAAGCTGGGGAGGCGGGGCGCATGGAGGATTCCAGAAAGTGGAGTGCTAATGACCTCCGTAAGACGGCTATACTGCAAAAACACGCCTGAAAAGAATCTCCCTAGTCTGGAACAGGTTAAGCAAAATAAATAAACGGCACAGCGCAAAAACGTGCACTCGAGAAAAAAATGTATTGCGCAGTTGGTGATAATGTGCTACATACTTGCAGAGTGCTGTCTGTTTATTATTGAAAGAATGGAGGAAGGTGGGGTGGCAGCTGGGGTTTGGGTTCAAACACAGATGTGTAGGGATGGAGAACAAGGGATGAGGCTCCAAAAATAACTTTCTATAAGCATTAAAATGCTTTTAGATGGTAACAATAAATATCTTTAAACAATGTCAGTTTCCTCTGAGAAACTCTCAGAGAGATGGAAACAGACCTTCAAAGAGGAGAGCGAAGAGAGGAGGGAGAGAGGGTAGGGGAACAGAAAAAGAGGTGGGGAATGTGAACAGCGAGAGAGGAGGGTACAGGCAGGGGTAGAGCACTTTATACAGTGCTTTTCATTAACCAAATGACACCACACAGCGTAACCCGGTAAAACAATACGTGCGAGACTAAGTGAACAACAGGTGTCAGGAAGTGACTATCACAGTATATGCATGCAATAGAATGATTGTTCAAGGGAAACAGTGAAGAGGAGAAAGAGAGGCAGGGATAAATAGGTTAAATACTGCAGGACAAAACACTTAAAATACATAATTAAGTCATAACAAGAAGGGTTCTCCTTTGAGAAAGTGACAGAGACTGATGCACAGACGTGACGTCCGTCAGTAACCCAGTGGGGGGTGTTGTGGTGCTAAGCTTAACCAAACACACTGCAGTGGGACAGAGGGACAGACAAATGCATCCCTTCTCCCTCCTCCACGATCCTGCGGTTTCCTTTCTTCCTCTCCTCTCTTCTCCGGTCCAGTCCCTGCCGGGAGTTGTATAAATAGCCTCCTGCCCTGCTGTGACCACGGCCTGGGGCAGGATGTGGCCTCCTGGAACGCGGAGGGTTTTGTGGTGACAGACGTCCTGTAGAGAGGACGCGGGTGGTGGGACAGCGGGAGCAATCTCTCCCTGGCATGTGGCTTTTATCTGTACGGGCCTGCTGGTCCCCAAGCGCTCAAATTTAGCGTCCCGCCATGCTACGCTATGCTACACAATGCCTCTGTATCCCGAGCTCCAGTGTTCTGCATTGTAATGAACTGGCTCCCTGTAGCGGTGATGACAAACTGTCAGTAAACAGTGCCATAGAAAAATACTGCACGTATTCTGCTCAGAAATGCTCACTGCACTTCTAAACATGACAAAGTCGTCAAAAACAGTTGCATGACAAACAGTCCCCAGGGAAGGAGACGGGAGCTATGAGAGGAGGCAGGGGAGCTAGGATAAGTGAGAGGAGGAAAACAAAACGGATAGGGCTTTCATGTGTAAGTTCGATTTTCATTTTCATGCTGATGGTTTTGTTTCAGCTCAAAAGATAAATCGAATACTGTAAAATGTGGTTTAGCCATGGAGCTTTGTCGCCAACATTTTTTTTTCCTGAAAATATGAGTCTCTCAAAGCACCAAGAAACATTTAATATCTGAATTCAACTCCATTTTCATACATCTCTGGAATCCTCTCTGATAATCACACTCAACGCATGCTCAGTATTTTAGTAGACTTTATTGGAGACTATTTCCACTTCAAAACGGTTCATTCACATTGGGAACTCTGTCACTCCCTCCCCACAGACCTGTTCCTCCCCCTCCCTCTACTCGTGGCAGTGTTCAGTCAGAATGTACCCACTGTTACAGAAACTGTTGCAATCATAGACTGCAACGTGAAATCAAGATGAGCTTCAACAGGCTTTAACATGCTCACATATAAAATGATTTGGTGGAAACTGGTTGAAAAATAAAAGCCAGTCTGTGAAGTTCGAGGTATAGGCATCAACACTTGTAAAGAAGGGTGATAACAATATATGTGACTCCTTTTCATTTAAAAAGAAAAAGATACATTTTATACATATGAAGAAAAACACAACACTGCTACACAGGTGACAATGGAAATTATACTGTGTGGATTTTCATAATCATTATTCTGACTATTATTATAGGGTTTGTGAGAGGCCTCCTTCCAAAATTGCAGACTTTCATCACTAAACCATTGCGCAAAACATAGAGCTGTGTTGAGATGTGTTTTTACAGAAACACAATAAAACCTACAGCCCACTGAGATTGTCCTTGTGGAAAAATCATTTGTCTCTGGTGAGAAAAAAAAAAAAAAAAAAAAAAAGGCTGGTATAAGAAGAAAGCTCATCACGTAATCCTATGGGTTATGGAAGTGGTATGTGTGCTGAACCCAGTTACACCAGGGTGAGAGGTGCAACACTCTCCACACAGAGCACAGACTAACCCTGGGGCAGCTGTATCTACCTGCATAGTGTACGACAGGGGGGCGTCTGGGTAAGCCTGATCGTTACATCACAGCCCAGCACGGGAGGGATGGGGAGGACAGATATGTCCTTATTATGAATTAAGGGTCACTGCTACCAGCAAGTATTCTTTATTCTAATAAGTCACACAAAGAGAACATGCTCTGGCACTGACTGAGAGAATGATGTCAGACATCAGGAACGAGATGCCCTGAAAGAGGGAAGCAAAGTTCTAGAACGTTCCTCTCTGAAACACAAAGCCTGAAGTAAAGAGACAGGGCCAGGCACAAGCGAAGACCAGAATGTAAGAACAAAGAGTGGTAGAGTGTCAAGTCAAACTCTACAACTAAGTACACCGACAGCACTTAGATCTACTGTTGATTGTCCATATGAAAGCACATGTGTCCTTTGTGAAAAACCCAACATTTTGTCGCTAACAGGTCATTGTTACAGAACGGCAGAGCTGGGTACCTTCTGTCAACAAATGCCAATTTATGCTCTGCTCTTTTAATGCTCATAACTAAAAATGACTTACTGATCAAGGATTTGATCTCATTCTGATTCCATATCCCTGCATTTTTGGTAACCAAATTCTACAGCACTCAAAACTTTGTTTAGGACATCAGCTTATGCCCAGATATTCCTGAGATTGAGGTGTTTACAGGAAGGCAAAAAAAAGGTGAAGAGACAGTCTTACTTCATGTGTGACTTCAAAAGTTGTGCAATGAAAAAGAAAAAAATGCAGACAGAACCCTCTGGAAACCTGCAACAAAAGAATCTAGCTGTTCTTCACAATGTCATCTGTGTCCTTAAACGCATAGCAAGCTCTCAGTGGTATTCGACATGTTACGCAATAAGAATACCGAAGCTGTCTGTAATCAAACTTTATGGCCCCTACAAGTTGGGAACCTTCCCAGCGCTCCTTCAAGAGGAATTTGCCAATCATGGCATCTCAACTCAAAGACAAGCAGCTGCCTTTCAGGCCACTGCACCTTATATCGAGAACATATCGAGAGGACATGAATCAAGTGTGCCTTTGGACGACAGCAGCCCAGTCTACAGAGCGTCCATATGGTGTGTGCAGAGTGAAACAGTGCTTTGTGGATTTATATATGGGGGGGGTGGTTAAATAAAACAGAGGAAGACATTTAGCAAAAACAAGATGGCATGAGAGGAATGCAGAGGGTTTTAATCTATTCCAGTTTAATGAGAAACAATTCCCTTCAGCTGTATTCCACTTTGCATATAATTATAGTTTCCTCTCATTGACAAATTCAGAAAGGCATGCGATCAAGGCATAATCAATAAAAGAGTGTTTAGGGGCAATGAGGAACGACAAACAGCCAATTACTGCTTGGGTTCAAGAGCTCTCCATGGGAACGGCGTTCCCTCCAAATCCGTACCAGTGCTGTTTGAGTTGTGTATGCAATTGATCACAGAGGAGATACCGAGCCCCGAGGCAAAGAACTGACGCTCAAGGACAAACAGCAGTGATACCGCTTTCCCCTACGGTCTTCAGAAAAGTTTCTTTTGTTTGAGCCAAGAAAAACACAAACGCTTCTCTTCTGCATGCTGCAAAGGACCAGCTTCTTCTGGAACTCCAAGTCTCAGGCTGCTTTGAATTTCGTTATCTGAGCTTCATTTTCTCCCTGTAAACTCTCAAAGACAACTATTTACATAAAAGGGACAGCTGACCCAAATTACACATCGGTGGCACGTCTATGATGGGCCAGCTTCCTGTATGCTGTACGAATCACATGCTAACAATGGTTGTTCATGTAGACCCAGGTAAAATCTTGCTAATAAATGTCATTAACAACTCAGAAGCTGTTTTGAACAAAGTTTACAAAGGCTTAGGTCAGGATTCAATCAACATTTGTTGTTACATTTGACTCACAAGCAAATGCAAGAGTTCATTTCATTGTCACTGACAATTTCAGCACTCATGAAAATGAACTTGCTAAACTGTCCAGGCAGAGGAAAAACCATTACACTATTTTTAATTGTCAGTAAAAGCTATAGACAAATGCTGATTTAATCCCAGCCCTGGAGTCAAACATTATGCCTAAAAAATTGAACTGTCTGAAGTGGAAACAGTTTATCCATTGAGCTGATCGATGGATTTAAGTGTTGGGAGACATTCTCAAGAAAATTATGGATTTACAGGCTGAAGAAGCCATGACTGATGCCAGCTTATTAAATATTCAAGGAAATGGATGATTTTTCCACAAACTTTTTCAGTTTGGATAGATGGGCTTCGGACAGTCAGAGATTGTGATGATTCTGGTAGGCAGAAAGGTCTGAAGTGGCCTATGTAACCTACAGGAAGCATGGGAGATGGCATTAAACATCTACAGCCATGTCCTTACTCCGCATTTCAGTGGGCAGGGTGAGGCTGCTGCGCTCCAGTGATTGGCCAGTTTTGCCAGAAGACCAGTGTCAACCCCTAGAGCATACAGGGGGCAGATATGGGAGGGAAAAGGTGAAATGTTTTGGTCAGTAATTGTAATGGAATTGTTTTGGCTGCCATTAGGGGACCATGAGCTGCCTAAGAGGATCCAAACGATAATAAACCACTCACTTACCAAAAAAGGGTATTTGAAGGACAAGCATGTGTAACTCAGCAAAAACTACAAATTCACAATGCTGAGATGTAGTTGACCGAACTGTAATCGTGCCCATAAGCATGACAATGATCCGCACAAAGCCTGTGCTGTCCAGATGGACAGGAGAACTTGGAGTGGTGTTCAATTCACAGGGTCATTTCTACAGGGTGGTTAGGGTATGAAGCAGATACCAACATCAACCCGAATTGTATATTCTGTGGCAAAGAAGGGACTGTAGTGTATTTGTTTCTAGATTGATCAAGAGTTTTGTCACTGTTTCAGTTTATTCATAGAGTATCGTAACCACTGGTAGAATTAATTCTCCATGTGCAATGCAAAGCACCAGCAAGCACTGACATTTCAATTGCAGCTGGAGAACTTTGTGGTATACCAGGTTTAAGTACCCAGAACCCTTAGAATCACCAGATGAAGGGAACAGGCCCAAAAGGCAATGTGGCTCTGTCTTCTACTCACTTCAAGGATCAAATCAGTTTGGCTAATGGGGTAATTAATGATTTATTAGTATTTGAGGCTAGATTGTGCATTCAGCGGACAAGGTTCCGTGTAAGAGAAAGCTTTGAGGTTGAGAATTTGAACCAGTGTTTTTTGGTGGCAATTTAGACTGGATTTGTGCTTGGTTTTTTCTGTTTTTGGTTTTGTTAGATATTCTTGGTTGGCTATGGAGTATCTTGTTGAAGTAGTTTAGAAGAACGCTGAACTGAATGATAGAAATGTTTTTTTTACGTCAAAAAGTCTCTTCAACATTTGCTACAGTATTTGAAAAAAAAGTTCACATTTACAATGGAACTTTGGAGCTGCACACTGACTTATATACAACTATACAGTGGTATAAACCATTGAGCTGACACACAATTACCTTACTACTATAAAACCCTTCATTATCACTGGTGAAAAAGGGGAGTAGTATACCAAAATGAGTCACTCTCAATGAATGACTGAAAGACGCAAATCAAAGCACTGTTTCTAAAGAATACAATGCACTGGTCTCCCTTTATTTAAAAAAAGTTGCCAGAGGCATGATAAAATCCATGTCTTCAAAACCCAGAAGTGAAATTTCAAAACAACAAGAACCTGCATTATCAAAGCCTATTGCATGATGTAATTTATGCAACAAGACTAATATGATACTCTAAAGTAAAAACATCTTTTCCTGCCAAATCCATTGACAGAGTTAATTTCACAATGTGGTGTAAGAAAAGGAGCATCAAGACACAGGGCCGATCTAACCTTATTTAGGAGAACCCTGCAGAATAAAACAGTTTGCAAAATAAGCCAGCTAGCTGGGCATCTGGTAGATGTATTGCTTGGAAAGAAGACATAGAACAAAATAAGGAATGCTCTAGTGGCATTACCACTGCTTCAGTAATGGGTACAGAAATAATTTTCCATGATATAATGGATTTGGTTTCTTTAAATTAGCGTATTTTGACATAAATTTCAAACTTATGAACATTCAGCCATTTGAACAATCTCCATTCTCAGTGTGTTTGTATCTCAGAGGTTACATTATAGTTCAAATCTGTACTCATGGTAATTATCTCAATGTTGTAGATAGGGAGAATGCCTGACCAACATGGCAACATACCTGCCCTACCAATATACATTAACCTCAAGGTCAGGACAGATAGCATACTGACATTTAAAGAAATTAATTACCAAGTTGAGTTTCACAAACAACACAATCTTGTTTGTGGATACTTTGTGACTACTCAACATTGACCCACATGCACAGAAGCAAAAAAATAAGTATCCCAAAAAATAAAAATATCTCTGACATGGAAAATAAAACAGAATAGGGGAAGAAACAGGAAGTAGATCCTATGGGCACTCTACTCTAACACAGGTTTGGCTTTGGCAGCATATACTCTGGAGAAGCATGCTAAAGATGGCCAGATCTCTAATCCTGGGTATAAATTTAGCCCAGACAGCACACGGTGCTGTTCTGACAGGCTCTGGGGTGTCAGGAGCAATTCAGCAACTTTGCAAAATCCTGCAAGGCTGCAACGTTCCTATATGGTTCCTGGCACCGCCGGATACGAGCCGGCAGCGCCTGTGATAGGCCAAAATAGAGGGAGAGAGAGAGAGACAGAGAGAGAGAGGCAAGGAAAAAGAGAGATAGAAAGAGGAGAGAGAGGAAGGCTGAGCTGCAGAAAGAAGGGATAACTTTGAAATCATTTTATTTCTGAAACCTCCAACATAATCTTAGTACTTCATTACTCATGCACTAAGAATTAGGAACAAAGAATGCAATCAAACTGACAGACCCAGACCAGCAGTCTCATCACAGGATTTCACAATCAACACCAGAACGCTCATGACTCTTATTCTGTGGTTTGACACCCAGCATTCTGACACTGAATTCCCTACATCAACAATGCCAAAATTTGTTCCCAGATGCTGGCTGCTTGGTAGCCGGTTAAACAACGATAAAGCTGAGGCTGCAGCGAACAGTGCAGCCCGGGAGCTCAATCAATCAATGTAAGTAAATCTGTTAGCTATGTTAACCAATTGTACAGACATTTCAGCTCACTTACCATTCTGAAACGAATCAATCTCCCTGCTGTAACGGAAGGTCTACTTCAGTAGGTTCAGCACCAGTTCCTCCTTAGCCATCTGACTCACCAGTTCAAAGGCGAATGGGTTGGACACATTGATCCTGCTGCTCACAACACACATCTCTTTTCTGTCACTGTCCGAGTTGCAATTAGCCACTTAAACACTGGCCCGCTAGATTTCAATTAGGGACGAATACTAGGCAGCGAGGCAAGCATACCTTTGTACCAAGACTTGACCAAGATGGACTTCCAATCACAAGTGAATTAATAAATATTCAATACAGACCAGACACACCTTGTCAATCCTGTAAAACTCAAGTTATTATTTTTAACTTTCAAAATACAAAAACTGTTATCAAGCTATCTAATGGTATAAAAAAAAAACGCAAAATACAATCACAATTAGTAAAAGCGATGATTTGGAATAACATTTGGGAAAATTAGCAAGCTAGCAAGGAGACAACACTAACTAACATGTGGGTTCAAACCAGTGGTTGTACAAATGCATTTTATCAGGTGAACATTTGAAAAACCAGTTAGATGGGACAGTAGGTAGACATAATTAAAGCAACAGAACTAGCTACCTGTAATAAGTAATATCTGCCTCTTTACTATCTTTTTATCACTGATCCAAAAAGTCAGCATTTAACCAAAGCTTTCAAAATCAAACTTTCCATCAAAGGTGAAAGTTCACTTTCTCTGAAATATTCATGCCTCCTATCTTTTTGCCATTTCAACTAAGTTTGTATTGTTCTAGTTTTGAAAGTACAAGCTGGTAAAATGCAGCTCACTGTGTTCCTTTTTTGTGGTTCTCAGCTAGATACATGTGTTTACTTATGGTGTTTGCTATGTTAGCGAACACGAGTTCCCACTGCTTAGATGTTGTTTAACTTCAATGGACATTTATCGCTGCAAAATAAGAGTAGGCTCTTTAAAAACAATTAATATTCAAAACCTTCAAATTGCCATACTTTGACTTCACTTTTATAGAAATCATTTCAAAGATATGCATAACCCTTCTGTCTGCGCATGTGTATATCTTATTGTTTTAATGTATAAGCTAATCATTATTCCTGTAACAGCTATGTGGTGAAACTAAATAAACATTATTTTTATGAAAGATAGGCATGGCTTTAGTTGTACTTATTTCATTGTTCTTCAGTTGCATGTATGTTGTTGTACAAATTTCACAAGGATTTAATACAATTCTGTATAGTGACAGCAGGACAGTAATCTTTCCGAAACACTGACTTGGCTTTGGGAGTTCATTACAAATAGGAAGCAAATGGCTGAGTTTTCCATATGGTGCTCCCAATAAGTCAAGGCTTTGAAAAGGAGAACATGATGTCCACTCAGCCCACTGACGCCACATTTTGGTTGTGAAAATTGAAACACCACTTCAAAAAAGTATCAATCAAAGTAAAAAGAATTTGAGCTGAAGGCAGATCATATATTAACAAAATTTCACCCACCGCTGAGGCGTAACAGGTTTGCCGCCAGAAGGTGCAAACGTTCCCCTCGTCTGGTCTGAGAGGCAGCCCCAGAAAACGCTGGGGTGGGCCGCTGTTCGGGGGAAAAGTAAACTCCTGTCGTCTGATTCACGCCCTGCCAGCAGGGTGTTCTGCAGCGTTAGCGTTTCTCGACCTGTTTGGAATCTTAACGGCGGAGTGGAATTCTGCACATTCCCGTCAAATCGCCCGAAAACCACTCTAAAGGTGCACAAGCCTTTTTTTCTTTTTAGCTGTCACCTAAAGAATGAAGCTCTGCACCCTGTCTGTGGACTTTGGACCCTGTTGGTTCAATATGGACATAGTGCACAACAACGAAAACCTAAACGTAAAGCTGAACCTCGAAGACCGCAAACAGAAGCCACAGATGCCGCCCACCCTACCCACCTACACACCCGCCCACCCTCAGGAAAGAAAGCCAGCAAGGTCTTTAACAACTGATCATTAACCAGCTCAGGGGAGAGTTTAATTCTGCTACTCGTCCTACAGTGTCACTCACTCTCACCCTCACTTAATCCTCTTTGTGTGGCAGCACACATGAGGCTACCAGAGGCTGTTGTTGTGGTCTTTTTTTCCCAGCCCCTGTCAACATAAAACCTTTCATTTCTCCAGGGCTAATTGTTTCTGTATTATATCTGCCCCACACCCCTCACTGCGAAGTGGGCGGAGTAGTATTGTGTACGTCCAGAATGGAGTGTGCCGTACAGACCGCCTGCCATAATGAAGAACGCCCAGTGTGTAACTGCATTCCTTAAGTAACACCTGATATGATTTCTGGTGTGATGTTTCCCAATTTGATGCTGAATCCACTGGCAGCTCGAAGGATAGACCCAGGGACAGGCCTTAGAGTCACATTGTTATGTAAAGAAGAGGGGCTATGATTAAGCTTTACTGAGGAGAAGCTGCATTATCATGTATTACATACACTTAGGCCAGACATATCGAATTCAGGTTGCATTAATGTTCACATGTAAAGCCAAAACTTCTCTGTATGCATAAAACGGAATGACCACATCTACCTTGGAAGTGTTCACTGATTTTGTTTTGTTCTCACTTCTGCTAGTATGGTGGCATACACAGTAAAGTAGACTACTATTTTAAATTCCTGTGTTTATTGTCATGTGGAATATCTGAACCATCTGGCTTTATGCCACACAAGCACAATTTATGCACGTTTAATAAAAATGAGGAATGTGATATGTAGTGATAGCATTCACAGGGTTTAAGAAATATTGCAACACAATTCTTAGTCTGTATCGCCCACACATATGCCAGAGCTGTTGACTGGGGTCTCCCAAGCCAGATGCTTGTGAGAAGGACCCTTTTGCTCCTGCTCTGAATGAACTTTCACCTTAATGCAGGAACGTGTCAGGGAATTTTCCAGAAAGCCAAAGCACATAGCACACGGCAACGTGGCCCAGGCATGAGTCTGTGGCCCTCTGAGCTTTGGGTTTTAGTGCTGTTTCCTTCCGACCTGCAGATGCTCCAAAGCGCAGTGAAGGCTTGGCCGGCTCAGAGAGTCCTTTCTTTTGACTTCCAAGCTAATCTTTGGCCTGCTGCTGTCCCCTGCCCTGGACGGAAGCCGCTCCACATACCGTCTCTTCGGCACGTCACCTTGAACGTCAGACTGCCCCTAGATTCCAGCTCATGCCCTTATTTGCAAGTCTTCTTTTACTTGCTGACGTGCTGACATCAAACCAAATCTCTGTTTATTTTTTTTCTAAATATCTCCATGGTGATAGGTGAAGAAGGAAACTTTATTTGCAAATCCCAGGGCACCTCTTCCCCACGGTTTGCAGAACCTCCTCAGTCACTTCAGACTTGACGAATTCAGTCAGTGAATGGGAAAGGGCAAGGCACCCCAACAGTTTTACTGAAGTCATGGTGATTTGTCCTGTCAGTGAGGTTCTATGTCAGGACAAACCCAGAGGAGTCTCACCTCGCCGTGCTTGGTCCAGCCCCCTAGAGCTGGAGGACACTGACTACTGCAGTGTTCAGTCTGTTTTCACTGTCCATAGCATCCTGAAACTGGGAGCTGGGACAGGAAGTAGCAGTGCCACACCCAGTTCCTACGCACCATTCCTGCAGCTCTACGCTGACCTCTTCCTGCCTACACGGCTGGGACAATGATGGAGTAATGATCACAACAACTGATAATAATAAAATAATAAAAACCAATCAAAACAATCTGCTTAAGCAGTACACCACTGAATTGTAAGATTATTACGGATCTGAGTGCAGATGTAAACACTTTCATTGATTTGCATGTTATTTTTTTTCATTTCAGGTGAAGTAGAATTAATAATGACATTGATTCAGCTTCCAAAACAAGACCTCCTTCTCTGTGAAGCTGGTGAACTGTAGGAAGTGCTACAGGCAGTTTTGGCCTAGAAAAAGAGTGATTGAGTCCAAAATGGAGACTGCCAAAGAATGCATGCATGCACATGCACACGAAACATCAGAGTAAATGAAGCCAAAACTACAGTTAGGCTATTATGAAAAATAGGCACAGTTTATCATGTGCCAGGATGCATAAAGGCTAAATATCTTTCTCCCTAAAATAGGGCAGTCAAAGACAGACTGCAAGTTTTGGAGCAGAACCTTCCATCAATTACACAATTAGAGCCGAATCTACATTTATCATTGCTGATATCTGGCACGGCCATAAAGACAATCATGCGAGTACTGCCGTTCCGTTTAATTGCGTTCCTGTGAGTGGGCGAGAATCAGACCAAGACTGTGCCGCGGGCCTGGAGCGTTTCAGGGTGAACGATACTCGGTGCGCAGCCGACTGTTTGCATCTACCTGACAGGTTTACGAGGGCCGATGACATCACCCCGCTGGAAACCCAGGTAAGGGAAGGGAAAGGAAAAGCATGCGGAAAACTCTGCTCTCTTCCTTGTTCCCGTGTTCCACGCGATAAAGGAGCTCAGGCTGTGGTCACTGTATCTTTGAGAAACCCCACAAACTGGCCAAGTCCTTACCTCACATTTCACAACCGGAGAACTGAACTTGAATGAACCCACTTGATATTAGAACACTATAAGAATATTCAAAGAACACAGAGATTTCCGTTTCAAAGGCACCATACACCCAGTCTGGCTGTATGAGGGAAATAAACCCCAAGGGAGACATTTGGTTTGACGTAAGATCAATTTACATGTGACACTTCCACCTAAGCCGTTTACATTGGGTTCATACATCAAACATGTTCAAAAGCCCTTTAGTTAACTTAACAATACCAACAAACACACAAGGTATAGTAGCCTACATTTTGTAAAGCTGAATTTCTTATTTTTTCTAAAGAGGTGTAATTTAGGTTTGTATGCGTGAGCTTATCACTTCCCTCTCCACTTTATCAAATTCTCAGAATGTCAAAGGCAGTCAAGAATACTGGAAAAAAGCCATAGAGGAGAAAACTTGGATTCAGCTGTGTGTCATCTCAAGGAATACCCATTTTATTTTGCATTGTGAATTAAGCTACCAAAACTCCCTTGAATTTGCCTTTCTGGTCATTCCAAGACAAGGACTCAAACTTACAGCAGGCAAGTCATCTGCACACTGCAGATTAGCTGGAGCTGCTTCAACTCAACATCGCTTCGTCATGCATTTTACTTTAAACAGGTGCTCACACTACACAAAACAATACTGCAGCACAAGAAATCAACATGCTGATTCTGCCTCAAATGGCTGACAGGAGTGATTGTGGGAGGGGACCCAGAATATGATTTTTTTTTTTTTTTTTTTTACAGTTGCACCTTATGTAAACCTGTAAGTCAAGTCAGATTGGATCAGAAATCTGGTGCGGAAGTGTGCGTTTGTGACGTTGTTTTGAACTATGAGGAAAAAAAGAAACCTGCGATGTTGATTTAGTGGTCATTAACACTTACAACCAATCATTGTGCTTTCAGCAATGGGTCAACAATGGGATGTGCTCATTTCCTCTTCGGCTGCTTACAGTAGAGTTCTATCAATGCCTGACACATTACTCATAGGAAAAACAAACTGCTGTTAAACTCCCATATCAAAAAATTGCCTTAAAATGAATTGCCTTAAAATGCTTTTTTGTGAGATATGTACTGCCATCAGTCACAGGGAGATTGAAACTTCTGGAACTGTGTGGTACAAGGTAAGAATAACCATAGCTCGATAGTAGCTCCATGATGAAATATGATTGCTCATATCTTTATCTTTAAAAGGCTGGTGAGCATGACAATATCAGGAACTAAAAACCTAATTTGCAGCCCTATCTTTCTCTCAGGTGGAAACCCATGACGTAATGCATTGGACATTTTTAAAAAAAACTTAGCAATGTTTATATCTGATCTCTGGTTCAAGAGTTCCATCTAATCAGAAAAAAATTCTCTTCATGGACCAGGGAATGATTAAACATTGGCTGAGAAAAACACAAATGCAGTACAGACCCACACACACACTCCTGCCATTCAGTGTGAGCAACAAACTACTCGCTCTTGTGGAGTTGCAACACTGAATATACCAACAACTTCATTTTTAATATCCTACATATAAACAGAGCTGGTCTATGGAAAATTACAAGATTAACAGCTGAATTACAAGAAAGACAATGTCACCGATTTACATTCAGCGTGTGTAAACAGACCCCATCCCAATCTTTGGCATTGTACATGCAATAGTACCAGAAACTTCACATGCAAAAGCACAAGGAAAACTGCTGAATTAAAGAAAGACAGTCAACAATGCACAGTAAGTAGGTGTAAACCAAGTCCTACACTGTACTCCCACCTTTTAAAGGTGATGCCACTGCTGAGATAGCTATTCTCAGTGTTGACAATAATGTGTGCATTCTTACTGACAAATACTTTACATGTACAAAAGCATAAATACATATGTGACAGTTGTGTTTGTTAGCTGGAAAAAGTTTTAACTGTGGTCCTGATGGCAGAACAAGTTCTGTATTCCCCTGAAAACTGTGTTTTAGTGGAACGCTACTTTACCTTGGTAATGATGAGGGGCTCTCTGTGCTCCAGACCTCCTTTCAGGCTGAACCCCCACGGTGCACCCCCAGTAAGCAGAACTTCAACCAGCCTCCATCCTTCCCCTTCGCTGACCCTCGGCTCCAGGGCACCCAGTATCTCCACTTCATGGGGTATAGGTCCCTGGTGGGTACCGTGTTCCCTTGCTGTAAATCTGGGATCAGATCTCAGATCCACCGAAGCGTCCATGGTGTAAATGGTACTTTATACCTTCTTCGATGTAGCTGGTTTCATTTGAGGAAGGGGGGATATTAAATTACAACAATCCAAGACTCCTTGCTGATTCTTCCTTGTAGGAAAAAAAAATACGTAAGGCTTCCAACGTAGGGGATTGGCACTGCACTTTAAGTTAGAAAGTTAGCTACTGCTGTTCACCTGTCAGTGACTACTTACAATTACCAGACACACTGTCAAAGCTTTTCATTGAGATAATTAAAATCAACACATTGCTGCCCTGCATGACAACATAATCATGTTTGTTCCTCGCTGCCGAATGTTCCAATCTGTTGCTACACGACATGCAGGAATTTAGAAACGTTTTCAAGCAACTGGGCAAATCAACCGTAACCCAGATTGAAACTGTCACACTCAGCAACAACGATAACAATTAGGACTCTCAAAGAGGACTAAGTGAGCTTGCTGACGGGTTACGCCGGCTTACTACTTGATGCGACTGATAATGCAGCTACTTCTGGCTAACTATATACATTAATTCAAACTTGCTAACCAATTCACAAACTAAGTAACGTTGCATTACATCAAACAAGAGGAAACGAGCTATATCTAGCTGATCAGGTAGCTATATCAAGCTATCACCATGGCTAGCAAAGTTTAACGTCTTGCATGTAACGTTAGCAAGCTAAGTCACCACTTTAATTCACAGCAAAGTACTATACAGTTCAGTTTACCAAATGTTAGTCCTGCTCAGTTTTTCCCTTCTCACTTTCCCTCAGTTGTCCATTGGAGCGGATTGTGAAACAGGTAGCTAACAATAGTTATTTTCTTCCATAAGACAGTCGTTATCCTCTTCCCACAACCTTTTGTATCAACACAGGCGGAATAAGGTTTCTCACCAGCCAGCTAGCTAGCGAGCTACGTCTCGCAAGGACATTTGTCTCTGTTGCTTCTTCTGGACTCGAGAACTCCGATAAGAGTTTGAGCCCCTTAAACAATGCTATTCGGTCGCTGTTCCATTATGAAATTGATGTTCTTTGAGATATTAAATTGTCAAGAAGGACCACTGAGCTCAGGCTAAGTAACTATCTAGCGAGCTAGCCTGTTCCTACTGTGTGCCTGGGAAAACGTTGATTGGGAGTTAGCTACCTGAATTGGCCAGCAGGGGCGCGGCGTCAGAGAACCACCTGTAACCACAGTGGGATTGCCGCGAGTTCATCTAAAACAGGAGCAATTATCTGGGAACGACTTGTGCGCCCTCTACTGGAAACATCCTGAACATACGCTAAATTCAATGGCTATTGCAGATAGGTGCTCTTTGCCTTTGACTCAGTGAAGTCATTTTCACTTAATTTCAAGAAAATAATGTTGGTGCGCTAAATGTGTACACTTGTGTACTTTGGATTTCATCATTAAACTCATTTTTCAATATTACAAGTATCAAAATACCTTGACCTGACTTTGAACAAATTTCAAAACACAAACTCATTCCACATCAGACATTTTTCTTCTTTCCCTACCTCTTTCTGTCTCTCTCAAATGGACACACACACACACACACACACACACACACACACACACACACACACACACACACACACACACACACACACACACACACACACACACACACTAGCCTTTCCTCTATTCAGCTAGTGAGGCTGTCTCATCTCGATCCAGGTCAATCGTGTGACTACAGTGGTACCATACTGCTTACTTTGTGATGGAACATTTCCATCTTGTGGAGAAAATGGGCATTACATATTAAATCATACCGGTCCGAAACCGTGCGAAGGATGCTCTGCAGTCCTCAGTCAAATTTACAAAGTACCCCTGCATGCTGTCGCTGTTGCTAATGATAATCTCCCTCGTTTTCAGGAACTATCTAGCATTAAGACAATAAAAAAGTAATGACATGTATTATTGTAAAATCAGTTTAAATATTTATTTATGTTGCTTTAGAGTCAGGTGTGTTCTGTCTTTAACATGAATGACCTTGCCATTTAGTCGGCACTATTTGGATAGTTGGTCAGTTTTATTATCAAGAGCAATGGACAAGAAAGCATAACCAAAAGAACAAAGCACTCAAGTTTCGATATGGATTCCACTAAGCTCTGAAGAGCAAATATAAAACCAGCCATGGAAGTATACAAAGGATGATATGATGGAATTGGGACTGTGGTGTTTTTCTCTGAGACATTATTACAGACCTGAATCTGTGAGGAACCAATAAGCAATCCAACTTCAGCAGTTCACCCTGACGCAGCCTGTTTTTGTGGGTTTGTACTGTGCAGGTGAAATAACAACTCAAAAATACTTATCGCTTGCATGTCGACAACTGAAAAACTCATGTTCTTTTACAACCGCTGAGTCGTCAGTGCATCTGCGCAGAATTTCGGCAGCGCTGTATACAGTCCGGGTTCATTTTGAGACTAAATCGCAGACCAGAATTTGTGTGCGCGTAAACACAGCCGCATATTTTAGAATGTGTGCATGAGATATATGAGAATCCGAATCACATCTCCCAAGGTGAACTGAAAATTGCTTTGATTTACTTCTAGGTCAGCAATCTGGACTCTGTACAGTTTGTACAGTGGGTATGTTGCAACGGCGCGCCGATTCTGCGCAGATGCAGCGGTATGTAAATTAGAATGGCTGTGCACGTGACGTAACGCAGCCTTCGTGTACTGCACGCATCCACTGTATTTCCTGGTGACGTGAAACATATCAGAGGAAGGTAAATGTAAGCACAAGCACATCGTCTTTGTCATCAAACTATTGACAGCCCCTCGAACGAAAATGTTCAAGGGCTGGGGGACGTGGCTAGGCTTAGAAGCAGCCCCAGAGACGGCGGAGAATGAATCTACTGATGTTGTGAAAGAAGAGGAGACAACCGAAGCACAGGAAAGTGAAGTTAAAAAACAAGAGACAACTGTGCACGGAGAAGAAGAGGGGGAAGAAGGGGTCCCAGCTCCAAAACTTTTCCAACAGGCTAAAGGCTTCAGTGGTATGTTCATTTGGTGAACTAGAATGTTTGTCAGGAGATTAATTACAATTTTACAAGACAGTATACATTTATGACGTAACGTTAGCTCACATAATACTGTCGATCCAGTATTTTGATGATTAATTGAATTCACATGTCGTTGACTCTAGCTATATAGCTGTCATTCTTACAGTTGTGTAACCAGGTGACTTGTCGTCGTCAACAGAGCTACCATTGTTCGCAAATTTACAGGATGACGTTCCTGACACCTTTTCTCGCTTATTAAAGAGTTGTTTTCTGTAGGTAATTAACAATGAACGTGAAACACAATCACTACGTAGGAAGTTAACAACTTGCCATTTTCAAGGTGTCAACATTGTCTCCATAACAAAAAGGGTCAGGTAAATGGCAAAACAGCAGTCAAATTCAAAAAGTAACATTTAGAAGAACATCAGACAAAATGTGGCTTGGTAAAGTTAGCTGGGTTGCTTTAACAAAAAACACAAGGTAGTTTTTGCCGTCAGCCATTTTTCTTGGTACAATAAATAAAGGGACTCGATGCCACGTGATGCAATGCGCAAATATTTACTTTTAAGTGGTGGATTCTTTTTTCATCACGTTGTACATAATTACATCGCATCTACGTTTGGAACGCAACAGCATGCAGCAGC
This sequence comes from Albula goreensis, assembly GCA_022829145.1. NCBI lineage: Eukaryota > Metazoa > Chordata > Actinopteri > Albuliformes > Albulidae > Albula > Albula goreensis. Next base: position 33,529,114 of record CM040745.1, read on the forward strand.
TGCATGATTGCATTATTGACTTGTGTTTAAATTCTGGATTTCTCTGCCGAGTTGTCAGCCGGTTTGGTAGGTTTGATTAACTATAAACTGCTGGTAATGAAGTCGCTGCAAAGTCTACTTTATTGTTCATGTCTCTTTTCCAGGTTACCTGTACAATTTTGCAAGTAGCGCCACCAAGAAGATCTCGGAGTCGGTGACAGAGACGGCACAGACTATCAAGAAAAGTGTGGAAGAGGGGAATATCGATGGAATAATTGACAAGGCATGTCTTTTAAGATTCAGCACTGCTGTGTTACACACGGAGTGATCTTTTAAACATGGCATTTTAGTTGAAATGGCAGCTGATGGAGAAACGTTTCTTTATATTTTGTTTAAAAATGTAAACATAAACTATTCTTCTGTCTCTCTGTCTTTCTTCTCTCTCTCTCTCTCTCTCTCTCAACTATATATCCCCCAGACTATTATCGGTGATTTTCAGAAAGAACAGGAAAAATTTCTTCAGGAAAAACATGCAAAAAAGACAGGTTTGTATCAGTGCCATTGAGGAATTTTCTCCCTGTAGTGATGAAAATGAAAAGAAAACTGGACATAGAACTCACTAAACATATTGTGATTTATACCTTTCAATTTTGTTTATTTCATATTAGATGCAGCAGTACCGCCTTGGGTTGGCTACAGTGAAGAAGAGACCATACAGCAACAGATCTTGGCTTTATCCGCTGTGAGTATCCATGGATACGGTCTTCCCAAGGTGTCTGTCTTTCAGTCTGTAGATAGTTGATTGCTGACAGCACCCACTATGCGCTGTTCTCTGATTACCATGATGAAAGCTGTACACAATGCGCCGCACGTTGATTCTAGCGGAAATGATTTTGAGTCAAAATCCCTTGAAGATTGGAAATTCCCTGTCATTAGTTGTGCCACGAGTACGTTCTCGGACATACTTTTTCTCCTGCACGTTTCAGGACAGGAGGAACTTCCTGCGGGACCCCCCTGCCGGGGTTCAGTTCCATTTCGACTTTGACCAGATGTTCCCCATCGCCCTGGTGATGCTGCAGGAAGACGAGCTTCTCAACCGCATGCGCTTTGACCTGGTCCCCAAACAGTGAGCACCTCCTTTTGTATGATCATGTAACCTGTTTGATTCTGTATGATCTTAAACCTTCAGCACTTTTATTCATGTCCATGTTTGACCTGATCCTCAAAATAGTGAGAATTTTGTGTGGGGCTGTCAAAGTAAAATATATCATAAATATTATATCACTGACGGCCTTTGTGTGCTGAGAAGGGTGCTCTGTAATTCTCTTCTGAGAGTACTTGAGGGATATTAGCAGTGGCACACTGCTGAGTATCGACGATGCAGACACTCCCCTAGATATGAGCTCTGTAGTACAGTCCACACACTACCATACCATACAGTACATACATACATACATAAATACACACTTCATTGGACCATGTGATGGGAGCAGGATACAGTCAGAGTTGGGCTGTCTCTCCCGAACCCCTGCAATGCTAACATGCATTTCCTCCAGGTAGGCATTTAATCCCACAATACACCAGGAAGATAGTAATTATTCCTCATGATAAACACCTCTCATGTCTACACAAGACGCTCAGAGTGGAGCTCTTGCTCTCATACTGGTCCACTGTCCTCTGCATTACTGTCAGATTTGTTACCAGTCAGTAGGGTACATCAGTACCCTGACACCCGAAGCATGCATCATGTCGGCTTTTCAATGGACCCTGTAATTTTCATGCTGGAACGAGTTCACCCTCTAACACCATCTCTTCAGCACCTGAAGGACTGAAGGAGCAGCTCTTAATTTACTGCAATAATTGAGAAAAAATGATGAAGTCTTTTAGCAAAGGCTTACATGGTGATGATGTGTTGTTTTGTCCCACTGCTTGTACCACCGTTGTAATATATCCCTCTGGCTGGGAATTTTAGAGTGAAGGAGGACGTGTTCTGGAGGAATTACTTTTACCGCGTCTCCTTGATAAAGCAGTCCGCTCAGCTGACTGCCCTGGCGGCCCAGCAGAAGACGGCAGAGAAAATGGAGGATGACAAGGGCAATGTCAGTCCTGAGGATATCCACCTCACAGGTGCCAGTACTGCACACCCCTTCCCTTTTCCTCCATTTTACACATCGCAGACTGCAGGACTGGATGACCTCCTGGCTCCTTGCGGAGTGTAACTTGAGTGTTTGATCATGACCTGAGCACCACAAGCTGGTTTCACTAAAAAGTTTCGCTGATGACCTGTTGAGTTGACCAACAAGCAACTCCGTATTCAGACTGAGTGAGGATCTGGTACAGATTTTAGTTCATAGGCTGGCCACGTGAATGTGACTTGCTCCATCGTAGACACTCATTTTGGCACATTTTGACTTGTGTTCTCTTTTAAACAGCATATAAACACAATTCATCGACTGTCGCACTATATACTTCATTTTTCCAGTATTAGTTCCAATATTAAGGAAATGCTGCTTTGGTAAACATAGACTGTCCGTAAAAACTGTTTTTGAGGGAAAAGTCTTCCAAAGCTCAGAGTACACTTGAAACTGTCACACCAACACTTCTAGAAGCAAATGTTTGCTTGCATCATGTGAGAAATTTACTGCCTCAGCCAGCTCCTCCTCTTCTCATACCTAACTTACAGGTTTGACAAGCATGTTAAAATATGTCTTGTTTATATACATTTTTGCATTCTTTTTAACCTGAGAAAGATAGAACATAAAAGTTCATGTTTGCTTAGCTATAGGGAATCCAATAGAATTTTGTGTTCCAAGAGTATTATGTTCAAAAAGAATAGCTTCTTGTCATTTCATTACATGCTTTAAGATGTATTAGATTATGAAATGAATAATGCAATTTGGGGATTTGCTACAAAACATATTTTTGTACAAAATGAATGTAAATCCTAAATCAGAACGAGGTACATTTTTAGACAACTGACCTTATCTCATTTTTTGCAGCTGTGAAAAACAATTGATCATGATGAAGCATGTCACAACTGTTTTTATCACAAAATATCAATTATTTGTTACATTGCATGCTATATGCTCTTTGACTTATGTCCTTTTTCGGTAATTTGTAACTTGGCCATTTTTTCTGTTTGCTGTTGTAAGGGAAAGGTATTGTGGGCCAGATCATGTATCATTCAACAGTTTGTCCCTGAATTGTATGGCAGTTTTGACTTTTGTGTTCATGTAATGCAGAGACCATCAGACCTAAGACCCCGCCCAAAATGATCAACGCCACACCAAAAGCCAACGAGGTGAGAGGAAGACTCCTGATAGGGGATTGTACGCTGCCCTATCGTCAACACCGCCATACCCTGTCAGGCCCTAGTTATGATAGCTTTAGTGTCTGCTGTTGCCTGAATATCACTCAACAGGAATCGGATGGACGAAAATACATTTATAACTGTTTTAATCTTTGACATGACCTGTAATCAACCATTACAAGGAGCAATAAGCAAACGTGTAGGTTTGCACATAACGTAAGGGGCTGAGTCATTTAGAAACCGTTTGTTTCAGTGCCAGTAAGTCAGAGTGGTGTTTTAAAAGGCACCATGAATCATTCAGTGGATGAAAAATATCGTGACAGTCGTGGAAATTAGTTTTGTTTTCATCAAGAATCACAAGGTTCATGTTGCGAATGTAAACTAATTGTTGGTTGCTAGTGCGCTTGCAGGCCTGCAGGCTGCAGTAAGAATTATAGCTCAACAAAACAACAAATGTGGTCCAAGCATGCCTGTGTTTAACCTGTATTTCTTTGTTGAACCATGACTCAGAACTTCAAGTTTTGAATGTAGACTGAAGGTCACACTGAATGCAGTTAGGCTGTGCAGCTCAGAAGGTTACAGGAAAGAAAAATGCGAACTCAGCAGTTTTCGTTTGAAAATTGTGAGCGATTTTCTCCACAGCACAATGATGACGATGAGATATCCACCAGCCCGGGTGTGTCTGAGTTTGTGAGTGACGCCTTTGACGCTTGCGACATCGATCAGGAGGACCTGCGTAAGGAGATGGAGCAGCTGGTGCTGGAGAAGAAGAATGAGGAGCCTGCTTTGGACGGTGAGTCTATATCTAATATGGAGCCTGGGTTTAACTATGAGGGTTGGTCTGTTTACCTGAAGAGGGAGCTAGCCACTGGAGGTGACTGTAGTAACACATCAGTAAACACCAACCACCTCAGCCCAGCTGCTAGAGGACTGGACTGTCAATAGACACTCATTCCAGTCAGGCAACAAGGCAGGTGATTGGTTGGGTAGAACCTCTTCACCATTCCTCTCTTTTCTTGGAATGTTTGAGGCTCAGAGAGGCCTGGAGAGAGCCATTAAAGTATCTCAGCCTCGCAGAGCTGAGCTGAGTTGGGACAGGAATGCAGGCAGTCCTGTTGAAGCTGCCTTTTTGAAGTACAGAGCAAACACTGGCGCACGTAATTTGAAACAGTTGTTCCTCTTTTCAGAACTTCTAGAGATGTGCACATGATGTACACATGAAGGCACGAACATGGCGGCCTTGTTTGATTGTGAGCAAGTGGTCGTTTTAGTGATATAATACAGAATGGAATAAGATGTAATTTACACAACACACAGTTTTTGATGAACGGAAGTGCTTGAAAGAAGGGGTTCAAATTCTCGATGTCGGAGGTGCTTCTCGTCAAAAATTATTTCACGGGCCTTCTTAAATACATTCACAGCCCTGTCGCATTAATTCCGTTCAAAGCGTTAATTACTTCATTGAGCTCATTTCTATTTTGCGTTGCCAGTTCACACTCCCAGTTTCATATAAAAGTGAGAATTCAGGGCGCTGAGGCCTGACCAATAGAGACGACACAAAATGGCTGAAGGCATGTGTGTTGCAGGTGTACAGCTGTGAGCCAGAGCATCCTTTGAAGGAACAAAGGGAGAAGCCTGCAAGGAATAAAGTAGATGTGGTGTGTCAGTCTCTGAAACCAATACGTAGAGTCAGCCCTGGGTGACTGCATGTTTTTTAAAGGTGGAGGGAACAATATTTTCAAAGCAAGATTTTTACACATTTTGTGCTTACTTTTTTAAAATATGCATATGCCTTATTTGTCATATGCAATTCAATGTTTTAAGCTTGAGTGGTAAGAGGAATTAAATACATATTGCAAGGGCTATATGTATTTGTATATGTATTTACATACGTATTTTCCTGTTGCTCATATGGTTATTTGTGAGCCAATTTGTGAGTCATATTTTCTATGAAATTATGACATGTTCTTGAAAGTCATGCACATCCTACAAATTTTGATGTGAATTATTTAATCTATGCCTGCGCTTGTATCAGTTGAAAATATTATCTAATTTAACCTGGTGGTTTGTCACCTTCTGTCCGGTGCTTGTGCTTGTGTTCCTGTGGCTCTGAAGGTATATGAGCACACCAGTCTTATAAATCCCTCTGATTATCATGCATTCATCATATATATATATATAAATAAATGGTAACAGCAATTACGGTTTTGGAACAAAATTGGCTGTATTTCAGCATTTGAAAAATCTGTGCGTAAATCCATCCAACCGTAGGATTCAGTGTTTGTTTTCGCTAATGTAATGTAGCCTTAATGGGAAACCGAGCTGCGTAATTCATTCATTCAAAATGATTATTCAGTCCAGTAACCAGCTAATGCGAAAAGTGGGGAACTGCTTTTATCTCAGTGCTTATCATTCCACAGCAGGGTTAAAACTGTCTGGGTAATTAGAAATTTTGCATGTGAGGGAAATTGGATTATTTATATCGCGTTTACCTTTTTACTTTTTCGCGCTTGTTGTGTGGAGTCATTTGACAGCAGCTGTGCACGGTTGAGGATGTTTCCTGTGAAGTAAATGCTTCAAAGGACGATCCTTGGGTTCACACGTGTAGCCAGCCTGATAATGGAATTTGCATTTAGTAAACCATTTTGCTGACGCAAGAAGATGAAGAGAGTGTGTGAATGGTTGAGATGGCTCAAATCACAAATCACATGACTGGAAATGCATATGTGAAAATTTTGCAAAAGGCTTTGTAAATCTGACCCACAGAGAGAGAGCGTCATGTTAATATTGGTCCCGGATCCTCCCCACCACGACAGTGCAGTAAGGATGGTGGTTTAATGGAAAAATTGCATATTTTGGACATGGTTTTCAAGCATGCAAAAGTTTAAAGTTTGTTGTTTATTGTTTAATAGAAAGTCTTGCTCCACTGTAAAGATATTGTGACATGAGGGTGAAACATATGAAAAATAAACCCACCTAAGTAGAATGATGTGTTCTTTTTATTCTAAAAAAGAATAGCAAGTGCATTTTAAAAGTTTGTTTTGACGGAATTGAATATTTCCTTCGTGGCAAAGTTTGTTTTGATCAAATCCCATCCTCTGTTTTTAAAATGCAGCACCATGTATTATATCCCGAAGCCCTTTTTTCAGCCACTGCACACTCATGTAACATGAGAGAGCAATGCTGACATAGTTACAGAGGTCCTGAGTAACACATGAAAACACCTTAGTCGTTCAATGTTGAAACATGCAGAGCTTGCTCAACCAGAAAAAACAGTTTGGTGAAAATACTGAAATAATTCATTCGGCCCCTCATGAACTAATTTATTTTAATCGTTCCTGCCTTCAGAGGATTCGGCCGAATGGGAAAAGGAGCTTCAGCGAGAGCTGCAGGAGTACGAGGTGGTAGCCGAACCTGAGAGCCGGGAGGACAACTGGGACAGGGAGATTGAGGAGATGCTCCAGGCGGAGAGCTAGATCGTCTGCCCCCCTCTGGACCCCACCCCCCCCCGCCCCTTTCCTTGAAGGGGCCACCTCCAATGGACCATCAACAATTCAGAATCAAGCAGTTCCAAGTAACCCCTTTCCCACTGTAGAGCTCCCCAGACTAGTGCAAGCTGGTACCAATGCTGGCCAACCCAATGTAGAATAACCGATCTTCCGTTGTACTGCCCTCTTCCGGAGTGTTGGTGATGCCGGTTCAAACCCTGGCACATGCATTAGTTTTATCTACCTCGTCGTTTGCCACGGTCAGTGATGGCAGCGTGCTCCTTCTACTTGTTTGTGTTTACTTCTCTGGGTTTAAACATTATTACTACTACTTAGTTGCTCCTGCTATGACTTATTTGCAAGTTGGCCAATAGCAGTGGTGGTAATGAAATGAGTGGGTAAGGGTTAGCGCACAGTAATAAAAAATCGTTAGTGCTGAGCTAACCGCGCCAGCCTAACTGTAGCTATACAGTGGAAAAGGAGTGGAATATTTTCACCTTTCAGAATTTCCCAAAAACTCATGGACCAGGTCAGGTGATCTTTTGTAGGGGTTTTGTCTGAACGGTTTTTTATCGGCACTAAATTGTGGAAGCTGATTCAAGAACTACGTATTCTTGGAAAACAGTTACCCTGAATCCAGCACAAAGTGTCACTGAGGTAACTTTGAAGGGCATTTAACTTTTTTTTTTGTTCTACACAAAGAAAGAGGAGTGTTTATTTTGTGGTTTGTCTATGAAGTGCCAAACTGCAAACTGACAGGAAAGTTCTACAGCGCTCATCACCTTTCTGTTCATTTTGTCAAATACTGAAAGATACATTCCTAAGTAATCCCTTGAAAATTTGAAAGACATTTTTTAAATAAACACCTGAGGGTGAGGTTTGTTGAGTCCCTTGAAACAAAAACCAGGAAGTCAATTGTACTCCAGTTAAGGGACCACTTTTCAGGGTGTAAGTCATTCCCTGGTAGCCCTGCTCTGCTTCGTGTCACATTCACAGAGGCCCTGTGACATCACAGTCCATCTGACACCATTTGTATTGCAACCCTGTAAATCTGCAAGCCCTCATCCCCACATTCCATTTAAGCCCTGTTTAACTTTGTTCATTTTTTTCCTGGCTGCGACATGCTGCTTTGACCTACCGGTGTTCATAAGTTGGCTGGCTGTCTCTCCTTCCGCATGACACGGGCAGCAGGTGTCCAGAGAGGATGGTAACACTCTAAATCGCCCTTTCCACCTCTGTCCTCAGGAGATCAATCCACACTCCCAGCAACCAGGAGATTTGACGCACGCAGATACTGTTGAAATGGGTACAAGGATAGCGTGATCGATACTACATTTGTATGTTTCAAAGAAGAAAAAAGTAAAGCTTTATTGTTGGAAAGTATGATGGAAAGTATAATACTCTGATCAATGTTTCAGAATGAGACTTTGATTTAATCTCTTGGGGCTGGTTTCCCGGACACAGATTAAGCAGATTAGCCGTAGACTGAAAGAAGACTTCAATGAAGGTCTCCACTGAGAAAAAGCTTTTAGTCTAGGACTAGGCTTAATCCATGTCTAGGAAACTGGTCCTTACAGTGCAATTTTAGTTCTGTGTTTCCACCGCCATTTTATCATTCAGTCTGTGGTTTTTCTCTGTCAGAAAGGTTTGGTGGTTGTCGGATTTGTCGGGAATGCACGATGGGTTACTTTGACCAAGATTATTTTATTTAAACTCTTTTTTTAGAGATTACTCTGTATTAGTACCCGTAGATACATATGCTATATACAAATGTAAGCCCCTCAGTATTTCTGAATTGATACTAAAATGGGTTAAGTAGTGTCATAATGTATAATGTACATGTTAAGGTCTGCATAGATATTTTCTGTCAACATTAAAATGAAAAATAAAAACACTTTACCTTGGCATGATGCGTCACACTGATTTTCAGTTCCATTGGGAATCGCCCGTTTTCTTGAGCCCTCCAGAAAAAAAAAATAGTTAAATGATGTATTTAAAATGTTCTCAGCCGAGTGGGAATGGCTATGGAAAATGATGATTGGACTCATTAGCCGATGTTAAAAGGAGGAATGGGGGAGATGATGGACACCTTTTGAGTGAGTCATTAGAAAATGGGATGTGACCATTTCTGAAGGGATAGAATATTGGGAATATTTCTGAGATGCTAGTGCAGGTCATGAAAGGTATGAAATGTTCCTCATAAACAATAGGCCGTTCTCTTTCACAGAGAAACACAAGGTGCTGTCATTTTCCAGTTTTGGGAATTCTGGAAGCATAATTTTATGTACACAGCATTTGGGAGGGGGATTCTCCTGCCAAACAAACTAAGAGGACATCATAATGTTGTTGACTGTGTATAAATATATATTGTTGCAACTTAGGTTGTGAAGCCCACAAACCTCTAGGATTGTAGACAGGGTGTAGGTGGGCCTAGTATTGTGCACCTGGGTAAAAAAAAAGGAAAAAAAACTCCACACGAACTGGCAGTGAGGTAGTCAGTGAGGTTTCCTACTGCATGCTCTCTGTCTCACCCCAGCCTTGACACCCTGTGTATTATTAATTATAATGCCAGGGTCCCCATTGTTTTTCTTTGTGTAGGATGTCAATTTAGAGCCTACATTTCCCAGTGGGTGTGCATACAGCCCAAAAATTGACTGCATACAACACAGTGGCAGGCCAAGAACCATCCAATTCTCTAACAGTTTCACCACATCTACATTTAAACTTGACTACAAGTTGTTTTTCCCTACCTTTCCCTACCACCATCAAACAAGCTCCTTTACAGGACTCAATCAGGGTAAATGTGAATGGAACCAGAAGCCTAAAAATCAACATCTTTTTAAAACCTGCAAACACAGTCACCACAGTTCTGCTCAACATTTACTCTGTCAGAACTGTGTCTTGATATTATGCCATACCCCCATTCACCAGTCCTTCTGAGTCTTGAGTAACTTAAGAAACTTCTTTTAAAAAGAGGCTGTCTCCTGCTATATTATTCAGCGTATGCAGTATGAAACAAAGAAAATATGCCTTCCTATAACCAATTGTATAAGCAACTGTATGTATGAAGTATCATATGCTGTATTCAGGATTACACGTATGGCTGGAACTACAATAATCTATGGTCAGTGACTCATGGCTGCTCCGGTAATTGTGAATTAAGCAGTGCAGCTGTATCTTTGCACTGATCAGTTTTATTTGATGGTAAAATTTTATCTGAGGCTCAGACTCTGGAGAACAGACCCTCTCACCTTGATGGCTGAAGATTCAGCTCAGCCAGACCTCTCTCTACGCTGCCCATCTCCCAGTCTTGCAGGCATCTTGACATCTCTTCCAATTATAATCATTTCTTTGTGTTTCACCTGTTCCAATGCAGTTTTTTTTCCCTCTCAACAACATCAAATAAATTGGCCATTTTCCTGGCTCCTGTGGCTAGTCGGTCTCCATGCCCTTTGTGTTATGTGGTCTGGATAACTGCAGACTCCTGCTGGCTTCTCTCCTTGCCGGTGTAACTGGACTACTCATTCTTGTAAGGCTTGTGATCAGCCTTCACAAATACTTGTGTTTGAAAATGACATACTCCGCTCAAACAGAAGAGCAATAACCCCACCACACTGGGTGCCTTCAGATCCCTTCACTGATACATTAATTTACAAAGTATACAAATCATATTAAGGTCAGGCCTTCAGAATTGTTATTACATCTATTCTCAAAAATCACAGCTAAATTGTTTACATTTTTACTGTATTTGCAAGTAATTCTGTAATTCAAGCAAGTCTTCTGGAGACACTATAACAAATTCATGACATCTACAGTGGGTCTTTAGTTCTCAGCATCTAAATGAAATCACAGAAACAATACAGTTACTAATGACTTTTTGACCTTGTTACATCAACTCAACAGCTATACTCACCACACGTTATTTTGATTGTTCGACACACGGATTACGTTTCACAATTAACTCCTTTCCTCTCTCCCTTTATTCTTTATTTACCAGAATAAAATGAACATACTACTAATAACAACATCGCAAACATTTTAAGGCTCACTTTTAAAACAAAAACGATTTGCTGCCGACTATCATTAAACCCCCCAGGATCTTGGAATTTCACCTAAGTGTAATGTTTAGACAGTCCACATGATGGCGCTAATTAATAGTTCATGACAGAACCATCAAATACCTGCACGATGTTTGGCCAACGGTTTTATTCGAACATGAACGTGATTGGGCAATACGAATTCATGTGATTAACGGGCGCTTTATTTGATCCATAGCAACTACCTTCCCAAAATTTATATCTAAAGGAGGATTTTCTTTTTATGTGGACTGTGATTACATTGCACGGAAAATTTTGCAATTGAAAGAATGGGGCAGCCGAGTCCTCAAGGCACAGGAAGAAGAGGAATCTTGGAGATGAAGGAACGTCATACGAACAAAACCGTTCACCGTAAGGACTGAACATTTTTGTGGCCCTGAGAATTGTTCAAAAGGAAATTCAAAATGATTATCCTAGAGGTAATCCACGTCATACTGTGAGGTTGACTAAGTTGAATAAAATGTTGTATCTGTTAAATATAAATATTTATAGTTCCAAACAATACTTGGGGATGCAGAACAAGGAACGCCAAATCTGGTTCAAGGTTGAATTGAGGATAATTGAATTGTAAGACGTTGGGAGATTGTTTGCGGAAATGATTTTGCAGAAGGTTAAACTCTCAAACCTACCTGTAAATATTTATCCACCGCCCACACATACCACATTCCCAAGGAGTACAGGTTCAATGATGTATCCAGTCACGTATTCGTAATAAACTCTCTGTATGGGTGAGAAATTATGCCATATTTAGTAACAAAGTAGTAGGTTGGTGACACTGGCTACATTGAGAAAAATCTGTTAAAGATTGTGCTTTCCTGTCATGTTGTCATAGTCCACAGCAGTTGAATCCCCTTTACTTATCATTTCCCCTAGTTATTTCAGGCTTAGTTCCATTAGGGGAGCTATGAGGTATAAGTGTAAATCAGACGTTAAAATGGGCCTTAAATTTTACAAAACCATGGACATACCATTATGAAGCATTTTCCATACAGACAGTTGAAGGCAGAATATGATATTGAAGACTAGGTTTGACTGTGCTGCATACTCTAAGAAAGACCATAGATGTATAGATCAGCTTAGATGGGAAGAATAGCCTGTGACTGTCCTACACTAATGGAGAAACCTATAGCCCCGTGTTGATAGGGACTTTGATCGATCACTACAGATTTTTTAAACCAATTTTTCCGTCCGTAATTGTTTCATCAATTATTTTCTCCAATTTGGAATGCCAGTCTAATTACATTTTATTGCAGTTACCTTGCTGATTGTTTGACAGTCCTCCGTCTGGATAAATTGATGGCACAACCTCTTCTTTCAGTGGCAGTCTTTTATGAAAGCCCCCGTAAACTTGACTGAAATTGATGAAGCTGTCACTTGCATATTATATCTGTTTGTTATGAAATCCAACTCTTCAGAGCAGATGAACACTGAACCACAGAAAACGTAGCAGGTTTGTAAAAAATATTTTTAGGAAGACTGTACAAATCACTCCTACCAACCAATTTTTTTGCGAATCACTCAACCCAATTAGGGAGAGCAGGACAGCATGACATCATATCCCATAGATTTTTTTCCAGTTTCCTTCAAATATTTTTAAAATTATTCTTCTCTAAATAGTCCTTTAAAGCTATTAAAGCTAAATTATTGTAATTCTCCATGTATATGCTTCTTGCATTACTTTTCCACAAAATAAAAATAAAAATCAGTGGAGTGGGTCATAAATGCATGGCAAGAGCAGACAGATCTCAGGCAGGTCCACTGATTGGAGGAGGCACTCTTGTGTAATAAGAAAGTCACAACATTTCCCTTCTTGAGTAATGCTACAGATAAACATGACTGTGTGACTGGCACATTCAGGAATTGATACCAGACGTCGGGGTGGATCAAAACGCTGAGCACCAGCGCTTTTACGAGAAGAGCCACCCAGCAGTCCCCTCTCTCAGTTGGCAGATTCGTCAGCACACACTCACAGACGCGCAGCGAGACAAACCCCGGCTCCTGCTTGTCAGCTCTGCGTGTTGTTCCAAGGCAAACAAAAGTTCCGTCATGATGGTGTTTTATTTACTTAATAAGTCTGGGCTCGTATGGCTTGCGGTAGATTTCTGTTTTAGATTCTGCTCTTGTGTACAGTTCTCTCCTGTCCTACCCTTGAACCCTCTCATCAGCTCAGATTGCTTAAGGGCAGACAGCAGAAGTCAGTCACGGCCTTTATCATAAAGCTTAGGATTTTGAGATATTGAAGATAACGCTGGATTCTTCAGGAATTAAAAAATAGCTTCTCTGAGGGCTGTCACGAAATATTTTTCAATACATTCATAAATGGTCTGCTATCATGATACCCATTTCGAATTGTCAAAAATGAAGGCATGGTTCATGAAATAATATCCTGATGATGGTGTCTTATAGCGGAATGTGGGTAAAATATAATAGATGGTTTTATTAGAGGAGTGCAGAAGTTCCTCTTTCGAAGTATGCACAGTTAGTCAGTGCCTCATCAAACTTTGGTGTGATCTGTGTAAATAGTCAAATATATTTGATGTAATTTTCATTTAAATAATATATTGGATGCTTTGAGATATAAGAAAAATATCCATACAAAACTAAGGAGTTATTAAACTAATTATAGTTAGCTGGACACTAAATAAGAAACACTGTGAACTAAGGTATGCAAGCCGACCTTAAGCCTCATTAAATATACCAGAATATTTCAGAATGCAAAACAGAGATGATAAAGAGTGGAGTAGGTCTGGCTTACAAATTTGAGTACATTATTTGAAAATTACTGACCGATCAGTGCCTACCACAGTACAAAACTTGCAAAACAAAAATAAATAAATAAATTCATATATACATACACACAGACACACACACACGTACATACATACATACATACACACCCAGACACACACACACACATACATACATACACACACACACACACACACACATACATACATACATACACATACATACATACATACATACACACATACACACACAGACACACACACACACACACATACATACATACATACATACACACAGACACACACACACACATACAGTACATACATACATACACACACAGACACACACACATACATACATACATACATACATACATACATACATACACACCCAGACACAGACACACACACACATACATACACACACACACACACATACATACATACATACATACATACACACACATACATACATACATACACACACAGACATACATACATACATACATACATACATACATACACACACAGACACATACATACATACATACACACACACACACACACATACATACACACACACAGACACACACACACACACACATACATACATACACACACAGACACACACACACACACACACACACATACATACATACATACAGACACACACACACATACATACATACATACACACACACACACATACATACATACATACATACATACACACACAGACACACACACACACACACATACATACATACATACATACATACATACATACATACACACACACATACATACATACAAAGTGAACATTGTTATGACCCAGCCCCTTGGAGCCTAATATTTATGCACATATGGGATCAGGTCAAACATAGATGTTTGAAAAGAGTATGTACAGAAGAAAAATACAACATCCAGATGGTTTCCACAAGCCAAGAACTAAACAAGGTGGATTCACCCTATCTGCAGGCCCATACAACCCCAGTCTTCAGTCCACTCCCTTAGGCCAGCCCTTGTTCCTGTACCCTCCATTAATATAATTTTTTTGTTTTGTTTTGCACAACCTTTTAGCCCCCTCACCCATAACAAAAAGAAATCAGCCAAACAAGGCTAATTACGACAAGTATTGCCATTGTTTTATTTTTCCCACTAACGCAATCAATCTCTTGATTGCCCAAAAAGACCAAGGCAAAGTGCCAAACACATTCTGGTTTTAACAAAATAATAATAATAATAATAAAAAACCTATTCCTTAGTGGACAGGGAAAGTGCCCTGACCTTGGAGCTTGTGGCTTATTAATTATTGATCATTAAGCATCATTTTTTCAAATGCTATTGCATGCACTCTTGGCCACTGCAGTGTTCCTATGTGGCATGCATCCCTCAGCAACCTCGTCACCAAAGCAGAGTGCTGGAAAGAGCACTCTCATGGTATCCCTTGGCAAAACTTTGTTTCCTGCACTACAGCATTCTCACACCTGTCTGGTCAGCTTGAGAGATTAGCTGAAGTCTATGTCTGAGTTCCCTTAATTAACGTGTTAACCTCTGACCTGAAGACACTGATTGCCACCACCACAATTAAGTAAAGACAACAAGAAAACAAGCAACAAGCAAATCGAGCTGGACTCAATGCTATTTCGCAAGGACTGAAAAATAGGCCATTGAACATTGCTAAATCCATAAGACACTTCAAAGTCTCCTCCAAGTGCATTTTTTGTATCTTAGACAAATATTTAGGTTTTGCACATTTACTTATTTTTTCCAGTAACCATGGGAGATATTAGTATTTTTTTGCTGCTGGGCAATGAAAAATGTGTACTCGCTTGCTGAAGAGTCAAAGCGAACATGAACTTAAATCTTAGCCTGCCACATGTATGGGAAAGGCAGGTGGCAGTAGTCGTTTTAGCAGTCGCAGTCGCATTTATTGCCGACTTGAAAACCACAAGCATAACACTGGAGGAGGTTGCAACATTCAAGGTGATAAATCTCCCCGCGTGTTCGAGAGGCCATGCAGGAGCCGCGCCCCGTCTGGTATGAGCAGACCACACTCTCGAACTGTGTTTTCTTCTTTTCTTGCTTGGTGCCTCCTTGCCCCAAAGAGAGAAGCCTGAGCACGAGACGCACAACCTCACAGTTTCCACCAAAGCGCGGGGTTACGAAGGAAACAGTCAGCCCACACCATACGCAGAGTTCACGTGACAGCTCACGCGCACCTCAGGCAGGAAGCCTGAAGAACAAACTGCGGCACAGATGGAGTTATGCTGACCTGTCTCGTAGGATGTGATTGTGTACAAGAATGCCATTTCAGCCTAGCATATTTTTGAGAATCTTGAGAATTTTTTTTATTTTTGGACAGGTTAAACTGATGTGGTTGCAAGGAATGGGTTTGGCATTGTACTCTGCTTGCGCATCATGGATAATGATTTTAAGCAGGAGGAACTGCAAGGTTGTCAGGACACTGCCTGTTCCCACAGACAAGACAGACCATAGTTAGTGGCAGGGAAGTGGGGGAAACCAAAAAAGCATGACTATTGGCTGTTGGTAGATTGGACTGTGTTTCATTCAGTAGAATTTCTGCTCAAGCACCCATTTGAACAGATGGCGTTCTGAGACTGGGCCATGGAATAGCTTGACGAGTTCTGTCAAGGCCCCACAATACAGATTCCTACATTCTGCAGTGGAGAGAGAACACGACTGAGGGCAACAAATTCTCCATTCCCCTGTCAGGATCAGAGTTGGAGGGGAAGTGAATCATAGACTATGTCTGCCATCTGCTTGGAACACTGTGGCGAGCAGGTACAGCAGCCAAACTCCATCCCAAAGTGGGCTCTGATAGCTCTCCTTGCAGGAGGGTTTGCTGAGAGGAGAGATTCACCAGTAAACCACACCAGAGACCAGGCCTGAGACCTCTGCCACTTGCCAGGCTTATGGAAGATCTTTAGAGTCACCATGCTAGAGAGCGTTAGCGTGTCTAACAGCTCTGCTGTAGGCCCAAGATCTTGGAGCCACCTGGATTTAGGGGGCCAAATGTGGAAGACATAATTCTGTGCAGCCATGTAATGTGTAATCTCTTATGCTCGATTGAAGATGCCCAGCTGGGAAAAGGATATGGCATGGAAATGAATCCGGACTGCAGTCAGTACTTCTGTGGATTCTGCGGGGCCATGAGAAGAGCCTGTACCCCTTGCTGGAAAGTCTTGGTGGTCAGAGTGATCCCAGAGCAGAGTGGGCCAGGTGCCCTCTCTCCACCACAAATGGAGCCTCTAAGCAAATCACTGTGATACCATGTTCAACTTTTTTAGTATCAGCTTGAGTGTCTCTTGTATTTGGTGAACACTGCTGCACATGGTGGATGTGGAACAGTCCAGCAGAGCTTGAGGAACCACCACCACAAAGAGATCGACATTATTTCTGTCTTCGCTTCTCCACCACATTTTTGGTAAAAAAATGAAGAGGGTTGGCCAAACTGAATGTATGCTGACTTTGTCCTCCAGCAACATAGGCAGCATGTGGCTGCTGGTATATCTGCAGTGTGGAAAGAACCCGATTAGTTGTTGTTACGTGAGTCATGTCTGTCATGGCTGCCTTCACCTGAAATTGACAAGAGAGGGTTTCTGTGCGGAACTAGACAGTTTGACGGAATTTGTGGTGAGAAAACGGTGAAAGATAGCAGAAAATGTGCAGAGTGGTAGAGGTCCTGCAGCATGTTTCATGGAAACTAACCAGCATATTTTGACAACCTGCATCCAGACCTAAAAAAGAGCATTAGGGTAGAGAACATGATTTTTATATAATAGAATGTGATGAGAAAACAAATTCTGAACTGAAGATCTTAAAGTGAGGGACATTCAGTATACTCTCATAAAACAAACTTCAGTTTTAGTGGTACAAAACTAATGACATGGGCAGGAACACAATTTCATTCAGAAGATACACACAGTAGTGTCTAGATGTAAACTTAAAACACTTAAAACTATGTTTTTGGGTTATATGAAATACTGCCTGAAGTTTACAAAGTTAAAATTTCAAAGTAGGTGGCAAACATGTTTAACATCTTTCACGTGACATGAGTTTATGCCAGACTCCTAAATTGGCACAAGAGTCTCTCAAACGCACTCATTAATATGATCACGTGTGACAAAGCATGGTGCAGCTAACTTTTTTCTTTCAGTCACCGAACCCCCTGGTTACGAGCAAAAGCAATAGTCAAATTGATACGCTACAGTTTGCCCTCCTACCGTTGAGGTATTTTTACTGTCATTCCAGGATCTGACTCAACAGTGCTGATTTTACACCTTGGTGACGTTCCTCCTTTGACCTCATGAGTGATAAATTATTGCTAACAAAAATACGTTTGCATTTCGGTATGCAGTTGTGGTTATGTGCTCCAGCTCATTTGGAAATCCTTCCCGCTCTATAAGCGCATTAGAACCTTTGGGTCAGCTCGTGGGGGGTTGTGCAGAGGGGAGGGCTGTCTGTCAGAGAGGCAATCCTATTACGGCCACTGTGTGTCTGTGATCATCCTGCCCGCTGCCGTTGGAAAGGAGTCATGTGTGCTGCTGCTCGCTTGAGTGTAAACACACCAATGACCTAAAATCTGCGTCCGTGTATTTTCTTACATTCAAATTTCAAGAGTTCGGACAAGGGGTTATGGTTGTGGCCCTCAGAGGTCTGTAAATTTGTCCCGAGTAAAATTTCAACGATGTATATGGGTCACTAAAAGAGAGCAGTGCGAATGTAGGCGGCAGTGTGGAGCAGTGGGTCGGCACGGGGAACCCCAAAGCTTCCACGTTCGATTCCCTGGTCCATCATTACATTTGTATGAATGAACAGTGTGTAAAATATGAGTTTCGTAAATCACCCGGAATACGTGTATGTATTAAGCAACTAAACACTGTAAATATAAAATCTTTGAGTCATTCTGGGTCGCATGTCTCTTAAGAAAATCTGGTTTGTTCTTGCTTTGCTGGGTATTGTGCGAAGACAGCGATTCTAACGAACAGTGGTTAAAAAAAGAGTATATTTTTAAATCATAAATGAAAAGCCAGATTTTCCCACATGGGAAGCACCGCTTTCGGGCAGCGAGCGAATAGGTACAGCACGTAACAGTCTGGTTCGTTCGCAAGATCCCTCCCTCGCTCGCTCGCCCGAGACCTTTCTTTCTGCCTTGTTTTGTTTTACACGTCCGTGGAGCGAAGCGTGCTGGAGGTTTATGGTAATTGCGGTTCCCCGACTGGCCTTCTGGGTAGCGTCGGTGAGTGGGAGCGAATTGCTCTCAGCTCTCAGTTCTCAGTCTCCGCGGCACGCACGGAGGCAGCAGTTGGTGTCTTGAACGGCACAGAGCGACAGTGACGGAGGGAACGGGAGCCACGGAAAAAGGACGTAGAGGAAAAAATAACGTAACCAGCTAAGAAACAGAACACAAAGACTCACGAAGAAAAATGTGTTGAGATGGATATCGTACATTTGAAAAGAATTTCAAAAAGAAGTGTGTGCCTAGGAGCTGTATTTTGAAGCGGCGTGTTCGGTGTGAGCGGTGACCCAACATGGCGCTGCGAGGCATAACCAGGCTGAATTAATTCCTGGAGTCCGAGGACCGCCGCCACCTGTACCTTTGTACAATACACGAATATCTAACCTCGCTTTCCAACCAGGGAATATACCTTTTTGGATCTTTAATAACATATGTCTGGAATTCAGAGGATGCATTTATACAACTTTTGTTTTGCACATTGTCTTTTTATCCAGATGGAAATTCACACAGACTTTCTTTGGATCGCTACAAAAGTTCTGTCTGCCTTCAGCGAAAAGTGTGAGGAGCGGTCATAAATACATTAGATATTCATTTGTTTGGTTAAATACAATAAATCAAATTTTATAACGGGCTTTATTTGGATCCAGACGGTGGTTTGAGTTTTGACTGGGATGTTTGCGCTTCTGTGAAACATAAACAGGATAGTGTCTGGTTTGAACTGTACAAGTTGGAAACTTGGAACGGGAAAATAGGCGTGAAAGAGACGTTTTGATTTTGTACAAAGATATTTATTTTATCCAGGTGAGTAAATGCTTCATTTAGTCTTAAAATGTTGAAGTGTTGCGTTACGTTTCTGCTTTGTGTTCCAGCTTCACGTTGAACAATTTGACTTTCTCATGTACGTTTTTAACCTGTTTTGGTTCCGCCAATATTGCCTGTTATATTTATGGATTTCTTCGCCTTATGCGCACTGTTAAAACAAACGGGTTTATATGGAACGGGGAAAGGCTGTGCAGCTCGCTCCAGATATGGCTCTCAGAATTGCCCTTCTATATGGAATCACTTTTTATGGTTCTCTGCGTTCATACCTATTTTTGAAAATGGTTCAGTGAAGGCGCCCAAAAAAAGAAAATATTCTTAAGACCCTCGGAGAACCCTTTCCTCCTAAGTGAGCGAAGTGTGTTGTTTTATTCCAGGTTACGTAGAATTGTATGATTTCAATGTATTTTTTCATGAAGTTGCGTTAACACGTCGTGATGCCGTTTTATTGAAGAGGAAGCTATACAAAGGGTATGTCTTTGTGCATTTCGGTGGGGTAATAGCATAAGTCTGATTAATTACTCAGATTCAATATTTATCAATTCGCCCTGAACTGGTGACACCCTTACTGTCAGTAGTGATTAATTTCCAGTGTTGTTAAGGGGCTTCCCTGTTAACGGAACAATTCTATGCTCTTCGAGGTTACAGGAGCCATAGTGATCTAAAAACAAAACAAATATCAGGTTTTAAATGAGCAGTTGTAACACTTTTGTAGCCTGTGTCTTAAATGCGGGTGGTGTTACTGCCGCAAAGAACGGGAGGTGATACGGGATTTTAGAGTCGGTTTTCTTGTTGAAGATGATCCAAGTTTCACTGTCCGAGGAAAAAAAAAAAACACGAGGTTATTGATTTGTGCCTCGCCCTCTTTCCCCGTTCATTGTAGAATAGCCTTCTGTTTACGAAGAGGCAACGAATTTGCAGTTCAACACTGCTAGAGGTCATCCCCTGGCTGTTTGTCTGCGTGCGTGTGGGAGGGGAAAGGGTGCGGATTCGTGCCTCGTGGGGTAGAGCGAAAGATACGAACGAGATAGAGACTGCGGCAGAGACTTGATCCTTCAGTACTGATATGTTAAGGGCCATTTCCTTCCCTACGAATGGAAAGGCTCGTGCCGGTGCGAGCCAAACTGCGAGAAATATCTTCGTGCGTGACGCATGTGATCCAGATTTAGAAACCTGCCTCTGTGGGAATGGTGCCCATATGTTGTCTTTTGTTCTAAACAATCAGGAATTCACAACATAGCCCAGTTCACTTCAATTATTTAGAGCCGTTCTAAACCTGTGCTTTTTTGTTTGGCTCTGAAACCGTTCAGTCTTCCCGGCATCGACGAATGAACGTAATTGAGGAAGTGTTCGCCAGATCCGTGCGTCCCCCAACTCATATGTTATCCAGTAACTGAACTGAACCAATGGTCTGTTTACATTAGCCTGACCAACTCGTGGACAAAAGAGGACTTACTACCACTTTCGCTTAAGTTTGGTTGCTGTTTCTGCAGTTCAACTGAAACCCTGTCCTACTTGGGGTTTTTTGAATTCATACTGAAATATGTTGAACATAATGCTATTTTAGATTATACATAGGCGAATAGGTGTCACGCAAAAACCTTGATCCTCCAAAAAAGTACATTCTCAGAAATATATTGAACCTTTTCCCATCTACAATATTATCATTTTGTTGTAGTCACATGTGAAGTTTATTCAGGTTTGTGGGCTAGTTATTTGGTTATTATGAGATATGCTATATTATACGAGGGCATCCAATAGCCTACACTAGCTAAAAAAAAGACAAATGATTATACCAGCTTTTTGACACCGACGACATCCTGTAGTCTACCTGAGGCATCATGATGATTTTAGGCATTTGGTTATTTAGTGGATGGTAAATCATAATTGGGTCATTATAGGCTAGGTTTTACTCCAGGCATGACGAACAGTATGCGTATTTGCAAGTGCTCTTCTCCTTTTATTTATTTATTTTTTTACAATTGATTATGGGGAAACACCCGAGGAACTGTTAGAGGAAAATGAAACGAACCATAAACGTGACTACGGTTCACAGAAATGCGGCTAATGTAGAACCTCTCAAGCAGAGGTATGTCCGCGTTTTGGAAAGAAACAGAAAGAGTTACGTGAATGTCAGGTGTTTGCCAACTGTCGTAGCCAAGGCAATGTCTAATATCAGCCATTTATTGTACTGTAGTTAATTTACATTTCGGTCATTTTCACCTCAACATTTAGGTTGAAAGCTGACGCCCCGCCCCTCTCTCTCTCAATCAGTTGTGGTGCTTTTAAGACGTGATGTGTAATAAATCCATTTTAATTATGTTAATTCTGTGCAGCGACAACGTGCAGTTCTGCTGATCTGCAGCTGTTAACCTTCGAATCCCACGTGACGGGAAGCGCAAGAATGAAATCAAGTTGAATGAAGCACACAAGAACTTAAGTAATTAGTTAGTTATATTCGCAGTATTTATGCATTAATAGATTACTTAATACAAACTCTTATTCAAACTAATCTAGTTTACAAATATGCATTCGAAACACTGCCTCCAGACAACGTCTCTACGTCGACTGGTCCCAATTAGCTAGTCCGAGACTAGTAGCTCAAACTCAAGAAAACAAATCAAAGGCATTTGTCCAGCGAGTTTAAGTTGGCCAAACTGACGTCTGTCAGTGCTTGGTACCGGTCTGTGTAAATTTAGACTATTTGCGTAATGGTTATGGCAGGTCTAGCCTGTTAGTAAGATCGGGTCCTCGGACGCAACTGTTTTAATAAGACCATCGTATTGGCAACACATAGCTTTGTTCGACTTATCGGCTTAAGCTCCGAGGCGAGCCACCAACAGCACGGTTATACGACTGAACAGCTCTCGGAGCGCCACGAGCTAGTCACCAACAAAGAGGCATTCCCTATAGCCTGTTCGTCAATAAGCAGTTTCGCTGTAGATGAGAGAAAAGTAAATTACAGAGATAACGATCCTCACTACAGGTATTGCATCGAAATTAGTTGTAAAGTATGGAATTGAACAAATAGTCAAACCCCCCAGTGTTCAATCTTTATTTGATGTATTCCTTTATTTCGGTATCACGAGACTGTTTTTTTTTCTTTTTTCCTTCGCCGCAGCCATCTCGGTTGGAGATTTTGTGCACTATTTCCCTCAGACGTAGTCTAACCAGCATGCACTGTCGTGAGATCAAGAGTTTTATCATCCAGACTGATTTGTTCCCCCAGTGTAGCCAGGATGTCTAGGAAAATAATGCGAAGAGATCCTTGGAGAGCGAGACATAGGCTAAATATCACGTTTCGCTCTAGGACACCTATTTTGTAGCCAAATTTAGTTGGTGCTATTTAGTTGTAGGCCTAACATTTATTCCTATTGGCTGTCTCAGTTCTCAGTTGTGTATGTTGTCATTAGGCCTGACTAAAATACAAATTAGATTGCGGTTATTGACAACTGATTGGCCACCCCCTTTTAACTTAATTTCCAAAAGTGAAGCCTATATAGGATTCCTTGTATGAGGAATTTGGCTTCACAGGTTGGAATGAATGGTAAAACAAGGACATCTTGACTTCTCGAATTATTCAGCGTTTAGGCGAAACCGCCAAGAGAGAGGAATTCATTCCATTCTATAGACCTGTCATTGTCAGTTGAAGGTATGTGACATCTGAATAATTCCTTTAGAAAACTTCACTAAGTGAAAGTGTGCTCTAGAGTACGCTACATGTGCTGAACGCCAACCATTTTTCTTCGAGAGATTTTCGAAGATTGTCTTCACGCTTCAGCCTAATCACCATATAAACCCGTAAACAAAACCCATTTAAGGTCATTGTTCTGCGTTTGATCGGCCCAGTCTCATTGTGACAGTCCCCCTGTTGTGCCCTGTGGGGCGATGTCGAAATGTTAATTTGCTTCGCTAAGGGGTAATTATGCCGCTACTTATCTTGAAACAATCGAAATCTGTTACATGGCCTTGTAATCGTTTGAAATCGTACTGTGTAAAAAAAGACGTAATTTGGAATGCATTTCGAAACGTCATGAATCGATTCTTGCTTAATCCATGTGAAGCTTGTTCACCGCTGCCACATCATTTGAATAATTTAAGCTTTATTTGTTTTTGCACTACGGGATCAGTTAATCGATCAGTTTGTCTGTGCGTAACAGCGGCATGCATGAAACAATAGGCCTTGTTGTCAATATGGGGATACATAAAATCTACAAATATATACATGCCGGTGTATAGGAATAACATTCATTTTAGTTGTTGCTGTAAATCTGAGATAGGCCTATCTTGAATCTCTATTTTAACAGTGACATCTCATTTGTAACGTTTGCAATCAACGATGGTTGGACATGGTTCAACATGTAATAGCGTAACTTTTGGATGATGGTTCTTCAAGTTACATTTCTCTGCCCATTGAAAATGTTATGTTTTAAAATGTTATCCCTGGTCTTATGTATCTGGAGGTCAGTCTTTCTCCCACCTGTCTCTGTAGGGGGAAACCATCTAATCCAAGCAAGTTAACATCAATTATGTAAGACTGGTGATTTGGCGGAATACTTGTTAAATTTTGATTGGCAAGAAAGGTTACTATAGGGTTGGAAAATCCTGACAAAACGAAAAAAAAAACACCAATCCATTTCCTCCATGTATTGTTTTGTTTCCACCTTAGATTTTCAATGTAATCGCCTTCGCTGGCCGCATTACAACTAGTATTCCATGTCACATGCACCTGCGAGGCCTATACCAGGATCACATTTCAAATTTGGGTAGTAAGTACCAAATTTTTAATAAGACCAGATCATGACAAAGGGCCGATTTACCTAATATAAAATCTTCGGATGTTACAATTCCAAGCACAATGCACGAAATACGTAGGAATAAAATAAACAAACGTATGTGGCAGCGAGATGAAGAGATCCGGTTTCAGATTTGGCCCCCAGAGGAGACGCCATGGTTTGGCTGAAGTTGCGCTCAGTCCAAGCCTCCGCCGGGACGGCAGCCCTGAAATAGGAGAGCTCTTTTCTCTGCTTCAGAAAGCCTTTGTGCCGCAGGAGCCCCGCGTGCACGGATCGCTGCGCTCTCATAAGAACTTGTCGCTGCCTACGCTCTGGCATTGTTTTCTCAAAGCTGCGTTTTCACCCTCAGCGAGACATTGGAACCTGCGCACGTTCAGTATAGGGATATACGCAGTCACAATTGTCAAGCTGGCAGATCTGTTGCATTATAGTCGTCACGTAAATGTGCTAAAAATGAATAGTACTTCAAGAACTCCTCTCATGATCATTAAGTCTCACATTTAAAGAGCAAATTTGTTATTGATTTAAAGATCAATTCTCAAAATAATGGTTGCTTGAAATGTATTTTATGTAAAAACATTTTCTTTATGCTTCTGGTTGAAACTATCTTGGTTAAACTGGCTGTGTACAGTTGCCTTCCACCATTCACCCCTTCAGTTAGGGGATGTTGAAATCTGCACCTTTAGCTCTATTTCAACAGACTACGGAGGCGTTTCTTGTAGGTTTATGCCACTACCTAGGGATTTGAACAACGATAAAATGCCACATAAACAGGCACTTTCCACAGCACGAAATTAGGAATATGTGCGCAGTTCCACTTGACATTTTGTCAATACACTAGTTTATGCTTATTAAAATATCCTCTTTCTAGTCAGTCTATGAAACACCATATCGTGTGGACTTCCTTTTTTCATGACTGTTAAAGTATGTTAAAAACTGTTACTCATTCATTCTAATAATATAATTAAAAATCTCAGTTATCTTTATTAAGATGTGAACACCACTGCCAGCGCTGGCCCAATAAATTGTCTAAATGCTTTAAAAATGTGTTTAAAGTTATTTCCAACGCAAGGATATTACCCTCAGGCTAGCACATGGACTGGTAGAGGAACTACACCCGTTTACAAGGCACAAACAAATACTTCAAAGCACAATTTGGATAAAGGGCGGGGTGATCGCAAAGATCGCGGACATCTCCGAGTTCGCATTTCGGCTCTTTCTGATATAAAGAATCTTTTACGACTTTTTTCATTTTTGGCGTGGAATGAATGGGCAAGCTCAGCTGCGGTGATAAGTCCTCCGGTAACAGCACGAGTCGCACAATGTTGCTGTTGTTGGTTTCCATGTAGTCAAGGATTGTTCCGCCAACTTGCACGCGCTATGTGGTTAGGGAAGAGAGCGAGGCCTGTTTACCACTAGTGCAAATAAAGCGACAGCTGTTGGGGTTGTCCGCTCCGCGCTCCCTCTCTCTCTCTCGCCGTCTTTCACTCCTCGTCTCCATCGCCCCCTCCCTCATCCCTCAGCCGTCGACTGCATTCACACAATGCCTTCATTATTGGATCTACGCTTCACCTAGTTATGGCGCCCATACCCTGGTATTAGTAGAACGTATTTTATTGTAATCCTATTTAATTATTACCACTTTAAATCAAAGAATGGTGGAGTTGGAGGCATTTTGATTACTTAGACACGTGTGCTTTTAAAAGTGGTCAAGTGGAAAAAAGACTAAGCTGAGCTTCTAATCATTTCCATTCCAGCGCTAGGGCGCAATGTTGGCTGATGTCCGTTCTGTCTCAGTGGAATACAGCGTGTAAATGTGAGAACAGACCTTTCGGAACTTCCGGATCTTGTGTTAAAAGTTGTAATTACTTAAGCATCTGAGAACTCAGCGCAGATCGGTGCACAGTCCTCAGAGGACCTCGTGGTATCCTAGGAGAGTAGCCTTCAAAAGAAGATTATGGGACTTCTCCAGAGCAAAATGATATCAAACCCAGTAAAGGTGGCCTATCTGTGGCACATTGTTCAACCAATTGGGTCCCATATATCAGGTGATGCCACAATTTTTATGGTGGTTTTAGTGGGTCTAACCAACTGCGGTAAAGGTTAGATTTGGGTCATGTACTCTGACATATTAGTCCAGTAAATGCGGCATGTATTTTTTGTTAAAATTTAAAAACAAAAATGGAAATCCCCCACAGTGCCTTTGTGAGTGTGATATAGAGGGATGGATGGAGACAGAAATGAGATGGTGGGCCGGTAATACGGGTTATTAATTAAATCACATGATTGTATAGGAAATGTAGTAAAATGTGGTGTCATAATCGTCCAATACAGGAACCCCTTTTATAACCCAGGCTGGGCTCGTTTACCGCTCGTTTGTTGGACTGCCCCATTAATGTTCGTGCTACAGCGCAAGAGAGAACGGTGGATTGCCATACTGCGTAGGAAGAAGAGGGAGAAAAGAACTGTGCGCGTCCATTTGCTGTATAATGAGCTCTTTCGATGCGCGGAGGCTCGCTTAAGAAAGAGTAACAAATGGGAGGGAAGAGCTTTGATCCGAGCCATCCGCATATTTCACAAAGCTTCGCATCTCTCTGAAAGCGCCTGCGCCTTCATAGAAACACAGTCCCCTGCCAAACGCCGTCAAGCCAAATATATCACCACCAACTTTTTCTCTTAACAGCGCAGTTTTGATTATCTAGCAACATCTTTACTCAATTAGCTATGTGAATAAGCGTACCGTCCACTATTTAGACAGTTTTGATTCAAGACAGCACTTTCCTTCGAGCGCTTTTTTGGAGTCTCACATCTAGTATATGATTCCTTGAGATAGGTTGAACTTCAGACGTTTCTTTTTTTTCTTTTTTTTTTTTTATTTCTGTATCAGATGAAACTTGGTCTCAGCTATAAATCACATTACTCTCACCCTTGTTCAAACTACACCTGTTGTCCTGGTAACAAAACCCCAACCAGTCGACTACAGCCAATCCAGTAAAAGGGATATTTTAATTGATTTGACAGCAGTATAGATCGATAATCATATGGACATTTGTTCCACGTGGACACCTCCTGTAACTATCAATGTTAAATGTCCTCCCGTGGTGAAGAGGTGAGAGCTTTGAAGTGCCTTCCCTTTGACAACTTTTGTCTGCAACCACTAAATTCTATGTCTAGGCTATAAAATGGCGCGGCTGACTTTATCCGATAAGCAAGAAGCAAAGCGTGTCGAAGCAGTGAGTGGAATAGCCTAGACATTGATTTGGCTACGTGTTCTAGACGTGTTGTGTCATTTTAACACTCCCTTGTAATTCGGATTGGCGCTTCTCCAACCTTCAGGAAAGTCTGTGATTTACAGGCACATCTATATACCTTAATAAACATTTCTGGCCTAAAATACCGGCAATCCATCGCTGTACTCGGTTTAGCTTCCAAGCGCATCGTTTATTTCATTTCTAGAGTATTTACTTAGCGAACTTAAGGTCAAAAACCGATGAGGGAACTCTGAACAGTGAACCCCGTTTTTGTATTCAGCCCATTGTAATAATTAAGCGCTGTTACTGAGCACAGTCTGCCTTTATTGGAAAAGTACCATGATATCTGAAATATGTCTAGGGCCGCTTTGCATTGAACGACAATGTTTGTTAACCCTTTGGCAGTGTTTGTCTTTTGTAATCAACATTTTACAAAACACTGGACCCTCTGTCACAACTCGTCTCACAGTGAAGCAGGTCATTCAAGTCACGCAATAAAATCAATATAATCGTGTCTATTGTAAATAGGCCTACTGATTATTCATGTCCAGCACAAAGCGGTTTTGTATTTGTTATTTCGACAAATATACACAGACGTGCATCCCATTAAATGATTCAAAATTTTACCGACATATTTGTTTTCATTTTTGAGGTGTTAAAAATATGACTTCACACTGTTATGGAGATCCAACTCAAGATACGAGAAAAGTGTACATTTATTATGCTCTGTGTGAGTTAAATGAACTACCCAGGTAGAATTTAACGCTAGTGCCAGCTGCAGTGTGATCGTCTCTTGCTCGGCCGCTGTGATATCTCATAGGGTATAGTGTCTATGCACTATCATCTGTTTACCAAAAGTGGGGTTGTCCCAGGTTTGTAGAAAATATGAAGAAAATCGATGTTGAGATGTGCACGTGACCACTGTAGTCCGTTGCAAGAGGAAATAACTTAACTGAGCAAAAGGAAGTCTGTTTGGCGGCATGGCACATGTTTTGCTGTAGTTGATATTCTGCTCTCTGAAGGTTTCCCGAATGTGTAGGTAGATTGTCAGTAGAAATGTCTCAGTCATTTGTTAGCATTCAAATGCTTCTAATTCTGTAGGTTTCTAGGATATTGTAGGAGAATAACTGAGCATGGATGTTGGCTACATTGAAGGTTATGGTTGATTAAAAAGGTTCCAGGTAAACCCGATGCTGCAGTTTTGATATTTCCACTATATGCTCACATAACACCTGGACAGAAAAAATGCTTTTTGGGATTAATTGTGTCTGTGAACATTGTTTAAGCGCTTATTTACACTTGCTCAGAGACTGAGTAGTGCATGCAGTGTTTTTGACATTAAAGCCTTTGGCATGCGCAGCACAGTGTGCCCAATTGAGTTTTTTTTCCCCTCTCTCCGCGCACCGAGGTTATAAAATCAAGCACTGTGTCTTTAAGAGGCGAGAGAGCGTCAGTCCCCACATAAAGCTGGCAACGCGCCAGAGACAGGAAGGCGAGAGGGCGCCAAAACGCGGCTCCCCAGTTGATACGACCGAGTTATCTCGATCGTGCGCCTCCTCCCTCCCTCTTCAGCTCTGGTGTAGGACTCGCGTAGCGCTCGAGGCAAACTCTACACTTTGGGAGCCCATTATTGTTGTATGCAAACTTGGTGTTTTCTTGTCCTCAACTGATGCAAAGATCACCACGACGCTCTTCTAATAAATGCGGAGTACACGGTCAATGCCATTGGCATTACCATTGTTTTGATTCCAGAATTACCACGAAACACGGTCGCCTTCATTGTTTTTTAACACCTCTTGAATTTATATGGGCGGTTGCGCAAAGCCAAAGATAATTACACGGCACAGTGCTACCATGGTATGGACAAATACTTGAAACGTGTTTGATCTTATCAAAATATAAAAAAGGATTTTAATTTAAAGATGCTGTATTTAGTTTTGCGCAATCATGAGGTGAATGAAAAGAGCATATAAGCAAACTGGTGTATGGTATCTTTGTATTGATACCGACCCGGAGCTAACAGAGGTCATAAAATGCATTTAAAACGAATAGCTTGATATGCCACGGCAGGTTTAAGATGCCTTAATAGCTATAAATTAATCAACGTTCAGCAAGCACTGCTCAGGTATACACGCTCTGTGTTGCGCACCACGAGGCGCAGCCGTGTGCAAGAGTGGAGGGAGGGTGGCGCGAACAAACAAGCGCTCAGCAGCCAGAAATCTGCAGTCTGGGATTGATCCTGTAAAATCACGGCCTCCAAGGCAATAGTACAGCAGAATAAGTTAGGGAGCCAGATTATTCTGACAAACCGACAAAACCCTTCCCTGTGTGCCATTTCATAACATATCTATATAATTGATTTAAATGTGTATTTTTTTGTTTCCCTATGCAGGAATGATTTATGCACAGTTGCCTCCTGCCTATTTAGAGAGATAAAGGTCAGCGAGTTGGTCCGCTGCTCCTTGAAGGGAAATTATCAGTGGCGCCTGTGTTTGTTCAGTAGACCTCCGCTTTGAAACAGTTCAGATGAAGTTCAAGGGGCGATAAACTAACTACAAAGATCAGGAAGCGAAAGCAGGCCTAGACCAGCTTGCTATGCTGTGTTCACATGCAGCTTCGTGACTAGATTTATATTTGAAAATAACGAAATAGGGGCGCAAAGCATTCAATAATAATGCTTTCCATTTACCTGCGTAAAATCTGTTCAGATATGACCAGGAGTGAATCATTATTGTTTTAGCTCAGCTGATTTTATTTTTGTCTTCGGCGTTTTGCTTGGCTATCATGAGAATGAATACTTTTTAGTGTCAGAATCCAGTTTTTTCGGTACTTTGGCAACTCTAATGGAATTACAGCTACATTAACCAGTCTGTAAACCTGCTACGTGACAAAGTAGCTGGAGAGGGTACAGACTTTGTATTCACTTGTGTACACACTCCTTCCTCTAAGTTCAAAGCCACCGACAGAGCCGCGTGAACCGGAGTCCTACACCTCAGGACTATTGAATGCCTTGTTTTGTTCAAAGCACGGAACGCGACTGCAGAAGTATCAAAAACGCTCGGCAATCAGTCACAAGAAGAATCACTTTTTCTTCCATGTTTTGATGCAGTAAGCAGGCACGTACCTCTTTTATATGGGTGGCAGGAAGCCACGAGATTGTCGGCAGCAGACTGCCGCGAGACCGCCTTTGGTTTGACCGACGTTTGAGCGTTTCAGTTACTGCAGAGCGTCGCAGCCTCGGGACACTATAAATCTGTTGAGAAGAATTCCAGGCATGGTGAACGGTAAAACCTACTTAAAGGAGTTGCCACTGACTTCGTCACGCAGAAGAAGAAAGAATGCAGAGCAGCTTAGACACGGGCCTTTTAAAATGATCACCCAGTAGAGCTACACGTCTCAAAATAACAGCCAAATTAAAAAAACATTGCCTTTTGTTGTTAGGCCTTAAATACTAGGACACTATTAACGTAACCAGACTGACATTGTGATGTGGGAAAAGTTTATCCAACGTGTGGCAATATGCGTTGATGCTAAATCAATATTTGGTTTCTTAATAATTGCGATCTCATATAGATGACTCACAGTGGATGTAACAATTCCGGCCAATTCCTCAACTGCCCTGTATAAAATAATGCCAGCTAAAATTTACTACGACCAATGTGTTTTCAGGAGACCCAATCTGAAAAACAGTATGCCTGAGGTCTGAGACTAACTGAAGCTAAACCTGACTAAACTTTCAGCCTAACATCCTGCGTAGCCACAAAGCGTGAATTCTTTTTACACTTGCCTGTGGGGTGTTGACTTGGCCTGGTGGGGAAGCCAGTGAACTCTGTCAAAGAGTTCCTACATAATGTAACCACCGTTTTGTTCTCCCCAATTGTTGTGCATCACAGCCTACTAGTTTTCCTGTGCAGTGCTTTCCTACATTTTGCACATTGTGTTCATGATTGAAACATGGTTTATTATTTTTAAAACCCATAAAAACAATTGTCCGACTTATGATGTCAGCAGACATATGAAGACAGTTGTATTCCTTGACATCTAAAACCAACAAATAAAAGATATGCACTACCCTTTCCCTCCATTAAAATTTAATTGTTTCAGTAATTCTGGTGGAATAGCTCTTTTTGAATGGAAATGCACACCCAAAAAAAAAGCAATCAAAAGAACTGTCGACTGCGTTCTTATGGATTCCATTGATTTGCCTGTCTTTCAGAAGTGAGCTTTGGAATTAATCGGCTGTTAGTGGGCAGAAGTCATGCTCTCTGCTACACCCCTGTATGGAACCATTCCAAACTGGATGAGCAGTGAGAGGGTTCACATGTGTGGAATTAATGAGGACAGGTTAGTTATGTATGTGTTTTTATCTCCCTTCATATCCTGTGTTCATGCTGTTATAATTGTTATTTATATTATTGCATGTTCTGTGACTGGCGTGACGTTGCTGACTGGCAGTCGCTGCATGCCGAAGAGCATCGGTCTGACCACGCATTTTCCGTTTTCCAGAGCTGTCGAGTTTAACCACATCCAGCCAAGAGTATTCGATTGGTACCATGTGGTCATATGTGCGTTGACGTGGATTTTTTTTTCCGTTTCGTCTGTGTGTGCGGAAAATGGGACGTGGGGGAGAATGCATGTCACCGTTATCTACAAATAGACAAAGCAGACAAGGAGGCCTGCTTTTTGAAAGAAATGGGTGGAAATGCATAACATTTCTCGGGTGGTTTAGATCTCGGCCGGCTATTTGTAGCGTAACGGCTGACTAACCACCTCCCCCTCCCCACTCCCCCATCCCCCACCCCCCCCCCGAGTCCCCCATGTCTGGATTCTACTCTACTCTGCAGAATGACTTTCTGTCAGCCTGGGGGATGTGTGTGACGTCCGGGGGAGCTGTTTCGTAACAGGGTCCAGTCCAAAGGCAGCGGCCGCTCATGGGCAGAGCAGAACAAGAGTTCAATTCCTCCAGGCCAGAGTTTGTGTTCAAGCTTCACTTGAACCGCTGCCATAAGAGATGGGAGTGACTCCAAACGCGGCAGATTAATGGACTCCAGGCCGCCGTAATAAAAGTGGCTTGCTGGGATTTAGAGTCGCCGTTAGTGGCAAAACAACCTTTCTCTTTCCAGAAGAGGAACGCTGTTTTCACCATAGTTGTTTTTTTTTCTTCTCCTTAACCCAACCCCCTCGTTCCTCTAAAAAGCACTTTAAACACTTATTAATCTATTTTAGTGTAAAAAAGATGTTTACTGCCCTTGGAATTGAAAGTGGAACACCTCAGCTGCCCAGTATTTGAGCAGCATGCAGGGGTACGTATGCCTGACTTCATAGTTTTATTTCAGGTAACGTGCATATCAGGACTTTGTAGTCGAATATGACGGAGCATTACTCACATTACATTATTCTGGTGTCCTGTTTGGCTTCTGGTCATTTAAATGATTGGGCTACATTTCTGTTGGATTTCCACAGGCTCACCTGACAGAGTAGTCCCTACAGGAGTAGATCTCTGTGTGAAGATTGTGAAATAGATGAGTGATAGAAATGCACTGCTACGCAGAGACCCACCTCTGAAACGCATCTCTTTAACAGCAGTTGAACACCAAATCTTTTTAAAGATGTTAAGTAATTCGTCACGCTTCGGTTGCTTTGATTGTCAAGGCTTTTCTGTTTTCTCTAGTTTGTAGAAATATTGTCGTCTGATCACCTCCGCAAGGCCCCTTCGACGACGTGTCCCTAACAGCCAGACGGCTCTTTTTCAGCCCTCATGCATTTTAATACATACACAGCTTTGATAACGAGCACGACTCACAAACGCCACTGTTGATTCCCATTGTTTGCCGACAAACAATAATGGCCTCATGGAAATCCAGATAACTGCTTGTTCATTGAAAGAAGGATTAGTATTTTTTTTGTGATGCGGGGGCGAGGCATTTCTCCATCGCGGGGGGTAAAACGGGCCCCCTCACCCAAATGGCTGGCGGTGTATAATCTTCCCCTCTCACTGGCGGGCAGGCTGAATGCGGAGGGGTCAAGGAGGCTACTGAAAATGAGTGTGGAGAACTTGACTCAATGGGCGCTCCTCCACAATGAGCACGCTCAGTCCCTCGGGCAGGGTGGGATTAGGTGGGGAAGGGGGGGTAGCAGCAGGAGGGGTTGGGGGGCCCTCGGTGCCTCGCTTTCATTTCCGGGGGTGTAGTTTTATATTGGGAGGGGGATTAAGGAGGTGGTGCGATGGTTTGCATCCCCCCCCCAGCCAACTCTGCTCGTTGCCGGCAGAAACCGGCACAGTGTCTGAAGATAAGAGCAGGTCTGCTTTATTGAAATCCAGGGCCCGTAAACCCATCAATAACGGAGACGTCGCGCGGCAGCCCGACGACGGCTTCCCTTATGTCGTTTCCCGGCCGCGAGCCGCCTGGCAGCGAGAGGCGATCGCATCTGGCTCTGCGGTGTAATGATGGAAATTTTCCCTCTGGCAGATGACAGCCATTTTGGCCCCGGGAATATGAGATCTGCCGCCAAGGTATTCCTTATCAGCGCCTCGGTTCTGTGATAACGAGTCACAGTGCGCTGCCCCAGGGAGGCTGTGTATGCACGCGCGTGCGTGCGTGCGTGTAGCTGCACACAGGCCCTTTACTTTTGTGTTGTTTGGTTGGTCCTGTTGGATGCGCAGGTTTTCCTGTTTCTCATTTTTATTTTTAACAGGAAAAAAGAAATGAATTTTTGTTCTAATGGAGTATTTAAAAACACGATCAACCCTGGAGGTTTCCAAAGCTATTTTTAAATCAGCTCATCTTTTTATAATGTAATAATCTGAATTTTTAACAATGACCAATATATTCAAATTATAAAAATATGACAACCATTGAAAACCTAAAATGATAGTTGCTAAGTCTTGATTATGCTGTTGACAGGAAGATATCTGTAAGTGATGGTGAAGCACAGAAAAAACACCTGGAACTGAGAGAAGGAAATCACATCATTCAAAGCATGGTAAGGCCTCTCTTTTTTCTGGGGGTTGGATGAAGAGGGGGGCAGTGGTATTTTTATCAGGAAGGATTGAGTTATGGTGCCGAATTCTTATTCACCACACAGGCTTCTTTCCTCTTTTCACCCAACCTGTTCCATTAGATTACTGTGTAATGAATGTACTCGCCTTGCGCTAATCTGGCAAAAAAAAAAAATGCTTAACACACATGAAACTCCCTGAGTTTTCACCTGCTTAACTTAGTGTACACTAACTCTGTCAGTCATGTCTATTCGCACACTCTAGTGCACACTTACCCAGTCAGACATTTTCAGTCGCACAACCTACAGTACACAAACCCTGTCAGCCATGTGTAATCACGCAATCTAG
Organism: Albula goreensis; assembly: GCA_022829145.1. Classification (NCBI taxonomy): domain Eukaryota; kingdom Metazoa; phylum Chordata; class Actinopteri; order Albuliformes; family Albulidae; genus Albula; species Albula goreensis. Next base: position 33,564,212 of record CM040745.1, read on the forward strand.
AGTACACTACCCCTGTCAGACATGTCAAATTGTAATCGGCTGCTTCCCTTGCCCACACCCGACCCGTTCTGCCAGCGCTGTTTTGCAAATGGCAATGCCGCTCACTGGAGAAGAAAAAAAAAAATGGATCAAATCACTGCACGGCCGGAAACCTAATTAAACCACTTCCTGGCATTTAGTGTTCGGCTGTGTCTGGAGAGGGTGTCTGCAGGGAGCAGAGCAGAGATGGCGCTGAGCGCATTAGTCGCGCGGGAGGGGTGGTGACTCCTGACAGAGATGGGGTGGGTACGTGGCTGCACGCTCTGCTGCCCGAGGGGCACACGTCTGTAGTTCGCCTTTTTTTGGCCACCTCCCTTGAAAAATCAGCAGTGACTGACTTCTCTGATGGCGCTTTCTGTTTTCACCCCCCCCCCCATGTTAAAAATCTTGTTTTTAATGATCTTGGTTGTTTGTGCGTTCTCTCATACATCGAGTTCTTCTGATTCAGTGCTTTACGTTCTGTTTTTTTTTAAATGCAAGAATGGGTACAGCATTGAATTTCATAAAATAGGGTTCTTTGTTTGTTGAAAGACTGTAGTGAATTGAGGTACATGGCACATTTGAATAATTTGTCCTGGTAACAGGAATACAATCAGTTTTCTGCACAATGGGATTCGGGGTTAATTTAAATCATATGGATAACATTTAGTTTAATGCTTCAGCTACCTAACATCAGTAGGGTCTGATTGTAAGATTTTATGGTTTATCATGGAAATGCAATGCTGAAGTACAGAAATGTTTTACTTTACCTGGTCCAGGTGGATGCGAGCACAGCTGCCAGGATGAATCCGTTAGTGGCGCTCAGTATGGATCGGAACAGTCTGATGAGGGACAGCCTGCGAGTCCACGGCGGGATGGTGTACCCCGGGATCCGGGCCCTGTCAGCCGACAAAGTGAGAGAGGGAGCTACTGCAGTGCCCCTGGGCTACGACCGCATCCCTGACCTACACTACAAGCCTGATGTCACACTAGAAAGTAGGAAGCCCACCAATGGCTACGTGGGTTTGTACAAGAACCCCCCTCCAGGGCTGCCAAAGCCCCTGCTGGTGCCCAGTGGGGGGGGGGATTCTTTGGGACTGGACCGTCACGTGGGGCCTGCTGACAAGCAGTCCGATCTGGGAATGAACGGCAGCAGTGGGTACCTGCGCCTGCCCTGGGTTAGCCCATACCCCGATGCAGGGATGTACCCCTACCTGGACACGAAATATGCCGCACTGAGCATGTACAAGGCCTCCTTCATGTCCCAGCCATCCCATTACCTGCCCCAGCACCTGGCCTACCAGTCCCTGTGCACGGGGGCTGGAGGGGGTAGCGCAGAGCGCCTGTTCTACATGCCCCCTACCCCCCAGCCCCCATCTCCTCTCCACTGGCACCCCCCTTGAGGATCCCTGCGGCAACTGTAGCCCCGGCTGCACTGTCTCCGCTGGTGCACTGCCAGGAGAAGAGCATGCAGAGCCTGGGGCCCAGGATCCACAGTGAGCCCCCCACATACGGGCAACCACCTCACCACCAGCTGCACAGTGAGCATGCCCACAGTGAGCGATCCCACGGTGAGCGATCCCACGGTGAGAGATCCCACGGTGAGCGTTCTCATAGTGAGCGGTCCCACAGTGAGCGTTCTCACAGTGAGCGATCCCATAGCGAGCGTTCCCATGGTGAGCGTTCCCATGGTGAGCGGGTGCATGGCAGCAGCAGTAAATCCAGCCGTGCCCCCTCCTCCAGTAAGGCATCCAGCAGCGTCATCAGCAGCCTCCCATCAGACTCTGCCCCATCCCTGCTGATGCCCTCTCCCCGCACACCCTCCCGTCTCTCCCAGCCTCCTGCACCCCCAACTCTCATTGACAGCACTTTGGACTTCCCTAAGCCCCTCCCCCGAGGCCCCCCATCTTCATCCTCCTCTTCTTCCTCCCCATTGATTTCCCACCCTTTCTACATGAGCACTATTGCCCCAGAACTTTCTGCCCCACCACCGGCCCCACCCCCAGCCCCGCCTGCTAACCAAAAACCCAAATCCAAGGAGGGAAGCTCAGAGCACAGAGGCAGCAGCAGTGACAGGAAGTCCAGTAAGTCTCCATTGAGGACGCCCTCCGAGAGGCCAGCTCAGCAGGGTCCTGCCAAAGACCCGGCAGACAAGCCCCTGGATCTATCTGCCAAATTAGGGGACTTTGGAGCTCCTCCCAATGGATTCTCCCACAAACTGGAGGTCTTGACCAAACTAGGTCATTCCCCTTCTACTCGATATGGGCTGCCCCCCAGCCGAGAGATTCTGAAGGAAACGCTGTCCTCCTCTGCCCCCTTGACAGTTAGCACTTCCTCCAAACCTCCAGACCGACCTGAAATAATCAGCACTTTACACTCCTCTTGGGTGGTGCCTGCCCCTGGCCCCAGCCCTAGCCCGAGCCCTGCCCATAATGCAGAGACCAATCAGAACCAAACCCCTGTCTCCTCTGTCATCAAAAACAGGAACTTGGAGCGCGTAGCCCCCCAACAGCGCAGCTCCTCCTGTCCCAGGATTGGGGAGTCTAACGGGGGCCCTGCCATTAATCCCCCGCCCACTATTGTCATCCCGACAGGTCGTCCAGCCTCAGCATCCCCTTCCCCCAACATTAACGGCGAATGGCCTAAGTCCAGTCCTGGCCAGCCTGAAAAGGTGCCTGTGGTCAGCCATTCCTCCAGCCAGCCCACCATGGGTAAGCCCACAAAAACCCCCCAAAGACCAGAGAGCCAGGAGATCACCTACAAGCCTCAGCAGCCCCACCTGGAGAACGGGCACACCCCTAGCCATCTCTACCTACCCCAGAATGACCCCTTTCTACCCCCATCCTTGGCGTATGCTAACAGGTACCTGTCCTACTCAGTCTCTGACAGCATGTCCCTTCCTCACCTGCCACTTCCTGGAAAAGGCCCAGTGTACCCCCACCCTGTCCTACTTGGGAGCAGTAGCCTGTACCCTGCCCACTTGGCCCCGAAGCATGGGCTTGCTTATGGGCTACCCTCCAGCCATGGAGAGTTCCTTACCTATCATGACTCGCAGGAGATGGTCCACCCATTAATGTCCCCCCATATCACCCTCAATCCCAAGGCTGTGGAGCGACAGGAGCGGAAGCCCCGGCCTCAGGACAAACCACGACATCCCCCAGAGCTGGCTGACAGCCCGCGCAAGCCTGATAAGCGTTCGGAGAGGCCTGAGACCCAGGGCTCGAAGCCACCAGTTAAGCCGACATCAGCTGGGAGTCAAGGGACGACCATCTGCATCGACTTGGTCCAAGACGACGGGGAGGTGAGTGCCCGGGCCGGCCATTACCCTGCCAGGATGGCGGACTCTGACAAAGCCGATCTTGGTGGTGTGAACGAGAGCAGCGGCGAGGGGGCAGAGCCGGAGCTTAAGCAGCTTCTCCTCTCGAGCCGGGCCACCACGCAGAGGCAGGCCGAGGGAGACGAGTCGGGTGTCCTGCTTCCTGCTGTCCGGCGAGTGCCTGCCCTAATTGAGGGGAGCCCCTGCTCCTCTTCTCACAGTCCGCTCCCTGACCTGCTGGAGCAGCAGACTCTGCGCTGCGCCAGGACCTCGGGTGACCGGAGTGGAGAGGCAGAGACGCGGGCCATCCACCTCTACGCGGAACCATGCAAGGAGGCCCCAGAGGACCAGGAATCCCACGAGGACGAGGATGACGATGACGATGATGGCAGCCATGGCTCCTCCAGGACCTGGAGATCAAGCCTGGCTAAGAGAATTGCAAACTCCTCTGGCTATGTGGGTGACCGCTTCAAGTTTGTCACCACCGAGCTGTATGCAGACTCCAGCAAGCTGAGCCGTGAACAGCGCGCCCTCCAGGTGAGTGCTCAGAACTGCACCTGGAAAACTAAAAGTTTATGCGTGGGGTTTTTGTTCGTGATGAGTGAGTGAGGTATTGTTATGGCATAAAAAAATGGGGGAACTACATGAAGCTGTCAACCATTTTCTTGTTCAAATGTTCAAAAGGTTTTGCCCACCAGATTAGTTAGCTGGGGGCCTCTTGATGGCTCACATGGTTAGGTCACTTGGGAAGAGGATATGAGCCCTATGGCTGGGGGCTCAGAGCCCAGACTGCACCATTACCAGCTGAGGCTAGGGGCACGACTGGCTCAGCCTCACCAGATGATGACAGGGGATATGGCAATTAAATTCATTAGCCTCATCACTCTAATCATTCTGTAGCACCCACTCCTGGTCAGTCGGTACATGCATGAACTGAAGTTATAGCTGACTGTCATCTTCTGACAACACTGGCAGTGTGTAATTGGTGGTGCATCTGCAGTGTGGAAAGAAGCTAGGGGAGTCTTGACACAGCAACCCCTGTATGATTCAGCTGGAACAGGTCGCTGTGGTGGACTAAAACGTTCAGGGTGGCATAAAGGAAAAATCCCCCCAAAAAACAGTTGTGGGTAACATATGGTAGCTCCACCCAAATTTTTCTGTCATAATACCTCATTTCTTTGTCACTCATTTATGTCTATGTGTATGTCTACTCTGTGTGGGGGAAAGAGAACGGGTGGGGCTCACCACTTTCCTCAAACATGAAAGTATATACTGGATTCAGATCCTACATAAAATGAGGAACATTGTGATTTGCTAAGTGTATTTCTCAGGAAACATTTTGCTCTTGTGAGTCCCATTATATAAATAGCACAGATTCGTTACTCACAGACAAATAACAGCGCAAATGCACTGTGACCGAAAAACCTCAGTTCGACTTCTCTGCAGAGACCGCTGGAAACGTTCAGTTTGTTTCTTCAAAAAACAAGAAGGAAAAAAAGTAGAATTGTTCCCCTGATTAAGAGGAGGAAAGAGAAGATTCAGTTATGTTCTTTATTGGCAGTCCCCTCCTGTCTCCCCCTCCCCCCCCAGCATAGCTGTTTAGCGAGGCAGCGCTTTGGTTTAGTGGGGGAGAAAGGGTTAACACAGCTCGCAGCCCGTGCCAGCATTGCTCAGCGGAGCGGAAGCGCTGCCGCTGAGCGTGTCTCCAGCAGACCCGTGGGGACGCACTGCTGGAGGCAGCTGTTAACCTGCAGGTGAGCCGGGGGGGAGGAGGAGGGGGGGGTTTTGGTTGCTGCCACTCCCCTACTCCTCCCCTCCCCCCTTTCCCCCTCCCTCCCTCACTCTATCCCTTCTCTGTTCCCCCCCCACCCCCACACTCTCCGCTCTCTCGCCTCTTTCTCCACTTCCCTGAAGGACACAGCTCCCCTCCAGCTAATCACAGAGGCTACCGCCAACCAACACCCCCCACCCCCTTTCCGATTCCAGCAATTTTGCCCAAGCAATCCATTCGTACTCGTGGCTGCAGTGAATTCCAGCCTCCTTTCGTTCCTGGTTCCTCACAGCAAAAGATTACCCACCCCCATGTGAATGCCCCCCCCCCCCACGCCCCGATTTGTGGTGTGTACACACACCCCAAACAGATTAACGTGCCCCAACCTGACCCCCACTCCCCTCTGCTCCCACCACCGACCAACGCCCCCCGTCATTCTTTTTTCGGCAGCGTCCATCAGCGGAACTGAAAACCTGTAAAATCATTCACTCGCAGACACCCCGTAATTTTCCAACCCAGCAGACCCAGCTCATTAGTTAGTTAGACTCCAGTGTTTTGTTTTTGCTGGGTATTTCTCATTGCTAATTGATCTAAGGGAGGAGACAGGCAGCACTACACCCCCACTCCCCCCTGCACCCACCCCAATGTCCTGTTCCATCCTGTCTGTTCGAACAATGCAAAAACACAGCAGACCGTGCTTGTAAACATGTGTTTGTAATGTACCTTCGCACCCCTGTGTTTGTGTATTTGCTGTTTTGGTGTTCATGTTTATCATTTTGAAGAGCTGACACATAAAAAATATTGAAGCTCCATTTCTGGATTTAAAAAAAAAATCTGCCCGGTCACAAATCTTAGCTCCCTGACAATACAGTATATTTTAAAATCTCAGAATTCCCTTACCACGAACAACTATAAACAGAACTTTAAAGATGTGCTGCTTTTTTTAATACTGTTCTTTTAAAAAAATATATTTTCCAGAACTGAGCTTTGTGTTCTTTATGTTGTAGCCTATTTATTTATACTCATATTTTATCTCACATGTTGTGTGTCCCAGTCGGGGATTCGTTTTATGCAATTGAAATGTTACAGATATGTCATGTGGCTGAAATGGTTGGAGATATATTGAGCACCCATTTTAATTACTTAGATGGAAGTCTTATCACAAGAGGAGAGTATTATAAGTCAACCTGCAGCTAACCGTGAGGTCAGTTCTTTAAATTTCTTATTACAAAATTGAAATTAGAAAAAGAAAAAAAATACTGAATATTTTTTTTTTTTTTTTTGCCTCGGCAGGGTTTACGACAGCCAGTTTAGTTTGGCTTTTTCTGGTAATGATGTATCTCTGAGACAGGCCAGCCATGGATGTAGAAATGTTTTGTATCAGCGGAGTAACACTCAGCCGCCAGACAGAATGAGAAAAAAGGCTTTTCCTTGACTATTCACCAATGTCTGTCTCACTGTTGTCCGAATGCCTACTTCATGTGATGCCTTTTTTTATGTCTGTGTGCTTTTTCCACTGAGAACAGTAGGAGTATGATAAGACGAGGCTCAGTGCAAACAGGACAGGAAGCGGAATAGCCAGTCCATGGCCCTAGGGGCCTTGATTTTGAAGGTTCACGGCTGTTGTGTTGTGTGTATGCTTGTAGCGTGCAATGATGCGCTTCTCTGAGCTGGAGCTGAAGGAGAAGGAGGGAGGGGCCGCCACGGGCCGGGAGTCTGCTGACCCCCAGCAGCGGAGTGAGAGCGACTGGGAGGCGACCCCGCACATCGCCAGGCTAGGGGGCGCTGTCCTCTGTGATGAGATGGAGAGAGAAAGTGAGTACAGCCCCTTCCCCCCCTCCCCTTTACACCCCACCTCCACCCCAACCCCTGGACATTTACCATCGCATCCCGCTCACGGGCGGAGGGACAGCCCCCAACCCCACAGCGCCACGCCGCGCCTTCCTCACATCCGCGGCCCGAACCAGCGGATGCCGGGCGGTAACAGCTATTTCCGTTTCTGCTTCCTGCAAAAAGAAAGTGATTTCTTTTCTTTTTTTTTTAACCGTAGTGGAACTAGTCGTTCTGAGCAGTTTGCATATTTCAGGAAAGCAGAAATCTATGGGGAAGGGAAGGGGGGAGGGGCAGGGAAGGAGGAAAGGGGGGAGGGGAGGGGATGTGGAACTGCCGTCTTCCTCTGCTTAGCGCTCGCACGCTTACCAGTGGTGTTTGCCGCTACGTTCTCTGCAGAGCGGGAACTGAACCTGGGCATGCTGGCTCTGTCGCAAGAGATGTGTGCTGAACCAACCCATGAAGGAGGGGCTGCGGGTGGTTGGGGGGTGATACTCACTGTTGAATTATGCTGAGTTTCAGGCTTGAGTACAGAAAAAAATGAGAGAAGAGAAACTAGTAGCAGGTTTACGTGAAGCTGTTGTGTTTTTGCAGTTGAGTGTCGTTATCTCATTGTGGGATCGCTACGCGAGGGAATTTCCCTCACGTTATTTAATGCAGTCGCTTCAACCTCTGCTTCTGGTCTTTTCAGCAAATGTGTGCGTGTGCTGTTTGACGCATCTAACAACCATGTCCACAGTTGCAAGTGTGAATCATCGTGACTCAAGTGTGAACACATTAATGACGGGGTTTGTTTGGTGTTTTTATGTTTTCATAGCTCAGGCAGTGTGTGAAGTCTTCTAGATTTACTCAGAGATGGTCAAACACGAATATATTTAATGTCTGTGTACTTTTCATGTGCAGCTGAAGTAACTGCACATACGTGCATAGGTCTTGTTTGCAGTTTTGGTATGTCTCGCGTTGACTAAAAACGAGCGAGTGAGTCCGTTTGCCAGACAGACGATCTGCATTTCAGATTACGGTGACCTACTCATCACCACACACTTTCTAGCACATGATCCCGTTTTCGTTGCTAAGTCTTTGCACACAGAGTGTACCCAACCTTTCAGCAGGGGGGTGGAGGGGGCTGACACTGAATGGAAAGCCAGGTTTGACCCCTCTCTGTCCTCCCCACTCCCCCCCCCCCCCACCGCGTGTCTGGCAATCATTGGACGTTCTAAGTGAAAAACGAAGCCACTCAGTTGCTACGGGCTGACAGCGGACCTTGTTGTCATGGCGATCCCCCCCCCCCCATGCACACACACACACACACACACATACACACACACAAAACCCACCCACCCCCTTCACCGGGGGGAGAAGGGTTGCCATAGCACAAGCGCAGGCGATAAATTATGGGATGCATGTGTCATGAGTCATATGACTGCCGCTCGCAGATCAAGCGATTTAAGCCACTGGCCGCGGGACCTCGGCACATCTGTGCGGCTCGCGGGAGGCCTGGGGGGTTGGGGGGGGGCGAACCGCGCGGCGGGCTGCATTCCTGCCCGGGCCAGCATAACGGCGGCTCTGTGAGCCCAGCCGCCGCTCCGCCGGGGCTTTGATCTGCGCTCTGTTTGGCCGTGTGCACACATTCTCAAGCAGCCTTTATAACAGCCCTCATCAGCAGGGCAAGGGGAGAAAAGGGAAGGCGCTGGGTTTGGGAAGGGGGCGGGGGTGCGCAGGGGGCGATTCCAGCGTATGGTTCTTGGACTGGGGCCCAGACTTGCGCTGTGGGCTAATTAAGGCCTTGGAGAGAGAGGAGGGGTTGATTCGTCCCAGTCTCTGTTTCGGTGTACGGGAGGCGTGGTTGTGGGCTGGCACGCCAGGGGGGGATTTTCAGGGGGTGGGGTGGACAGGGAGGCGGGTGTGCGAGTGGGGGATGGAGAAAGGAGGAAGAGGGGGGTTTGTTTTGTTTTTTGTTTTCTTTTCCACTCTGTTTTCAGTAATGAGTCATGGGAAAGAGGATTGTGCGATCCATATATTTACTGTTTTTTAAATATGTAAATGAATAAATACCTGCGATTTACGGGTGTGTCTCATTGTACCGGTCTCTCTCTTTGCACAGGTGTTGGGAACAACAGGGTGCCTGTCCTGCAGAGGTGTGGTGTCCCACGCCAGGAGAGGGACCAGGGGAGGGCCAGCGAGGAAGGGAAGCCATCGGAGGATGTGGGGTCCGGAGGAGGGGTGGGGGCCAGGAAGCGCACACTCTGCCCGGAGGAGAGCCAGGCCCCCCGGGGCGAGGAGAGGGAGGCCAGCTGGGAGAGGGCCGTCATCCAGGCAAAGAGGTCCAGGATGAGTGCTGGTAAGAAGGCCCGCTCCTGTGTCTCGCATTGCTGCTAGTCCTGATGCCCCCACCATACCCCCCACCCTGTTACCGTCACCACCACTGACACACTACCCACCCACCCACACACACACACACACACACACACGCTCACAGGCAGGAAGCAGAGAATCCTTTAATCCCGTCTTTCACCGGAGGAAGGAACACACAGCATCTCTCGCTCTCTCTCTCATTCTCCTTCCCACCCCCTTATTATAAGACAGACACTGGGACTCTGTGACATTTCTTCTACTTTGCCACTCCTGAGTTCAGTGTTGTTTTTCAGTGTTGGTGTTGTTTTTGTCGTGTCTTTTTTTCCTCATGAGCCAATCTGCCCACAGCTTTGCCTGCTTGCTTTTTTCCTGTATGACATAAACGCAACACATTAATGCACACAGACATACAAGATGCTTCTTGTCACATTGGGATGCGTAGTTGTGTGTTTCCCGAAAGGGACATGTAGTTGTGCGTTGTCACATTGATTTTTACTTGTGTATATAAGAGTATTGGATGTGTAGCTGTGTGTTATGGCAAAGGAATGTGTAGATCTGTTGTGCATTGTTGGTACGTTTCATTGTGTTTGCGGAGACACACTAGTTCAGAGTTCCTCCCACTTTTTTTAACGTCTGTTTGCAATTTGTTTTTATGACTCCAATGTGATGCAAATAACCCCTTAGCTGGGGTCCTTGCGGAACCTCCATTTTACGTTGGTGCAAATTAGGGCAGGGGCAGCGCTCGGAAGATCGCCAGCCTGGGTCTGAGTTGAGCGATCATGCTTAATTTCGGGGCCTCTCTACAAACTGCAACCACTCGGTTTTGTTTTGCGTCTTCAGAGAGCCGTGCAAGGTGAAGTTTTTCTTGTGCCCGACCGCTGGAAAACGCTCTCAGCGATAATCCCGGCGCCTCGCTTTCTAATTGGACGGGATGGACGTGACGTGAATTTTTTTCCTCCCTTCACCAGCTGGAACATTTAGTTTGCAATTAATTTAACCCCAGCGGTGCCCCCAAGCACTTTTTTTTTCTTCCTTTTTTTCCCCCTTTCTGTTTTTTTGATCACACGGCTCATAGTCTGAGCGTGCTGGAGCTGAGATAATTAGCTCCTCTTCGGCTGGCTTTGCCTGTTGTGCGGCTGGGGCCAGATCTGGCAGTCGCACACAATGGAGACTGGGATGCCAAAAGGGGTGCTTGAAGGAGCACAGATCAGCCTTCGAGGGTTAAAGGTGTGCAGACAGCACCCCACCCCCCCAACCCCCTTCCCTCCTTGAGCGGAATCACGGACAGAAAAGCAAATTCAGTGAGCTCAGTTTTCCGTTGCGCAAGACGTGTTTTCAGAGGTGTTGAGGGAAATTCTCTGTTGGTGGGGAGGGGGAGGAGGAGGGCAGTAAGAGGGGAAGGAGAGAGTCTTGCGAGCGTCTGTGTGGGCTTAAGCGAGGGCCCTTGGTGTCTCCCTCATTAATCCACGTTGTCTCTCCAGATGTCTGGCCCGAGAGGGACTTTACGCCCCCTTCCAAGCACCTCTTGGAGGAGGTTAAAGACCTGAAGGTGTGCATCGAGCTGACGGGACTGAGTCTCCGCACACCCTACCCCCCACCGCTGCTGCACCCCTTCCGGGACCTTTGGGCGGGCCAGGTCTCCCCAGAGAGGTCGGAGGTCGACGGCGACCCGGCGCTGCGCCGCAGGCTGCTGGCAGCGCCGGGGTGGGAGGAGCGGGCCGAGCCCCGCCCGCTGGAGGCCAGAGCTGGGGATGGAGTACAGCCCTGTGGGAAGAGGCCAGAGGCCAATAGGAATCGGCGTGAGGAGGCGCGGCGTAGCGGTGACGCGGAACAAGGTACGCAGACGACGCCAGCGAGCGCTCGCGTTAGGAAGGAGGGCATGCATGCGGAGCCTCACCCAGTCACAGCTCAGGGGGCGAAAGGACACGCAGCTGCATTTTTTTATCAGACTACCTGTGGCACAGCAGAGGGGGCTTACTTCGTTTAGCATGACAGCAGTTTACAGTCTAGCGCTGTTCAAAAAAGCGCCAACACATTGTGCTCTGCGCTTAAGAGTATTACACAGCCTTGCGCAAGGCTTTTGGTCTATCACTGTCTGCTACACGGATGGCGGCTATGGGGTTTTTTTTGGTTGCTGGTCATGCCTTTAAAGGGTTTTCCCCACAGAGAGGGGAAGTGGTGTGACTGAGAGTCTGCCTGTCACTAACGGCGAGGGTTACGTCACTTCTGTTTATCGCGGGAGGCCTCTGAAAGGTCGCTCTCCACAGCCTCCAGCCCAGCCGCGCTCGAGTCACGTGGCTCCCTAACGGGACGCACCTGTTTGACCGCGCAGTGAGCTGCCTGGTAGCTCTGGGCACAAAAAAAAAAAAAAAAAGAAAAAAACATGCGCGGCGGCTGAAGCACGCTTTCACTCTGACTCACCCAGTTCTGAGAAGGGCTAAGCGAAAGACTCCCCGCCGCCAAAGACAGAGATAAAGAAAGGAGAAGCCGAAAGCCAGAGCAGCGGCAGAGTGTTTCTTTTGTTTTTTTTTCCCTCGACTCGCTCCGCGATCGTCTGAGCGAGAGCGCGAGGAAGGAAGAAAGAGGGAGGGAGGGGAAAGAAAAAAATGCAGACGTTTCCTCTTGTGACTCCCCCTCCAACCTACCGCCATTGCCTGCCCCCTTTCCCCTGCCCACAACAACCCCCCGCCCCCCCAACCCCCACTCCCGCCCGGATGTGCGCCAGCGATAATGTCTCTGGCTGACTGACGGCGATCTTCCCTCGCCTCGCTCCGTAATGACATCGCTCAGACGCCGCATGCCTCGGAATAATGAGCCGTGAGATTCCGGAGCTGTGCAAATAGCTGACAGTTAAGCGCCCGGCGACAACGCTGAATCTCCCGGAAATTACGGTGGCTTCTTGCCCTGGTCGTTTTCCCGCCGCCCGAGAGGGACGCAGCGGTCAGCCCTGGCTTTCATTTGCATGCTTTCGGGATACTTCTAACATTTTCACCATCAAAACAGGTCACTGCGTGCTCTGCTCTATAGGATGTATCTGCAATATGCAACAGCAAAATAAACCCTTGCAGAATCGAGCTCTGTTTGTAGACGCTTCTGTGATACAGTCTGAGGACTATCACCGCTCCTCATTGCTGAATGGAACACATAAAAAATAGGACCCATAATTATTTTAGCATTTCTCTAGCAACAAAGAATCAAAAATTACGCCATTAGATTGTCCTGTTTCTATTGGTATTACGTTATCTCTTGTGGGGTGGAGGGAGGCACCAATCCTAACATGACATGGGGATAAATGAAAAGCTTGCCCGGGTTCGTGCTAACGGCAAGGTAATTTTCCACAGATGTTGCGGTCTAGCCATGCCTTCAGCAGCCTATATCGTTTTTTTTCTCCTTTAAATGGGAAAATTCGCCTTGGCCGCAGATGTTCGGGAGGCCCGGGCCATGCTGCACAGCCTCGTCCCGCCATACCCGTTTGCACGTCTGCCGTAGTGACGAAACACATGGTTGGCGCAACCTCCAGGGCAAGCAGGGACTTGCGTTTTGGGGGGCCTCTGCTATGACACGCCACAGAAAACCAACACCATTCCTCCGCAAAACCGGAATATGCCAAAGACAGAGCGTTGCCTGTCTACATATGTTGAAAAAGAAGAGAGGAGGGGAAAAAAGTGTTTTTTTAACGGTTTTCCCTGGGGGCGTGTAAGGAAGGGCATTAATTAGGACTTATTGGGGTGGGGGAGCGGCCTTACTGAAGCCGTGTACCAGGCCGCACACGGGCCCCTGGGGGGCTGTTCCCTTTCACAAACCGCAAAGGTGAGGTGGCTCAGATAGACGTACACTGTTATGTGTGTGTATTTGTTTGTGTGTGTGTGTGTGTGTGTGTGTGTACGGTGAGGGCAGATGGCCTGTGCGTTGCCGTGATAAGACGAAGAAGTGGCCTTTCGGTGCGAGGAGATAAGATGAGCGTGAGGGGCGCGAGATGAAGCAAGCGTTTTCCGTGAGCGAGGGAAAGGGGGGAGGGGGGTGCGGAGCATTTCGCTTTCCGGACTCGTTTTTAATGTCCTGTTCACTCGTCCTGTATGGGATGGCCCCCTCCCCCTTCCCCTCACTGATACTGCCTGGGGGCCTGTAGTTTCTGCTGGTTATTAGGACAGGGCGTTATTATCTGTGTGTGCGTGCCTATGTGTGGTCTACCAATGTGTATGTGCGTGCGTGTGTGTATGTGTGTGTGTGTGTGTGTGTGTGTGAGAAACCCACCTTTGTGTCTGAGTCTTGCCCCAGCCACGGTCCCTACCGGCTTTCCTCTTTCTTCTGTGAGCGCGTTCGCTCCGAGACACTTCCCATAAATAATTTACCAGATGGAGAGGGTAGGAGAACTCATGACTGCGTTTCATAAAAGGCTTTTCTTAAGAATTTCAGGGAGGGCAGTGGGGATTTCAGCAGCTGCAGAAAACCTCTGTTAACTCTTGTGTTTCACGGCTGTCTCTTCATTGAGAGAGAGAGAGAGAGAGAGAGTGAACGCGCGTGTGTGAGTGTGTGTACGTGTGTGTGTGTGAGTAAGTAATGCCAGTCTGTGTGACTGCCCCCAAACCAACGCTCCCCCCCTCCTCTCTCTCCACCCCCATCTGTGTTGTTATTGTTGTGCTGCATTAGCCAGTCTTTTCATCACGTGGCCGTGAGTGAGCGGCCGGTGCTCTGATGTGTGGAAGCGCCGCGAATGCATATGTACAGAGTGTACACACACACACAAACACACAAGCACACCTTGCACAAACGCACACACACACACACGTAAAATGTGTACACATACAGACACACATGCACACCTAGACACACCGCACACAAACACATACACACACTCTCTCATGAACACACATAAAATATACACACATAAGCTTACATAGACACACCCACGCACATATACACATACACATACGCACGCATGCACGCACACCCGGCCCCCCCATCCCCCCCATCAGCCGCCTTCCGTTCCCACAGCCCCCATCTGGAGCCTGCCTTTGTTTTTGCTCCTGTCTTTATTCTTCAATGGGCTCGCTCGCTCACACTAGAGCAGGGAACCTTATTAGCGGAGACGTGCATGAAAAGATTTACTGTTCCCTGAAGTCCGTCGTTTCTCGCGTCAGATCTGATTACCTAATGAGACCCTGAAACTTACGGAAAGGTAAGCCGTGATGTTTTCAGGGTTTCGTTGCCTTATTTGTGTTGTTTGTTCGTTCCTCTTTAAGGGGAGCGGCAGTTGGCCGTGCTGCGCTGGGGCCTCGGCCGTGCAGCGTGTTTGCTTTTTCTCTTGCGCTGGGGGGTGACGTTAACACCTGACTCCTGTGTTCCTCACTCCTCCCCACCCCTTCGTGCAGGTCCACCCACTGCTCAGCTAAGCCCTGCATGCAGGGAGGAAACGGACACGCCCCCAGCCCCACCCCCGCTGACCCCCCTGCAACTGACAGACAAGCGACAGAGGCTGAAGGACCAGCGTAGATCTGGAGGGTTCGGGCTGCCCTCCCCGGAGGCGGACGTGTACGCTTGCCGGGACGAGGACGTGGCTGCCCCCAGGCTGCGTCGGCATGGCGACCCGGAGAAGCCGAAGGGCAAGCGACAGTGTAAGACCAAGCACATCAGCCTGAGGGAGCAGCAGCAGCAAGCCGCCCACAGTGCTGAGGAATGCCCCGACCCAGATCCTGCCCCCGACCAGCAGGTACGTGTGTGTGTGTGTGTGTGTGTGTGTGTGTCAGCATACATTTCAGTCTGCGTGTTTCTGTTAGTATGCATGTGTTTGTTGATAGATTTGATTCTGTTTGAGAGTGAATTTTTGATTTTGTGGGCATCTTTCTGTGTGTGTGTTTGTTTTTTCCTACGTGCAGAGATGGTGTGTGTCTGTACAGGTATTTTTGATTTTGTGTGTGTGTGTGTTTTTTTTTTTTTTCCCTACGCGCAGAGATGGTATGTGTGTGTGTATGGGTATTTTTGATTTTGTGTTTGTGTGTGTGTGCGCACGTTTCATTTGTGCGTTTAAGTGGGGGTAGTGAAACTGGGGCTTTCTGTATTTAGCCCCACCTGATATGAAACCCTTGTAGCACCTAATAACAAAAGCCCAAAAAAAGAGTTCAGCCCCCATAGGCATCACAGAAAAAGGGGAAAATAACGCAGAGCCGCTGAAATATGCATCAGATCACAGCTGCCCAAACCGCTTGAATAAAGGCCTCGCTGGAAGTGCCCCTGTAGGAGGTCTGCTTCAGGTCATCTCAAGTGCACTGCTGTTAAGAGCCTCCTTCTCCCCTCCTGCACCGCCCGCCCGCCCCTCCCAAAACTGCATCAGTAATTCACCCTGAAAACCGGGGGGGGGGAACGTGTGGCGTTGTGAGCTGTGCTGCCGTGACCTCCTCTCGCACCGCGGCGTGACCTCTCCCGGCCCAAGCGGAGAGACGGAGGGGAAGGAAGCCTTCAGGAGTCTGGACACGGGTCCCCGCCCTGTCGGGCAGACGCTCGCGCGAGCTGGGACAATGCGCATTCTTTACATAACAAAAATCCTAGCAGATTTTTTTTTTTTTATTCTCCCCCAAACCCCCCATTCTCTCTGCTGTAATGAGATTCTGCTGAGCGTTTCAATGCGCGGCTCTGTCCTTATTTTGAGAAACACATTTGGCCGAGCGGGTGCCGTGCAGTCCAGGGCTTGGAAAGGGCTTTAGCGTTTTTTTTTGGTTGCTTTTTTTCCCTTCTCTTCCCTCGCACTCACTCGGTCCCTCATGCTGGGAGGCGTGTTAAGGGGAGCCCTGTGTTCTCCGGGAGTCCTGTGGAGCTGCCAGGGCCGTCCTGGCAGCTGCTCGGCCCCCTCGTAATTCCGCTGGGGTGGGCGGATGCCAGCCGCGGCCCTCTCACCGCTCGCATGATTCCGCCGCTGCGCTGCCAGGATCAAACCCCCCACCCACCCCCACACACACACAGACCCCCCTCCCCTTCCCCAGGCCCTCTCCGCAGAGAGCTCACTCTATCGATGGAGCGTCTCGTCGCTTCCTGTTTCGTTGTTCCTGCCAGCGGGCGGTATTGCTGACAGACATCCGTCCTCTGGAAAACAGCGGAGACCCCCCCCCACACCCATTCGGAATATCCAGGCAAAATTACAAAGACAATACAAAAAGAAAAATAGGAAAATACGCTACTGAGCGATTTAGGGAGGATTCTCTCACCTACACTCCCCATGCCCCCCCCACCCACTCCCCCACCACCCAAACTGTTAACAAACAAACAGCCGCGCTCTCTCTTTGGCGAGAGACCAGTGTTGACGGCGGTTTTAGCGTGTCTCAGTGGCAGCCCCATGTATGCGTTTTGTTTTTATTCGCTCGGAACATGTGACCGGGAGGGCCCTCTCGCCAGGGGTGGGGGACCGCGTCCGGGCTCCTCTGCATGGCGGGCGCGGTGACAGGCGCGTGGAAATAAATGACTTTGAGGTGCGCCCTCCGGAGAGGAGCGGTGACATTTATTAACGGGCGCTGTGTCTGCCGCTCCCCCAGCGCCACGCTGCCTCCTCAACTTGTGGCTGTGAATAATTAGCACTCCCCCCCTCGTCCCCCCTCTCACCCCGGGCTGGCGCAGACGATAACCTTCGCCTCGGCACTCCGACAGAGTGAGCGAGAGCAAGAACATGAGAGAGAGAGAGAGAGAGAGAGAGAGAGAGAGCAAGCGAGGGGGAGAGACAGAGAGAGAGCGACAGAGAGAAAGAGACATTCTCTTAAAGAGGAACTACAGCCTGCTCTCTCCTCTTTAGTTTTCCACGTCTCCTCGGAGAAGCTTCCTACACAAATCCACCTCCCTAATTTCTCAGGAATGACAGCTTTCATTCCTCCCTGGTCCAGGGGGTTTGGCCGCAGACTCCGGAATGCTGCCGCTGCCGTTGTTTTCATATTCCGAGAAGGAACATAGCCGAAATGACACTGTTCCAAGAATCCTCCCGTCTGTGGCAAACTGGGAAGGGGGGGGGGCGGGTGAGGGTGTGTGGGGTGAGGAAAAAAATGTGTGTGTATGCTAGGTTTGAAACGGCGAAGGGATCGTGGTGTGTGTTGCCATGTGAGGCCGTACTGCTACACTGTTATTGCGCTAAGCCTGTTTCCCCCCTCTCCACTCCCATCTCCGCCCTGAACAGGTTTGCCCGGATCAGCCTTCACGCAAGAGGTCAGCGTCACTGTCGGATTACGACTCCCCCGCGGTCAGGCCCTGCCCCCCCTCGCTGTGCCCCGCCGCGCCCCAGGCCCCGCTCCAGAAGCCCCTACCCCAGCCCCAGCCCTCCCCGCCCCCCGCTGGAAACCCCCCCCCTCCGGACACCCCCGCCAGCCGGCCCATGCCGCCCGAGGCGCGGCGGCTGATCGTCAACAAGAACGCTGGCGAGACGCTGCTGCAGAGGGCGGCCCGTCTGGGCTACGAGGTAAGCTGCTTCGGGCTTCATTCTTCTGCTTCTTTCTTTCTTTTCTCTTCTTTTTTTTTTTCCTTTAGCCTGTTTCCATGCGCTCCGTCCCCCACAGTCCCCTCTGGCTCCCTCCCAGCTCTGAGCTCGTCCGCACTCTCCGTGAGTCAGACCTCTCGCTGATCTGCCGAATGCCAGCTTTGTCTGTTCTCCCGTTCAGCCCCTTGTTGCACGTCGCTAATTCCCTGTGACATGCGGAAGTCGCCGATCTCTTTGCTCACACGTAAACACGCACATGTATCCGGACAAACGCACAAACATGACACGCTCACACGACGGAGCATTCACAGAGGAGAAAAGACCGTGCTGTTCATCTGGGGTCATCTTTTTCCACTTGTCCACACCCACACATACGTACGTATATACACAAGCAAATACGCACGCAGGCGCGTGACAGCAGATACACACGCAAGCTAAATTAAACTCAGTCCCTCGGTCGTCCTCAGCCCCAAAGCTCGCCATCTTCACCGTGTGCTTAGCGAGCAGCAATACAAAAAGGGGGTATTTTTGGACGGGAGGAAACCATCAACAATCTGTTAAACCCCTCAGAACACCATCACCCATGTCTAATTTTCCCCAGATTAATGAGTCTGAGGATTAGTTACAGCACGGGGGTTTGGAGAAGCACCACGGAGCACAGGAAATGAACGATTACCGTCACGGGCGCAGGCACAGGGCTTGCGTACCCGTCTGACGAGAGAAAAGTACAGGATCAAGTTTTTATTTTTTATTTTATTAGATTCTCTTTTAAGTGCATAACCGAGGTGTGATGAATAATATTTTTGTATTTAAGTGTTTTTTAAAGCCTAGGAACAAATTAACGTCACCTTCTCTGAATCATTGGCCACTGGGATGGAATAAACCAGGGTTTTTTTTTTTTTCTTCAGTTTTTCGGAATGTTCCGTACAAGCAGGTCCTGACAACATCAAAGCGCTCAGCGCTGGAGTAGTAGAATGAAAAATTGCGTGGCTCCCCGGGGATCAGAGCCAAATGTTTCTAAGCTCAGCCTCCCTTTATAGATTTTCACCCATGACGTCTCTTCCCCGTCCCCCGTCCCCAGCCCCCACCCACCCACCCACCCACCCTGTGGATTGGGAAGAGGAGGTCAAAGCAGACGTGCAATTAGCCATACCCTCCTGCCAAAAGAGCAGAAAATGTCTCACAAATTAAAAATAAAACTAATGTTCTGTTTAAAGGTGTTTTTATGCTGTGTTCGGCCCCTGCCCCGCCCCCGCCCGCCCCCTCTCCCCCCTTTACAAACCTATCCTATACAGGCCAGCTGCCATGGAGCGCACGTGAGTGCATGCAGATTGTGTTTGTGTGCGTTTATAGTGTGTGTGGGTGCGTGAGTGTGTATGTGTGCATAGGGGTATGCATGGCATATGCTTGAATGCATGTGTGCGCTCGCATGTCTGGATTTGTGTGTGTGAGTTAAGAGTGTGTGAGTATTTCTGTGTGTGTGTGTATGTGTGTGTGTGTGTGTGTGTGTGTGTGGGTATGCATAGCGTATGCTTGGATGCGTGATTGTATGTGCTCACCTGTCAGGATTTGTGTGTGAGTAAGAGTGTGAGAGTATTTCTGTGTGTGTTTGTGTGTGTGAGAGTGTATTTCTATATGTGTTTGTGCATATGTGTGTGTGTGTCTGTGTGTGTGGATATATGTATCTCTGTGTGTATGTCTGTGAGTGTATTTCTATGTGTGTGTGTGAGTGTGTGTGTGCTCACTGGGTGCGAGGACAGAACAGCTGCTGTGTGTCAGTGCGTGAGTCCGTGCCGAGGTCTCTGCCTGTTTACTGGGACAGCAGCACGGGCAGGGACGTCCTGTCCCTGTGTCACACCGCCAACTGCGCTGTCTGATCGCACGCACCTCCCCCTCCCCCTCTCCCCCACCCCCACCCACTCCCTCCTCCCCTCCCTCGGCTCTCTCGCTCCCTCTCTCTCACACATATTTGCGCTCGCTCTGATTCTCCCTAGGAGGCTTACTTAGACCCCCTCAACTCCGCGCACACACACAGGCTGACACACGCGCACACACACGCTATCTCTCTCCCTCTCTCTCTCTGGTTTGGTTTTCTATCACACCGAAAATGAACACTCCTCCCTCCTTCACGCTGCCCCTGCCTCAGTTCATTAAGCCACCCTTCCCTCCTGTGATAAAAAAAGACTCCTCCAAATTAACCTTCCAAAACAGACCCGCGTTTCCCCTCCTACACCTCTTTTTTTCCATCTGTCCAGTTCTTGCCTTTTCCTTTTCTCCCTTTCATTTTTTTTTCCATTTGCCTTTTTTTTCTTTTTTTTTTTTTTTTTACTGTCAAAACCCTTCTTCCCCTCAACTGAATATGTATGTGTGTGTGTGTGTGCGCGAGTGTGTGTGTGGTGTGTTGGGTGGGGTTGGGGGTTTTCCACCCTCCTTCCAATAGCCCACTTTTGGCATTTTCAGTGCTCGGGTGAAATTGCTCTTTGCCATTAAAGCTCAATCAGTTATCTGACAAGTGCTCTCCACCATCCAGGGCTTAATTAATCTTCCCCCAGTGAAGGTGGTTAGCGGGGTAGGTGCTAAATACGTGCTGTTTTAGGCCATTAGCTGCCTGCTGTCCCCGAGACCTGATCTGTGAAATAGCCCTGCGTCAGGCGCCCTTAATTGGAGCCGTGCTCCGGTGGTGGCAGTTTGGGGGAGGAAGGGGGGTGGTGGGGTGTGGGGGCGGTGAAGGGGGTTGTGTTAGTCATGGCTAGCCAGAGGTGTGAGTAGAGATCATCCTTCATTGGGCCAAAGGCAGGCTTCCAGTGCTACTAACGTAAGTCTTTCCCCGCATTTGCGTTTGTTTGTTTTTTTTTTATACCCCCCCCCCCATCCGTGGATCTTTTGAAAACGAGCCATTTTCGTGGGAGGACTTGTGTTATCAGCGTATTTTCTCCCTCTCCCTCTCTCGCTCTCTCTTCGTGTCTGCGCAGAAGAGGATTACGCTGAGGCCTGGACATTGCGTTTATATATAGATAAAGATTTTCCCCTGACGGGCGTTCATCAAAGTGCCAGCCCCCCTCGGCCGTATGGATTACAGCCCCACGTGTCAAAGCCGCCGACTTATTACCCTTGAGGCGAGCGGGGCCCGGGCCGGTGTATAATTACGCCCTAATGGCTCCGTAATACGTCTGGGTGACAGCAGTTAAGGACGCCACCCCCCTCCCCACGCCCAGTCTCAATCTCACAAGTGCAGTGCGGATAGCCCCCCCCCACACACACACCCCAATCGCCCCACACATACACACGTAAACGGCAGCAGCAGAGGCAGGATTCGTATTCGTCCAGGCGTGCCGTTGGTTGTGTGGCATTTTGATTGATGCCTCTGTCTTGTGTTTTTTTTTTTTTTTTTTTATTCTTGTCCTCTCTGCGATGATTCCCCCCCCTCCCCCACCCCGCCCAGTCAGGCGACGGTACGCCGGGACAGGGCCGGGATGTTTTTTTGCACGGCTGGTCAGCGCCTTGTTTTTTGTAGTCGTCTTTCTTTTTTCGTTTTTTTTTCCCTTCCCTCGCTCCTGCTCCCTGCTCCCCCTCTCCCTCCACCCTCCCCTCCCCTCTCCAGACAGGAAGCGCCTCTCTGACTGCCCGCGTGTGATAAGCCGTCGGCAGCTCCCTGGGGCCGGGAGAGCGGAGTGAAATACGACATGGCTGTGAGACCGGCCTTTCAACACTGCGCTCAGCGCTGCGCATGCACACACACACACACACACACACACACACACACACACACCAACCTGGCTCAATGCTCAGCGCTGCACGCACTCACTTACTCCCTCTCTACATACGCGCACACACACACACACACGCACACACACACTTTCTCCAGCCTTACTGTCTAGTTCTTCCCAGCTCTTCACAAAGCACAGTCGGCCATTCTGCAGGAGACTGAGAGCTCCATATGAGATCTAGAGACCTGTTCTAAGACTTAGCTGAGATTTAGACCTCCAACTCTTGTGAGATAACGCGATTTATTAATTGTATTGTAGTATACTACCTACATGCTGCAACATAACTTCTAGCTCTCTCTGTGTGAGTTTATTAGCAGGAAATATTGTGTTCATTTGGTATTTTTTCCAACTTTAATGCAAAATTTGTGGTTCAGTCCTAAAAGTTTTTACGCAGTTGAAAATGGTCCAATTGAAATGGTCCCTACTTATTGAAGCCTGGATTGAAATCCTCTTGTCATATTGAAAGGTATCGACTTTCTGCCTGTTGCATGAGCAAAAACTCGTTGTTCGGATACATTTGAATCGTGTGGCTTGTGAGATGCTGGGGTCATGTTTATGGGCAGGACCCTGGAGCGCTCAATGGATTTCTAAATTCCCCCATTGGGGGGATAGGACACGTCGGAAATCAAAGAAAGCCGGGCCATAGAGAATGCTGACAGTGGGGGTGGTGTTGGAAGACAAGGGTTGACTATAATAGAACACGACTGGGTTTGTGTAAGCCGGGGGAGAGTGGGCTGCTGGCATGCGAGGGAAGGAGAAAGGCCATGACGGGGGGGGTGGTGTGGAGGCTGCGAATCGTTGGCCTGTAAGAGCCCGTAGGACACCCTTAGCGCACCACCGCACGATTCAGACGGCTCAGTGGGCGTCTCGCTCCGTGCTGCGCTTCCCGGCAGCGCTCCTGTTGTGACTGCGCCGCTTGCAACCACCGCCGTTGTTTTTTGAGGTTTTTCCACCGGCGGACTGAGCGCCGTCGCGCCTGGGTAAACACCCAGTGAGCGGCAGCCTCCTCCTCCTCCTCCTGACTCAGACACGGTCCCCGCACGGCGTAACCGGCCAAACCCGCTCGACACACAGACGAGCGGCCCCCGCCCCCTCCTCCGCCCCCTCCTCCTGCCCCCCCGCGCCTCTGCATATTTCATGTTCATTTAGTTTTGTGATGCTCGCTGGCGCACATGAAAGCTCGCTCTCTCTCCGTGCCGTTTAGCGGCGTACTGACTACGTGTTTAAAATGTTAATGAGGGGAAGACGCAAATTAAGCCTTCATGGTTTGTCTGCTTTTTCTGCTCGTGGAGATACCTGCTGCGCTCGCGCACACACACACACACACACGTTTGAACTCTTTTTTTATGTCCATGTTTATAAAGCAATCTGAAAGGGCAAACATTTCCTTTATGCAGATGTTAAGACTTAAGACACAAAGGATCTGTGTACGTAAGCGTACACTGCTCAATCAAAGTCAGACACACACCCACAGTGACACACACACATGCCGTACAAATACACACACACACACACACACACACACACACACACACACACACACACACGCAGGCACGCACAAGCTCATGGCTCCCGCTGGCCTGTGGTTTCTATCAGTCACGGGATTCCCGTCTCATCTGGTGGCCAGGGCGGACAGGCGGACAGGCGGGGGGGGGTAGTGGTTAAGGCCTACTCAGCGCACTCCTCACCTTCACCCCCCCTCCACCCCTTCACCACCTCAGTTCAAGTCTCGTCCTGTCTCTGAAAGCTGTCAGGGAAAAAGCCTGCCATACTACTGTAATCACCCACTTCCCCTGCTGCCCCCCCAGCCGCTCCCCACACACCCAGCACTACTCCCACACGCCGACAGACCGAGTGCTCGCAAAACGCTCTTTCAATTAAAAGCTCCTTCTGAGAGCGAGCGTGAGGGAGAGAGAGAGAAAGAGAGAGAGAGAGCTTCAGCCATTTCACTGTGCTTCATGCTCTTTATCGGAGAGAGCGTTCCTCTCTGCCCCGTTCCGCTTCGCCACGGCAACGTGACGCACGCCGGTCCTCGGAGCTGTTGTTCCGTGCCGCATTGTGTCTAAAATTGGAACGGTGCTTGCTAACGACGCCTAAGTGCCAGCGTGTGACTCACAGAGGGTTTTGAATCCACCCCCTCCACCACCACCACAGCAGTGTGTGACCGTCAGGCAGGGTCAGGCAGACACGCTGACACAGACAGAGGTGGAGTAACGAAGTGACCCAAAAATAACCCCCCTGCCCCCCCCTTTCCCTCCCTCCCCCCCTCCCCCTTCTCCCTTACGCAGGCGAGAAGCAAACTGCCGCTAACCTAATTGTGGGTTTCATTCGCTCCACCTGAGCTCAGAGAAGCAGCAGCATGAACGGGGAGTTTTTCTTCTTTTCTTTCCTCTCCCCCTTTTTTTTTCTCGCCGACCAGCCGAGAAATGCCTGCATTGCTGTTTCACACAGCGAGCTTCCTTTTTCCTTATTCTGTGACCTCTCGCAATGCTACGCTCGCCGTTTCCTGTGTGGCGGCGAGATGGCACAGCACTTCAGCCGCACAATAGAAGTAGTGAGGGGAAGATGGGAGAGCACGTACCGCGCCAGCTCCCCGCGCCGCTCTAAAGGGTTAAACGCCCGCTGAAATAATTTTGATGCTCTGATTGCAGTTGTGCACGGGGAAGCACTCTAGAGAAGGAGATTAAAAAAGGGAGGGGCCCGGGGGAGGGGGGGGGGTGTAGAGTGGGGCGGGGGTATCTCATTTTTACTGCAGAGACATCAACGGCTCGCCGCAATCTACAGCTTTCAATAAGAGCCCCGCGTTCTCCTCGAGCTATTAAACGGCTTTACTGTCTAACGCGACGCTTAACCGGGACTGGTTAAAACCTGCCTGCTGCGCTTCCCCAGAGACGGGGGGGAGTGGGGGGTTGCGGAGTGAGAGAGAGAGTTTAAGAGAGAGAGGGTAGGAGAGTGAGAAAGAGAGAGAGAGGGTAGGAGAGTGAGAGAGAGAGGGGGCGAGTGATAGTGAGAGAGAGAGAAAGAGAGAAGGTCTGAAGGCCAGAGCATGGGCGCATCTCTCTCTCTCTCTCCCCCCAGATCCCAGCCGAGAGCAGGTGGCCGTGACAGAGGGCTGCGCTAACGCTAAACTCTAACGCGATAACGGCGCATCAAGGGAGATTACCTGCACGTGCGCCGCGGCAAGGCTTGCAAACCCCACCCCCCCAGGCTTGTAATATTCTACTTAAGAGGAGGAGCCCTCTGCTGCGATTCGGCTTATCTCCGAGGGGGCCGAATTAAAATTCTGTTTTGGCTGATGTTGCCTCCGTGTGATCCCACCCCTGCACTCTATAATCCGCCCCTACAAAGTGTCAGGACTGGTTGTCCCCACGGTCCTGTCCCTTCAGGAGACGCAGACAGGGGGACCTAGAATTGTTTACTTGTAATAACATTTACTTGTGACGCTCAACATAATAAAACAGAATGGTGAAGTGAAAGATGGGTGTAGCATTCATAAAATTTTTACTGCAATGGAGTCGGGAGGAAGTTTGAATGTGACATTAAAAACCCCTGGCAATACTGGAGTTTAGCTGATCCTGGCCTAGCATGAATGCCCTGCTAGCTCCCGGCCCCCAGCGCCATCGGGAGCTGGACCACACACGGCGCAGCGGTAGCCTTGGCGCGTATTGGCACCAAGAGCACTGTGCTTGAGATTAATGACGCCACTAAGGGAAGGAGGAAAGGGACAGGCAGCACCGCTACGTAGCCTGCATTCTCATTATGGTATTAATCTATGGGCCGGGCTGGTGTCAACATATATGCCCATACCATCCTGTTCAAGGTTGCCCCCCCCCAGCGTTAGCCAGTGAGGTTTACAGACTGTTGTGGTAAAAAAAGGAATTGGAAAAAGAATCTGCCCACTCTTGCTGAAACCCCTGAGAAACCCAAGGCTGAACAGCAGAATGGGAGTTAGCTTTCGCCCTGATCTGTCTGACTGCCTGTGTTGAAATTGTGTTAAAAACGTTCGGTGGTCTGACTAAAGATCAGGAAGTGGGATTTTGAGTGTCGGCTCTTTTTTATATGTGAAATGGTCAGGAGGGAGAAGTGTCAGCCAGATCGATTGCAGAAACATTAAGCATTACCGTGTGAGTGGAAACACAGGCCGGCCCCCAGTCAGTGGAGCTGGGTTTCTTTAAGGACTTCCATAGTTCAAAGGAAACTTCTGACTTCTTCAGGCCATATGCCAGTCTGTTTTAGAATGACAAGAAGGCATTTCAGAGGAAATGTTTGCTTCTCACCTATAAAATAGGAAACGCACACAGAAGCTTGTGTTGTAACATACAGTCTGTTGTGATTGAATTGCACATGGCCTGAAAATGACTAGGTGAGACTGAAATTTCATATTTAAATCCCAAGAACCTTGTGTTACCTGCATAAGAGCTGAGCAATGCTTCAAATACAACACGAAAAAAATTCCACCACTGGGGAAAAAAAACAGTTTTTAACTGATGATGGCTTTGCCCCCTCCTCCTCCCCCTCTCCCCCAATCACAGGAGGAAGTAACATCCAGGGTTCTGCTGATTGAAATCCTGCCATTTGAGGAGGCTGGATATATTATCCAGGTGTTCAAAATGCTCATCTGGCCATTGTGGTCAGATTGGATGAGTTCCTCTCAGTCTAGCCATTTGCAAAAAAGTAAATAAATAAATAAGAAGAAGGACGAGAATTATAAAAAGCCGCTCCCTCCCGGTGCCAGTTTAAAAAAAAAAAAAAAAATTTGCATAGAGATGGGAACATGGAGAGGTCTGAGCGGCGTTCAAATGAGCCGGTTTTTCCTCGCCGAGCCGCGGCGGTATTAAATGAGGCTCCCATCGCTCATCTCCTTTTCCGCCGGCTCCGCAGAGCGAGCGAGGGAGAAAGAGAGAGAGAGAGAGAGCACGGCGGCTCGCTTTAGCGACCGGCGCATTAAACCAATTACTGACGTGCTGGAGCCTCTCCGGTAGAGAAACCGTGTCAGATGCACACGGAACATCGATCCCTTTGTAAGGTTAGAGCGAAGCGGTTTTTATCATTAGAGATGCCCGCTTGTAGTCCGTTTGGGGGAGGACAGAATGGGGAACAGACAGTGTCTTCTGAGAGCTGAGAAATGTTATTTTGTTATCGCGTTAGTCCAAAAACCGACGAGGACACATTGCCGAGATACAGGGTACTGCTGCCATTTTCTGATGCTCTGGAAAATCTTGTTTATGGTTTCGGCCTTAGTAACCTTGCGGTGTCTCTCTTCCCCCTCCCCCTTCTCCCACAACAGGAAGTGGTGCTGTATTGCCTGGAAAACAAGGTGTGTGATGTGAATCACCGTGACAACGCCGGGTACTGCGCCCTGCATGAGGCCTGTGCCCGCGGCTGGCTGTCCATTGTGCAGCACCTGGTGGAGCACGGAGCCGACATCAACTGCAGCGCCCAGGACGGAACCAGGCAAGGGCCGCACGAATACAAACACACATCATTACTACTTAACACGCAAGCACACACATCACTGCACCTAGCACACATATGTTACTAAAACGAATGCACGTGCACACACAAAACTAACACGTGCACAGTTATGGTCATGCATGTCCACCACACACACGCACACACACACACACACACGCTCATGCTCACAATACACATACACTTACTAATATATAGAAAAACTAATATGTAAGCACAAGCTCGGAATACACACACACATGCACACAATCATATAGCAGTCTCACAACACACAGCTGTACACAGTATCACCTGTAGTGATCTGTAATGATGGTTCAGCGTCAACAGGAGGATTTCAGAAACGAGAGCTCACCATTTGGATGTGAGCTAATTAAAGGAGAAGCCATGGAAGAGGTGGCTACTGTAGTCATGATCCATGCAATTTCATGCGAAAGTTCTATGGTTACAGAAAAAGATCATGAATTCTGTTAGAAGATCACAGCAATCCATATAGGATTAAGAGCACTATTTTAAGCAGCCAGGACTGCAGAACAGAAGTATCTCATGTGTAGGAGGAACAGAGCTGACCTCCATACACTCCTCCGCCAGTCACAGTACGCTGAACACCTGAAGGTCTGAAATAGCAGGCCCTCACAACCAGGTTCCCACAAAGCCTCCTCAGGGCTGGTTCCTGGAAACTGGATCATTCTTCATTTTGTGGGAAAAGCTAACAGACTGTGTATGGACCAAGAGTATGACGTTAGCCCTCCTGGGCTGTGTGCTAGAGCCATACACTCACATATACACACGCATGTATCTGTCTGGACCTTAATGTTATGGAATATTTAGCAAGGCAGGCCCTTCCTTTTTAAATGTAAACACTGGAAGCAGTGAACCGTTCAGTGACCAGGCTGTGTGTGTGTGTGTGCCTGTTTTCCTCCTCCAGGCCCCTTCACGATGCCGTGGAGAACGACCACCTGGACGTGGTTAGGCTGCTCCTGTCCTACGGGGCGGACCCCACTCTGGCCACCTACTCTGGCCGCGGTCTCCTCAAGATGACCCACAGCGATCTGATGGAGTCCTTCCTGTCAGGTGACTAACCTCCCCCTTCCCCCCATACCCCTTGACACACACTCTGTCCCAAACCCAACCCGGCCTCGCCGTTTTCAGAACTCTGCGGCGCCCGGGAGAAAATAGGCTGCCGCTCATCCCTCTGGCTTTGCTGGAGTATCCGGTTACCTAGCAACGGCTGGTGTATTTACTTAAGCTCAAGTTCTCCCAGTGTTCGGAAATGGGCTTCTCCTGAGAGCAGATTTAGCGGAGCGCTTTTCTTTTTTTTCCTTTTCCTCCGGTCTGTATTTTTTTTTCCCCCTCTCGCTCTTTAGAAAAGCAAGCCTGCTTTTATATATTTATTTGTTTTTAAAAGCAGCTACCATGGTGGTGTAGACTAAGCTGATATTAATGTGAGCTTGTTGAGTTGAAGGGGAGACTGACTGCAACAGGGAGGGTTTGAGCAGTACAGAAACAGAGGTCCGGCCCAAGATACTCATGCTTAGAAAGCTGCGTCTCAGATCTTTCCTGGGCTTGGAATGGTGTATGGCGGGAATCTCTCCTGGTGTACCGAGGAAAAGGGGCACAGAACTCATCTGTGAAACCTACAACCCACACACACACACACACGGTCCACGGCACCTGCCTTTCCCTCACTTTAACTAGCAGGGCTCGTTTACCTTCCAGACAGGCAGGAGACCCTGGAGGCGGTGGGGCGGCTGAGAGCTGGGTGTGGTGGGGGGGTGTGGGGGAGGGGGGTCTCTCTCTAACTGCGGCCTCACTCATCTGGGAGCTGTTAATCCCACCAAACACACACCAGCCGCTCAGCGCCGACAGCTGTGGCTCGCTGCCCAGCCTATTCCTGTGCGTGCGTGCGTGTGTGTGTGTGTTTTGGCGTCTGTGTGCGCGCCTGTGTGCGCACACACGTCAGTCTTCGCTGCCGTGCAAGAGTCTACATCAATCAAGGAATCCTTTCTAAATGCAAAAAAATGCCCCGCTTTACTCACAAGCCCCTGCCCTGAGAGCGGCTGTGGAAAATGAGCCGTCATATTCATCCACACGTGACGGCAGGGATTAGACAGGACGGCTAAATCTTCATTTCCCCTTCAAAGCACTGGGCCCCACGGCGGGTTTACCGCTACCCGGGTGCCAGAAATGGGTGTTCCGAGGTCCCTGCTAATCCAGAGCTGTATTTATGAGATTTTTTCTGCTACCGCTTTAATAATCTCACTTAATGGGATCAAAGTTCTCACTTTGATTCTTGGACTTCTTCGTAAATTTTTTCAACTCCAAGAAATTCACCTGAAAGTTGCCGAACAGTGTGCCATTCAGTTGTGAGAAATGTTAACTTGCAGACTTTCAAGGCTGAACATACAAAAGTCTTCTTTACGAATAGAAGTCTGGGAAAGGAAAAATGTAGTATTTTACGAAACATTCATACAACTGATAAATATTAAACACAGTGTTTTATTACCCCACAAGCTCTATAATTGTTTGGTGCCTATGGCAGGCAGTATCCTTGGTATCTGAGGTCAAATGTCACACACAGGTGAGGTTCTTTGTTTCCATACATGGCAGCTGCCCAAATCCAGATTAAGTTGCATAGAAAACAGTCCATTTATACAGCGGGATGTCTACTAGCAATTCAAGTGTTTGGGTTCAAGGTGAAAAGTTGGTGCATTCTTATGCTTGCAAAATCATAAAGCTGATTTCAAGCCCTATTCCTATACCAAACTATACAGACTCCCTTTCAAAAATGAGTAATTCTCCGTATAACTGGGAGCTGTGTTGGCTGTCTGCTGTGAACCGTTCTCGTTGTGGAGAGGAGCGATCATCGAGTGAATAAATGTGTAATTACAACCCCAAGAACCATGTTTTGCATCTCACGAGCATTTCAAGAATTTGTTAGACATAGCTGACGTTCAGAGTTGACCTTCCTGCTTTGCCTTTGTCTGAATCCGAGAAGAGCATCCTTGGAGAGAGAGAGAAAAAGAGAGAGAGAGCGCCTTTTCAGGCAGATGAAAAATCTTGGCGCTTCCCTGACCTCTCTACCTCCGTCTCTTTGTCTCCGTGAAGGCGCAAAGATAGCGGGGCTCTCGCCAGGGCCAGAGAGAGGGGCCGAGACCGAGCACGAGTGCGCGTGTGTGTGTCTGCGCTCGCCGCGGGGTGACCTACATCAGTGAAGGAGAGCAGGGTCGGTGGTGGGGGGAGGGGCGAATAGCGAAGGAGGAGGAGCGCTCTGACACCCCTGTGGATAGGGCCCCACGCTCGACTCCTTGGCTAATCATCTTGAAAACGCATGCTTAAAGACGGCATGCTCCCGTGTGTGCTGGCTCTCTTCCCTCGCCGCAGGGGTGCGGGCGCGGCCCTCCGTAAAGCTTTACCTTCCTCCTCTCCGCTCTCCTCATCCATTCTGTTCATTTCATATTGGGCTTTGCAGCATCCTCCCCACAGAGTGCAGTGTTTTTGGAAGGAATTTGGACCTCTGGCGATTTTGACAGATTCCTTGATGCTGTCTGTCGACACGGAGCAGTAGGTCCTCAGTGTTAACAATGGGCACAATACACGTTTACAGACAGACTCACACACACTTACAGACAGACACACAGGCACACAGACAGACACACACTTACAGATACAGATACACACAGACACACACACACACACAAGCCTACAGCTCTGTTTGGAATGCACCGTGGTGTTGTGCAGGTACAGAATGGATCGATCGGGATCAGCAGTGCTTGTGTTATATATAAATGTGCTGAACGCTGAAAGACTCAGAAACCGCACGTGTTTGTGTGTGTGTGTGTGTGTTTTTCTTTTTTCATGCTGGCCGTATGGTGTGCTGCAGTCGTATCTGTAGTTTGAAGGCAGTTAAGCTCCGAGTTAATTGAATGAAGAAGCACTTCGAACAACTTGGCGGTGTGGCTCGTGTGCACATGCATGCTTAAGACAGCGTGTGTGTGTGTGTGTGTGTGTGAGTGTGCATGCGAGCGAATGTATGTACAGGGATCTACACTTCTTTCACATTGTCATTTCTTGCTGCTGTACACAATGTGGTCCCTGAGGACCAGCGTTGTGTTTAGTCTGACTGGTCAGGATGGTGCGGGCGCAGCTTCCTCTCTGGGTTGTTTTTTTGGTGAGTGCGCTGAGCCCTTTAAGGGGAGCCGGGGACGCAGCATGCCGCTCCCATCAGCACTTTCCAGAACAGATTAACTCATACCTGAGCTTGGATGTTTTTAATTAAAAAGGAGAGCCATTTTGTCAGCATCAAAAATCCTGCGCCTTCCGAAAGCTTTAATGGCCTGGCCGTTCGGGTCCGACTGCGCCACCCCGGGTTTGGGTTGTGTATAAGAGAGGGGGGCGATATCTGGCAGGGCAGGCGGGGGCCCGAGGGCCCAAGGCGTGATGGATGAGAGGCGGGATCGGCGGAGGTAAAAGGCCGTTGAAAGCCAGCGCGGCGGAGTCACACTCCAGAGGTTCTCTCTCTGTCTCCCGGCGTGATTCATCCTCTCTCAGGGTCTCTGCGAGACGCGGCGGAAACAGCCGCCATAAATCAGCCCCTCTTCCCGGAGCGCTGCGCTCGCCGGCCTGATTTACATCCCCCCCCACTCCCCCGCCTCCGGTTTGTGGGCTTTCAGCGGGAGATTTCTAATCAAGCGCCACGGCCGGCACTCGCGCACCGCCAGGGCGCGGGATGGAGAAGCGCTTATTTTAACGAGGGCAGCGTGGCCTCGGGCGCAGTCGTTAGCGACGGCGCCAGGGGACCGGGGCCGCGGCCAAACGCACACCAACCTCGCCGAGTCGCAGCTGCTCTCTGCCAGCCTGGACAACTGCGCTCGACAGTCTGTCATTTACACACCAAGCACACACTCCCACAGAATTCACGCACACACACGCACAAGCACTCTCACACA
This sequence comes from Albula goreensis, assembly GCA_022829145.1. Classification (NCBI taxonomy): domain Eukaryota; kingdom Metazoa; phylum Chordata; class Actinopteri; order Albuliformes; family Albulidae; genus Albula; species Albula goreensis. The sequence continues at coordinate 33,596,136 of CM040745.1, forward strand.
CACCGCTCCATCATGTACACACTGCACATAGCTCTTGATCATTTACATACCGCATACAGCGCTACCATAATTTACACATGCATGTACGCGCACAACATAGCTCAACTCTCCAGTGTGGGAACATCCAAGAAATGTAAAAAGCTTATTCTCACATACAAACTCTGCTATCTCACTGTTCAGCAATCTGTTACCCCCGGCAGTTTGCCCTTGTGGTTCTGGCGAGGGACACAGGTGAATGGTAATTGCTGGAGATGCATATCTATTAACACTCAGCAGTATGGGGAAGAACGGCGGGGGGGCAGCCCAGGACACCTCATGCATTACATTTCCCCTCTCCTGTCTCCACAGATTACTTCGCCGACCTGCAGGGCCGCGCTGACGACGACCCCGGGCTGTGCTGGGATTTCTACGGCAGCTCTGTGTGCGGTGAGTTCTCCTGCTGCGGCCGCCACCATCACCGTGCTCAGGGGGCCTGGGGATTCGAGGGAGGGAGGGAGGGGGGTACGGAAGGAGAGGAGGCTGAGCCAAAGCCCTTCAGCAGATGCCCCCGAGGGTGACGCGTAGGGGGGACGATCGTTCTTCCGTGGTAACACGAGAGTCTGAAACGATCCCAATTTTTCTATGCTTGTTAAAAATCGCACACAGCGCTTTCAGTTGTTTTTGTTACCCCATCCCCCCAATCCTTTACCAAAAAAAATATACATGCTGACAGCAGGCTCAGTGCTGGCTCTGAGCGTGGGGGGTTGGTTCTGTAGGTTTGTGGGTCTTAGGGGCTTTTTTAAATTCCTGGAAAAGGCCTGCCATCTTTGTATTTTTTCTTAGGTTATTTGAGTGCCCTTCAGGAATAAAGAAAAAGGAAAACGCAGACATTTAAAAACACTCTTAGAGCTCCCTCTCCTCCCTCCCCCCACGTCCGATGTTGTGTGTCGGGCGCCTCTGGAGCTTCAGCCTTGAAACTCGCTGTCCACCTGAGAGATGCCCCCCCCCCCCCACCCCTCCAGGGAGACGGGCTAATTCAGTCTCTCCGGCGTACGCGTATCTCCTCCTCCCTGCCTGTAAAAAAGCAGGGAATTGCTCTCTGCAGTTTGCCAGCGAATTGTTGTTTCCCGGGAGCGGTTCCTGTGCGTTGCCAATCCCCCCCCCCCTCCACCCTGCAACAAAATGCATTTATAAATTGAAGAGATTTAAAATAAATAGATTTTGGGAGGAAGGGGATGAGAATGACTCATTTAAAGCGGAAAGTGACTTTTCTCAGCCGCCTGAGAGTGCCAACTGTCTGGCCGTCCATCTGCCCGTCCGTCCGTCCGTCAGGATCGAGGTGCTGCTGAATTATTCAAGAAGCCTCAGAGGCCTTGGTGCACGGCGGCTCGGCTTCAGGGAAACACCTGGCAGCACGGGATGGCACGGGCGATCGCCGCGAGCGATACGCCACTCTGGTGTTTACAGGGAAAGGCTCGGCTCCTAATCACTTGTGGACAGACGCATAAAGCCTGCCATATGACAGATATAAACCCCCCTGCCTACACACACATACACACGCACACACGCATGAACGCAAGCAAGCACACACACACACAGGCATGAATACAGCCGCACGCACACGTGCCTGCAGACGCATGTGGACACACCTACACACACGCACATACTCATTCACACAGCGATCGGTTTGTGAAGCCTGTGGGTGTGTGTGAGAGTGAGAGAGAGAGACAGAAAGAAAGACAGGCACATAAAGGGCCTGTCAGTCACCGCTCCGGGGCTGCTGTAAGTCTGTAATTCTGTCTCATTCACAGAGCCGAAAGACGACCCGTCCGCCTTCGACATCCTGGCCGACCCCCCCGAGCCGGGCCCGGACGAGGAGGAGCAGAGGGAGGTTTTTGAGTTTGAGTTCTCCGACCGCCCACTCCTACCCTGCTATAACATCCAGGTGTCCCTCTCCCAGGGGTGAGTAGATTTAGTGATTTTTATTTGTTTTGCTGTGTAAATTTTCTGTTGGAAAAAGACCGGTGAGATGGAGAGGCATATTTTCAACAGGGGTGCTATCAGACGCCCAAATAAAAACAGAGTAATGACGGTTGGCAAGGTAACGTGGTTAAAAGTGCCATAAATGCTGCGATGCGAAAAGGACAACATCAGGAAGTAAAGCTGTAAATAAAACAGGATACAACAGAATAAATTACCAACACTCGTGACTGTGGCTAATCCTAGCAAGAATGCCCTATCCCTGGAAATGTGTTTTTGAAAATCTGTGAAAAATATCAAATTATGATGGTAACGTATAGCAAATGAGAATACTTTCCACTAAATTTAGAGTGTTTTCTCACCTGGGTTTCCAGTCCATTTTGGGAAGTGCATTCAGTGTGTGAGGCACGTTTTGAGGAAGTGAGGTTTGATGTTTGATTACGTTTTGAGAATGAATGCCACCTGTGCCATCAAGCTCGACAGTTCAGTTATCAGAAAGATACCCGACTCCTGGCACGTCATCTGGATTGAGTCAGAATTGTTAACAACCACATTCATTCATTAAACGTCTCTCATTCATCTCCGCCATCCGCCGATCGCCAATCTGACTCAAATTAGCGGTAGGACCGCCCACCCCGGCCCCCTTCTCACACCCCCGCAGAACCTGTTATGCGTCGGGCCCGAATTCCTGATCCACGAGTCGCTCGAATTCCGTTCTGCACCAATTAAAAAAAAAAAAAAAAAGACGATGAATATTCTGTCACTGAAGGACAATCTGTCAGTCCTGCCTTCATTAGGGATTCTGTTGTAAGATTGGTAATTACCAGTCACCTAGACTCCTGGGTCTGCTTTTGTGGCTGCCATCATTTAGGGGTTTTAATTAAATGGCCGAGCTCGGGATCATCATTACCCCAGTATTGATAAAGTAATAAGTCTCACCTGGGGGCTGGAGAGTGCGGGTGGGGGTGGATTGAGGGGGGTCATTATTCGGCCGTGCGCGGGGAGTTGTTGCAGGGACTGTCGGAGAGGAAATAATATATGTACCGGGGGGTTGGGGGGGGGGGGGTGGGGCCATGGAGGTGGGGTAATACTGGAATAGCTCTTGCCGTGTCAGCTTATTGCTCTTAAATAACAGCGGCCATGACACCGGGAGCAAGGATTGCTGCTGCCGCCAGCGCATGAGAAAAAACAGGCGGCTAATTGCCTCCCACACTCTTACAGCACGCCTGCCTCGCTCACGCTACACCCACCCCCCTCCCCATCCAGGCGCCAGGCTCGATGCGCTGTGTTCCATCTCATCTAATAGCTGCACTTCGCAGTCCCGCTCCCCCCCCCCACCCTCTCTCCTCTAGCGCTTCGTCCTGGTGCAGTATTAATGACTCTGTGGTCTTTGAAAATTGCCACACTCTCCGTAATCTTCGGAGGTGCTTAAATGTACGTACAAAGGGGGGAAAAGGGAAGTAAATCCCAGCCATCTCTACCTGACACTCTGTCATTACACCCCCAACCCCCCGCCCCAAAACAGACAACCTCCAAAACGCTGTTGATGAGATGAGTTAGTGCTCTCTGTGTGTGTGTGTGTGTATGTATGTGGGCACGTGCAGGCCTAAGCATGTTTACAGCAGCCGACAACCACCTGTGTAAACAACACGACTGAAAACGCTTGTTTTGTTTTTTTGTTGTTTTTTTTTTACAGGCAATAGGCAGTATGCTATTTAAACACTGGAAAGAAAAACACAGAGTGCTTAACAGAAAAATACCGTACCAAGAGGCTCTGGTTTTACCCATACATATATACACACACATATTTCTCATGTCTCTCCCTCTCTCTCTGTCCCTCAGGCCCCGGAACTGGCTGCTGCTGTCGGACGTGCTGAAGAGGCTCAGGATGTCGCCGTCGGCGTTCCGAGCGGCTTTCCCGCACATCGACGTGGCGACTGTCGCCGAGGCGGAGTTCTACAGACAGGCCTCCCTCAGCCAACTGTTCTCGTGCCCTGAGGAGCTGGAGGGCTTCACACCGGATAGCAAAGACCTGCTGGACCTGGTGGAGATCAGCAGCGAACTGGCTGCCCTTCTAGGCTCCTCCCTGGAGTGCCTGGACAATCGCTGGGATTCTGTCGCAATGGAGAGGTCATGACCCTCGCGGGGGTAACCCTGGACTCACACCATTTGTACATAGTGTAATATTCTGGAAAGCACCGTGGACTGGAGGACACAGATACCAGTCAATAGCCTGACTTTTCCTGAGCTAAAGAATATATATATATGGAAGATATGTCCAGTACCATGTAGAAGGAGACCCTTAATTTAACAATTATCTTATTTTTCTAAATATATATGACTATATATGATGTTTCTTTTGGTTTGTTGGCTTTATATATATATATAGACATGTATATATATATATATATATTCTGCCTTTTTCCCCCTCACAAAAAAAAAATTCAATTCTAATTTTCGACGTTAGAAACTGGACCTGATGTATATGGAGATGAGACGACCCACACTGAGGTTAAGGACATTAACACAGGACTGCAGGAGAAGCTTTGATATAGTTTATTCTAATTTATGCAGTGCACTTCTTTGTTGGTTTACAGACTTGCCTGCCTTAGTCAGGTGAATAAATATCGTTTGAACGCTAAAGTTATTTTTGAATATGGAGTTTGTATTCGTAGGAGACAGACGCCGTTCTGTGTCATTTCCCCTTATAGAGCTCAGACTTCAGGAGAAGTTTTTGTATCTGTTCAAACTTGGTTTTTTTTCCTTCATCTCTTATTTAAGATAAGAATTTAAGATATTTTCCTGTGTCTTTTGTAAAGTAATAAAGAAGTTTTAAGATAAAATGATATAAGCTGTTTAACAGGAAACGTGCTTGAACTTGTAAATAGCGGGGTGTCCATTACAGTAACTGTCTGACTGGTGTGTTTATCGTTTTTGGAGACGTGTTTAAACTTTGTAATTAAAAAAAAAAGCCCCATTTGTATTTATATTTTACAAAAAAAGTTCCTTTAAAATAAATGGCAATAAAAGAGAATCTCCAACTCCTACTGTGCCCTGTCTTTCCATTCACAGGTCTAGTATTTGTGAATTTTGCAATCTCATTTCCTCAGATAAGGGTTAAGAGCAGTTTTATCTTTGGCTGGTGAGCTTGTTTAAGTTATGGTGTACAGACGTCTTCATGGAACCACCAAGTATTACTCCAGTCAGTGAGTCCCTACAATGGGAATGTGTCACATACGACTACCATTTAACACCATATTGTAACCTAAAATGTGACAAATACCCAACATGTAGGTTAGATACATTCCATACACATAGGCAAACCGGAAACGTTTCAAACAAACATCCATCATACCATTGGTTATTCCTTATATTTAATTTTATGTACAAAATTGGAAAACAACATTAACTTCACAAGACACTGTAAAATGCCCCAAAATGAAATGAAAAGCCTTCATTACGTCTGACTGGTGTATTGGTTCATCCGAGGACACAAAACTCATATTAAATTATAATATGATAAAATAGTTTAAATTACCTGTTTAAAAGCATGGGTAGGCATAGCTAACCAAACACAGGAGCACTCTCTTTGCTTCCTCTGCCTTTAAAAATGCTAATCGATGTGCAGATACTGCGGTTTTATCACAAAGCGACCAGGTGGCCATTAAGCCCCGTTCTGTGCATCTGCGGACGGCCGAGCCCTTCTCAACGCCACGCGAAATTGCTGCTCGCGCAGACAGCGAGCTGTGAGCTTTGAAGCCTCGCAATGGAATTTAGAAGCCTGGGTAAGAATAATGTGCCCGTCCTATCGGGCGAACGTAACGGCCTCTCGAGGCGTAATTAGATTTGGGTTACCGCAGCAAGCACTGAAATGGATGAGGGGGCAGGCAGGATTGAAGGGGAAGTGAACGCTGATGGTTTAGGCCTTGCTATTCAAAATTCACCATCAACATTGTGATACTATGGGCTCGTAACGTAAAAATGTTCAGATGCCTCAAAAAAGCAGCAGGAATATGTTATAGTGAGAGTAATTCATCATCCAACATCAGAGACTGCAGTCATGCTCCTTTGTCAAAAAATACATCAAACTTTTGGCGAAACGCATCATGGCGTAGGAGCTGGCTCCGTCAAACAGTCGTACATTATATACTTATTAAATTCCTTTGTACGTTTTTATTTGTAGAAAGGCTATGTTTAGTTTTTTCTCTATAATTAACACTAAGCACTACCCCCAATCACTGCTGTTCTGCCCACCGGGGAAACAGATACACTATTCGCAAATGATTTGTTCACATCATATTGTAATGATTAGTTCAATCTTTATGTGGCAAGGCTTCTGAGACCCCTGAAGCTATGATGTAAATAAGAGCAACAATGACAGCTGGATCTAAGGGCGAGGCTGTGTGGTGCAGTCAGTAAATCCAATTTTTATTATTTTTTTTTGTATAACTCGTTTCAAAACCCCCAAGACGCTTTACAGTACACCCTTGCCTCCACCAAAAACAAGTGTCTGGCAACAGAACAGGCAAAGGGAAAACTTCCTATGTGGACCAGATGAGAAGAACCTTTGGGAGGAAACAGAAGTGAGAGTGAGAGCCCCATCCCAAGGGTGTGAATGAGTCAGTCATGACCAATATCAATATCAATCAAAGGTGTCAGGTTATGATGGTACAGTAGGCTGAACATTGACAATGGTGGAGATTGGGCAGTGGCATTCTCAGGGCCTTGAGGCAGATGAAATGGTTAAACAAAACTAAGATCGTACAGTGACGACATTTACATTTGCCTCAAATATTTAGACCATGTCTGATTCCCTTACAGATTTCGACAGGCTGATACACAGAAACAGGACTCTGTGGGAGAAGGTTCTACCACATGTTAAATTTTTACATGTTCTTGGGACTACTAGATAGCCTCCATCTTGAGCAGGAAGTGTCCTCACGGGCTGATGTGAGGGAGGTCACAGGATTATTTCACACACAACACTCTAGTTGTATTTTTTCTTCAACAGGTCATCCATAGGGATCAGTCCTTTCTAACCCTACTGGCACTTGAGACTTGTACCCTTTGCTAACACTTTGATAACCTTGTTCCAACAGAAATGCACTTTGTGTTGTAAGTTGCTCTGGATAAGAGTGTCTGCCACATGCCTGTAATGTAATGTAATGATCTCAGAAATGAGAAAAAAATATCTTTCTTCAATCCTATAAACTGTACAACACTGTAGAGTAAGATAACCCTGCAGTCGCTAATGCCACCAACTGTCATCCCCACCTTTAAGGATCATTACAGTTGGGCATTAAGCTCAGATATAATGATCTCAGGTAATTTCACAAATTCATCAATCACCTAAAATATGAACCCTGCCATGCAGCCCCAGGGGTGCATGACCACCAGTGGAGAACTTGAAAGTTAGAGCACTACTAACAACTGCAAACAGAGACCTTTGCCACAAAGTGGGGTCGAAACAAAGCATTTCGACATAACAACAAAGTATTTGACATAAACAGTATTTGCTTTGTTGCTTACTCGATAGCATTTGCTACAGGATTTCTAAGGGCAACTAGCTTCAAAGCTACTTCCCCTTTAGCAAGTATGACGTTTCCTTTCATCTGTATGTATCCCTGGGAGAGTGTGACCTTACAGTATTCCTGGTCACAGGTGGCACTTGCACATGCTAGATACTGGCCCACTGGGTACGTTACTGTACTGATCAGACGGACTGACCTCAGACACTCTCTTCCTTGAGAATCTAGAAAGGGAAGTTACAATTTGCAAGATCTGGCTTATACTAGAGGTCTGTCACTCTGATTGGTTGGTAAGGTCATTTCTTTTCTAAATGGTCCACAAGGCCATTTTCTGGTATGAATCGCCACTCTGCTGCCTATACATGATCATGACTCTTCAGAAGAAATAACAGACTGTTGGTTTATTTGCCAAGCACATCCCCTGAGGTTTGGTGGCCTTACCTGACATTACATTACTGTCAGGCAAGTACGACTACAGCTTTAAGCTTCTGAGCTTAAATGTGCCATCAGGGAATCCTTCACTGCATAGTCGGTGTAACCTGTGTTATGATAAGGGGATGAATATGATTATCGGTTTGCATTTTAATTGAATTGTGTCCCATGCATCTTGAAAAGGATCAGCAGGGCGGTCGTCCGATTCCCATCGTCACCCTGCTTACGGTTGCCGGGCACGGAAGTTCCTACCTGTCTTCTATCGAATCATCAGAGCGATGGCTGCGCGTTGGGTATTCGGCGGATCTAAGGCGCTGCGCGCGTTTGAAACGTTCGGCTGTCATCCTGGCAGAATGCAAGTCATTTTAAGCGATGCCTTGAAAAGTGCAGCTTCCCTTCTGCGCAGCCCCTGTCTGGACTTCACAGTCGCTTGTCTGGAATACCAGGGAACATTAACACCGGCAGAGGAGGAGAGCTCTGATGGTTCTGGGCCCTGAGGATAACCCCCCGCCCCTTCTGATTTTCAGCTGCAGCTCTTTAGAGGCGTTCAAGCTCGTGTGATAAATATTTCAGTGGGGAAAAAAAAAAAAAAAAAAAAACTTAAGCCATGGCTGAAACCTCTAAATCTGACAAACGCTGGTCAGAACGCTGTAATGAGAGAGAGAGAGAGAGAGAGAGAGAGAGAGAGCGAGAGCGAAAAAAGATTGCGTAGGTGAGACAGTTCACATAATTAGAACGTGTGAGGCATAACGCCTGTCTCGGCAGGGTTAACCGCTCATACATCATTCCGTTCACGTTCCTTCACTCTGCAAAACGCTCCTTGATGCCAAGTCCGCTGCATGTCACTGTCCTTCTATAGCCACAACAAATAAAATCAAACTCGAGAGTCCAAGACAAAGTCAAAACAACCATTTTTATAATGAATTGATCACAAAAATGAGACAAAACGACCTACATGGAGACATGTCTTCATATGCTACACCATTTCAGAGATCGTTCACACAGCGTAACCTCGGGATAACTCTAGCTGATGTCTGCATCCGAGCGAATGGTGTTCCTCACACTCACTTTACCCAAACGCTTTGATGTTCCGCAGAGATGCAGTTCTTTTTAAATCTGATTGGCCTACACGCTACGTGTTTTGTTATTGCATACAAAAAAAACGAGCTGCGGCCACAAGAGTTGACGTCAGGCAAAGCTGTCTGCCTTAAACCGCAGTCATGACTACCACAGGACAGGTTCAGCCGCCAATTACAAAGCCCATTTACCTGCCTGCTGCAGCATGTTCTTAGGCATGCGTGCAAAATATTGGTGTGATGTACTAAATGCCATGCTCAGAAGCGGTTTGCCCGGCAGGAGAAGACGAGGGGAAGCAGATTAGCACCTATCGTGAAGCCTGTGACCACCCCCCCCCCCTCATATGTTCATATGTCATGCTAATAGAGCAGTCTAATCTCTCTCTCGCACTCACACACACACACACAAACACACACACGTGTGTGTGCTCATCATTTCTGACACTGCACTCAGCCTGGAAAGAAAAGCTAAGGGATATTGGTGCTTAGCAGTCTAATGCCCCTTAGAGCAGCTATGGAGATTAGCCTCTTTTTGGTACAGATCAGCCTAAAAAATACCCTCTTACCTAGCCTTACTTATGATGCTACAGTAATTTCAGTGTACTGTGTGTGCGTGCGCGTGCCTGCATTTGTGTGTGTGCGTGTGAGAGAGGGAGAGATTTGACTGCACTATTAGTGTAACATATGAATTTGCATATGTTGTAATGTGTTTGTGTGGAAGGCACTACTTAAAAAAATTTAAAATATTGGCAAAAACACCACTGGCCATTGGGACTAAGACCTGGGCACAGGATTAACAGTTTGTGTTGCAGCTTTTTGCAAAGTCAAAGTCCTCATTTGATTGACAGATTGAATGAAAATGGAGATATGCAACATTTATTTTCTCCCCTCATGGCTAATAGGCATGCTTTCCCTCTCTTGCCTTCCATGTAAGATTGTCCGGCATATTAAAACAAATTACTGTGAATCACCATATTTTATAACATGAGCATATTTGAACCAAAACCTCTAGATTCCATCATGGCAAAAGCAAAGTTTTGCTTTTATTGTGCTTGTCCCAAGTTATGCCTGAATTTGAATCTGAAGTTATGCCTCATTTGACCCATATGATGTGCTCAGAATCTGATCATGGAAATCTTATAAAATGAATTTGATGCAACAATGAACCACTTTCAGAAAAATAAAACAGCAATAATAATATAATTACAAAACAACAATAACAATAACATCATTGTTATAAGTATTAATTATCCTGTTAAAAACTCCAGTTTTATGATATCAAAGCCAAACAGCAGTGGGGAATGGTCTTTAAACAGCATGAAGCAACCATCCTCTTAATTGTCAAGCAACGGATGCTGTCCCGAAAAATACCCCTTTTTTTGGATTTGAGAGGCCCAGATATGTTGAAGCATTCATGAGCACTTGGCTGAAATTCTCAGTCAAAACTTAGATGTGTCAGCTCGAGGGTCATAAATAATCATTATGGCTGTGGCCTACAATAAGCTACAACGAGGCCAGAACCCTCCATTAGTTCTTGTCGTTGCTGCTCTTGTTTCACTAAGTAAGTTCCTGTGGCAGAAACCTTCCAATGCCGAGACCCAGATAAGCTGTTTAGATCCACATGAGCTGATGTCTATGATCCAGAATAACTAAGATTACATTTCAATCATACAATGCAACACAACTGTGACATCATTTGGACTCAGATTTTAAATAATATTTACTGAGTTGTGTAAATAACATGTATGGATCCCAACTGCCAACTACTGTGGGTTCAACATGGAGAAATGATCAAAATAAATCAACAAATGCTCTGATGACATTTTTCATGCCATCAACCAAGGAGGGAGGGTATTGGTGCTCTGACCATATTTTCTCAACCTCCTCTGACATATACCCACACATCTGATTGTTTACCTGCCTGCAGTTTGACTGAGATAGTCGTGGAGGGCGTGCAGTCATCCAAGAAAATAGATGTGCAACTTAATTGGTGGACTGATGGATAAGAAAGCAAATATCACTTGTCATTCAAAATTGGGTCAAAACATACTAAATAAGGTATAAACGCTTGTTCTAAAAAAGAGAATGTAGTTCATGGATAATGATCTGTATCTCTAGATGCTAAAGCAGTAGATTTGGCATGATCAAGTTGAAAAAAATGTAAATAAGTTATTTGAAATGAAATGAATGCTTCAGTATTTGGAAATGGTCAACAGAGCATAGCGTTCAAATGAATGCAAATTAATGTGTGGGGCTGCGCCCTTAGCAGACTGACAATTCTGTCATAGAATGAGTGGCAATCCACTGAAACATATTTCCACTCATGATGAGAACTCAGTGTATGACAGTTTCAGTCAGCTAGGGATGTAACAACCAAGGAGATTGGCTCATGGCCAGCGAAAACTAAAGCTCCTGTAAAAACCCAACAGCTCGCAACAGCAGCTCATCGTTAAAACAGGACACTCCGTTTGGCGTTTACTAGTGAGAAAAAAAAAACAGCCAGCTAAAACACCCCTGCTTTTCAAGTGCACTGAAGCTTGCACTGACAAAGAGGGAGTCGGGTTATCTCATCAAATCGTGCAGCGTCACAGACTGCCACAGCAATAAACAAACATTCAGGGGGTGAAGAATGGAAGCCCAGGCTCAATGTGAAGCCAGAAAGGCTATTATATCATATTAATTTTGGTGGTCAACCTCACGCCCCCATATATGCACTGCAGTACAACAGCTACCTACCTTTAAACCCTCTATAGCATTCGCAACCTTTAAACCCATCTGCAAATCACCTTATGGCCATGTTGTCATCATTGCAGCTGTATATCATCACTTTTCAAGGGGTGCGGGATGAGAGCAACCTTGACGAGAGCTGAACTTCCGCGACCCAGAATGCAGCAGTGCTCATGGCATCACACAACCCTGCTGAGGTCACTTTTGCTGGTGTGTGGTGGATGGTAAAATAGCTGTTACACTGTTAATATGCTGCTGGTGTGTGGTGGATGGTAATGTAGTTGTTACACTGTTAATATGCTGCTGGTGTGTGGTGGATGCGAATGTAGTTGTTACACTGTTAATATGCTGCTGGTGTGTGGTGGATGGTAATGTAGTTGTTACACTGTTAATATGCTGCTGGTGTGTGGTGGATGGTAATGTAGTTGTTACACTGTTAATATGCTGCTGGTGTGTGGTGGATGGTAATGTAGTTGTTACACTGTTAATATGCTGCTGGTGTGTGGTGGATGGTAATGTAGTTGTTACACTGTTAATATGCTGCTGGTGTGTGGTGGATGGTAATGTAGATCTTACACTGTTAATATGCTGCTGGTGTGTGGTGGATGCTAATGTAGTTGTTACACTGTTAATATGCTGCTGGTGTGTGGTGGATGGTAATGTAGTTGTTACACTGTTAATATGCTGCTGGTGTGTGGTGGATGGTAATGTAGTTGTTACACTGTTAATATGTTGCTGGTGTGTGGTGGATGGTAATGTAGTTGTTACACTGTTAATATGCTGCTGGTGTGTGGTGGATGGTAATGTAGTTGTTACACTGTTAATATGCTGCTGGTGTGTGGTGGATGGTAATGTAGTTGTAACACTGTTAATATGCTGCTGGTGTGTGGTGGATGGTAATGTAGTTGTTACACTGTTAATATGCTGCTGGTGTGTGGTGGATGGTAATGTAGTTGTTACACTGTTAATATGCTGCTGGTGTGTGGTGGATGCGAATGTAGTTGTTACACTGTTAATATGCTGCTGGTGTGTGGTGGATGGTAATGTAGTTGTTACACTGTTAATATGCTGCTGGTGTGTGGTGGATGGTAATGTAGTTGTTACACTGTTAATATGCTGCTGGTGTGTGGTGGATGCGAATGTAGTTGTTACACTGTTAATATGCTGCTGGTGTGTGGTGGATGGTAATGTAGTTGTTACACTGTTAATATGCTGCTGGTGTATGGTGGATGGTAATGTAGTAAGTTACACTGTTAATATGCTGCTGGTGTGTGGTGGATGGTAATGTAGTTGTTACACTGTTAATATGCTGCTGGTGTGTGGTGGATGGTAATGTAGTTGTTACACTGTTAATATGCTGCTGGTGTGTGGTGGATGGTAATGTAGTTGTTACACTGTTAATATGTTGCTGGTGTGTGGTGGATGGTAATGTAGTTGTTACACTGTTAATATGCTGCTGGTGTGTGGTGGATGGTAATGTAGTTGTTACACTGTTAATATGCTGCTGGTGTGTGGTGGATGGTAATGTAGTTGTAACACTGTTAATATGCTGCTGGTGTGTGGTGGATGGTAATGTAGTTGTTACACTGTTAATATGCTGCTGGTGTGTGGTGGATGGTAATGTAGTTGTTACACTGTTAATATGCTGCTGGTGTGTGGTGGATGCGAATGTAGTTGTTACACTGTTAATATGCTGCTGGTGTGTGGTGGATGGTAATGTAGTTGTTACACTGTTAATATGCTGCTGGTGTGTGGTGGATGGTAATGTAGTTGTTACACTGTTAATATGCTGCTGGTGTGTGGTGGATGCGAATGTAGTTGTTACACTGTTAATATGCTGCTGGTGTGTGGTGGATGGTAATGTAGTTGTTACACTGTTAATATGCTGCTGGTGTATGGTGGATGGTAATGTAGTAAGTTACACTGTTAATATGCTGCTGGTGTGTGGTGGATGGTAATGTAGTAAGTTACACTGTTAATATGCTGCTGGTGTGTGGTGGATGGTAATGTAGTTGTTACACTGTTAATATGCTGCTGGTGTGTGGTGGATGGTAATGTAGTTGTTACACTGTTAATATGCTGCTGGTGTGTGGTGGATGGTAATATAGCTGTTACACTGTTAATATGCTAATTGTTGTCATCATAATGCTTAACCTTTTTCAAGGAATTAATTCTATTGTGCCCTCATTAGCAATACGACAGAGGCCCCCATGGCAGTTAGCTGCAACTTCTACATCCAAACTGACACTAAGCCTCAAGCAGTTAAGCAGAAGCACACTGCTACAGCAACAGTCGCCCTCCATGAAGCCTCATTCAGTGTGTTGCCGACCCTATGGCCAAGCAGACACGACTATGGCTGCCTTCATGTCACACACATCTGCATTGCCTCAGATAGAGCATCAACAGGTCAAACAGAGAAAGTGACAGTGCCAATTTGCAAAGAAGGCTGTAGACAATTTCAACAAAATGACCTCTTCCATATGACAGTGACATTATGCAAGGGAGGTCTGAATTGCCTTCAAGATAAAGAATCAATTTAGATTTACATTGCAGCTAGATTTAAATAAATGTCTATGCAAGAAATATTCCTTAAATGTGTGTATGTTTTTTTTGGATTGTGTCTCACAACTTCTACTAGATTTGTCATCACTCTGTTCATGACAGTCGATCATATAATTCACTTTTTATTTTTCTGAGATTGAGTAAATATATTGTATGAAGTTAATTTTCTTTGTGACTGGATATCTTGTTCCCATTCCACTGTTACTTTTTTTTCCAAGCTGGATGCAAACTGTTCAACAAAATTGTCCAGGTTAGCTCTGCGCAGCCAGCGATGTGTGGCACGGACCTCCTGTCTGCGATCCAGCTTTAGCTGTGGTGCAGCGAAAGCAGCCAGCACATCATTAAAAGATGTTAGTACCAGCTTTAAAGGGACTCCTGCGCATTGGCTGTTAGACGAGAAAATGAGGCTGTCTTAAACAGCCGCATCGGAACACTGTCTGCATTTATGTGAATGGCACCGAGGCTACATCGCAAACCCAATTCAACGTCCAACTGATCAGCATCTTAACTTGAGCGATTCTGCTTCAGAATCGGCCCATAGCTTTCAGACCCTTCTTGAAGCCTGTTTGTTCTGAATGAAGCCGCTGATACCCATTATAATGGGACTGGTCTTGCAGGCAAGACTTCTTACAGTTGATGTATGTTTAAAAACAATTCATACCCTTCGGCTATCCTCTATCAGGAATATTTACACGTCTATTTTGGCATCAGTAACACAAGCCAAGAGCACTGTGATTTTGATCCAAAAGGCCATTGAATCCCATTAATAGCAACTTGATTAAAGAGTGCAGATGAGCAGTTGAGAGTATACAGCAGAAAATGCATGGATGCAAGAGTGACGAGTGCTTTAACTGCTTCATTACTCCCTAAGACAGCAAGGATCTCTCATTATGACCCAGACCTTTTGACCCCAACATTTTTCCTCTAATGATCTTTCTACCAAAGGGATTTGGTCTAACAATTGCTTGTTGTGAGAACAGAGAGTGAATAAAAGAAATGGGAACAAGGGCATAGCAACTTCCAATGGTCCGAAAAGCCAGGGATGAATGGTGACTTACCTTAGCTATAGGAAACTTCTCTTCTGTCTCCCACACAAGTCTTCTGGCTACTTCCACAGCCTGAACACCGCTTCCTGTATCTTCATTTAAGGCGCAGTTTATTTTTTTTTGAAAGATGAACAAAAAACTTCAAACAAAATGCAAACGTGCAGCTCTATGAGCACTTCAAATGGGTTTTAAAAACACAAAAAAAGAGAAGAGGAAAGTTTCCTCTGTGTTACATCATGGCACCTAACTTCAGGCAAGGTCATGCCTTCTCATCTCTCAGAAGGGAAGTGTTTGTGACCCAAAATAAACCATTAAAAGTGTGCGTTTGTGAGTGCTACACGTTAGCCGCTAACCTGTAACATTATTAATTTAAAGGCAGGTGGCCAGTTTGCCACAGGCTTTCAAAATAAACTGTGATTGACAAGTTTTACATCACTGAAAGAGACATAGCTGCTTCCCTTAAAACGAGCCTGAACATTTTGGTCAGTGTCACAGTCAGTAACCCTTGAACCAGGCACCTATAGCGTTCAATATGAGGCAACCTCAGAGATACATGAAACGCTAGATGTGGCTTTTCCCTAAAAATGTATGTCATTCTTAATACCCAAAAGGATAATTGTTTGATTGGATAAAATTAGCTTCATTTAGCTAGTTTGCTTGCAAAGCTTCATTTTCAATTTTATACATTTTGGAATTTCAGATTCATTGCTATAATAACTCAATTTCGGCACCAACACTTTACTCGAATTAAAGATAAATTCTGCAGTATAAAATGCTGATGTTTAAATTATTAATTATAGACCTAATTATATGAATAATTTCATAACATCTGCATGGTGATTTCAGATTGACAGGGTATTTCATTGTGTTAGTTATCAAATCCTTTCTGTGAAAGCACAATTATAGGTAAGGCAATGGTTTTTGGTGTTCTTAGAATATGAACTTTCCAGCATCTTCTAAACATTTATTCCATCACTAATAATAGACACAATGGGCCCCAGCTGTTTGCTCGCCACATTCTTCTTAGCTTTCTATTAGCCGAAAGTATATGCTTGAAAAATAAATAACTGAAAGGATTGTGGATTTGCGGCTCCTAGAATAACGCTTAAGTGCGATGGTTCAGAGGTGAGCAGACTCCGTAGCCGGAGCGTTCACAGAGGAGATCGGCCATTCCTCAGATGACCTCGGTACGGGCTGCAGGACTGTCTCAGCGCTGCTGTCAAAACAGCGCGAGAAGATTAATGTCTCCACTACATCACAGTGGGTGGCTGTTTTTGTGTTTCAGCTTGTTTGTGCACGTACGCATGCATACTCATTATAATCCACCAATTCTAGATGCATTTAAATGTTCAACTTAAAAGTTCGGATAGCAGTTATGTAACCTAATTCTGGCAGAATTGGGAGAGTACTCATTTTTAGAACCAAATCACGACAATTTCAATATGTATGTAGTTTTGAATCACTGTGATTTTGTGGTCTCAAAATAACTACCTACGAGTCGTTTTACCTGTTTACCAGCATCAGTACAGGTATTCTCCCCTACATACACAAATTTGGTACGTCCTTTACTTTTGTGTAACTCCTTTTAAGCACTCGGTACACAATCTGTCCACAAATCTGTGCTGCCTTGCTACAAAAGGGAAAATCACCCATAAACTGAACAAGCAGATTTTTATTTCTTCATACCTAAACTTTAATGTCCATGAATATCTGTTTACACATTTTAATTGATCTGTGGATGACATCGGTAAAGTTGGCTAGATAAGTAGATAACCAGGGAACATTATGATACCCATTATAATGAAATACTGAGCAGACATCTATCTGGAAGGATATTCAGGGAACCTAGCTAGTTAGGAAATGTGAACTGTACTGCATTAGTCACATAATAGGAATGATTTATTTCTAAATTTAGATAAAAGGGGAAAAAACAACTTGAATCTGTGAAGTATTTCAGCTTAAGGGGAAACTCTTTTTCTCATGTGTACCACATTTACAAAAGTCAAAAGGGTTATGGAAGATATGTATAAGTTTACTCTGATTCATGAAAACAGAAAGGTCACTTTCATAGGGCATTTAAAAGGTGGAAGGATAGCCTGCCTTGAATTTGCAGGAATTCGTTCAGCACATTTTCACTTTCACTACCTTGTGTTGTCAGGGCTCATTAGTGTTTCTACTCATTTCCAAGTAACAATGTGATGTACCACAATGATTTACCTTGTATATTTGAGCTAGGACAGTTTAACAGTAGGGCTGTCTTTGAGGCTGGTCTGACTGTTACAGCTACCAATACATTCTGTACAGAATTTGTCACAACCCAAGTGACAGGACCCTTTGTGTGATATTGCATCAGTGTTTGCACAACCAGATCACTGTAGCTTTGTCCACCGGGCCAGCCTAAACAAACACCATTTACACCAACACTAAACAACCTTCTGGAATGAAGCTTTATTCCACTTAAATGACTAATTTTATGAGGTGATTTGATCTAAAAATAAATTTCATGCAATCAAAGAAATCACTGCCATCGCAAGTGGGTAACCCTGGTCCTGAAGAGCAAAAAGGTATTCTGGTTTTTGCTGCGACCCAGCAATAAATGAATCTATTGCTGATTTTAAGGTGAATTAGAATAAGGTGAATCCAGATTCAAGTGGCATCCTTTTCTTGACATCATCAAAAATATTCAACTGGTGAGGATGTATGTTCATCTATATTTTACAGATGAAACGTAGCTATCCTGTTCAAGTTACTGAGCAAATGAGGGGTTGTTCCAACTATACCAGTAAAATACATCATCGAATTAACTTACCTTTTTGAGTGTTTTATTAAAATAATAGAAAAACAGGAAGTAAAACTGGCGGGAGATCAATAATTCTTATAGCAGTATGCCCTTGTTTTAAGTGGCAAAAGACCCTTCACAAAGGCTAAACTGTTCCTCTAAAAGGACAGAGAAAAATAATGGCATTACTGAGTTTATGAGAATTTCATAAAATAGGCAATATTAAGGAACCCATGAGTAAACATCCTAAGTCATATCTGAGCTGGGTTTTTTTTTTTGGGGGGGGGGGGGGTTACGGGGAGGGAGTGCTTACTTAATTAAAAATCAATTAGATGACATTAGCGGAGGTAATTATTCTCCCCCTCGTCAGAGGCATTGTAGCGCGGGCTAATCCCCTCCTTATCTATTAGCGGTGACATTGAAGGCAGCCGACCACAGTGTCACATTCCAGCGGAGGGGAGAGAGGCGCGGGAGAGATGGGACACATCTGTCACAGGGAGGATGTGCGGAGTGCACCCAGCTAGGGGTGGGGGGGTGGCGAGGAGGAGGTCGCAGCTTTATTGCAGCTGTCAGGGGCGGTGTGTGTGTGTGTGTGTGTGTGCGCGCGGGGAGGTGGGGGCCGCTCGTGAAAGAGAATCACACGTTTCTAGTTTAAGGCCTGAGAAAAGCGGTCCCCTGTGGATTGAATAACCTCTAAACTAATTAATTCGGGGGGCCGCCTTTCAAGGCTCCGCGCGTTTCCGGAGCGCCGCTGAGCGAAGGGGTAGGCGTTCGCCTGCGATTTCAGACAAAAGCGGGGGAGCCCGACTGAAAGGATCACATTATTCCTCGCCGCGGAGGAAATCAGAGACTCCGGGATCGGGGCGGCATGTTGTAAAAGAGACACGTTGTGTTCTGCGAGGTTATTACTGTTTAAATGTATGCGTGCACGTTGGGGGGTGTTAATTTAGGCTTGGGGGGCATCAGAGAGAGCAAGATGAATTCAGGACAGTGGAGCTCCCACTGTACAAATCCCTTCAGGACGTTCACAGCAGTGACTACAGTGGGAGTTACTTAAACATCATCACTCATGAATAAGGGGTTCCCCAAAGTTTTGCTCTGCTAAAAATGACATGTGAGGACATTTACGGACTTGCACTTCTCTTCCTGGGCCAGGGATGAAGTCATTCTCTTGAAATCCTGCAGTTTGAGGACTTGCCTATTTAGGAACAACCCAGCCTCTTAGGACCTGAAGACGTGTGCAACAATGGTCTGGCAACCAAAGGGATCAGGTCAAACAAAGACGTGTGTGTATGGAGAGTGCACAAAAGAAACAAAAACAAGGGCCTGGCAACTTCCTCAATCCAAGCGGGGAATAAGCAGCTCGTACACACAGAAACATAGCACGTACATGGTGGTCCATGATTTGTTTTCCTGAGTGTGTGAAATCGAAGTTAGTGGGGGGTAGTGCTTTGAGTTATACAAAAAAATATAGCGAGATTAAACAATGTAACCTTTCTTATTTATTTAGAAATATAATTACAATCTACCGCTACTCTCTATAGCCACTATAAATACATTTTTTAGAGGAATTTAATAAATAATGTCAGTTGGATGAAATGTACGCCTAGACCTACGGCTAGACCATGATGAGTTCTGTTAAAAAACCAGCTCTGATGAAGGTTTTTTTTGATACACAAGAGAATTTTTTTGGCAGATGGCATGGCACTAGGTCTCTGTCAAGCTTCAACGCATTGCTCTCACTGAAGCACACGAATCCAATTGTGTTTCTAGAGCATCCAAAATTCCTGTGTGTACGGTCCCAATGTTGTACTCATCCCACCCGTAAGAAGCTGCACCAGTGCCCATGCCAGTCCATTCTTCAGGCCACTTTCATGAGCCTAGCGCTGTTTATTTTTTCTCCTGTGTGAGGCAGTTTGCTTATTTGATATGCAGAAAACATAAAACAAAACATTTTTAAAAACTCTTATGTAACTCAAATCAACCACCAAAAGAAAAATAAAGTGTTCGAATGGACCACCTTTCTCGTCGTACTTCGCCTTCCTGCTCCTGAACGTCCTCGACTGTCCTCTTCTTTTTCTAGGTGGGGTCACAGCTTCATCACCTTTAGGAACAGAAGTACATGATTCAGAATAATGCAAAAACTGTGTGCTTGTGTTTGCTTGCTATGCGTGAGACCTGTAGCCCATAGTAACTACCTAAAAACTGTTCTTTCTTTTCATACACATGCACATGTTCAGCGAGCTAAACAGCTACCTGGCTGTAACATCTATATCGGAAGCCACCTAGCTGGCTAGTTTACATTAGCTACCAACCTTTTAGGCTTCTTTATTTTCTATCAAAAAATACCTGCAAGCCATCTATACTGAGTAGAATATCAGCATTAGCTACAAAGTTGATTAACTTTGAAGTAAGTTTTTATTCTGAAGCTTGGGGTTGAGCCATGCGCCACTTGCACTCAAAAACCCTGTTTTGTCTCAGTGATTAGCTAGCTAGCTGGCTGGCTAACATAACCCTGTCACACGGCTGGGGTCAGACATTCAGTTTGTGAATCTCAGCCTCAGGTAAGGGAAGCAGGTCACATTTGTTCGCAACACTACTGCAAGATCAGCTAACAGCAAAGCAGCTAGCTCACAACCACAGAGCCTCGAGACTACAGTTCATTTCAGACAGTGTTCACTTGCTTTCTGATTCTGTTGGATCAGCTGGGAGCTAATTCTGGGACCACACTGGAGCCCAGACCACCTCACATCCTGACTGGATGGTAGAATACTACCTAAAAAGTTACTAATTAGACAACGCTATCCATTCCCTGCTAAATTCACAAAGGATCATGTATATTACATTGCATGTGCCCGTAAAGAGACGAAGATTGATCGACTGAGCCCTGGCTGGAGCTACATAGGCACTGTGAATGGGTGAACACCCTGAATGATCATAGGGGCCCAGGGCTTGACAAGGGCCCAAAAAAATGTTCGAAAATGTCATCAGCATGATAGGGGGTCCCAATGTCATATTTTTTCATGGGGCCCATGTTTCCTGGAAGCAACCCTGCCCAGCCCAAGCAAGGTCAATACACTTATTGACACTCTGCCGCAGGCAATGGTTAAACGGGCCGATTTTGAGACAAAATTTACATTTGATTTAATTGAAAAGTGGCAGGAAAAACTGCCTCATCTCACTGAAAACAACTCCCAATCCCCATGATATTGTTTTTGTGTTCCAGCTTGAAATTTGAACACGAGGTCAGAAGTACCACAGGGAAAAAGAAAAACAAAGTTCGCTATTGTTTGTCATGCCCTAAGAACAAGCCCGGAGAAGTCCCACTTCTAATCTTTCAGCCTGCCTCCAAGTATAAGAGTGCACTGAGGCAAGTGTTAGTTTTAGCTGTGCTTCTTCCTGTCGGAAATCAAAAGCTAGACCCCCCCCACCCGCCTCTACCCCCCCCCACCCCCACCCAAGGTGCCACACCTCGTAGGCATTCAAAGGTTCTCTCGTGCCAGGGGAAGACGTTATGAAGCATCACGCACGCACAAGCGCTCGTGTCGGAGTCACGCGCTCTCCGGGAGGCACCGCTGATCCAGCCATCTGTTCTCCTAGTCAAACGCTCACTCGCGGCAGCGGCTTAACGGCTGCGAATTGGAACAGAGAGGTTTTTTTTTTTTTAAACGAGAGATTCAGGCGGGGCTCAGATAGCGGGAGCGGTAGACTGACTCCGGGCGGGTCGGGTTGCAGGAAGTTCTTTGCACGCAGCGGCGCCTGGAGCAGCCGCTATTAATCAGGCGGCTCCACCTGCAGATCGTTATGGATCGCTTACAACAATCTACACAGAAACGCCACCCCGCCCCCGGCCTTGCGGGGCCTCGCAATTTCCCCTAAAAAGAAGCTCCACGCTGCATTCACCCAGCATAATTACACAAAACAGAATTTTTTCCCCTGGCCTCTTTCCAGCGCTGATCAGTTATGCAGGTTTTTCTAGAGGGCCAGTTCTTTTAACCAAAAATGTTTGAGTTAGACCTATCTCCTTTTAACTGACCAAGACAGCCAGGTCTTCTTTTCAGCCTTTTTGTTTTATTGCTGACATATTTGCCTGTCAAACATGGCTGCTTGTCTTGGTTAGCCGAATGTGTATCAAGCTAACGAAACAGAACCCTTTATAATTATTTGGCAATGTACATCAAAGACAGAGGAGAACTGAGATTGTAATTAATCTGGGCCTAATATTACAAAAAAAAACATACATTTTCTTTAAACTCAACCACAATCCACGCCTCTGGTTGGCCACGTTCTCCCTCCTTTGTAAGATGGTCTCTCCTTGAGGTGCTTGTGAAAATAATGAATCAGCAGGTGCTTTTTGTTTCCTGTCAAAAATTAGTCATTAACATGGGAGTGTTTTGAGAAATTTTCTTTCAATGACCTGGCATTGAAAAACTTTAAAACAAACTGAGATAAAATCTGATTTTGTGAGCCTTTACAGAAATACAGAGTGATACATCAAAACTGCTCCAACTGCATGTCTAACCCTGTCATTCTGAGGTCTTTATCAGTAAGTTAGTGTCATTAGACCATGGCTGGGACTCAATCAAGTGCACTCAGTCATATGCACAGGGCATATGCAATTCAGTTAAACAGACTTTACAATTCAACATAAATTTGAGTATTTCCTATTTTATTGGAGGTAGGGAAGCATGACCTTCGGAATGTATTATTTATAGCATATAGGCCACCCTAAAAAGATTTACGTCTGTTTGGATCGACTTGCACATGCTATTAAAGACAGTAAGTCCAGGGTTCAGGGTCCATATCTTTGCCAACGCCTTATATGTAAACGTTTATGGCCAATGTGTAGCTGTCTGCGCCATCACCGTTTATGCAACTGCGATTTAACATTGACCCAGACTCGCATTGTGCCTTTGATTTTGCAGCATTTATGTCCTCGGTTCTCAGATGTCTTTACCACCAACGTCCTTTTTTGTCTATATCTACTGGATATATATTTTTTAAAACGTCTTTACCACCTATGTAAAACCGACGGTGCAGCTTTACCACGCCGCCAAACGGACCGGCTTCGCCCCCGTAGGGCTTTGTGTGCACCGACTGCGCTCATAAACACCTTCGTGCTTCTTGGCTCGGAGAGCAGTCAGCACTGTGTTACCACTGCGCTCCCGCGATTTATCTGTGGCAGGCTTCGGAGAAGGCGTTATAGTGTGAGAACCGCTGAAGATACAGAGCCCCCTTCCACCACCCCCTCCCTCCTCGCTTTCTCACTGTCGCTAGCGCCGACTCCACGGTTGAGGCGAATAAATTAGGCTGCTTTGAAAAGCTGCAGCTGCTGCCCGTAGCAGCCAAGACAGACTGACTCCTCATGTTTTTTAGGGCAGAAAGAAAAACACAGAATTGTGATGTTGTGAGTGTTTATATGCAAAAAATATGGCCCGCATTTCATTCCATTTAAAAACGATTTCATTAACAAATGCTGCGGTACCACTAATGATCAAACACGAACAATAATACTCAAATTTACTCCAGACAGAAAATGTCAGCAGAACCACAGTCTGGTCGTTATCTAGCATTTTCCTGTATTAACAATGGTCTTGGGTTCTCTATAATATACACATGGTATCCAATTTAAAGGTCAAACACTAACAATTTCAATCAATATATGATTCAAACTATATAAATTAGTGTGTTTTGGTATTTTCAGAGTTAGAAATAATTCTTAGTTCTAGATCCGACCAAGATATAGCAGTCATATTTTTGGTCATGATCTTTTTTTGTATTCAGGTACAGTTTTCACACAGTTTTCATATTTTGATGGGAAGTTTGCCTTTGGAAAGTCCACTTCTGTGTTCTGCAGCAGCTGAGAAGAATTTGTGCTGGTTTCCATCCAGTCTGCTCGATCACTGGAGGAACACAGGGATGTGAAGCCTGACTGGGGGCCTGTTCAATATGAAGCCTTCCAGTGAAGCTTAAACA
The DNA here is from genome assembly GCA_022829145.1 of Albula goreensis. Classification (NCBI taxonomy): domain Eukaryota; kingdom Metazoa; phylum Chordata; class Actinopteri; order Albuliformes; family Albulidae; genus Albula; species Albula goreensis. The sequence continues at coordinate 33,620,221 of CM040745.1, forward strand.
TGGGAAACATTTTGTGTCGCACACCGTCAGAGAGGTGAGGTTTTTGCAGCGTCATCTGTCGTTTCTTGTTTTGGATTCGACTTTCTGGGCCTTCTCCTGATTTTGCCTTGGCTAGGGGGGAACAGCATTTTTCAACTTCCCTCACAGACTCGGCTCCACTTACTATTTCTACAAAAAAAAACCTAAAACAAATGAACTAACCAACACCTCAGACAAATGGAGTAGTCCAACAAGGTGCCAGCCCTTGATAGCGTCCTTAACATTGATCTTGCCAAAAAGAGAAAAAAAGCAATTTTCTACCAATTGAGAAAGCCCACATCTACTTGGGTTGTGACTGAGATTACCATGCCCATTTCAGTTTTGTTTTCCCTCACTTTCAACATATAATTTACCCTTTCTTTTGGCACTGGCCTCCACTGCCAGCTAAAGCTACGGTGATTTTGCTAAGATATTAGTAGGATGAAAAGGGAGGGGTCATTACAATGTGTGATCCCCATATTTCTAAAACGTCTAGATAAAGGCTTTAAAAATGTTGTATATAAAATAAAAAAGCCACTCCAAATAAAATGACATTCTTTTTAAATGGAAGTTCACACACTTATCCCCTTGCAGCACCTCACTTGCAGATAGGTTACTCGAAGCCTTCATGAAGGCAATTGTATCACATCCGCAATGAATAAAGCCAAGTGCCGTCTCATGACAGCCTCAATCAATACTCTCTTTGGTTGGGTCCTGCGCCTCTGATGAAGGACGAGATTATGACTGCGGCGGAGATACCTGTGACAGTCGGCGGAATGCTGACAGAATCACAGGAATGCCTGAGATCGACCTGCCAGGCATTTCCATTCATTACGAAGTTATACACTGCCACAAAGAGGGTTTGTCTCTCTCCAGCTCATGCCATGAATACTGTGCAGAATATGAATACATGAATCCAGTACATGAATACTGAATATATAACATATGCAAACAGCATGCTTGTATATGTTATACATATAAACACCATTTCGTAGACCAAAGATATTGATTGGATACAGACTGTATTATTGCTATTGTTATTAGTAGTAGCAGCAGCAAAAGGAGATTGAGGAGGAATGTGAGCTGTAGTAGTCTTTTATTTATTTAAATATTTTAATATGTGGTCCAATTTCAGGGAGTGTATCTAGAACCAAGCTCTTACTGGTCTCTTTTACAACTTTTTTCATGATTACGCTCCCAAATTTCTACATCGTACCTATCCACATTTTTGAATGTATAGGCCCAGACAAAAGCTTGCCCACTTGTGGGAAATAAAGGCTATACCGTGATAAAACCCATTCATAGGAATGCAAGGTCATTCACAGAATAGAAAGTCTAACCTCTGACCTGTTCACTTGACCCCTTGCGTTTTCAAACGCCTGCGGAAGTGAGGACGGCGGTCTACACAGAGAGAACAAACGAGTCTCGCCAGACCTGTTGCCATAGCAACACATAAGCGTCCCAGAGGAGGGATAGACGCGGGCAAAATTGACTGCTGCTATCACAAAACAATCTCCTAAAGTAACAGAGGCATGGTCAAAAAGTAATTATCTCAAGCAATTTTGTGAGCTTAATGGATGTTTAAGCAAAAGCATGAATCATGACCAGCGAGCGAAGTGCCAACTTTCAAGATCAAACACCTAAACATCACCATGAAGGACATCCCGAGGTACAAATCTGCTGTGCATGGTTGTTTTCCCATACAGTGTCCAGACTGTCCTTCCTGGATCTCTTCCATGCCACACACTCTCATACTTAAATTCACTCTTACATGCTCACGAAACGCCTATATCGTGTAAGCTCGCTAGAGACTGCTCAGTGCATAAAAGATGCGGGTGCCGCAAATCTAGCTTTCTAAAATGAGAACCACGCAATTAGGAGGGGGGTGAATGCAATAAATATATGTATGACTTGTCAGGAGCTTCTATAATAACTGTAACCCGCTGCTAACGAGACTGACACGCTAAAAGGAGAAAGCTGATATATATAGCCTAATACTACCCTTCAGATCTCCTCCCGCTCTACGCTCCCGTCACCACTCTCCAATCAGGGGCTGGATGCATCCGCTCTTCGAGAGACCGACTTTCCCTCTTCAGTCTGTAAAGAGCCTGACAATAAGCTCTGCGGTCAGTCCATATCCAGCATGGAGGTAAGGGGAGTCCAGTAATTGAGAATCTGGCTGGAAGTTAAGTCTGCCTCCTGTCTCCAGGACTCCTAAGGCGGTCTTAAAACAAACCAGGTAGTACAGGCAAATTGAAAATACAAGTGCAGATTCCAAACATAAGAGCATGGAAAAAAGTTTTGTAATTTAAAACACAGACTGTATGAATGAATTGCACATGTAATATCCTGATGTTCTACTTAGTTTCAAATACAGAACCTGAATTTGGCATTCAGTAAAAATAAGGATTACGCAGCCAAAACATGCCTACAAGAATGCACAGCTCATTGTACACCTTGTCATGGATGGGGTATGGCAGCTCAAGACCTGGCTGAGTTTGAGTCATACCAGTGAAAAAACAAGAGGCTGTGGTAGCAGTGGGCAAGGGTACAATAACACTGGGACATGGAGGACTGAGAACAACATTGCCTAGCCAGATGAATCCCGCTTCCTACTGTTGTGTTCTGATAGGTGCACTGGTGTCCACATGGGCCAACACCCATTTTTGGCACTGGTAAGACCTTGTTGAGCCCTGAAGAACTCAGGATATTTTGAGGACAAAAGGGGGACCGACACACTAATAGGTAGGTGCGCCGAATATAGTGGCCACACAGTATACATAATGAACTTGGAGGTTGATCGATCATTTTTTGACTGCGGCTTTAAACAAGATTCAGTTTTATAGCAGCCAAAGAGTGTTAAAACATACCCAGAGTTCAGGTAAGTGCATCTCCACTGTTGTGGGTGAATGTGTATTCCTCTTTGTAAACTTCTCAGTACACATGCACAAGCACACCCCCCCACACACACACAAATGACTTACTTCGCATTGAAGTCAACAAGGTGGCGGATCAAACAATAGCTGAGGGAAGGGGAAAAGCAACAGGCCTTTCGACAATAAAGTGCTAGTCCTCCCCGGAGCACCTTGCTAATATGCGAAAGCGCCTCGTCTCTGCCATCGAGTCAACCAGGCCCGCCCTCCTAGAAAGAACATCCCGACGTCTCGCGCGCTAACGAGCAGTTCCCGTTGTTAAAGAGGAAGTTTACGAGCTCGCGCTGTCGCCCACGAGCTCCCTGCAGCCGGTACGCAGAGATTTCGCACAGTCGGAGCAGAACCTCTCAAAGCATTAAATTTACTGCTTCCTGCTCAGTCGTCAGGTTCTCCATGGCTGGCAAGCTGCAGGCTTTCGATTTTCAAATTTATTTTTTTTCTGCGCCGTTGCCGTGGCTGCCAGTTGCTTTGTTTTAACCTGTGTTATATTGGGCCGCGGCTGTCTCTAATCTCGCCGGACCGCTATTAATCATTTTGTCATGGGAGACCGTGCCTTTTTTTCCCCCCTCCCAATGCTAGCTCTGAAAATTCGTTCAGAGGCGAGGCCGGTTTGTGGCAGGCGCGCTGCACGCTGACACGCCAGGGGCCGCGAATGTTAAATTGTATCCAATTACCGCACACGCGGCGATAGGGGGGGGGAAATAATTCTTTCCGTATGACAGCGAGAGATTCGATTATTCTACGCGCAGCGCGGCCCTTATACCAAGTTAATAACATCTTTGAGCACGCGAAAATCCCCGCGATCGTACAGATTGGGGATTTCTTGTCTCTCTGTGTACATCAAAGGACAGGGTGAATGACGAGCCCAAGCGAGAGGGGGGCCGCGTGTCCCTTGCCTCGCCTGCTGTGCTACGTTTTTACAGGCTTATGTACCTGCACACATTCATTACCAAAACAAATATAAATGAACCTCAAAGGAAAATCAAGGCTACATAAGTTTTCATGTTCATTGTTGTGACTCTGAACTTGTATTTGATTTAAAAACAACATTTAAAAAAATCCCATGTCAGTATCTCCATAAAGCCGATAAGAGATTTAGGTGGAAATAAAAAACAGATGAGGCGTCTCTGTTTTTCATTTTTGTTTCTAAGAGATAAAGCAGACGGTGAGATCAGATACTGTACTGCGGCAATGGAAGCCTGACGATCGTGCAGAGGCGCTGTGAAGTCGGGGTCCTTGTGCGTGTGAAACCAGGTTATGTGTGAATTATGAAGGTAATGAGGTGAGACCGGAGGCGGGGCGGCTGAGGGGAAGGTCTCAGGGAGGGATTCGTTTGCGGTTGGAAACCTACACACGTGCGCACTTGAAAAGATCGCATCTCTGTGATGCCTGTGCTCCCCCATGTTGTCCTTAGGCCATAACTGCGACAGTCCACAAGAGGATAGTGTGACTGCGAGGCAGACCCCAAAAACAATTAAATAAATTGGGGAATGGGGGAGGGAGGGGAAGCCAGCTTTAAGTTTTTCTTTTTATTTTTTGATGTTTTTTTACTTCTGTTGACATGACAACGCATCTCTTGAATTGCTGCAGAACACAAGGATGTAATAGGGATCCCGGAGCTGCTGATAGGATTTGGGAGAGAGGAGGAGGGGGGAGAATTTCTGACTTTTAGATGAGAGAAGGGCTGTACTGAGACCAGGGCAGAGCCCTGGGGGGAGAAGTGAAGGGGGCGGGGGGGGGCAGTGAAGGTATTTGGAATCACGCAGCCTGCCTAGTTTGAGCGCTTGCCCCGTGGCAGTGAGTGAGGGAAGTGGAGGGCCAGGCATGAGCATTTGGAATCAGGGATGGGGGCTGTAGGGGGGGTTTCCACGCTCAGCTGAAGCCTTACATCGCACTGACGGCCCTGTGGGGGAAGGGGGGTGCGGCCTCGACGCTCTGCCACCCCCTAACAACCTGCCAATCACGTGGCAGCTGCGGCGGCTGACAGGTCGTCAAGGTGTCTCCCAGCGGGGCTGCGTCTGGCGCTGCGGCAGCCGCCACGGCACTTCAAAGACAGTGAGCGAGCCAGCGGGTGTGCTTTTGGGGGGGTGGAAATGAGCCAAGACAAACCCACCTTTACAAACCCCGACCCCCTTACAACCACCCCGGCCCCCCCCCAGGGCCACCACACCTAAAACCTTGGCTGGGTCAGAAACCTGAAACGTAGACTCTGTCAGTGCCCACGTCCTGCTATTCACTTCATAAACAACACTGCATAACTATTCAAGAGCTGGAGCACAGCATTTTCATAGCGAGAAAATATCAACGTGCGCAAACAAAAAAACAAACAAACGTGTGTGTAACCTTACGCAACAGAACAAGGAAAGTATGCCTAAAAGGGTCTACAAGGCGGTAGAGGATAAAAGCAAATTATTGTGAGGTTTTTTCCTTCAAGCAACTCAGCTTCAAATTACACACTTTTCCCCTCTCGCTCTCTCCTTCTCGGAGATGCGTCCTCTGTCGGCCTGATGGCCCAGCGCTAGCGCGGAGAGTCGCGGTTTTAAGGCATTAAATATAAAGAGGGGAGAGAGCATAATGGAGGCTGACAGCTCGTCTCCAGCGTCTGCCTGGCGTTCCTCCCGTGCGGCCCTCTGCGCGGACTGTTCCCTGTGGGCTCTCCCCCCCTTTCCCACCCTCTCTCCCTCCTTCCTTCCCCCCAGCGCACACACACATCCGCTGCCCCCCCTCTCCGATTCCTCGCTGAGTCCGGGGGAGCCGAGCAGCGAGTCGGCATGCTGGCGTCCATGCAGTTGGAGGCCTGCCCCTTGTTAGCCGGGAGCGTAGCGTAGCGAACCCGCTCCCCGGCACGGAGACAGGAGCGCGGCCAGCTGTTAGGGATGGGCCAGAATACAAAACGGGTCAGCGCCAGGTCGCTCTGGGCTCTGGGGAGCTGCTGGCTCTAAAGAGACCCTCTCCCCCTCCTCTCCCCCTCCTCCCCACCCTCACCCCAACACAGTGCATTCAGCAAAGTGCAATCCATTCACAACTCCCTGAAATCTCACCCTTCCCAAAACAATGTGCACTTTGATTATAGATTTAAATGTACTATAAATCAGTTCCCTTTTCTCTGTTGGCAGGCATTTGTAGATGCGTTTCTTGTAAGATAGAGCTGTGTTTTTCTGCTGAGTTATTCAGTGTACAGAGAGCCGAAGACTGAACCGTGTTCACACAATTAATATGGATGCCAGTGTCTGGCAGTTCCAGCCACAATTACAAACATGGCTATAAAATACAAGATAGCGTATGCGTAGCGCGCACACACACGCACAGGCACACAAACACATGGACACCCTAATTACTCAACACCCCCAGTTGAATTTCAAATGGGGAGGGGTTCTCAGATCAGTCAAGAATATCCCTGTGTGTAAGTCTGTGTGCACACACACACACACACACACACACACACAGTGATGATAGGTCTTTAAGCGGCAGGCCAGAAGGGAATGAAAAATCCCCAAGGGAGACCTTACCCCACTCACAGTTTACAGTGTCATGGAGCCTGCTCTCTACTGCAGCCTGCTGCTCTCTTACACTGCTGCTCTTCTCTCTCACAAGACTGCTCACACATACACTACAGCTCTCCAACACACACACTGCTGCTCTCTCACACACATTGTTGCTCTCTCATACAGTACACTGCTCTCACACACACTGCTGATCCTACAGACCGCTGTTCTCTCATAGTCTGCTGTTCTCTTAAACAGCCTGCTCTCTCCCTGCCAACTCCCACAGACGGCTCCGCATTAATCACTGGTGGAGCACAGCGGGATCTAATTGATCAGAGCCAAAGCAAGCCCCGCTAGTGGCCGATATCCCCGCCACATGATGAATGGCACAGGAGGAGAAGCTGGGTAGAGAGAGAGAAATCGAGAGAGGGAGAGATGCTTGCGTTCTGGACCTGAGACAAACCGAAGGAGCCCCATGCCTGAGCGTCGCTGTGACAACACAGCACACCACCTCCCCCGCCCCATTCCCCCACTACCCCCTGCTTGGCTCTCTCCCCTACCCACCCATCTCCTCAGACCATGTCCCCTTTACAAACAACGCACATTAATCGCGACCGTCTCCGCTGACATTTGCAAAAAAAGGTCACGCCGCAGTGTCCTCGCTTGTGGCGCGGCGGCGGCAGTGACGGTAGTTGACAGCAACGGAGCACGCTGGACCGGGGCTCCATAAACGCGGCCCACGCGGTCGCCCCCCTCGGAGGGAGCATGGCGCCAGGCCTCTCCCCAGCTGTGTTTGCGGTAATGACGCCGTAAATGGCGGCTATTTAACGGTGCAAATGTCAGCGAGCGCGCTTGAGCGGCGCTTGGAAATTTCGCCTCTGGCTCTCAGCTCTTTGCCTGGCAGGCAATTTATTTATTTTTTTTTATGGAAGCGCCCATGGCTGCCCGACCCTTGGGTGTGTGATGGATTGCTATTTCTGCACCACATTTCACAAGTACTAGGCTGTCATGAAATTTTTTTCAGAACCCAAAAAAAGCTTTGAATTAATGCATATTAATTCATAGCCTACTAAGTACACAAAATACTGAAAGTAAATATCTCAGCTGTCTCTAGAGAAAATTGCTGTCAAGTGGCACATCCCGCTAAAGCACTGGTATAGCAACATACCGTACTGTCTAGTCCCATATGCTGAGCAATGTTGACCATGATTGGCAGCAACACAAAGCGGGCGAATTATTGGCTGTGGCGTGATCCACAGAGAGGGTTCTCAGTCAGTCACATGATTGATTTGGTGCCTGTGGTTCCCCAGAGCCAGCTCGTTGTTTGGCATTCGTTAGGAAACATGTTATCTTCAAAGAAGTCCTCCTCCGGTTCTCACCCCAGCTCATTTCCCGCTGCCGCTAAAGGCGCGAGCCGAGCTGCCCACGTGTGCCGGAGCTCCAGTGCGGCGCTAAATGAGGCCGTGGGGAGCAGAACGGGAATGGGAACCCGCTGTTTTGTAGGACAGGGAGGACCAGAGGCATCGGAGCTATTCCTGGCAGTTTCCGAGAGGAAAGCCAAACCCGTGGATATCTCCGTATCTCCGATACAGCAATTAGAGTGGCTGTTCTAAAGAGCGCTTGGTATGATTTAGTGGCTTAGAGAAATGGGCCATAGAACTTGCAACCGCAAGGTTGTAGGTTTGACCCACTAGGGGAGGAGCTCTGGTACCCCAGCCATTTCCGAGGTTACACAGTCTGTACCGCGTTGCTTTACTAAATAAGGCATCTTTGGGACAGATTACAAAGCTTATGTTTGAGATCAGTCATAAATACCTGAGTCTGGTAATCAAACACGCTGGTTTAAAGGTATATTCTGAATGATTAGTCAAAGTATTTTTAATATAGCAATTTTTGTATGCGTTGTGGACTGATAGTTAGACAAAAGGAGCTAAAACGGAGTGGATCAATGTAAATACAGGGGAGCAAATGAGTGGGATTAAAGAGGTAAAGCTACGTGCACTTTACCGCTCCTCTCCTCCCCGGCTAATCTGATTCCGCAGCCTTGCCTGCTAATCTCCTCAGCAGAAAAGAAAAAAAAAAAAAAAAAAAGGAGGCAAGGAAAAAATGTTTTCCACAGCGCTCTGTTGTGAGGGACATGGCAAACGCTCCACACCCGCCTGGCTGCCTGCTGCTTGCCGGGGCTGGCTGCTTATCGGAGGATCTGCGCGGAATAGCTATGATAATATTAGAGTGCTTTCACGCCGGGAGAGGCTCCGATTACCGCGCCAAAGCATGTCTGAGATGGGAGGGGCCCCGGAGGGAGGTGCGAGGAGAGGAGGGGAGGAGGAGAGGGAGGAGGGGGTGTCTGGCCTCATTATCCGGTCACAGAGTGGACGACGGCCGCCTGTGCGGCGTTAATGCAGGTTACTGCGTACAAATGTGCGTACACAGGCAATTACCAACTACCCCCACCCTACCCCACTCTCCCCCGCATTGCCTCCTCTGTCTCTGCTCCCAGCATGGGCTGTGTGTGTTTCCAGGTGTTCGGTCTTGGACCTGATGAGTCCCCTGTGTGTGTGGCAAGGGAGGGCGGGGGTAGTCTGGGGTTTGAGGGGGGGCAGCAAAGCGGGACTCGTGTCTGAAATCTGAGCCCTCTGACGTGAGACTGCTCACAGGGATAAGGCCAGCCGACCACATACCCACCACCCCCAACCCACTACCCCACCCCCGCTCTGTCCGTCTCCTGCCCTCTGCCCAAGCCAGCCAGTCTGCGTTCTGCGCCCAGGGCTTTTATTAGCTGTTATGACTTGGAAATTTATTTTGTGGTTCACCTTGCTTTGAGGCAAAACAACCCCCTCCCCCCACACCACCGATGGCACGGAGACGGGGAATGGCTGAGGAAATCGATGGAGCTGTCAGGGATGAGTGATGTGGGGAGGAAGGGGCTGCGTGCTCCTGTCTGTGAGCTGTCTGTCTGTGAGCTATGTGTCTGCTAGCTGTGTCTTTGAAATGTGTGTCTGCTGTCCATGTGAGCTGTATGTCTGTGAAACTTGTGTGTTCCAGAACAGCTTTCCTGTTCTCTGTGAGCTGCAAGGCTGCTATCTGTGCCTCTGCTAAACGCGTGTGTCTATGAGCTGGTTGTCCATGTCTGTGAGCCGCCTGTATGAGCTGTATGTCTGTGAGCCACTTGTTTGCGAGCAGTCACCCTGCTTCCTGTAAGACTCCAGGCTGCTATCTGTGACTTTGTGAAGCGCGTATGTCTGTGAGCTGTCAGTTTATGTCTGTGAGCGGTCTGCCTGCGGTCTGTGGAGCTGTGTGTCTGTGAGCCGCGTATGCTTGAAAGCAGTCTCCCCTGCTATCTGTTAGCTGCCAGGCTGCTATCTGTGTCTGTCTGGGTTCACGCCGCGCCGCATCCCTGAAGCGCCTGCCTGCCAGGAGTTTATCTCAAAGCTGTGCGTGCCAGATGAGCGCCTGGAACCCCTTCGTCACTGAGCAAACAAAGCTCGGGTCCTCATTCTTTCCCTCCTTTTTTCATCCTCTGACACATCAGCGACTCACCCTGTGATGGCCTGCGGTTTTAAGCCATGGCAACGCAGTACATGCAGGCTCACCTAGCGTTCATCTGCTGTGCGCCATTAGCCACGGTCCCTGCTCATGAAAAACTCCTGCAGCTGAGTGGGCCTGGTTAATACCGGGATGGGGAACCTTGTGGTAAAGTTAATACGCTGCTTGCAGTGGATTAGGTTGGAAAGTATGGGGCCAGTCTTGCCTATGGACAAAATAAACTGCAGTTCCCCCCAGTACGGTGACTGGGATATCATACTATAGAAGACATGTTGCAGATGTTCAACCAAAGGTCCTAATGAAATATGGTCATTAAGGATCCCATAACACCTCATCATCACCCCCCAGTTTAACTGCCTCAACAATCCACTCCCTGTAGACCTCAGCTAATGCCTGGTTAATGTTATGAAGCAAAATGGCATTCGGTCATTAACCATATGGGTGCCACACGCTGACAGCGGGTGAGAGGATAAGTTTGCCTTCTGCGCTGTTCGATCATGAAAAGCACTATGTAAACACAGTCCATGATCACTGTCCGCCAAGGCTGGGGGGACAGAGCTGCATGATGGCCATACAGCACAAATGGAGATATCACCAAGAAACCAATGCTTAATGACTTAGAAAAAATTAGGTGTTTCTTTTAAAAGATACTGCCTTTTTTCTGAGAAATGTAATACTTTTGTTTTATACACTATGCTCCAAAAAGGAAAATGTGAATTTATTTGAACCAGCAAATGAACCGCGTGTGTATAAAAGTGTATGTGGGCTCAGATCCAGTTCAGGTGGTATTTTCAATGAATCACAAGTCATGCTGGTGTCAATTTAATTTTAAAGTTGGATCCAGGGGGCGTGGGTCATAAAATACCTCACCTGAGCATCACGTCATAGTCATATAGTAGAACTGGGAACCTACAAATTACACATGGCCAAAAGGTAATGCTGTAATTTTTTTTTCAAAGGTGGCTGAATGGAACACAACAAGAGTAATAATTTGATGATAGAGTTTTGTTCTGCACTCTGAATTGCTGAGCAAAAGACGAGCAGAGGGAAGGACGATGGGGACATTGAGAGAGGGCTTGTAAAGCAGTAAGTTTGTTCCGTCTCTTAGTTTGTGGAAAGAGCCAGGCAGCGTCCCATCCCAGAGAATGTGATGAGTCACTGGGAGAGACTCAGTCAGGAACAGCTGGGGGGGTAGGGATAGGGTTCAGCCAATTCTGCCCTGTCTGTGTCTCTCTTCAGGGGAGAAAGGAGGAGGCAAGCCTGCCACCCACTATGGGTCAGACCCTCAGAGCAGCACATGCATGGAGCAGAATCCTGTTCTCTGTCCTTGGCCCCGTTCCTGTTACCGCCATTTCCAGGGTATAGTGTTCTGGTTGGCATGTCGAGGCGGGAGGGTGGGGGGAGTGGGGCGTTTTTGGATCTCTCTGAACACAGCTTCCTTGTGAAGCTCCCCAAACCGTGACAATTCACGAGGAAAAGAGGGGGCCTCGTGTCCATGTTTACGAGGTGGCTCCGGCTCGGAGGGGTCTGAGCCAAACACAATCTTGGCCGCAGCTCTGGCGGCGAGCCCGCGCTCGGGTCCTCTCCTGCTCGGCGCCCTCAGAAAAAACCCCACTGGACAAAGCAAGGAAGCGAGCGAGTGAGCCAGCCCGCCACCCCCCCACCATCCCATGCCCTCCCCCCCATGCACTGGGACCTCAGAACAAAAACAGGGCCCCCCGTCATGCCGGGTGGGGATGTGCCGGCTGTTACCAGCACCACAGGGGTGGACCGACGCTCTGGGATCAGTCAACGCAGCAATTAAGGCATTCTGCACCGCTACTCCCCAACCTCCCCGCCCGTCCTTGGTCACCGGCATGTCTCAGCTCCGCTCCGTGTGGGTGGAAATACGGAAACAGCTGAGAAACTGCTCTCAGCCTCTGCCAGGTTATTTGCCTCTCCCTTCATGGGCAGCCACAATACAATGACAGTTAGTCATATCAGACACTGCTTTTTTAACCATCCAACCTGTCCCATCTGTCAGTAGACTGCAGGCACCCCTCTTCACTGCTGCGAAGGTATTAAAACAAGCAGTGCAGGATTATAATTTTTTTTCCAGATCCATGCATTCCTTACTCCTGGATCTTGCCAATTATACTATCCTGTTACTTGTTTTTTAATTTGGGATTTCAGATTCTCCAGGACTTTCCTAGGAATTAGCAGGACCTTAAATTAGGTGGCTGACAAAGGTCAATGTGTGTGGTGTTGGGAGTATGCCTCTGCAATTGGGGACCAGTCTATTTTGACTGGATGGGGGATGACCACTGTCACACTGTATGAGGGAATGGGGTACTACTGTCACATTGTAGGTTGAATGGAAAACTGCCGTTACATATTCGGGGAGAATGGAGTACCACCATTTCATAATAGGGGGAATGGAGTACCACTGTTGCATTTTTGGGGAATGGAGTACTGCTAGCATATTGTAGGAAAGAGTGGAGTATCCACTTGAAGGGGGAATTGCATTTTGGAGTAATGGGAAAGTACTGCTAGCATATTGTAGGAAAGAGTGGAGTATCATGATTATATTGAAGGGGGAATGGAGTATCACTGTCACATTGCAGGGTGAATGGAGTATGACGACCTTATTGTAGGAAAGAGTGGAGTACCATGGTTACATTGAAGGGGAATGGAGTATCACTGTCACATTGTAGGGTGAATGGAGAAGGGGGAATGGAGTATCACTGTCACATTGCAGGGTGAATGGAGTATGACGACCTTATTGTAGGAAAGAGTGGAGTACCATGGTTACATTGAAGGGGGAATGGAGTGCTCATGTCACAATGTAGGGGGAATGGAGTACCACTGTTGCATTTTAGGGGGAAATGGAATACCACTGTTACATTACCAGGGGAATGGAATACTGCCGTCACATTGTAGGGGAATGTAGTACCACTGTCATATTGTAGGAGATTGTGGAGTACCACTGTTACATTGTAGGAGGACCAGTCTAGTGCTGTGGGTGGAGTGTGGTGCTCTGCTGCTCTTGGCTCCTGGAGAGAATTAAACGGGCCAGCTGCTGCTCAGATTTATTTCACTTCTAATTAAAGGCTTAATAAATCAGCCGCCCCATGACGGCTGCCTGTGGGTGTGTGCGTGTGTATGTATGTGGATGTGTGTGTGTGTGTGTGTTTAACAACTAAACAGAAAGGCTAAATGTAACTGGACAGAGAATCGGCTTTCTGACCGCAGTCACTAAAGCCGATGCAAATGTGATTGACCACAGGGGCTGCTCAACATTTCCCTCGGAAAATGACAACACTGCAAACAAATCCGCAAATGGCACACACCGCAACCATGAGGGCTCGGAGCCACGCCGAGCTCCATCCTGCCTGTTGGACACGCACACACGCACGCACGCACGCACGCACACACATAAACAAACACACAAACACACACCCGCAGCAAATCAAAATGTAAAAATCCCATTTTTTGGGTCCGTCCGCTGGCTCGGCTAACAGATTACCCAGCAGGCCTTTTCTGCGGCCAATCCCATGCGTTTCTCTGTTTGCATAGCTGTGGCGGCAGAGTGGTTTCAGACGACTTGGGAAAATTAAACATGAAATCTTTTTTCCCCATGATTTACACACGCGGATCTCCCCCTTGTGTCCCAAACTGTAAAGTTGTCATTGTGGTGAGCTGTCTGCAAACCCTACGACCTGAGGAGAAATGCACCGTAGATCGCTTCATAAGTAGGAGGTGGGTCCCATGGTGGCTGTTGCTTTCCTTCTTTTGGGGTTATGTCTCTGGTGCGATCTCGACTCCACACCATAACCCCCCTACACTACCCTTGCTCTCCCCTACACCCCCAACTCTTTTTTTTTTTTTTTGAGGGCTGCTCCTGAACAATCTGCCACGAGACTCGGAGATCAGAGTGATAAACGAAAACAAAGAGGCACTACTTATCATTCTGTCAAGACTCAGAGCTAGCAGGGAGGAGAGAGAGAGAGAGAGAGAGAGAGAGAAAAACCACAAACATCACGCCTTCTTCCATATCCAGCTGCAGCGCCAGGAGACTTCGTGCTTCTTTACAGAAATAAAACAAAAGGCGTTTGAAAAGCTCCCTTTTCCCCGGCTGCTACGTGGAGCATTGCACAGTGTGGCACATTGTCACGCTGGCTTCAGCAGACAGCGCTTCAAAGCCCTGACTGTTTTATCGGCCAAATCAGCCGGTGTGAATGTGAATAAACAAAAACAGAAATGTTCGAGTTGACAAAAAAAAAAAAAAACAACAAAACAAACATTAGCCCATCCTCGACCCCCTGCCCTACCTCCCCCCCCCCATTTTTGTAGACACGATCGTGCCCTCCAGCTCTGCTCTCTGAACCGAGGGAGAGCCGCTTGGCCTCGCAGACGCTGAGGTAAACCAGATTTCTGCCGGGGTGGAAGTGGCATCCATTATTGATGGGAGACGCGGAGTGTTTTTTCCAGCCAAATCCAGCCCCGAAGTGAGCTTGTGAAGAGACAGCCGGTCTGCCGCAGCACGACGGAAGAGATTATTCATTCTTAGAATATTTGGCAGACTCTGAACAAAGGGGATTAACACTTATAGCTGAAGTGCGGCGGCGGCAGGAAGCATGGCTGACAGCACGACGGGGCTGCGCTGGAGACAAATCAAACAACCGCATCACCTAGCGCGCGGTAGAAATCACGGCTAATCACGCGCAGCAATAAAAAGCCCGGGAGCTCATCTGCGGCTGAACCGAGGCGGCTATTACCATTAACGCGGCCCCCCCTTTCGGCGCTACATCCGACTGAAATCGGACTCAGCGGGAATTAAAAGACAACAATGACCTCAGATGATTGATTGGGTGTTTATTTGAATCAGAGAGCCGTGGCAACAGAAGGCTCCTTCGTTGTTATGCTTCGGTCTCGAAAGAGCGTACTGAAACGCCGCCGCGGCTCAGGCAACCGGACCTGACGTCCAGCTATGGAACAGCCGCCAGCCCATGCCCTCGTGCCAATAAGGGCTGAGAGGGAGTGGCGGTGGTGAGCAAACGGCATCCTACAACGAAAACCACAGGCAGTACAAACGGTAACAGACACGGCGAGCTCAGTCCTGCAGCAGGGCCGCTAAAAAAGCATCCTCGGTGTGAGTGACGCTTGAAGCCAGACGGTGTTGCTGCGAAAGGAGCCGGTCCTTGTCCGTTGTTTCCGCTGCAGGCACTGCCGGGGAGGTCGCGGCCTGGGTTCGGCTTTCAGTCAGCAGGGCCACCGGGGTTAAGCCGTGGCAAACAGGAGGCGAGGGGTGTCGGGTTGCGACCGAGGCGGGAGGCCACAGCGCCATTCGATATGCGGCTACGCGTCAGAGCCCACGGCAGGCACTTCTCACAGCATACACACTTACTGTTAATTCCGCTCCCCTGGGCCCTCCTCTGTCACCAGCTCACATTCCACATACGCTGTGCTTGTTCCACACTCACTCCCTCGCTCTCTCTTTCCTATTCTTCTCTTTCCCATGCCTTTATTCTCTGATTTTCTCCTCCTCCTGCCCTTGATGCAGTCATGTTATCTATTTCCCTTCAAAATTATTTTTCCCTTTCCCTCTTTGTCTTTTTTACATTTCCCTCCCTGCCCCTCTCTCTTTCTTCAACAATCTGTCCTCCCTACCCCCATTTCTTCTTTCCTTTCACTTGTCTCACTGTTTTGCACTTGTCTGTTTGTCTCTGCTCTTTTTCTCTCTCTCTTTCTCAACGTCTCACTTTGTTATCCTTTGCCAATGGAAACTCAATGCGCTGGTTCACAGCCAGGTTCCAACCCCCCCCCACCCCAACATCCCCCACCCCACAGCTCACACCTCCCACACGTCAGCTGGAGGGAGGGCTTATCAGTCGGCCTTGGCCCCCATCCGTCTCTATCAGCCTCAATCTCCCCGCAGCTGCGGCAGGACAGGAGCTTTCGGTCTTACGATCTGTGAAGCCCTGTCTATCATCAACGAGGCCAAGAGCTCAGTATATATCCCCCCCCCACCCCGCGCCCCCCCGACCTGCCCCTTACACTCCCTCCTGCGGTGCGAGCGCCCTTCCAAAGCCACGTTTTCCATTGACCTGCCTTGGCTGTGCCCGAGTCGAGCCAGAGGCATTTACACAGCCGGTTTACCCAGGCCGACTGCACATTCGCTGACCCCAGACACAGCGGTGGGTGGGCCTGGAGCCTCAGAGACTCAAACAGTGAATCAAACAGAGGTGGGCGTGTTTATCCTGTTTAAAAACAAAACAAAAACAAATCCTTCAGTTTTTTTTTTCCCTGCTTAATGCTTAATGCTATCTGGGCGGTGCTGGTGCTGGGTCTTGTTCCCCCTGAAAAGTAAACAAACATATTGATTTCGTAGCTGTCGGTGGGATCTCTGCCTAATCAGCATTGTTTTGACAAACAATTTTTTACGACGGTCTCTCCAAAACTGGAAATGCCAAAAGCTAAACTGCCTGCGTTTCTCAGCACATCGTAAGCCAATGAAAAAAACAGCACGTATCAGCCGAGCGATCTCACCCATTCGTTTATGAGCGTGTGTGTGTGGTGTTTCTTTTAGACGCTCCAGGGCTAGCGGCGCTCTCGGCGGAAGGCGTGACTCCTGTCACGGCTGAAATGCAAACCGCCAAACAGGCCTGACGTGCGAGTGGCGACCGCGCGGCTGAAGGGCGGATCAGAGGAAACAATAGGCGCGGGCGGCTCTGTCACGTCGCAGGCTGCAGCGCGAGGCCCAGACGGCTGGACTTTCCAAAATCCCTCCCTCCTTCCTCCCTGTTTGTAAAACCCCGGCCCAGGCCAGTTTCTTAATTATTTCCACTGATTGATGACCAGTGTAGTTCTATTTTGGACCCGAGCGGCTGAGCTCGGCAGTTAGGAGCACAACCCGGAGACACATTATTTTGTGCGGGACACTTCGAGCCTCATGCAAATAAGCGCGGACATGCCATTAAGTCAGCATGAAACGTTTCCTTGGAGGTCGTTTCCTGGCAGGTAATTTGGAGATAAACAGTGCTCACGTCTTTATGTTATTTATTTTTTTATTTTTGCTGTGGTCCCTGGGGAGCACTGTCTGTTCCCATAAACACAAGCAGAGTGCGGAGTGCCAGTCAAGCAGACACAGAGAAGGGAGTCTCCTGGCTCTTTACAGTCATTCTCACTCGCCGCCTCCTCTCGCTCTCTCTCTCTCTCTCGCTTGGTCTCTCGTTCCCCCCTCCTCCCCCAGCCTCCCACACAGTGTAGCGCAACAACCCCGCCCCCCCCCCACCACCCTCCCTCCCCCCCCTCGCTCTAAATCCCCAGCACCGAAACGCCTCGGCTCATTTGTCACCGTCTCCAGTTTCGTTTTCGGTGCCTTCCGCTCCGACGCTTCTGCCTCGCAGTACACGCTCCACCGTTTAACGCTTTTCTTCTTCGGGCCAGAAACCACAGTTTGCCGGCAAGCTGGACTTTCCACAAACTCCTCCCTTTCTCTCTCTCTCTTTCTCTATTTTTCTCTCCACACGGCTCTCCTGGCCTAGTTTTTAAAAAGAGGAAAAAAAAACCAGAAAGAAAAAAGAAATGGGGGGGGTCTGCTGGGCTCCTCGTGAAGCATGCCATCCCCTACAGCCATCTGTTTCCCTCTCCGTATGAGTGTGACAAAACTATGTTTGCCCCCCCAAAATGTTTGTGATAGTATGAGGGTGGACGGGATATGCCCAAACACACAGGGGTCACCAGGGGACGGGGCGTCCATCCCCAGGCCATCCCACAGAACCCCCCACCCCTGTTTCCTCCCTCTCTAATCTCTGACCTCTGCTTCCCACCCCTGATCTCACTACCCGATTGTACAAATCCAGTTAAACAGCATTTCCTTACTCTGAACACTGGCCTGTTCAAACAGACACACACAAACACTCACACTCAACCACACATACCAAACCATTAACTCATACACACACACACACACATTTAATCTGATAGACCAACACACACGCTCACACACACACACACACACACACACACACACACACACATAGAAGCACTCAGACGCATGCATGCACACACACACACACACACACACACACACACACACACACACGCTCACTCTGGAACAGAAGCGGGGAAGTACAGACGGCGCTCTGTGCTGAAAGCAGCGCTGAAGAGCTCCTGCAGGTTAGAGCGACTATGAATCTGAGGCTGTTTTGTTCTGCCTCCCACAGCCAGCCTCCAGCCTGGCTAATCCCCAGTGCCGTGTCACCACTTCCCCCGGCACACTGCCGCGCCGTGCCGCCTGCTTATCTCCGCCCTGCTTTGTACTCACACGCTCACTGTGTGCCGAGCGGGTGTGTGTGTGTGTGTGTGTGTGTGCGTGCTGTATGACTGCTTCTGTGCGTGTGTGTGTGTGTGCATGCGTCTGAGTGCTTCTATGTGTGTGTGTGCTTGTCTCAGTGTGGTTGCTTCTGTGTACACACATGCATCTATGTGCGAGTGCTTGCTATCATGTGAATGTCTGTGTGTGTCTATGTGAATGCCTATATGTGTGTGCATGTGTGTGTCTGTGAATGCCTGTGTGTGTGTGCAGACGTGCATGTCTTTGTGTATGTGCGTCTCTGTGTGAGCGCTTGTGTGCGGATGTATGCCTTTTGTGTGTATGTGTGTAAATGACTGTGTGTGTGTGTGTGTGTGTGTGTGTGTGTGTGTGTGTGTGTGTATGTGTGGTTATCAATGTGTGTGAGCGGAGAGTGGAACCCCACATCCACAGATTCACTACATGTACAGCTGGGCTGAACTAACACACACACACACGCGCGCACACACACATACACACAGAGACGGACCAGAGCTAGGACGAGTGACATCACTCTGTGCGCTGCGCGCTGGCCCGTAATCCCCTTTGATCTGCAGAGCTGGGGTCACGGTGGGGTCAGCGCTGACAGGCAGTTGTCCAAGCGAGGACAGACGAGGGGAAATTTATCGTGTGGCCTGCATTTCATCTGTCCGTCTGTTTTTCTGTTCTCTCGCCCCCTCACCTGCGCCTCCTTCCTCCGACACGCGCACGAACATCTGTGTGTGATTGTAGTGCGGCATAAATTATTTTAGAGGCTGGAAGCGCTCCGACGCTCCCCCCAACCCCCTCCTTCCCTGCCTCGTCTCCAAAGCCGATGAGCTGTTGGCTCCATGGAGTTAGTACTCCTTCATTCGCTCACACGCACACACACACACACAGTGACTCAGATGCACACGCATGCACGCAAAAGGGGGCGCTTGCACAAGCAGAAACGCATACACACGCACTGGCGAACAAACACAAACACCATATATGCAGGTCACGCACAAAAAACAAACACAAAACACATGTGCACACCACCCAGACTCGCACGCGAACAAACGCACAAAAACCAGACGCACGTACATACACATACAGACACACTGACCATTGACAATCTCACACAATAACTCACAGACACACAGGCGTACACACTCCCACAAGCTCTGCCCAGTGTATAAGGCACTGGTGGGCGGCATGAATGGACACAGTGTGTATTGCTTTAGTACAGAATGGAAGACCTTATGTTAGCCCTGCAGATTACCACTGTGGCTACAGCTCTCTGACAGAGCCGAACACAAACGCAGACATCCTGCTTCCTGAAACACAATGGCCTTCTGCATGCGCAACTGCCACTTTTGGGCCAGCTCAGCTCTGCCCAAAATTTAACCCTGTAACTGCAGCAGTCACGATTCCACTCACGCAAACTCAACCCCAGCGAGCACTGCCTGGCTCTTATACAGATTCAGTCCTGCATGGTTACTGCCCACCTGACTCACGTTCAGTTATTACAACCCTGCATTTGCACAAACTCAACCCCAGTGATTACTGCCTGTGTCATGCTCTACCACAGAGATCACTGCCTATTTCTTCCAAAACTCAACTCCAGTCACAACTGTTCACTCTTTTACACACTCAAATTCAGGACTAACTGTTCACTGCTCCAACAAACTGAAACTGCAAATCTCTCATAAAGAACCAACCCCAATGGTTAGTGTTCCCTACTCATGGATGACTCATCTGCACTGATTAATGCCCATCTCTCATAGACTCAACCCCAGTGATTACTGTCCACTGCTTATAATGACTCAACCCCAGTGATTACTGTCCACTGCTTATAATGACTCAACCCCAGTGATTACTGTCCACTGCTCATAATGACTCAACCCCAATAATTACTGTCCACTGCTCATAATGACTCAACCCCAATAATTACTGTCCACTGCTCATAATGACTCAACCCCAATAATTACTGTCCACTGCTCATAATGACTCAACCCCAATAATTACTGTCCACTGCTCATAAAGACTCAACCCCAATAATTACTGTCCACTGCTCATAAAGACTCAACCCCAATAATTACTGTCCACTGCTCATAAAGACTCAACCCCAATAATTACTGTCCACTGCTCATAAAGACTCAACCCCAATAATTACTGTCCACTGCTCATAAAGACTCAACCCCAATAATTACTGTCCACTGCTCATAAAGACTCAACCCCAATAATTACTGTCCACTGCTCATAAAGACTCAACCCCAATAATTACTGTCCACTGCTCATAATGACTCAACCCCAATAATTACTGTCCACTGCTCATAAAGACTCAACCCCAATAATTACTGTCCACTGCTCATAATGACTCAACCCCAATAATTACTGTCCACTGCTCATAAAGACTCAACCCCAATGACTACGGCCTCCCTTTCTCACTCCATCAGCATGATTACTGCCTATTTAGTATCAAACATAACCCCATAATCACAACTATTCACTTTTCTACAAACTAAAAGCTAGCACTAATCCCACAACCTGAAACGAAGTGATTCCACTCAAAGATTCAACCCCAAGTATTACTGCTCCCTCTGCAAAAGGACTCAACCCCAATGATTACCCCCACTGCTCCAACAGACTCAACTCTCAGTCATTAATTCTCCACAATCAATTAAACTTTCACGTTTTAATGGACATGGGGCTGGCATTTAGACCTTAATTATATAATGCATTAAAATGTCCTTAATCACATGTGTGGGTAAATCTGCTGAGAGACAATGTTATGGGGTAGATGTGACTCTTTTTGTTTTATCCCTTTAAAATTATACTTACAGACATTGCAGATGCTCACAGATGACTATAAGCAGCTTATTTACAATTCTTCCCATACTTGTCGAGTGAAGAAATAATGTTTGCGTAGTGACATTACAGATATCATGAAGATGGGGAAGATACAAATATGAAAAAAACTATTGTTTGGTGATGTGTAAAATTAAGATTTGCACCAACAAATAAAATGGTTGTAAACTGCAGTGTTGTTAGAAAAACAAGCATTTTTCATTTTTCCCAAAGAGCTCCAGCTGAAAGAACAGGTGCTTGGGTGTTTTCGTATCTTCAGAGGAGGGGGTTCATGGCTTTTTTTCTATGTGAGGTTAACAGACTAACGGTAAGGGCGGGTTGAGTGAGGTGGCAGAGGGAGGCCGGCCATGCCGGGCTGAGCCGCGGCAGAGCAGAACGTGCGGGAATATCGCAGGCAAGCGCTGCGCAGCTCCGGAGCCCAGCCGAAAGTCCCCCCCCACCCCCTCCCTCTCTCTTCTCCCCCTCCTCCTCGGCAGACCGCCGCTAAATATAGACAAGGGATCCATTATTAATCAGAGTCTCCATGGGGGATGGGGGGGTGGTGGCGTGGCCTACGGCTCCCCTCCTCACTCACATCGTTTAACCGAGGTCTCTATGCAGAGAACAGCTCTGAAACATCGCCACAAAAGCCATCTCTCTGTCTCACACTCACACTCACACTCACACACACACACACACACACGTATATGCACACACATACACACACACACACGCACGCACGCACGCACGCACGCACGCACGCACGCACGCACGCACACTCAGACACTCTTACGCGCGCATACGTATAAACACACACATATGCAATGGAAAAAAGACACCAGGAGTTTTTCCATTGGGTATGAATTATCGTGCTGCAAGCAGCACCTCTTGGATAGAGGATCACATTAATGCATGATGTTTTTTTTTGTTTACATATTCTTATGTGTTTACTCTCATGGTCATGTGTACAGGAACAAAAATCAATCACACAGGCTTGAAGCTCACAAATGCACCTTCCCAGTAAATGCTAGTTTTGAATGTGCGCAAAAATGTACATTCAATATTTCCGGAAGCTCTCCTTTATGAACCGGAGAAGTTAAGTTCTACGATAAGTCCTTCATTTTTGGTGATGTTCTCCATGTCATGTTCCATTTAAAACCATTTCATTAAATTGTTTTAACTGTGCAATCCACAGATAAGTGCAATCACACTGGAGCCATGAATGTTTTAAGTACAAGCACCTACAGACTACAACTGCATATCTGTCTATGGGAAACCAGGTTTCAGAAGGAAGTCAAACTGATATTCTGTCTAGTTTTCATGTGACCTTTTAACATAAGAATGGTTAATGTATTTAATCGGTGACAAAGCGGGGACAAAATTCTACACAAGCAGGGAAGCCTACAAGTTGAAATTTTCGAAGCTCTTCCACAAATACACAGATCCACATAGCTGCACACCCACGGACACAGATAGCACTCGCACGCGCACACATGAACACACACACACGCGCACGCTCGCGCAAGTCACATCACACAGAATGTTTATTATAGGCATTTTAACATTATGGTATTCGCAAGCAACACAGCCATCCTTACAAATGCTGAAATGAGTCAAAATCCCAGCCAGACACGAGCAGCGTGTTAATGAACTGAGATACAGGCATGTGACCATGAGGTGTGTGTCTGTGAAGTGTGGGGGTTGGGGGGTGGTCTAAGAAGATTTGTTAGCGTGTTAAAAACAGTCAAGGTGAAATACAACAGCTTTTAAGAGCTTATAAATGACGGTGCTGACATTTTTAATGCTAGCAGGGGGTCTGATTGGTGGGGGGGGGGGCGTGGCTTCTATAAACGCAGAATGTTATTTGCTACAGGGTGTAATTTTCTCAGAGCAGTCAAGACATTCCGGAGGAGCGGGCGACACAGTGCCGGTAGTCTAAAAAAATGTTTTTAAAAATTGCTCCGTGTAATCAGAGAGGGTAATGGCTGGGCACAGTGGGACTGAAATGGAAAGAGGGAATAAGGAAGAAAAGGCGAATGAGGAGCAGTGAGGAGAGAGAGAGAGAGAGAGGGAGTAGAGAGAGTAGGTTGAAGAGAGCGTGAGAGAGGACGAGAGAGCTTTGCAGGAATAATTGCACACGCGAGCCACTGAAAAGGCAGCGAGAGAAAGAGAGGAACAGAGCAGGAGAGCGAAAGTGCGCGAGCGAGACGGCGAGCGGAGCAGCTCTGTGCAGAGCGACGTAGGCAGATAAGAGTTAATGGAAAGCCCCCCCCAACCTGTTTGCGATCCGCGCTCGCTTTGTGAGATGAATAATTACGAGCACTCAGAGCCTTCCTCCGTCGTTTTTCAAAGCCCTGCCAAGAAATTATTTTCTGAGAGGCGTAAGATCTCCGGCGCAGACTGCGCCTCAGGTTTCCAGCGGAGAGAGAGAGAGAAATTAAATCTCCCGTGCTCCCTGCCTTTTATAAAGCCCCGTCTCTGTAGCAGAGCTCCAGCACCACTTCTCACATGACCTGACACAGGAGGGCCAAGAGGCCATAACCTGCGCCCTCACAAACACTCAGACATTAACACACACACACACACACACACACACACACACACACACACACACACACACACACACACTCTCTCTCTCTCTCTCTCTCTCTCTCTCACAAACATTAACACACACACACACACACACACACACACACACACACACACACACACTCTCTCTCTCAAACATTAACACACACGCACACACACACACTCAAATATTAACACACACACACACAAACATGAACAAACACACACACACACACACCCAATCAAACATTAACACACACACACACACACACACACACACACACACACACACACACTCAAACATTAACACACACACACACACACTCTCTCACAAACATTAACACACACGCACACACACACACTCAAATATTAACACACACACACACACACAAACATTAACAAACACACACACACACACACGTGCGCACACACACACCCAATCAAACATTAACATACAAACACACACATACTCAAACATGAACACAAAGACACACACACACAAACATTAACACACACACGCATGCTCAAACATTAACACAAAGACACACTCACACACACAAACATTAACACACACACACACACGCACATACTCAAACATTTATACACACACACTGAAACACGACCACACACAAGCATGCACACACTCAAACAATAACACAGACACACAAACACACACATACACATCGTCAGCCGCACACTCCAACATTAACGCAGACACACACACACACTCAAACATTTACATAGACACACATATATACTCAAAAATTAAGACACAAAGCCACACATATATAGCATATATACACACAGAAAAACATATATACATGTACACAGACACACACACACACACACACACACACACACGTGCTCACAAACAATGTACAGCAGCCAGAACTGGACATATCAGGAGCACATCACACCCTCATACACAAATAAATGTAGATTTCCACTCTTCTATCAATTCACTCATCAAGTGATTCGCCAAGACTGTCCAATCAGATTTTCCTGGCTCTCCCCTGCACTGTAAGCAGTAAAAGCTGTCGCACAGGGGAAAGCGAAGACTGGGCAATGCAGGAGGAAAGCGGGAGCGAGCGAAGAACAGAAACTCTTCTCCGTAATGAGAGACGAGAGGAACACCGAGGAGATTAGCATTCATTCTTTTGGGTGGTGGGCTTTTGATCCCCCGCTGTGCCGACCTCCCTAACATACGCACACACACACACGCACACACACGCACATTCCATGCTTGAATGGGGCCTGGTGGAGTGTGTGTGTGTGTGTGTGTGTGGGGGGGCGGTGGGGTTTGGGCAGGGTGTCGTGACCTTGGCCTCATCCCCAGCAGTGGAGCTGTGAGGCCCGGGGGAGGGTGGTCACAGGGGTTAATCTTAACTCCTCACATACGGAAAACAATGGAGCCAACAGCTGTCATGGTGGTGGGCGGGGGAGAATAATGGCGCCGGGTTTATTTAAAAAAAAAAAAAAAAAAAAAACAAGACATAACCAGGAGTGTTTTCCATCCGTGCATGGCTGGCCGCAGCTGCTGCGGAACTGGTGCGTGTTAGTCGAGTGAACGAGAGAGTATTATTATGAGTGTGGTACGGAGAGAGGGTGAGTGACTCATCGTATGTGTGAGGCAGAAGAAGGGGGGGGAGGGTTAATGGGGGTGTGTGCGTGTGTGTGAATGCGTGAGAGAGCGTGTGTGACAGAGCGATTGGGTTTACCGCTCGATTAAGCCACCACGGCCGCTCCGCTCCTCAGTTCTTCCCTCTGCGCGTAAACCACGTTTAAGGGCGGCTTTCCGCATCCAAATTACTGTGGGTGTAATCCCTCCCTCCCTCCCTCCCTCCCGCTCTGTTCCGCACGGCCGACAGCCGCTGACCTGCAGTGCACCCGGAAGGCCGGGGGGGGGGGAGGGAGAAAAGGAAAAAAAAAAAAAAAAAAACATCCACGGGCCTTTGACCAGAGCCTTCCATGCTTCGGTAGCCAGGCACGGCCTACGATCGCAACGGAAGGACAGGAGGAGGGGGAGTGATTTGGAGACAGCGCGACAAAACAAAAATGATCTGGATTTACAATCATAACCCCATTAAAACCACAAAATGGCAGAAACAAACATGTACGCCAAGAAAAAATGCACCTTCTTAGTTTAATGTCACACCTCTAAGTACCTGATATTGTTAGGTTGTTTTTTTTTATGACTGTAAACTGTAAAATGAACAGTATGTACTTTGGTGGCATGAATGTGCGTTGGGGATGACAACAAAGCAAACTGGAAGGTCAAAAGAGAGACAAGGCAGGGGTGTTTGGGTGGGACTGGGGCAGAGGGGCACACAGAAAGAGTGAAGGCTGTTCAAGGCAGGTGGGGGGGGCACAAAAGGACAATTACTGTTTGCTAGACAATAACATACCTACAACAGATAAAGCCACACCACAGAGATGAAAGCAGCAACATCATTTCTACACAAATCAAATTAAAAGCAAAGGCATGATGCAAGAGCAGAGGACTATTGTGTGTGTGTGTGTGTGAATATATGTATATACAATCTGTGGGTATGTGTATATTTGATATGCGTGTAGGTTTGTATGTGTGAATCGCACACACGCATACTTCAGTTCTGACTATAATCTATGTTCACACATATGCGCATGTATAAGTGGGCTAATGTTTATGTGATTGGTTTGTGTGCATTTATGTGGTTAGGGTGTATGTGCTATTGTGGTTTGTTTATGTATATGTTTGAGCATGTGTGCGTCTGTGGGTGCAATTCATCCCAGCCCTCCCCTGGCAATTGATGTCAGCACGTGTGACTAACTGCATCTCCCGCTGCATGGTCGAAGACGCAAGGAACCGCCAAACAGTGAACGCGGAAATGCGTTAGATCTGGAGGATAAGACTGCTTTTAACGCAGCCACCATCTGTCCGGTGTGATGTACCCATCTATCTTTGTTTTGTGTCATCCCTCCCCTCAAAAAATGAGCATAATACCATTAGAGATGTAATACGCAAAATATATCGATCGTTTGGAAAATTCTAAGATGTGGAATTTCAAAATCGGAACAAGGTTGAGAGCCATGCTTGAGAGGAGGTGTTGATGATTACGTTGACATTCAAGATCGGGTTTCCAATTTGCGTGTTTTTATGTGTGTGTATGCGTGTTCACACGGACATAACTGAACAGATGACCGTCCTTGCTGACCGTATGATACATGGTTGTAGTTTTTTTTTTTTTTTCTATACACAGCGGTCAGTGCACATTCCTATCTGCATTGGGTTCCTGCTTGCATTCACAAGCGGTCACACCAAATGCAAAATTTTCAATTTGTCCCTTACTACAAGGTTATGCAGGCCCCATAAATCAGTTTTTTTATCATTTGTCATGACGGCGTGGCCGTCTTCAGTGGAAAGGTGGGGGAGAAGGAAAATTGTGTGGTTCAGGCACCTTCCCAGAGTATAGTATAAATCAGCAGTGTCCTCCAGGGAAAAGACCACGCAATCGCTCCCGTGCGGGGGCGGATTCGGAGCCTGGCTTTGGTCCGGGCGCAACCTCGTGGTCTCTCAGCGCTGATTAGAAAATACATAATTCAATGACAATCTGTTTGACTGAATGGAGGAGAGGGCGAAGTAATTCGATCTGGCAGATTATCTGTCAGGGGCCTCAGGAAGCATGGCTAGAGTGGCAGAATGACCGAGTTTATCCCCCTCCCCTGTCTGTGGGGGGGTACGGGTGGGGAGGGAATGGGATGGGGGTGGAATGGGGCGTTGTGGGAGTGGAGGCAGGGTGTAATGGCCAAAGCCTTTGGGAAACGTTGACCTTACGATTGACCCGCGTCTCCTCCACGAGCATTCGTTCCTGCGCAGAGAACTACCAGAGCTAATCACTTAGTTACCGTTTAGTCTGTCGCCAAGTCTTCTCCTGTGAGTGTGTGTGTGTGTGTGTGTGTGTGTGTGTGTGTGTGTGTGTGTGTGTGTGTGTGTTGGGCGTTGGACAGGAAGGAGGGTGGTGGAGTGGGGTGGGGGCAGGGGTGCACTCACCACTATTAATATTCAAAGACAGGGTCGCCCTCAAGAGGACAGACACGCCTCACCACAATCGCTGCTAGAGCTAGGAATCTGTGAGACCGCATGGGAAAGACCGCGCAGACATTTGCTAGCGCCGTGCTGCAGACCACCCGCGGTCGCTGTCGTGGGCCGGGAGGAATGCGGAGGTGAAATTGCATAAACATAGCGCGCGCAGAGCTTCGGCATTAAGCCTACAGGCACGCTATGTCACGGCAAAAGGCAAAGACTAACAGCGCAGACAGAGACTCGCGGGGCTCCGCGGCAGGGGAGGGGAGAAGATGACATCAGTGGAACAGCGGGGGCTGCTGAAGCGAGACTGCCCTGGCCACGCTCTGCTATGAGGAATTGCCCCGGAACGCTGCCGAAGCTTGTGTCACGCTCCTTTGGAAACTGTGAATCCCACATGCGAAAGTGGCACGGACGACAGGCGTCTATTTATAATCACACGGGAAAGATAGCGCAGGGAGAGAGAGAGAGAGAGAGAGAGCAAGAGAGAGAGAGAGAGAGAGAGAGAGAGAGAAAGCACAAGAACGAGCCCGCAAGACATTTTGCAAAAGAAAAAAAAACACAAGGATAGCCTAAAAATTAACACAGTCCCAAAATAACCTATCAAAGACGTGGAGGTTGAAAAATGTTAATATTTGCCAATTATGTGCATTTGGGTGGGAAAGTTAACAGAACAGTTTCTAAGTAATTATATTTTTCATTTTTTTAAAAGTATGCTATCTGAAGAAAAGTTCTTGAAGATATGCTATGAATAGTAAAATAATCTTCGCACCTGGTTTTGATCGCGCACACACACTCTCTCTCTTACGCTCAATTAACAAACATCGCACTGTGTGTTCAGAATAGAAACAAGCAAATTACACGGATTTGTTTGTCCCTGTTACTGAAGTATCATCGTGGGGTCCCGCGAAGGGAAATACAGCATTCTCCGAATATCTCTTAATCGGTTTATCTCATTTACACTAAAAACGTGGTGTGAAAAACCTTCAAGGCTCTCCAATATCCTCGTAATGCAGAGCTTTCCATAATGGAAAAAACATGGCATGCACTGTAACGCCACTGACAATATATAGGCTATACAATTTTCACGAAACACTGAAGCATGCCATTTTAAAAAATGAGGAGTCTATGTTCATACTACTTAATTATTATTATGATTATTATACATGATTTAAGTCCTGATTGTATCTGGGCCTGAATCATGTAACAGGTGGCAGTCGCTGTGATATAGGTTTTTTGATGACGCGTTCAGTAAAACTTACTAATTTACACTGCTCCCATCTGTCTACGTGAAATGGCGCCGCGTATTGGGTTGCTGTCAACTTTGTAATAAGATGAAGAAATACAGTGCAATCGCTTCGGTGAAATACCTGCACGATCGCCAACTACCGTGCCTCACCAAAGCAGCAATGTGTTTCATAACTCATTTCAGAGATATGCAGAAATATGGGACTGAAAATCGTCACCACATACCTTCTCTGGAATCTTAAGGACATTGTCATTTTCACTCGTTTTAAATTCGCAGGCTATAGGGTATTGCTCGCACAAGCGGAGAAGGCCATAACTTATCACAACTACTCAATTTATAAAAACAAAAATTGGGGCCTCTGTGTTCTTTTTGAACACGTTGTTGCTCCTTATGCTTATTTTGCACAGCTGGGCCCTAGCTCTCCAAAAATAGTTGCGGCATTTTGGAGACCAACGGTGTGGTCAGCCGCTAGGGGGCAGCGCACAGCACAAATGTGACAACGCTAATGTAATTTGATTAAGGAAAGCCTGAAATACAGCATCAGAAAATAAGAAAAAAATAAAAACTAGTAAACTGAGAGCCTCTTGCCGGGAAACTGTTTTTAATGTTGTTTATATAACGACAATTATCATCAACAACTGCCCTAATGTTAGCTAACTTGGTTGTTAGCTATCAATAGCTGTCTGACACATGGACCAAGCTAGCTAGCTCAAGAATTCAACTAACTCGTTGGCTTAGGCTAAGGAACAAGTGACCAGACGAGCTAGCTGTATAAAGATAGTGTTTGGTTAGTAAACATTTGATGAGAACAAAATATTAAAAGAGCATCAGCTAACCCATTGGAATATTCTAATCAAGTTCAATTCTACAAAAACCTTTTACCATTCCTAAAATTGTTAATTTATATATTTAGGGAATATATGAAAATTTAAAATTCACTGCAAAGTGCATGTTTTTTTTTTGTGTTAATTTTTTACCAATGAAATTACCACATGGCATTTGATAATTATTCTCTTCATTACAGTTGAAAAAAACACAATAAAAATAAATCCCTTTGCAGCCAGTTATCAAAGAGGGTATTGAGGAGGTGAGCAGCACCACTCTCCTGCGCATGGGCCAAAGATTCTGTTGGCTAGAAATTAATTTAGTGCATTGTACTTTATTCCCCGCAATCTTCTCTCCTCTCTCTGATTAAGGTTTGCAGAGGCTGCATTGTCAGAGTCAACTTCCGGGACCAATTTATCGTGTAATAAGTGAGCGCACTGGGTGCCATTTTAGCTTTTTTTCTCCTGGTGCAGAAACGCAAATACTCCTTCAGCTCCCCATTCAATCGCGGGCGAACCACGAGGGAAAATGACGCTTTCAAGCATCTCTCGTTGCTGGAAATTAATAATCGAGACGGAAAGAACACAGGCCTAAAGCATTCAAATTTAAAACGCATCAAATGTATGTCATTAGAGCTTCCAGTTCCATTTGGATTTGTTTTAGGGGAGGGGGAGGTTATTACAATCAGTTTGTAGTTGCAGTCGAACGTTCTGGTTCATTTGCCTGTATAAACAATGTAATTCAACATCAAATGCTTGGGTCATTGGTATCAGTTTGACATTGATTTAAAGCAGGCTCACTTCTCCCTCTACTTATTTGGGGTCCAAGCTAGAACCCCATTGTTTTTAGCATTTTTTTTTATATTAGGGTTCCAAAAACCACAGGTGTTGGAACCCTCTTTATTTTTATAAGGATTTTTTTTTTCTGCTCGTTGACCTCAAAAAACTTTCAGCTGGTACATCCAAGATTTACCAGACTTGGTGGGCTTGTCTGGATTGTGAACCTAAGCCGAACTCTTTGGGTCCTGTTAAATATTTTGCAGATTGGACACCTACTGGTGCTACATTACATACCCCCAAACTTTGGGATTCATAAGCCCACACACCCCGATGGCCTGAGGGCCATAAAAAATGGTGCAAAGAATGAAGTCACTAAAATCATTGTTCTTTTGCTGATATTTAGTATTTCCTGTAGTGACCAAGCCCCTCATTTAGATCATAGGTAGATCAGCTACCAGTGTAGATTTTATTTACTCACATATTCATTTGCGAATTCTTGCGTAATCCTTTTTTTTTCTTGCATAACCCAATGGAAATTTTTCTCATCATACAAGTCTTGTTTGGCAAAGTTATGCTGGTTTTTGTGTAATCCAGTGATAGTAATGTATTAATGAATATCTCCTTTAGAAATTGTCGACCAACGAGTGCTCATCCTGTTTGCAGGCCTCGCGAAGACCTCATCAAAACATAGTTTGTGAGACTTCTCATGACTCTGATCCGTTTTCTCTGTTGAGAACATGCAGCCCTTCGGTTTATTGACATAGTAATGAGACTGGCATTTCAGCAAAAGTGGATTTTTTCCTCAACACAAGGGAAATTGTTTATTTAGCTTTAGGTACCCATCAGCAACAGGTCGTTGTGTCAGAGGAAAGGATAAAACTTGTAACCTAGTTTGATTAGAGGAACAAAATTAATACGAAGGGGAAGTGCTCAGGGTAGCATTATTTCACTTTAACACGTGGTTTCTGAAAAACACCCGCACTACTGAAATGTCCAAACAGCTATTTAGTCATGGTCACTGTACCATTATTTGGGTTTTTAAAAGCATCAGGTCTATTCAACACAGTCTGGCTCAACACAAATATATACATTTAACTGTATGAATATAACTGATATTCCACATTCACAACAGATACGCCAGTAGAAAAACATACTTCTATATGGTGGACATAAATAACAGCAGAATGAATGGCTGAGGATTTAATGAGCACACAGTAATTGGTTGTGGCGCAGCTGTCTTTGGACTGTGATAGTAACTCATTTTCATGTGTCAGTGCATGTTTTGAACTCCCAGGCCCCATTCTTTTGAGTATGTCATTCCCCGCTCCAAACTCTGCAGCGTTTCTTCAGAACGGTGAACTGGAGTTTTAATTTCAGCCCTCTGCTGTCAAAGGTCTCACGCTCTTTGATAGGGTGTAATGAAATGGTAATTACACAGGGCAGGTCTGAAAGACTCCATAATGGCCACATTAATTGAAACTAATCAGTTCGCTTCCTTCCGCGAACGGTGGGAGATTGCGGCATCTAAATTGTTGCTTGTGTGACCACATTATTCGTAAAAATACAGGGAATTTGCTTGACAGAGCCAAACGGTAAATAGCACAAACACAAATAAGAGGTTGAAAAGCATTACATGCCTTGTAGCCTACTGAACCTATATCTGACCTACTTTTAGACTGTCCTCATTTTAACAAAAAAACCCTTTGTGACTTGTCTTTGTGTGAAAAAAAAAAATATGTCATGATCAGTCCTACATTTTTTTAGGGTATGAGACCTGGGCAAAACATTTGTTTGAAATGTCTTAACCCAGACACTTCACAGTAAAGTGTTCATTGAAGTTTAATGAGGTTTACATGAATTCGGTTCCCTGCTTGCAAGCATGCAGGTGCCGACCAGTGGGCCGCCAAAGGCGCAAGCGTCAGTCCGCCAGAGTTTTGCAAATC
The DNA here is from genome assembly GCA_022829145.1 of Albula goreensis. Taxonomy (NCBI): domain Eukaryota; kingdom Metazoa; phylum Chordata; class Actinopteri; order Albuliformes; family Albulidae; genus Albula; species Albula goreensis. The sequence goes on from CM040745.1 coordinate 33,652,776, forward strand.
TGTACCACAGCAAGCAAGGATTTTATCAGGAATATTTTTCCTTCTCTTAAGTTACCGGTGTCATTTGGTAGGGACGTTTGCCAGGACAATCTCACCCTCTCCTAATGAGTAATTTGTGTTAACAAACAGCTGGGCCCCATCTCTGCGGCCTATCCTGGAGTTTCAACTCTGCCTTGCCGATTCGCAGAACGCAGGCGGTCTATCAGCTCTGCTGATGGCGGAGTGTGAGCCGCTGTGTGCGTCCGAGCTGAATCCCTTGGCATTAAATACAAAATAACGATGCTGAGTGCTTTCAACCGCTCCTCTATTCCCCGGTTCCTTAGCCCTGAAGTAGAGAAACAACATAACAGCTCTCATGTGGCTATCCGTTGCGCAGAATGGAAGTATAAGCAGTAGCTGTGTATTGCTTCTGAGTTGCCTGGTGAACAACACTTGAATACTTAATAAAACAGAACTCATATTTAAATATCCAGTTATATGTTCTAGGGTTTTAGGAGGTTAGTTTACAGAGTACGATACCTAAGCAGTTGAATTACATGTTTGTACACCGTAAGTTTTACCACGTGTATTGATGGTCAGGGATGCTCCCTGTTGCCTGCCCCGCATCTCCGAGAGCTGTATCCGGGGAGGCTGCGGCATACAGGAACACAAGCAGCAAACTTACAGCTGACTCGCTATCTCTCCAGTATCCACCCACAGTCTACACAGCTGTGGGTCCGCTTGCATTTCCCCAAACCAGCCAGTCAAGGCGAGGCAGCTGAGATGAGGATCAGCTGTTCGGTAAAGACAAAATATGTGAATTGCCCTGATGTTTGCAGACCGCCATAGTGGCGTATTGCAAAATGCTGGTGCGCCGATTGGGACTTGCTTGCTGGAGAGCAAGCTTGTTTACTTTTGCTCTCTCTCCCGTGGCGTTATCACGAAGCATGAAAGTCATGTGGACATTTCTGAGCTCTGAGTGCGAAAAGCAGATTTTGCCCTTGGCTTTTAATGTTCCTACTCGATCAAAGAGCTAAAACGGTAGAAAAGATAACCCGCTGTCGATATTGCTGCCTTCTGTCTCACCTTAATGAGTTTTTTCAAATTGTGCGTAGGGGTATGGCTTTCCCCGCCGAGAGGTTAGTCGGCCCTTCAAAACGGACTTTTCTGCGGGGTGAGACTGTGTTGCCGCTCAAAGGCGTTATGTCTTCAGGAAGTGTGGAGGCAGACAGCCCATTATTTCTCAACAGACCGCCAGAGCGAGGCATGAGGTGCAGCCTGCAAACCCGCCGCGACCTGAAGCTAGGTCACCTTCCTCGTGCCGCTTCCGTCTTCACATTTTAAGAGCCGTAATTAATCCGCACGCAAATCACACCATGGTCGGTAACACCTACACGTTTCGTTGAGGCCAAAAAAAAAAAAAAAGGCACACGATTTAAGCGGAGCGTCGTGGCGCATACTAAGGATACATCTCGCGGTAGTACACAGACAGCCCAAAAACAGAGGACGGGAAGGTCAGCGCGCCATGCGAGAGAGACCCATGATAATTCGATACGCACGGCGGCATAAAAACTCCAGATTCACAGAACCAGCGGAAGTCTAAAAATAACGCAGCGCGAGGCAGACGCCGTGACATTAACAAGCACACTGCGTTCAGTCAGTTTCACATAGACACCATTAAAAAAATCAGACGCTCGTCTCCAACAGTGAAAGGACTTCGCAATAGACATGATGATTATATATTTTATATTAATAATGCTGTAATTAAATCCTGCTTACTGATAATAAGTCACGTGCGCCTCCCTATCTTAAAACCATGAAAAGGCATCAGGCCGCTGTCTTTCATGCCCTCATTATAACGGCAGTCTTCCACATGACTCTGGGCTAAGTGCAAAACAGTAAACTATTATCAAACCAAAAAAAAAAAAAAAAAAAAAAAAAAAGGAAAAGAAAAAAGAACAAGCTTTTCATTGTATTTTTTTCATTGGGTTCTTTTCTCTGAGGCTCTACAGTGTGAGTCTGTTCCATACCCTCAGACTGACCTGTGTGTGTGTGTGTGTGTGTGTGTGTGTGTGTGTGTGTGTGTGTGTGTGTGTGTGTGTGTGTGCGCGACAACGTGAGCACGAGTATAGGACCTGAGGGTGGATGTGTGTAGTCTGTAGTTTGTGTTTGACAACAATGAATGTATTATCCAAGTGAATGTGTGTATGTATGTTGTGTGCATGTCCTGTGTATCTGCATCTGTGTGTGTCTGTGTATGTTATCAGTATGTGTGTGCATCTGCATCTGTGTGTGTGTGTGTGTGTGTGTGTGCATGTATGGTGTGTGTATATCTTTGTGTGTGCGTGATGTGTGTGTGTGTTGTGTGTATATTTTTGTATGTGTGTGTGGTGTGTCTGTGTGTACATCTTTGTGTGTGTGCATGGAGTGTGTATATCTTTATGTGTGTGTTTTTGTGTGTGTGTGTGTGTATGGTGTGTGCATGGAGTGTGTACATATTTGTGTGTGTGTGTATGGTGTGTGTGTGTGTGTGTGTGCGCATGTATGTGTGTGTCTGTGTGCGCACGTGTGTGTGGTGTGTGTGTGTGCGCACATGTGTGTGTGTGGTGTGTGTGCGTGTGTGTACGCACGCATCGGGCTCAGCCTCGGCGCGGCCCTGGGAGCGCAGTGATCAGCTGAGAGAGCAGCGCAGCCCCAGCCTCCCCACAGAGCAGTCAGGCAGGCGGTGTCACAGCGCCACGATTGACGGTCCCGATAACCGATGTGGCAGCCTGCGAGAGCTGCCAACGTGCGTCAGAGCTCCTGTGGGCTCTGCTAGCACGCGCCCTCACTCTCTCTCACACTCACACACTCTCTCACACACACACACAGAGGAGGGGGAGGGGAGAGAGGGAAATCAGGAGGGAAAGCACTGAAGGCAGCGGTTTCAGAATTGCCCGCAGCGGGGTTTTTTCTCTCGTTTACACCTGCTGGTGGAGGCAGAAACCGTTTCCCCGGGGTTGGCGGTTACCTGCTTCCTGCATGACTCATTGTCACACACCACAGGACTGTGGGTGCGAGAACACGCACACACACACACGCTCGCACACACACACACACATCGCTCTCTCATAACTTTCCCCTCCTCCTCCTCTTCTATCTTTCCCTCAATCATCCTCCTGCTCTCACTTCTCTCTCTCTCTCTCTCTCTCCCCTCCCTTTCTCTTGTTTGTTTTCCTTTGTGAAAGGTCGGGTGTGAGATCAATGAAGGCAGCCTTGCTGAACTGTGACTTCCTCTCCCCTAGCGAATGTTAGGGGGTGGGGTGGGGGTACGGTCCACCTGAGGCACTGGATTAACTATCATTAGAATCTCAGTAAGAATATGCGTAGCATGCTTAAAACAAAATTATATGTACGGCAAAGAAATGAGGCCTTTGGGCTTCATGTGTTGACAAATATTGATGTTATTGCTGAAGATCCCTCAACGTTTGGCTGATAATTTATGAATTACATGTTATCTGGAAAGGGCTGTCAAAAATTGGTTAGTAGCCACTCATTATCTACTACATAAATAATTATTTAATCATTAATAAGATCTTAATTAGCCTTTATAATTACCCAACAGACACAAGTCGCAAACTGGAGTGGAGATATGAGCAGGGTACTCAACAGTTCTGATGTAGGCCTGTGTATGAAATATTTAATTACACATTTTTCAAAATTTTAAAAACCAAAAAACATTAAAACACAGGGCTCACTGGTGTCTTGAAAACAATTTTGTTGGACTTACTTGATATTTAGACCCACCATTTAAAAACTCATACATAGGCTATGTTTAAGACAAATCATGCCCAGGACGATACAGTGCCCGGGTCAGGGTTCAAGCAGATGTCTATCCTCTGGTTTTTCCATGTTTCATTTACCGATCGACGCACAACAAATCAATAGACCACCAGTCAAAGGTTCTGCCAAGATTATCGCCTCCAAAAGGAAAACAGGCTAATCAATCAACCCCGTTGCTGCCGACAATCTTTAATAAAAATAGTTATAAAGATGGACACTGGATTACCATCTATTAGAATTTTCAGTCCCACCGTCTTTGGAACACTCGCCGTTTTGTGATTACCAAAGCCCCCGCGAGAGAGCCATCTTCCATTCTTGCTCCCCGTCGAGCCACACAGATGTATAATTCTTCCTAATCCGCCAGCTAAAACGCAGTAACGGACCGGGAAGGCAGCGGTACTACAGGCCACGGCGCTGAGAAAGACTGCAGTGTGGAGTCAGATTCAACATTCAACCCCCCCACGGTTTGTTCGTGTTTGTCCTCATGATACATCCAGCACCAGCCCCGGGGTCTTGGCGTTTTCTGTTAATTATCAACCCCGTGTTTCAGAGACGGACGTGAGCTTTAATTACCAAGGCACCCTAGTGAAACATTTTCAGGCTCTCGGAAACAGCACAGATAAAAAGCAGATGCAAAAACTTTGTCTTGTTATCAATTAATTTAGAAACAAAGGCCCTTGCTGGCATTAGACACATGTAAATGCACAATATCCAGCAGAGTCAGGCTTACAGGGAATTAAAAGATCGGCTTAATGTTATTGAAACTTGTGTAATTGTTAAGGTTCGTTCTTTCCTGCACAATATTTCAAATTAATTTACAAAAGTAATTATTTTACTGCAAGGCCATTCTCGTGTTGTGAAAAGAAAAGGACAGCCTGTGGGAAAGGAAATGCAGGAGAACGTAATTTTTAAAAGAAAGTATTTTTTTTTTTGTGCGTTTTCTGTTAAATTATTTAAAATTGGACACCTCCGATGGTCTTCATCTCGCTGCATGGATTTATGTTACTGCATTTATGATTTTCTTCTACAAGTCCTAATAATCTTTGGAAAAATGTGTGTGCACGCAATATGTAGTTCACATCTTACATGATAGAGGAAGGGAATTTAAATCCTTTCTCCCCCCAAACCCAGGAGAAAAAAGTGTGACCCGCTTCTGATGAATACATCACAGACGCCTGGCAACCAAATCACAATACTTAAAATTCAATGCCTGCAAACTGCCGGCTCTGTAGATAAGAGACCTCGCGACTGCGCAGAGCGGCACGGTTTAACCACCTGTGCTCCAGAGCCTTGAAACACCAGACTGGTGCGCACACACAGACACACACATTCGCCCGACACACACAAACAGGCTCACAAACAACGTAAACTCAGTGTGTGCTTTGCGCAGGCTTCTGTGTTGAGGATTTTTGTGTGCATGTCTGTATGTGTGTGTTTGCTCATGCGCGAGGTTGTATTTGAGAATGTGAGGAATTTTGGTTTTGTGTATTTCTGTGTACACAGAGCACCCTTTACAGTCACATATGGTATATTCATATATATAATAATACAAGCTCAAATAGAAAATTATTCATATAGACAATATAATCTCACACAAGAAACAACACACATACTGTACAAACACACACACAAAACCCAATGCCACACATACACTACATACTCTAACACTGGACACACACACCATCAGAAACTGGACAGAAACAAACACACCAAATTCAGAACATAAAATGCTGATCACACACACACACACACACACACACACACACACACACACACACACACACACACAGTTAAAATGTTCCTCAAATCCCTGCATCTCCTCATGTTTTGTGACTCTGTGTAACTTATTCTCCTGTCCTTCAACTAGTCGAGTTTAGTTCCCCAGGCGACCTCTACGTCAGCACTGAGATTACCTCAGGAGACTTACTGCCCAAGACTGCTTAGTACAGTAAGCTCACTGTTAATCAGTTGTTTTACCTGCCTGTGCATTTGACCCCCTGACCTTTCCTTCCAATGAGCTCAAAGTGCTGAAGACTGTTAAATGATTTATCCCCTCCCTTTTTTCACCAGCGGTGGATTTTTCTTGATGCCTCAGAACGCTGGCAGCCCTCCCTCTCTTTTGTCTTTCCGTATCTGCCACTAGGAAAATAACACACCTACGCATACACAAACACTCACTTAACACCAGTCACACTGTATACATGCACATGGAATAACACCCTTCCACAACAAAAGCTTATACATGTGTGCATGAACGCCTTCTCACAGATACAGGGGGTGGACAAAATTACAGAAATACAAAACAATGGATGAGTCAAGTAACAGTGTTGTCCTGCCCTTTGCCAACAGAACAGCCCCAGCCCTTCTTGGAAAGCTCTTACATGAGTTTTGAACTGAATTTGGTGGGATACTGGACCAATCTTGAAGGAGGAAGGCCTCCAGTTCTTTGAGAGATACAAGGAATCATTACATTACAGTAATTTAGCTCATGCTTTTATCCAAAGTGACTTACAGTTGATTATTCTAACCAATGGCCTACTCCCCCGGCCCCCCCGGGAGCAATGTGGGGTTAGGGGCCTTGCTCACTCAAAATCAAAATCTATGCTGCATAGTTTGTTCACCAGGTCATGGAGATATTTTTGAGGGAGACATTTTGTGGGTTAGTAGCTAGCCTGTTTAGTGTCCATTTATCCCTGTTGGTGAGGTCTGTCATGCAGCCTCTCTTCTGCTGCAGTTGGTCTGTGATTTATACATGTGGTAATGATTTCTGACACTGCTACCCTTGATGCATGACAAAATTTTGCTAATTTCACTGATTCTGTGACTGACACACCTTCAATTCAGACACCAACTATTTGACCTCTTTCAAGAGTCTCTTACAACTCTCATGGCGGTTTGGAAATTCACATACTGACATGTTGATCTTAAGGTGCCTTTTCTAGCACAGGCAAATCATTCATTTGTATTAAACACATCTAGACGCATTATTTATTGCAATTCAAGTACTTCAAAATACATTGAAGTACTTAAATTGCAATTTATTTTTCGTTTTTGTTTCCATGACCTTGTCTACATCATCGCGCCAGATTTCACATAAAACATACATACAAACATGCATTTTTCCCTATGTTGAAGTTACAAATCCCTTTTACCCCAACATTCAATGAAATGTAAATGAGCACCTTTCCCCATATTAATATGATTTAAATGGCTAAATCTTAGCAGTAATATATTGCCTGACTGTGTGGTAAACATAACAGTTTTTTGGGCTGGCAAGATAATGATGTGACGGTTTATGCAGATGTTTTTTCTCCTTCACAGCAGGGGAGCAGTTTGTACACATTAGTCACTTACATACTGACATGTCATTTTACCGAAGACATCCCCTTCTCTCCTCGCCCACCCATACCTCCACCCTCCCCTCTTTTTTTTTTTTTTTTACCCTCTTCCTCATGAAAAAGGCAAATATGAAACATTTAAAGGAAATATTTTATCTATTTAAAAATCACTCCAAAGGCCCAGTAAATGTTTCATTACCTTTATGTGTCAAGTATTTTTATAAATATTTTAAACATATCTGAATATAAAACATTTCATACATCTACATAAATATTTAATATGTTACCTGCGGTAAATAGTTCTTAAATGTTTCATACATTTAATTAATGTTTCAGACATTTTGTAATTGCTTTACATTAGATCTCACCTTTGCTTTTGGCCGGAGGTTTTCATCATTCGTATCGCAGCATTTGGAAAAAATCTCATTTCGGGCTGGTTCCATGTCTAATAGCTCTCTGCAGTTGTGCCCTTGGTGACTTTGACCATTGCCTGGAGGGTGACGGTTTGCTCGTGTGGGTTTACATCAAGGACTTCTCACTTCCAGGGTAAAACACTCGCATAGCTGGGGAAAAGGGAGGCAAAAGGGCATTCCTAAAGTTGTGATGATGCCACAAGGTTATGGAAAAAAATCATACAGTCCCAGACGAGGGCCAATGGCATGGCTACTCTGTTAAACTGAGGTGATTGGGTTGGCAATCCAGAAAAAAATGCAAAATTACACATGTATTACTTTTCTTGCCTTTGTTTTTATGGGGCACTCTAATTTCTGGGGTAACAGCCCACCCCAAAAATTGACTCAGAACACCCAGTCAGTTGCTGATAGTTATAAGCTTTGGTTGATTACATTTATGTTGTGAGAACTCCTTCTGAAACCCTCGGTGTCTGATCTCTAACCATAACCATGACCTGACCATAACCAACCTTTTACAGCCTGTTTACCACTGATACAAATTGCTGCTTTTCCCATGTTATTTTGTGATGAATCACTTTTCTTGTGTTAAGTTACTCTGTTTTTTTCTCTTTGAGCTGGCCGTTTGAGAGCGTAAGATCTAATTATTACCTCATAATGTAATAATTAAGTCTTGTGCCAGAATAGCAATTAGGATATGAAATGTGGTCTTATGGATCTCAGTGGTACTCGAAGAATTGAGCTGGTGATTAAGAGTTTTGATTTCTGTGTGAATAGGTGAGAAAATTAGTGTGAAGTGAGAGAATTTCATGCCTCATTGTGGGCTTTTGTGGTCACAGATTTGCATTTTGTTGCTATCTTCAGAAAAAAATGAATCAAATCAATTGAAAAAATAAACTGCAAACAAATGTGTGAAAAACAGGAAAAATATTCCCTTGATAACTTAGTGGTAAATTCAAGAAAAAAAACTAAGTGTAAATACAAGACAAGTGAGGTATTCCAAGGTCTGTGTGTTTGAATGTGCTTGCTTACTGCTGTTTGTGTTCCCTGTCCCAATAAATGTGAATATTGTGCAGCTGGAACTGTTGTTTTAGTGGGTGGACTTGCTCGCACCCCATGGCAAACACCATGTATGGAGAAAATCAATATCCCCACAGCTCATTGCATTGCAGGTAAAAGGTATGCTTTAACCTGAGGTAACCTTTGCTTCCCTCTGGTTACCCCTCCTAGCTCAAATACCAAACATACAAGCATATACATGCCAAACACTACACATACACAACTACACACACACACAAGGGTCTGCTACGAGACAGAACACATACTCTCTCACACATCACAAACACCGTCTCATGAGTTAACACGGGAGAAGAAGTGGAAGCTGATCAAGGGTCAGGCCCAGCCTGTTTAAAATCAATGATCTTACGATGTTAGCATCCATTAGGAGGAAAAGGGAAGAGGAGAGAATATAAGGCTTCCAGATGGCCCAGGTATTGACTGTCTGAGGCGAAAGGGCATGAGTCAGACAGTGTGAAAGAGCAGACTGGTACTAAGTGCAATGCCCCGGAGACACTGTGTGTGAGTGTGTGCTGGCCTGTGTGCGCTCACTTCTGAGAACATGTGTCTTTGCATGTATGGGTATGTGTTTCCACTTGTGTGGATGTATGCATATGTGAGTGAGTGTCAGTGTGTATGTCCGTGCAAGCATGTTAGAGTGTGCGTTTGTGTCTATGTATGTGTCTGTCTGTGACTCTGTGAATGCACCTGTGTGTATATGGATATAGCTGGGTGTGTGGCGGTGTGTGTGTGTGTGTGTGTGTATGTGAGAGAGAGAGGGAGATTACTGGATGCCTTAGCATGTGCCTGAGACTCTTCTGCGGCACAGTCTGTCCTGGTCACCATGGTACCACACCAGACCCCTGGGGTACACCCTGGCTCAATCACACATCTCTGGGCCAGTGAATTAGTCCTTTACGGTAAGCCACAATACAGGGCCAGTTCCAGGGGAAGCAGTTGTCATCACTTAAATTCTTTTCGCATAAACTGTGTTCTCATTTACCCATTTTCAGCCATTACGACACATGGTCCCATTAAAGAAAAAAAGTATGCAAACAGGGCTGAGATTTTCGTACTGGTCGCACAAGACTTCCCCTACCTGACAAACACAGGTTCGCCGCTCAAGTCCGAATCATCAGTCTTTTTGTGACCATAAACTGGTGTAAGGGAGATACTCCTCCACAATCGAAGCCACAATGGTATACGCAGCACATGCTCTGCACACATGGCTGATCCAGGGCTAAAGTGAAGCCCGGTATATCCAGTCCACTCTCGCCTTAAAGGGAGGATTTACAGAAGCCTGTAACCAGTGATTGACCATGGAGAACCAGCAAGGGAGGAAAAAGACTGTGACAGCAATGGGTTGATTATTAACGGCTAAACTAATTAGCAGAGGGGTTGAGGGTACTGAGGTATTGTTTATCACAGAGCCATAGCAATTAGCAGGCCAGCTAATGAGGAAGGTGTCAAGGTACCATTAAGTGCACCTAAGGCTTACCCCCGGCTTTATCTTCCCAGGGGGATGATGGTAAAGTGGAGGTAACTTGGAGTCTGTATTCTATCCCAGTTTTGGCTACCTTAACAGACACTGCATTTCAAAGATATCAAAAATAAGAAAAAGGGCAGCATCATAAAGGTAATGAATGAATAAAAAGAATGAATGAATAAAAATGAATGAATAAAAAGTATTGTTTATCTCTTCTAAGGTAAGATAAAGGATGCACCCAAAAATGCAACAGAACACCAAAAAAAAAAAACATTTCAGACATTGTCAGGAAATACTCTTTTTGAATCCCCCTCTCAAAAGCAGAGCTTTATGTACTTCAATTAACAAACTTTATGTTCACTTTTTGTACTTTCACAAAATCAGAAAATTTGACATGAACATAAATGTAGAATTATCATTCAGTCAAGATTTGCTGAATCATTTGAACTCTCTCTAAAAAAAATCAAATATTAGGTTTTGATATTGGACACTTTGTGGCTGAACTGTCCCAAGTCAGCAATGCCTAAATTTGCAGCAGTGGCTTAAATTTCACACGATATATGAATATATATCAGAGACATGTTGGCTGCTTGTAAGCTGGCAACAGGAGAAGACAGCTTAAATTATATAGCTAAAATTGTTGCCAGCTAGCTCAAAGGATCAGTACAGGTAAATTTGTGGGCTAAGGTTAGCAAGTCGTACCGACAGCTGTTTGCATACCATTGTGAATCGGATCGTGTGTTGACACCACAATGAGGGTTTTACCTTCCCGGCTGCAGCAACAACATCTGGCTCCTCATGAATGTTTTGGTTTGCCTGTTGTACATGTATAGCTGCACCTCCTTTACCCTGCAGGTCAAAACACAGATCTCTGTCCCACTGCAGTCTGATCTGTAACTGCCCATGTTTGCATCACCTTGCAAGCTTGCCATTGGAAATAACATTGAGCAGCAAAGTAAGCATGCCACTGCACCTTGACTTAAGAAAGCTCCAATCATAAGTGATTAAAAGAACATTTAAACTGGCCAATCCTGAAATCATACTGTTCGAAACAGCCACATTTTTTAAAAGAAAGCGTATGAATGTAATGTCTACATCACCTAAATTGTAAAAACAAAATCTACAGCATTATATAGCAACACAACTAATTTACTGTTAAACAGTGAATGATTTTCAGGGGTACTTCAACAACAACCGGTATGAGAAGCTGCATTCAGAGCGTGCCGTATTCAGTGTGTACACCTCCAGGGTCGGTCTTTTTTCATGTAGATTTCAATATTTCAGCACAGGCCTGAGCAGTTTGCGAGTCAGTGACAATCCAGCTGATGGATTGCCTGTGCTTTTGCCCTGCTGTTTCCCAGCTCTTTCATTCCCCCTCCTTCACCGGATTGTACATTTCTCGGCGGTGTTGGGGGATGGGAAGTGGGCTGGGAAGGGGGGGGGGGTGGTACGTGTGAGGTGGGGGCGTTGGGTCCCCATGGGACGCAAGACCTCAGACGAATCCTCCAGATGAGCACTTAATGAATTGATTGATCGGCATGTGGAGAGAAGTCTGCTTCTCGTTTAAGTGCAACCAGGCGGGCTAATTGAGGGGGGCCGTGTTTTGGAAACAGCACATTTCGCTTTATTTAATTATTTACTCCACGGTAACACCACTCACATGGTAAAAGGATCGGGGGGTCTGGTGGTCTGGTTGTAGGGTTGTACTCGGAGCCACAATTCCTACGCTAGCTTATTTTTAACAAGGGTCTAGCTGCTCCCCACTGGGAAAAAAGGCAACCCTCAATCATAAAAAGCATTCGGCTCTCCCATATAACTCTGTCAGTGCTAGACACCAACCGCATTTAGAAAGGAGTATTTTGCACCAGCCCGAGTGCTAAAATCAGACTGGCCATGTTTGCAAGCACTTGACCACTGTGGCAATTCCCTCTGACTGTAGTGAAAGCGTTTGAGAAGCCTTCGTTTCTATGGATCACGTCTAGTAGTCCAACCCCCCCACCCCCATCTAGCCCCCACCTCCACCACCCCCCCGTTTCCCCTCCTGGATCAGCAGGGAAATCCGTCATTGCTCGGGGAGCATGGGGGCCCCGCTCAGGCGTGTTCTGGGGGCAGCGGGCGGATGAAAGCGGAGGATCACAGAGTTAGCGCGGCGGCGCACACAGGCAGCGCTCTGGAGGGGGTGGGGGGCGGATGTGTGGGTGGGGGAGTACAGGCATGGGGGTGAGTTGGTGTTCAGGTTTCCGACAGTTCAGCCCCTCAAAAAAAAGCAGCGGCGGAATCACAGCAACACCGAAAACAGAGAAGGGGAGGGGAGGCGGTAATAGCGCTGCCAATCAAAGGCAGACTCGCGTGCACCATGACAACGGCTCCGCTACACGGGGCGCTGAACCGACGGCGTTAATTAAACAACTGGGTTACTCGCACAGAAGCGTCCATGACGTTCGCCCGCGCTGCAGCCCAAACAGGCAGAATAAAAAAAAAAAGAGCTGCGAAAACAAAGTTGGATTCCACATGAGTTCATAAACTCAGAGGGGCTTTAATGTCGATTAAGCCTTTGATCACGCTACTTTTGTTTCTGCTCCAGAGGCTGCCTCTTTGTTTTGTGTGTGTGTTTTTTTGTGTGTCTGCGGTTATTGCAGAATAGTTGCCTGCGTGCTAATGCAAGTCCGTGTTTTCACATGTATAAATCTTTCAGTGTGTTACATGTGCTTGCTGATGAGCATACAGTACAGGTTATGTATGTGTGTGAGAGTGTAAGTCTGTGTGCCAGTGTGTGGACAAGCCTGTGTTTACAGGTGAGTGTGTGTGTGTGTGTGTGTGTGTGTGTGTGTGTGTGTGTGTGCACGTGTTTTCTCAGAAGCTCTCCTGGCTGCCGTATATTCTTATTGTGAATCGTCTGCACGCTCCCCTCTCTGTTCCCATGCAGACGCTGAAAGGTCTTGCTGTCAGGGCGATTCCAGAGAGCTCTCTGCCAGTCCAGCATCTAACGCGACACAGTTCAAATCCCCAGGTGCCCCGGAGACCGAGGCCGCCGAGCAAGACTAAGAAGGAGCCATGCATCAGGGCCCGGACAGCGGTTACCAGACACACAGGAGAGGATGTGTGCAAGAGTTTCTGTGCCTGTGTGTGTGTCTCTGTGTGTATCTGTACGTGTGCGAGTGTGCATGAATGGTTGTGTGTGTGTGCATGTGTGTGCGTAGTGTGTGTGTTTGAATGAGCACGCTCTTACACACACAGTCTGTGTGCTTTTGTATGTGTGCACACACACCTGAGTAAGTGCGTTTGTGTCGGTGTGTGACATACTGTGTGTGTAAGAGCATGTGTGTGTGTTTGTGTGCACATGGATGAAAAGGACGGTGTTGAAAATTCTCACGCATACTTCAGAGAATGGGCAATTAATGTTTGTTTGCACTGCTCCGGTACGATGTGCAATAATTACATATGCCACTTAGGGGCAGCATTAACATAAACTCCGTGACTATAGCAGGAGTGACATATGACTGCCCAGTGCCCTGACTGCAGTTACAGCTGGGAGATTGGAGGCATGCTAAACGCATTTCCCCAATAAAGACCAACACACAACAACATGTGCATGCGGGCACACGCACGCACGCATGCACAAACACACGCACAAACACACACACACACACACACACACAATAACACGCGCACACACACACACAATAACACGCGCGCACACACACACAATAACACGCGCGCACACACACACAATAACACGCGCGCACACACACACAATAACACGCGCGCAGACACACACAATAACACGCGCGCACACACACACAATAACACGCGCACACACACACACACACACAATCACACGCGCACAAACACACTACTGAAGCACATCAACACATGTACACACTTAGACGCGCTTACCCATATAGTACCATATACTACTGGAGCAAAAGCACAAGCACGCACACTCAGATACTATGGGAGCAGGTAAAACACATACATACAATGAATACATATGGACACGTACACAGGCGTGTGTGTACTCACACTCACATAAAGGAGCTTTTTTTGGGGTAAACAAAACATGATTAGTTGTAGTGGGTGTAGCTCCCATGTGTTTCCACAGTAAAACAGCTATCGGAAGAAGGGGGAGAGATCCCCAAAGCGATGTACGTCCACCAACATCAGTACACCCCCCCAATTCTCCCCACCGCCCACGCTGGAGTCACAGACCTCCGCTGTCTGCTGCTGAGAGTCACAAACAACATCAAACAAGCACATTTAAAAAAAAAAAAAAAAAAAAAAAAATTTAAAAATTGCAAGCAAAAGTAGATGAACCAGACCCGTTTCTCTGGGAGCCGGAGTTAAAGCGAAGCGTTAAGCGCTTCCTCCTGACAGCAGGAGCGGGGAAGGAGGAGAGGATGTGGGCCAGGGGGAGGGGGGCAGAACTCTTCCCACCGGCTTTGATTTTTTTTTAGGACACGGGAGAGTGGGAATTGGGACCAGGGAGGGGGTGGGTGGGGTGGGTGGGGAGGGTGTTAGGGGGTGGTGGGGGGTCATCAAAGCGATGCCGTAATGTAACGACGGCATTCGTCAGTTCTTGAAGAGCCTGAGCAGTGCATTTAAGGACGTGCATCGTGGGAGAGAGGGATGAGGCCAGAGTGCTGCGCTTATGAAAGAGTGTGTGTGTGTGTGTGTGTGTGTGTGTGTGTGTGTGTGTGTGTGTGTGTGTGTGTGTGGATGGAGAGAGAGATGGAGTACAGGAGGGAGAAAGAATGGGAGAGACAGGGAAAGAGTGAACGTGAGAGAAGAGAGAGAAAGGGTGAAACAGACAGAGAGAGGGACGGTGAGAGGAGAGAGGGAGAGACAGAGAGAGAGTGCTCAGCCAGGCAGAACCTGCATACTCCACACACAGGCAGGCAATTAGAGTCCCACTGTGTGAGGAGCTCAAGGGAGGGGGTGGGGGAAGGGAGGGGGGGTGCCAGGGGAAGGAAGGGAAGGCGAACGGGCCACGGGCAAATTAAAGTCCCTCATTATTCAAATCAGCGCAGAGGAAAGGAGCCGAGCTTCTCGTGCCTCGTTTATCGAGCGGCGAGCAGAAGCGTCTCTCTCTCTCTCTCTTTTTCCTGCTTGCCAGCGAGAGCCGCTGCCCAATTACGAGCCCGCTCGCCCGTCACCCCTCATTACCGGCCCCCGGTCTCCGACGCCGCGCGTCCTACACACAACCCGCCACGCTCCGCCCACGCCGCGCTTCCCATTAATCTATCGCTTTACTGAGGCACTTCCATTCCAATTAGGGGGGGATCGATACTGCCATCGATTTCAGCGTACGCATGGGACTTACGGACGGTGACAGGACGCTTAGGGAGCAGAGAGCCTGTCTGTTCTGAGAGAGAGGAACAGAGAGAAAGAGAGAGAGAGAGAGAGGAGGAGGAGGAGAGTGTGAGTGTATGTGTGAGTGAGTGAGAATGTATATGAGCAACTGAGCGTGTGTGCATGTCAGTGTGTATGCGCGTGTGTATGCTTTGGACTACGTTCATATGTGTCTGTATGTTTTTAAGTGAGTGTGTGTTTGTGTATGTGTGTATGAGTATATGTCTCTGTGAGTGTTTGGGTGTGTGTGTGTGGGGGGTGTAAGAGAGTTTGGCTGGATAAGAGTATGTGGGTGTGTGTGTGTGTGTGTGTGTGTGTGTGTGTGTGTGTGTGTGCATGAAAGAGTGTATGTTTGGGTGTGTCTGTATGTGTTTGAGTAAGTGTGTGTGTCTATTTGTGTATGTTTGTATGAGTCTCTGTGTGTGTTTGGGTGTGTAAGACTGTGTGTGTACAATTGTGTGTGTGTTTGGCTGGATAAGTGTGTGTGGCGCAGGCTGAAGAGGGAGCTGTCTATCACAGTGAGAGGGAGGAGGGGCGGGGCCCTAAGACTGGGCTGCCCTGGCACATTGACCGTGCGGCTGTAACCTGACACCGGCCGACCTCAGCTTAGCCTCAATCCAATACTGCTCCTCCCAGGTGGCAGGTCCCTGCATGCCTGTGTGCTCCACTGCTCCTCACAGTTTGACCCGGCCAGCCTGCTCACTGATACACACACACACACACACACACACACACACACACACACACACACACGCATGCACTCGCAGTCTTACCCACACGCACACACGCACTCACACACACACGCACACACGCACACACACACACACGCACACGTGTCAGCAAACACATGTACACAAGCAAACACCAAAAAAAAAAATGCAAACACCAGCACACTTACCTAACAAGCATGCATCACACACAAGAATGCACATACAAGCACACATACGCAAGCATACACACAAAAGCATGCCTAACCCCCACACATAAACCTACACAATCACATCTAAAATGGGCAAAATTGCAAGAAAACACACACACACACACACACACACACACACACACACACACACACACACACACACACACGTGTCAGAAAACACATGTACACAAGCAAACACGTACACATGTACATGTATCGCTGAGTGTCAGAGGGGATGGGCCTACTATCTGTAAATTCAGCAGCTACCTCCTCCCACCCCCACCCCCACCCCCGTTTCAGACAGAGGTTGGATAACGAGTGCCTAAGCGGGATCCGTTTCCCTGGCAGGCTCATCGATCTGCCTGATCCGCCTCCAGCTCCAGGGATCAGCGAGAGCGGCCAGGAGGCTGCAGGCGGGGGCGGGGTGTCAAACTGCGCTCTGTCAGAGGGGATGGATTTTCAGGCCTGAACTGCAGGATGCCTTTCCTCCAGGTTACGTGCACAGACAGCGGTCATCAAAGCTGTCCATCATCCTTCTCTTCTCTCCCCCCACACCCCCTCATCCCCCGTCCCTTCTTTTAAAAACCAGAAAGTAGCACCGGTCAGCAATATTAAAGCGTGGCTCAGTGTTTCCTCATTCTTCATCTGATTTTGGATTCTGGGGGTGTGTGAGGTAATGGGGGAGGGGCCTGTGTGTGTGAGAGTCATTATGCTGGATTGGCCTGGGGATGGAGGAGGAGCCTGTATGTGACAGAGTGGTGATAGGAGAGGAGCCTGTGTGTCTGAGAGTCGTTATGTGGGATTTGTCAAGTGAAGGGGGAGGGGCCTGAGTGTGAGAGTTCTGTGGGAGTGGCCTGGTGATGGGGAGGAACCTGTGTGTGACAAAATACTGATGGGGAGGAGCCTGTTTGTGACAGAGTGGTGATGGGGGAGGAGCCTGTGTGACAGAGAGCAGTCATGGGAGTTTCCCTGATGTGAGGATGTGAGAAGGGCATGGCCCTGATACGTCAGCAGCCTAGCAGCCACAAATAGCTCTGCACCTGCTCCCTTCAAAGCAAGCTGAATCTTAGAACACATGAAAAGAGGCCGATCAGAGACACACATCAAACAGCTGGGCAGACCTGGCACACAGAGCTAATAGCTGTCTGAAATTTCACACACTCTGCTGCACTGCCATGGGAGACACTGGGCATTTTCCTGCTCACCCAAACAAACAAACACACACACACACACACACACACACACACACACACACACACACACACACACACACACACACACACACACACACACACACTTGCAGATGCACACAAAGACACACACAAGCATACGTATATCTATTTGAACAAACACATGTCCACACGTTCCATTGCCATAAGAGTCTCATCTCATTGTGCCCATAACCGTACCCCAAAAGCACGCGGACTCCCTGAAGACTCTGGGCTGCTGCCTCAGAGACTGAGCTTTGTTTTACTCTCAAAGTCAAGTCACAAAAAACCTCAAAAGCCTTACCCTTCTCTTAAGTCTGACTGAAGAACATTGATAGCAACAGATAGAAACACATCTGTCAATTATGTTCTGATGACGGGGATTGCTCACAATGATAATCGCTAAAAATCACCTCAAACCATCACGACATCACTTCTGAGAACAGGTTTAGAAAAACCATTTCATGCAGCATTCTAAAGATAAAGAACCACATTGTAACTGGTCATTTTAATGAAAAAGATAAGACAGGGATCAAAGATACAGGAAAAGAAACTGAGATGAATTAGCTGACATATTTGTTTTACGTATGAACACTGTCATGTGAGTGCGCACAAATGACAGACTATTTGTCATTCTCAGTGTGATAAGGACTGTTGCTCCACAGTCAGCTCTGGTGCTACTGTATATCTCAGCGGTTCTCAACTGGTCTAGCCTCGGGGCCGAAATCTTTCATTGGTCAATAAGTTGCGACCCAAATTTTTTCAATTTTAAAAAGGGTTAACCTGACCAGCGACTTCCAAAGTAACACTGACCACATCTTTGATCTGAGGGTACTGAATTCACTCACTGATGGAAGAAACAATGCTGGAGTTACAGTACAATTCAGCGTCAGAACTTGAACAGTTTTCACGTTCAACAGAAATATCCTCATCATTATATAAAGCTCATTAGAACACGTTGCATGGAGGAATGGGTGGAAGAAGGCAGATGGCCTGTCTTGCTCTTCCTGATCTGCATAATTAAAGAAAATAAGATGAAAAAAGCTACATACCATCTCAGAGCAGTGCCCGTGTTTTAATATATACCAGCTCTTCTTGAGCATGCCGGTTTTTGGATTAACTTATTTATTTGGCAGTCAAATGCCCTTTTCAAGAGGAAATTCGACAGCTTACATGATTTTACACACCATTTATTCAGCTGGTATTTACTGCAGCGGTTCAGGTAAAATACTTTCCTCAAGGACATAGCAGCAGTACCCCACATGGGATCTGGACCTGCAGCTTTTGATTTAAAAGCCCATTCCCTTCACTTCCTATACTCTCACTCCATAGTTCACATCTATACTACAGTCATCTTAATACGATATATTAAATGTGATGATTAAAGCACAACCTCATATTTAATTTGGCTGTTTGTGTGCACACAGGGATCCCGACACGGCATCCCAGCAGAACCCTCTTGTGCCAGACGGGGATTGTGGGATGCGCCAAGCCCCGCCTCCCCTGGAGCTGGCTGCGATGTCTGCAAAGCAAACAAGGGGGCTGATAACAGATTGCTCCCGGCCGGCGTTGGGTTACTGAGCTGGCTGTGAGGAGCGGCGCAACGTTAGCAGGGGGAAATAACAGATGTGTTTTTGTTTGGCTGAGAGGGAGCACGGAGGACGGGACTGTGTGTTTTAGGAGCGGATTGAATTTCCTGTGCGGATTGTCGATGCTGGGATGGGGGAGGGGGCGCGTTCTGGCTGTGGAGCACCATTGATTCTGCACAGACCTACACCCAACACCACCCCCCCCACTCTAACCTGAGGACAGATCTCACACATACACGCACGCACGCACACAGAGAAACGCGCACACACACACAGACTCGTACGCACATGCACTGCACAACAGAAAGTGCCGGCAGGGAAAACTGAGTTTCCATTTAAAGCTAGACACATGCAGAATCCCTGACTGGAAAAAAAGGAAGACCCTTCCACATTATTTCAAATATTTCCTGTCCTCAAAAAGACCCCAAATACAGGATTAGTATTCTGAAATAAATGCTGAGAATACTTCAAGGTAATACAAAACTAACTCAATTAAGCTACTCATTTTATACAATGCCTGTTGGCAAATCCTGTTTCTTTGCTATGTGTAAAATTACTCACCAGTGTCTAACACATCCTCTAAATTCTCAAGCTCGTATCTTGGGTATTTTGCAAATGACAGGTACAACTGTATACCCCAGCCCCCTTGTCGAGGGTCCGGAGTCGCTCCACATTCCCCCATGGAGGATATGTCTGTGACAAGCCAATGACGAATTCTGTCACCACCTTGGAGCACAAAGAACCCTAGGCTTTGACCCAGATGGCCTCAATGTCAACATACAATGGAACTGAAAAAAGCAGGACATGGCCGATCCTCCAATATCTCACTTAAATCTCCATGGAGACAGGGGAATCTAGAAAACTACATAAATCAGGTTAGGGATTCTCAATATGGGTGGTTAAAATGGGATCCAAGGGCTTCGGAATGTGAAATACCACCCGGTGGTGAAAATTCCACTCCCTCTCGAAAAGCGCTCATAGCTGAACAGGCAGCAGGATCATTTAATGATTTCTGAGGCGCTATTAAAAGGCAGCTGAATGGCAGAGCAAATTCATTTAACCAGGTTATTTGTATTCAGTCGAAGCCAAAGGAGTCACGCTTGAATACACCTCAACCTTAAAAAAAAAAAAAAGGGCAGACTCGGCTAACGACGGAGGTGCAGAGCAAACAAACTACTTTCCATCTACCTGGACCAGGAGGCAATGACGGAGATCAAGACCGTGCCTCTGTGACAACAGCAGAGATTCAAGAGAACCGTTTTGTTTGTGATCCGATCGAGATTAAACAATATCGCCATCCTCATCATGTCTTACCGCAGGCCTTGCCCATCCAAATCTTGAATCAGGGCTACATGCACGAAGGCAATCGTACCGACCACAGAGGTGCAGAAGGGTCAGGTCTTCCTTCTCTGCGGTTACACCCCTCGAGAAGGAGGTGACATCTCAACACCTTCGTACCTCATTCCAGGACTCCCACAGGATGCAAGAGAGAAAATGGAGGAGAGTGCAAGAAGTCAAGAGATATGTAGCTCCCTGCTGCACATGGAGACAGCAGTGACC
Organism: Albula goreensis; assembly: GCA_022829145.1. Lineage (NCBI taxonomy): Eukaryota > Metazoa > Chordata > Actinopteri > Albuliformes > Albulidae > Albula > Albula goreensis. Next base: position 33,673,492 of record CM040745.1, read on the forward strand.
GCAAATTACAAAATATCATAGTGTTTTAATTAGTACAACTGTTATATTACGACTAACTTCATTACGATATTAGGTATTTGCTTGTTACATTTATTTATTCTAATCATATTGTCGTTTGTTGTTGTTGCAATTAATATTCTATATGCACTGGGAATATGTTTTTGAATGCATGCCCTGCCAATAAAGCATCGCCCCCCCACCAAAGTCCCCATGCATGTCTGGAACCATTAAAGTTCCAAACCACCCTATCGAAGGCGAGAGAGAGAGAGTGAGAGGGAGAGGGGGAGAGGGGGAGAGACTGATAGAAAATCGATACTCCGGTCTCCCTGAGGAGCCCTCCCCATCCAGACAGGGCTTCCTAAGAGCAGGTAGAGGACTCTGCACACAGGGTCACGAGCTGCTCCCTAACTCTGCCTCCGGGGGCCACACGGAGGACACGGCTGTTTGCCCTAACTGAGCTCTCAATTAGTGTGGCCTAATTGAGCCGCTAATCGCATGCTGGGGCTAATCTAGGCTTTCCTCCACTTCCCAGGTATATGCCCATTGGTTCTTTGCAAGAACAATAGGTTTTACGCTGTGTATTTGTGAAACATACATCAAGCCCCATGTTTATCAATTTATCTTTATACTGTCAATTAATGGTACAAGCAATGTAGCTTACATGAGGCATGGTTTTGGACTTAAGAGACAGGGAATTAACAATACGGTAAATAATATCTTTGATGTATACCCCCCAAAACGGCATTACTCTCAGTTAAGTATCTACAGCGGCAGCTGTCAAGTGATGTCAAGCCCTGATCAATGTTCAATTAAAACCTCAATTACTAACTAATTAAGAGCACTTTGAGGACAGAAACCCATCAACAGAATGAACTGACACCCGGTAGGTTAGGAAACGTTAGCTATGAATGTGGAAGCATCTGCTGGTGACACTGAGCAGGACCTTCTGAATGTCAATATTGGCTCCTGACTGACGAGATGCTGTTGGGGAAAATACAATGTGGAATTACTGAGCATGATGCTTGGCATAACTGCAGATGGGTTAGTGATGGTCATTTTGTGGGCTGACGACAGTGCAACCAACAATGTGCTGAAGATAATCATGACAAAATATATTTATGGCTGTTGTGTTGCCCACTATATTCACCAATATTCACCAACTAAGTTTGTTTACAGTGTGACTTGGTCTATACCAGCATTCACCATAAAGACCCACAATGGCAGGAGCTGTTAGCTCCAGTGCTGTTTATCTAGCAAGACCTCTTGTAATGCCAGTGTGATATCTACAAATCAGGTAAATCTCACATGCAAGCAATCAAATGAATGCATTCACACATACATACTCATGCTATTACTGCCACACAAAACAACACACACACACACACACACACACACACACACACACACACACACACACACACACACACACACACACACGACTGCCTCCTCACAAACTTTATATACCATTTCACAAACACACAGTCTATCGGCCCCCTGACAAGCAGGCACAAACAAACACACGCTACCGCCTCATAAACACACAAGCTACTGTTTACCCACAAAAACAAACTACTGCTCACTCATAAAAACACAGACACGCATGGGTGTGGGGGGTGGGGGGTGGCTTGGGTGGAGTGGCAGCTGTTTTCCGTCTCCTCTGACGCTGCGCTAACTCCCTGTTTAGCGGCGGCAGTCTCACGCCGGTGACATGCGGCTAATCGCTCCGCGCGCAGAGCACTAGCTCCTGGACGTTAGTGACACATGGTCTGTTCCCGTCCCGGGGATAGTGGCGGAGGTTGGCCCATTGAGCCGGGCTAATGGGGCTGCCTGAGGAGTTTGTGCTTCATTAATCATGAGAGAAGTGCTGAGATCCCCGAGCGGCCCTCTCTCTCCCTTCCCCTTTCTCTCTTTCCCTTCCTTCCCCACTCCTAATTCAGCTCCCTCAGTTCAAATCAATTCAATTACGCTTTTTTTTGGCAGGATTTACCCAAGCACTGCTGCCAGACTAACTGCATCCAATGTTACCAATTGCTACAAATAATAACTACAGTACATTAAAGGACATAACACAGACGCATGCTGAAACAGTGTGTGAACACATACACTGATCATTAATATGCGAGGAGAGTGATAAACGCTATTATATCAATATGCTCACAGGTAAAAAGGTAGCAATGATGATGTGATTCAGCATTTCAGTCTTACACATGCTGTTGTCTCCTGTGGCTACAGCTCAGGCTGTTGTTTGGGATGTGGGGCCTTCTGCTGGTATGACTGGCATTTTTCAGACAGTATATGTGAGAAATGGGTGAGGTCAGCAGGGTCTTCCCCCCCCACTCAAGTTGCATTGTGGTGTCGACCCTCCCACCGGTGACCCATGATCCCTCTGATTAATGCGGTCACATGCCTTTGCTATATTTCATGCTGCAGATGCAAAAGCAAACAAACAATGCCACACTGCCCAAGGAGCACAAAGTCAACATATATTCAGCTCATGAACCTGAAAGCGTCCTCCTGGCCAGAAGAGGGAGCCGGAGAGTGAAGAGACTGGTGATTTTAACCAGCTACTTTGACCCAGTGAGGCCGAGCCTTGTGTTGCTGCCATCCCCCCCCCCCCCACCCCCATCTCAAGTAATCTTTTATGGAAGGCTAGTCGAAAACTAGAAACTGCTACAGCCCCCAATGGGGTTCTCAATGCCCATATTACAACGCATTACAAAATTAAGCAGTCTCAGCCTATCCCAACCTCAATATCTCAATCAGTATTATTTTGCAGTGGTCAGATAGACTGCTTTAGTGGCTAGCCAGTTTTGCCTGTGCCAGCCCTTTTCAATGGCCAGGCTGTGATCACAAAGACATTACCTGATCTCCCTCAACTTTATGTTCTATATGATGATGAGATTTTCTGTATTCTCTCTTTTGTGTCTGGCTCTGATCCCTCCCTCTCTCTGCTCTTTTCTCAAGCTCATGCTTTCTCTTGCTCTCACCCCCCTCTCTCTTTGTCCCTGTATGCTCTCTAAACGCAAGGTTCTATAAGAGAACTGCCTGTTTTTCTGCCTCCCCCACTCTCATTCATTTTATCTCTCAACTTCCTCCTCTCCATTTTAAAAAAGCATGTTCCAAATCATGTTCCTGAAAAATTTCTGAACTGATCAAATTTAAGGGGGAGACTTCCAGACTCAGTCAGTCCATCCATTGTTGTAACATTTACATGAGTGCGGGCTTATGAAAATTTATGGTGTTAATTTCAAATTTTACTGAATTTTTCAAATGTAGTGCTGTACAAAGAAACAATGAGTGTTGTCGTAAACCAAAATGTGGTAAAATGCAAAATGACTTGTTTAAAAATGGAAAGCGTTAATTAGAAAGAAAAAAAATTACTCCACAATTTTTTTTTAAATAAATCAACGATTCTCATGTGTGAATGACTGATTAAGCTGTCGCTTAGAGCATCAAGTGGGGACTTGCTGAAATCGCATTCTCTCTCTTTCTCCCACAATTATCCATTTGGAAACGGCACTCGATGTCGGTGGCAGAGCTCAGTTAATGATTAGCAGAGGTGGAAAACCCTGGCTTCAGAAAGTAAAAGCACTACCACTCATTTGTTCCATGCACGCACTAAGCAGCTGATTTTAATCAGCACAACTCTTCAGTCAGGTAGATGAGCTAATTAGTGAAATCACTTGTTTTCGTGCACAGGTAAAATAAATACGTGGTTGTACTTCTGAAACTAGAGTTTCCATGTCTGATGATGGGCGCTCTTTCTGTGCCAAAGCAAAATCCACTGAAGTGCATGTATGTATGGACAAGAGAAAGAGTAAGAGATCTGACAAGATGAAGAGGCAAAAGCTTCTTCCTTCCTTCTGCTTTTTAAAAGCCTGCTTGAGTCATCCTGTTTTTTTTTTTTTTTTAGCAAATATATCACACTTCTTTGAAAATGGTGTTACACAATGATCCTAGTTTAAAAATTGACGTCAATGAAAGTGTGAGTAATTGGGCAGTAAGCGTCTATTTTCAGGGTTCCCATGCACTGTGACATATTTTTCTGCATATATTACAGATGTGTCGTAGTTATCCCGTTCATAAAGTTACAAAGCAACTGAAGGGGCGTTACTTTCCGAACTTGTTCTGCGAAGCCCTGTGTGACAACTCTCCTCTTCTGTTTAATTATTTTTCTTGGAGGTAAAATCAGGGATTAAGTTCAGCTGGACTGCATCATTAACTTGGTTATTTTGTTCTGTTGTAATCTATTTTTGTGCATGGTTTGTGTTGAAGACCTGTAACTGTCGGCCCAGAGTGGGATGCCACACCAGACAATGAAAGTGACAGGAGATTACAGGTGGTGAAGCAAGCAGAGTTAAAAATGTGAACTGGAGCTGGAAGGGAGATGGATTCATTGAGGAGGAGATGCTTCCATGACACCATAAGGGAATAGAATTAGACCCAACCATTGAGGGGCTTTTGTGATAGATCTGCTCATGGTTGTTGTCCCATGTCTGTTTCTCGCCTAACTCTGTTCCAGAAGTCTCAGCGTGGCCAAGATGGATACCAATGAGAAGTTGTTCTGTGGGGGGACTGATATTGTTATCCCTTTATTGAGGGGCAAAGGTTCCAGTGGGGGAGGGCGAGACGAGGAGGAGAGAGCACAACAGCTGCGTTGCTCATTTAACGTACAACTGGTTTACAGTTTTGTGCCGTTTCAATGAACTGCTAAAACGAAACACATTGCATTTTGCTTACCGTGTCCTTGTACCCCTCCTCGAGTAGCTGTGTGGAAACCGACGCACACAAAGGGAACATCATTAGTGAACGGGGCATGGGGAAGCTCACAGTCTCTGACATTTGCTCCAAGGCCAAAGCTGAGCGCTACAGCCAATTACACCGCTATTTAGAGTCTGGGCTGTGTCATTAGCGGACTGTGACAGGAGTCCACAGTGGCAGGATACAGCTGGTTTCATCCTGCCAGGGTAAGGTTGGACTCCTAGGGTTACTGCTGCAAAAGTGGCCTCTAGCTACCCACCGTGCACCTCTGTCTGTTGTGGGGGGAGTTGTATGTGGCTCTAGCTCATATGTTGTTTGGACTGCAGTATATATCCTTAAAATATGTAAAAACACACACTTTCAGAATTTTTTCAGCATTTTAACATTTAACATTCTAACATTTCCAATCAATTCATTATTGTTGATATTGTATGACTTGCTAATATGTTCTTTTACAAAATAAACTGCCTAACCATTTGACGCGTATTTCCTAAAAAAATAAAAAATAAAAAAGGATATTGACCTGTTTTTACTTTTTAGTGAGCTGGACCAGAATTATCTGCAGTTCTTAGATTTGATTATTAATGATTTAATAATCTGTACCATCAGGACTACCAAAACATTTCACTCTGACCTTTCTCAACATCATTTAACACCTGGACAAAAGTATTCTCATAAATTGCTTGGAAACATTAATTTTATTATTGTTGCTTTATAATGCAACAAGATTATGCCTGCATCTCTGTGGTGTCATAATTATTGTTCTTACTCGTTTCCGAATGCTATTAACGCTATCTTACATGAACGATCATCCAAATGGAAATTACACACTGGAAAGTCTGATTTTGATTGACACTTGTTGCCAAGTTTATCTTCCACCTTACAGGCTCATACGTTAGCAAGCTGTCAATCGGCACAGTATATCAGCTCTTACATTATATAAATGGTACGTTGCTTCAAAAATTATAGCATCCCCCACTTACATGCATACATATCTGAATATTAAATTCTTCATAATTCCATAAGTAAATAATGAGCACAGAGGAGTGCTGATCCAGAGACAGCAGCAGCAGAGGTTAAGACAGATGTTTTCTTATGATCTGCCGCTGAAGGAGAAACGAAAAGGTTCCATCAAAAGAATCTGTTTTCTGTTCAGGATTTCTTAAATGCATTCAAGGCAGCAGTATTCAGTTTTCAAAATGCATGATGAGACCACTTTTATCGTGAGGTGATTTTAGTGCCTCATCACTGTAAAAACTGCCACTGGAATCGCAGCACACGTCTGAAACTGAAAGGGTTTTTTTTCTTCTCTCTCTCTCATTTTTTGTTCCCTCCATTTATGCTTTGTTAATCTTTTGGAGCTGAAATAGAAAAGCGGAGCACTTTTAAACCGCAACAACAAAACATTAGCGCCGCTTCTCTCCTGAGAGCCGTAGATGTTCACAGCTCGCGGCCTGACATGAAAGGGAAAGCAACTGTGCAGATGGGAGTGGGAGAGGGAGGGTGGGGGATGGGGGGGCCTCAGAGCCGGGAATCATGGGTCGTATATGTGTGGCAGACCCTCTTTTGAGGGTCCAGGGAGCAGTCGCTGGGTGGTAGACCTGACAGAAATAACAACACTACCCCCACACAACCCTCCCGACTTGAGGGGCTGATGGGTGCCAGTCTGTTGCTCTCCCTCCTTCCCAGGGGTTATTTTAGTGACCACCACGACCGCCCTGTGGAGGAAGAGGATGGGGTGGAGGGACGGTTTCAAGAGAGGTGTCAATTTGTCAGTGGCCGCAAAGAGGACTGAAGCAGCGGGCGGGCGGGTTTAGGTAACCCTCGGCGATCTATCATTACGGCGGAGGCCTCTCACAAACTGCGCACGGTCAGGGCTCGGCCAGGGGAGATTGATGGCGCTGGCAGTGGAGGCCCTTCAACAGAGAGCTGCTGCCGCCGCACCAATTAGGCTGAGGAGACGGGGGTGGGGTGGTGGTGGGGGGGGGGGGGATTTAATCGTGCCTTGGCGGCAGTCTGTGCCAGCGGCGAAAAGGGGTACTGCATGCTAATTAGGGGCAGATGCAAGGGCTGCGCATGGGAGTGGGGTGAGGTGGGAGTTTCTGGCCAGGGCCCACCCAGTAAGTGGGTATTCCATAACCCTCAAGCCGAGGGAATATTAGAACATTTAAAACTAGATTATGAATTCTGAGAGGTTGCTGGTTTGAACCTTGGTTGGGCTACACAGCCACTGTGTCCCTAAGCAAAAGACATCACAACTGATGCTAAAGTATATACGGGTGACCCTCCCACATTGCGGTTTTCCACATCGTGAATTCGATTTTTCACGGACCGGCAACCAAACAATTAAACTGAAATTTTTTGGGAGCTTTGCGGCCTTGTGCAGGATGATGCACTGCAGATAAAAAATAGTGAAAACGTAAAAAAGTTTAGTAAGTTATAAATGCATAAAATATCTGTATAAAATAATGTTTGTATAATATTAATGCATTTTATTGTTTAATACCAAAAATACACTAAAAATACACAACTTTTTTTTTTTTTTTTTTTTACACGGTTTTTCTACATCAAGGTGGAGGCTGAGCCCCAAATCCCCACAATGTGGGAGGGCCAACAGCTACACAGCTAAAAGTTTTCGCATTCAAATGTTTACGATACTACGTACATGCCTATGGTGCTGTGGCCTCCCACCTTCAGTGTAAATCTGCAATTCAGACATAACGCAGGAAAACGTTTTTACCCTGTAGAAAGTTATAACACAGTCCAGAAGTGACACACAAGCAGTGCTGTTCAATGCTGCAAACCAGTTTGCTGCATATTAAATGCAATTACAGTGCAATTGTTATTGAGTGATTTCCTTTATTAAATCACATGTTCTGTTACTAATTTCAGCCATTGAAGAAATCCCCTTGAAACTAGACCTTTTCCCCCAGTAAGTGCCCGGTTCACAGTGCAACAGAAAGAAAAATGATTTGACATCTGTAAATATCTTCTCTGCCTCATTTAACACATGCGTTTAAACATTCAGTCATCCTGATCTGTTCCTCGCTCTGCCATGAGCAAAAAAGATCAACTCCAATCTCTGTTTTGGATTTTTTTCCCCCTTTTTTCCAAAGCCAGTTTCACTTAAACTGTTTAGGCCACTGCAGCAACCTGCTTGCTTCGACTCAGAGGGAGGCAAGTGATCCATCCAATTCACATGACAACTGGCCCTCGATTCTTTCCACACCACAAACAAGCTACCAATGTTGTCTGCGCCATTAGACATTAGTTATCAAAGTCAGCTACATCCTTGATTCATGCATCAAGGGGCACCCAGCCAACCAGGAGTGGCCACTAGAGAGTGATGTGACTAATGAACCTAAGCAGCTTACTCTATCATTCCCCAGTGAGGTTGAGCCACTTGTTGCCAAGCCAGTGTGGACCTCCAGCCATACCTGATAATGGCACAGCTGGGACCTGAACCCCAGGCTGCTGAGATGTAATACACGTTTGCCTAGGAGCAACTTCTTAATCTCAAACAAATGAATTTGTGTGCACACAAGAAACAACCATGTTTAAGCAAGCTCCGAGCACAAACAGGGATATAAGGTTTAACTGCTTTGGAAAAATCTGGGTACAAAATGACTGATGAAAAACATGTATCCATGTCTGAACCAGTTTATTAGGTTCTTTTTTAGGGAAAACCCTTCAGAGTGTTGCTAAGAAAATCAGTATCACTGAGAGGCACTGAGAGCTGCCCTCTGCTTTGAGGTACATGGTTAACCGAAATCACATTACATTCAATCAATCAAGAAATCGACCAGTTAGCATAACACTCCTGTCTGTTGGGGTTGGGATATCTTGCTGAAAGAGGGGTGAGTTCGGCTGGGAAGGAAGGAAATGCATAAGCACGGTAAATAGAGTTCCGTCAGTTTCCCGTACCCTGGTTCAAAAGTACATAAAATTACTGTTTCCATGGTTTCCCAACGCTGCTCTGGCTGTGGATTCCTTGCACTTATATAGACTCGCCTGGGAGCAGCTAAAATTACTGTTAGCAGACAGCATGTGTGTGTGTGTGTGTGTGTCCATGTGAATGTGTGCGCGCTGGGCTGATCGGGGGTTACGGTAATGCAGGAAGAGATTGCACCCTGCGGTCCCGCTCTTGACGCACTCCGGAATCAGGCTGAGCGACGAGGCTCCCCACCACCCTTTCCAGTGGCTGATTGTCTGGGACACAAAGGCCTACCGTGGGGCCTGCTGAAAAAAAAAGAGCAGACAGAAAAGAAAGGATCTTTTTTTCTTCACTTCCTTTTCCTCCCCCACTCTTCTTCCCCCAGTCCCTCTGAGCTTTTAGAAAATTCTTTCATGTATCTTTGGAGATATAAGGATTGAACTCTTCATAAATGTATAAATGCGCTATTTATTCCGCGAGCGGCTCACGTGGGAGTGTGTAATTCAAAGCCGAGCGGAGAGAGGGGGAGAGGGGGAGAGAGAGAGAGAGAGAGCGGGTATCCGTGGTCTTGGCTGTTAAATCATCGCTGCCGCCCCGTCAGCGGCTGGTGTTTATTCTGTCTGTCGTGTTTCTCTGCGGCTCCGGGGGTTTGGCAGCGGCGCGCGACAAGGCGAGGCACGGTTCTACGGGACTCGTTTTCTCCGGCTCCCTCTGGCGCCTGCGTGCTGGATTCAATTAATCACCCGTGTGGTGCACGTGTGTAGCGCAGTACAATTCTGCTGATGACACCGAAGACAGGGGAACTGGAGACGGGGTGGGGGAGGCGTTTGACTGTTATTGCTATTCTCTGCTACTGAAGGATTATTAGCACACACAAACTGTTTTGGAGAGCTGAATTTTAGCAACAATGAACACAAACAGGACAGGCGCATATGCTACATGTATCCATTGAGGGGCCACTTTATTAGGTACATCTGTACCTATGGATTATATGTAGGTGCGATTCAGAGACAGAAGGGGCAAGATGATAGACTGAAGTGTCCCTGTGAACATCATACAGGTAGTGGGCATCAGGAGCCGGTATGAGTACATGTGAAGCAGCAAACCTGCTGGGGTCTTGTCACATAGGACATGTCACGGATTTATTCAAAACAACCATTAAGCCATCTCAGATGTGGTTTGAAACAGCCTGTTCATGAGTACCACAGGATATCTGAACATCATTGTTGCTCAGCTAAATCCCTATGTGGCAGCAGTGTATTAGTTTGTGAATGGCCTTTACCTGCACTATATCACAAGGCCAGGATTGTCTACGAACAGTTCTGGGAACTTGACAGAGAATCCAACTTAATGGAGTGGCCTCCACAGTCACCAGATCTCAATATAATCAAGCATCTGTGGGATGAGAGCGAATGAGCCATGCGGAGTACAAATCCACCATCTTCCTATCTGAAACAATTATGAAAAAGCACTGGAGTTGGGCCAGAAACCCTGTGCTGTACTTTTCAAAACTATGCCCTCGAAAATTCTGACTGTTCTGAGGGGAAAAGGACCTGCTCACTGTTCGGTGTACGTAATGAAGTGGCCTCTCAGTGCGTGTGTATATATATTGTGAAACCAATAATGTTTGACAGATAGAAATATCCATATTGCCAACGGGGCGAGAACAAGTCACAGAGGTGAGTAAAAAGTTGCAGTCGATGCAGCTTTTTTTTCTTCTTTCCTAAAAATCTGTATTTTCCTGCATCAGCTGCATGAATAAAGATGTACCCTACCCCCTGGGCATGACATCATTATGGTGACATCACCTCACAATGCAGAAGTGTTCCCCACAATTCACTGGTCTCACTGCCCCCATTCTAGACCCCGTCGACATCGCCAGCCCCAAACAATGACAGCTATGTGGAATGTATCTCTCTGCCTCTCCAGCTCATAGCTCCAGGGTAGCCCTGTTCAGACCTCACAGATAAAGTCTTGGTATGGGGCAGGAGAGGATCTGATGCCAAGACCTGCACCTGGGACACACCTGAGCCAAACACAGACTCAGCACGGCTGCTGTGACTACGGATTCTCTGTGTCAGCTTAGAGGTGCCGTTTTCCTGACATAATCCTGATGAGTAATGTGTATTTAAAAATAAATGGGTGGACAGCATAATTATGACTTATCTGTGTCAGTGCAACACGAGCATGTTTATACAGGGTTGGTAGCTGTGTGGCAATGGGAGGTGTTCTCAGAGGCATACGAGATAAGTGAATGTGTTTGTGTGACACCAAGGCTCACAGGGCGCAGCGCTTGCACAGTTACGGCCAACGCTTTTGCTCTGTCACTATGAGGAGTTTCACATTGACTGCTGTAAACCGAATGCACATTAACTAAGGCGTATAAAAGTACATTTGTTAACATACAAGGTACATTCTGTTTTGACATAGTGAACCAGCCCTTACAAGGCTCTTGACAATAGGCCTCTAACATGAATGGACAGCTCAGTGCCTCTTGATTGCCACACAGACAGCACAGTCCTAGCAGTAAACTGTCTGGAACTGGGTGATGAGGAGTGGGGAAATACAGGGTCTGCCAGTAAGCACACAGCACTGGCATAATCCAGGGTACAAAGGACCTCAATGAAATTCAGCTCTGAATGTCTTATTCTCCTCTACTCCAGTGATCTGCTGGGGGTAGATATAATTTCATTAGCTGGTATCCCCAATCTAGGGTGTTTTGCATTTGTTTTATTTGGAATATTATCCACTTCTGCAGCCGTTTATAGCTGAATATTTTACTCAAGCAATTCATGTTAAGAATCTTCGTCACGGGTACTACAGCGGCGTGCAGGATTAAAACCCGCCACACTGGTTACAACCCCACTGTTCCAATGAAATGTATTCATTATAATTCATCTTCAAAGCCTGGCTGTTAAATGTAAAATAAAAATCACGGATTCACAAAGCCACAAAAGAAATTCCCAGGCTTTTAAACCATGCTAAGCTATGCTGTAAGACCCTTTGCTCTGGTCTTTCACAGGGATCTCTCTAATGCAATTGGTGAGACACCTCATCAGGGGAATGGCTCATCAAAGGACCATCACCTTCACTCATACTGAGCATGTGCAGAGACGAGCCACCATTACCTTTCATTTTGTTACCTTTGTTCTGTTTAATAAATATCAGTATTATTATCCTGTAGTCGGCAGAACTACTGAACACATTTCCACTACGACTGTAGTTTCTATAGCTAAGATACATTTTGTTTGCCGGTGACCCAGTGGGCCTTTGTGATTGTTGTTTGGTTATGACTGACTCCCATTCAACGGCTACTGTATGTTTTCAATTATGCAGTTAGGGCAAGCCAGAGAGGGCAACTGTCTCTCTGTTAGAATTAAGACAATGGGGGATAATTACTTTAATGGCCGATTTTAATCATGGGATGAGAGTAGGTAAGCACTACCACACAAAGGGTATCCCACTACATAAGCAGTTTTTGATCTAATTGTGATTTTTACACAATACAGTAATTAGTAAAGTGTGTAAAGACAAATCCCCAATGATTCATTATGTTCACAATAGATGCAAGAAACAAATTTTTTTCCATCTCATCCAGTCGATTTACATTTACTCTGCTTCTCATTGCCGTAGCTGAAGGTCAGCGGACTTTTAAATATATTGAAATCAGGCATTCCTAACATTAGCACTGTCTGTCTGGGAGAGGCCACTGGAGTGAATGGCCTTTTTTATGGTCCTCATGTTAGATTGCTTTAACACCCACCTCTGCCTCGTGCCACACGTTCACTTAAAAGGAAAATCTCACCGTAGGTTTGAGTTTGACCTCTGTCTACATTTTTTACAATGGTAAGTGTAAATAAATAATGGGACAGAGAGAGGCACATAGCAACATCAGGATATGCTTGTCTGAGACCTGATTTCAGACTCACCCTCTGGGCTGGAAAAGAAGCAACTTTCACCAATACCATAGACAGATTCCTGAGGCATGATTCAGCCATATCATAATAAAGGCAGAAGGGAAATAATACAGAGAGTTACCCTCGTTTTACCCATAAGAACAATAACAAGACGCCAAGAATATGAGGCCTTGGCTCCATTTGTTTTCTAACAGCGCAATTCATAATTTTCCCACAATCCCCATAAACCACTTTGCATACACAATGCAGTAACCAATCATAGTCTAAATACCAACAGTCAGCTCTTGTTTTCACTCGGCTATTACAGAGCTTATTCAGAGACAAAGTTAAGAAACATCCATCACTGATAAGACATTGGTAATAGAGGTCTATCTTACTCACGCACGACAAACAGACTGCCATTAAAACAAAGTTTAACAGATGATAAGATACAAGCCTGCAGCCAGTCACAGTACTTTTGCAAGCTTGTATCTTGGCTTGTAAATAGGCCGTCTGTGGATTCTGAAACGAAACAAATTGGGTAGGATATTGACAGTCTCAATGTTTAACAACCAACTTTCAAAGTAAACTGTTTCTGTGCTAACCATGCTCAACATTCAATCTTCCTTCAAACTTTTATTATTTATAAAAAAAACTTATTAACTGGTACCATACTGATACTAACATGGTTTAAAATAATATCTTTGAACCTTCTTATAGCAACCCTAATTATAGTACTGGAGTAAAGGGTATACAGTATGTGGTGTATACCCACCTATTAGCCTTATTACCATTAATACATATACCATTTATATGTATAGCTATGGTCTTACAGTATGCCCACCTCCTCAGATAGTACATCCATCTATTATCCTTATTACCATTGACACATATAGACTTCGTAGTTCCAGTATGCCAACCTTCTCAGACAGTATATTCAACTCCTCTGTTACCCTGGCACCATTGACACTGGCACGGCGTTAATAATTAACACTGCAAAATTGTGCGTTCTCACGGTGTTGCCGTTAAGCCGGCCCATCCCGCCAAGAGAGGACGTGCCCACACAGGTTTTACTGCCATCATACGACGATCTGTTACAGGTTTGGAAATGCAGAGCATTGGCACAGTGACCTGGAAGAGGCGCTGGTGTGCTGGTCTTCCCATTCGCCCTACAGCGGCCTGGAGCAGACACACGGCACTGTCTATATCTAGGCCAATACTCTTAATACCTGGTCTCAAGCACAAGAGCCTGGGGCAGTGCCTGTACAGACAAGCCTATACAGGAGGGAAGTATACACTGGGTGAGGAGGACCGATGTACACACACTGAAGAGTAATTCCATCTCTCTCACTTATGCCTCAGCTTAGTTACATATCGTACAGCTCCAGCTCATTAACCGTAATTCATGAACACAGATGTAAGAATAATGGTAACAGTAAATAGTAATGCAGTACATCCATGCATGACTGCCTCCAAAATAAGAGACACAGAATTTACCCCTGTAAAAATCTTTAAAAAAAAAAAAAACAATCATGAACAGGACTCAGACAAACATTTACAAGTAAGAAAAGTGATTAAGAACACTACAGAATGTCCTTGGTTTTGAGGCAGGAAGCTACATGTTGTCCTGCAGCCTCAGCTTCATTTACTTAGTTAAGACCGTAGCTTGTCATAGTCTTGAATTTATGGGCTTGTTCTTGGGATATTTTGGGTAATGACCATCCTGTATTCACCTTACTCAGAGAAAAACCGAATTATATGAAAGAATATTACAGTTATTTCGTAGATCTTTTATCCAAAGCAACTTACCAGGGGCCATTCCCCCTCCTGAGAGCAAAGTGAGGTTAAGGCCTTGCTCGATGGCTCAACAGCTGCACTGATCTTATTCTGGCTGCTCTGGGGCTTGATACCCCAATCTTTCCAGGTCCCAGTCCTGCTTCAGCCACTAGACTACAGATTGCCCCTACAGCAACAACATGCCTCTCTGCTTTGATTTCTCACAGTGACTGTATAGTGAATCTCTCCATCTCCTTCCCTGAATCAGCAGGGACAGCCGCAGAATCGGCAGCCCACCTCTCTCAAATCAAATAAATATGGTGGCGGTGGGGGAGGGGGGTGGTCGGTGTTGGTGGCGGTGGGGATCGGCTTGTGTACTGCTGGGAAAGAGGAAGAAGCGTGCCCATCGACACGTGCCTTAATAACCTGTACAGTGAAATAAATGCCATCCAATTTTACTGAGCGGCGCATTAATGATCGGGGCAGTGACGGGAGGGAGCTACAAAGTGGCTTAATTAGCATGATAATGATCTGCCATTTACCGTCTCCTCTCCGCAGCTGTGCGCCGGGCCTCACTCAGGGGAGCGAATGAGGGATGTGGGAGAGAGGGAGAGGGAGAGCGCACAAGAGAGACAGGGAAAGAGGGAGAGAGAGAGGGAGAAAGAGTGGGAGCGGGAGAGAGAGGCTTTCATTACACTTTGGCAGTATTTACATTTGGCAATAAAGCAACTTGAATTTGAATTTGAACTTGAACTTCGGAGGGAGGGAGGGAGGACGAGGGGGAGGGAGGGAGAGAGAGGAAGGAAGAGAGAGAGGGAGGGAGAGAGAGAGAGGGAGGGGGAGGAGGGGAATGAGAGAGAGAGAGAGAGAGTGAATGAGATCATTGGAGAAAAAATAAATTCAACCGCTAACTAGATTTACCGAGCCTCAACAGCCAGCTCTACTGGCACTTTTCCTTGGCTGTGAACAAACTAGAAAAAAGCAAGGAGGGCTTTCAGTGCCATTTAAAGGTCAATCTAAATCAAAATCCCAATTAGGATCTGCCCCAGACTATTAAATTCAGTGAATGAACCAACTGCACTTTATGACAGAGGGGTCTGGGGTCCACTCACTCAACAGGATTCGGTTACATGGAACACACACCCTCTTCATAACCCTGCATGCATAACTTTGTTACAACACCACATTTACAGAAGAAATCTCACACAGGGACATATTTTGCTAAATTAGCCAACTTATAAGTATCCTAAAAGAGCCATTCAAAAGTCTGAAGGTACTGTAAAATGAGTAACACCCAATCATGCTGTTACACAGCTCTGCAATGCCAAGAGCTGGAAATAGAAAACAGGGTCAGCTCTCAAACAGATGCTATCAGTGCTAACACAAGTTGGCCCCAGGGTAGCCATACACCTGTTCAGACAATCAGAACAAAACCAAAATGTAACGTAAGAAAAAGAATAATTATCCTCGCTTATTTGAACAAAGTCATTCAAATTAATTGGCTTCATTGTTATCTGGGTCTACAAATGCACCATACCATTGCTGAATTATGACTGATAATGAACAAGACGATTACCATAAGGTCTTTTAAAAAGCTGATGATGGTTAGACAAAGCCAGACTGAAGATACAAGTTATCATGGCCAGACTTGGCTTCAGATGGGCCTCCACTGCAATCCAGGGGCACTACAGAGCAGCACTTCCAAACAGCATGTTCAAACTATCAGGACATAATACTTTTTCCCCAAAAAAACTGAAGCCAACTACCCTGATTTTCACATTTGTACAGACTTAGAAAAACTCTCATATGCACTAAAGCCGAATGTTTGGTGTCAGCTGCATGCTACAAGGCCTCACATTACAAACTAGGGAAACCCAGTGATGCCAATTTAAGACTTTATCACTGTAATTTGTAAACAACGCTTATATAGTTCAATTATAGTACAAAAACAATGTACGTTACGGCGGTTGTATGTTCATTTTTTTAAATGTATCGTTTAAAAGTGCAGTACGCTAGCAGTTTCCTGCGCATACTTTATTTCCTTAGCCAGACACGCGGCGGTGTGCATGCTACTGAACAAAGTTTTAAAAATACTGTTTATGCCTCCACTTTCTCTGTTAGGGTGGCCAACTGATGGAGGAGTGAAGCTGTGTTCAGTTAGCAGTCTAAATAAGCAGTTTTGCCGTGTTTAAAACGTTTTAATAAGCAGCAATATTGTTTTAACTACCAAACAGACCTTACCGCACGTCTGTCCGCCTTCCTTGGCCTGTAGTCTCAGTTTCCGGGGCAACGGGAATCAAAACCAGATACGTAGCTTCGGAATTGTATTTATAGGGTGATGCTAAGCGATTTGAAGTTTCATATAAATTGTCATTATTATGATTTACTGAGCATACGGAAAACATAACATGTTTGAATGGATTGTTATAATTGAAATTCAGTTTACCATGTGCATTATTTATTCAAATATGTAAAAATATGAACATTTGTATTTTAATTAAATTGAACTGATTTGGCTTCTTCCACACTTCTGTACTCTTTATTCAGGGTTGGTTAGATGGGAGAAAGACTGATTGGAGTCTGGTAATTGTGAAAGTTCTGTGCATTTGGGTTGTCAATGAGCGCCCACCCCCCACACATAGATGTATGTTCATTTGTTTTGTTATATTTGTTTGATTTCTGTTTGTCTGAGTTAAGTGGTTTATTTGTTTTGATACTTTTGCCACCTGCACATCTGGGAAATATTAAACAGCACTGGCACTTAATTTGTTTGTTTGGCTCCATTTCTGGATTTTTGGCCTTGCTGCTACAGGCGTCCCATTGGAGGAGGCATGAATTTGAAAGCACATCCTCTTAAATGCATGCTGATGGCTACTGCTTCGCTATCCTCCGCCAGAGTGTAGCCACTGAAACTACTTTGTGTTCTTTCTTTTTTTTATGCCAAAAGGTGTGCTACATTTCACACAGCTAAGATATTCAATAAATGCAGCTCAAAGTAATCGAGCGCCATCTCCAAGCACAAAATCGTACAGGTCATGAGCACATGCAACCTCCTCCCCGTATGTCAGACTGAGTTCACAGACCAGCCCATACACAGAGTGAGAGGGACTGTAGGGGTTGAGCCCTGGGACTGAAAGCCTGTTTTGGGTCAGCGTGCTGGCACCAGCTGGAGGTGTCACTGGGATTTTTCAAAGTGGCAGAAAGCCACAGCGAGGCACCCATGGGGGAGACTTCCATGGGCACTTCCCCTTTGATGGATGAAAATAGGAATGAATTATAAACAAAGCCTAAAATTACTCAGGCCTGTCCCGTGCGCTCGATCCCCACCTGTCAGTCAGGCACGGTGCCTCAGGGTTCTCTCCCTACATTCGACAGGCAGAGGAAACAGCTCCCTCGACCAACGCCCCAAGCCCAACCCACCTTTAACCTCACTGGCTGAGAATCACACTTCCTCTCACTTCCTTTTTCCTGTTAAATCAATTCAACTTGGGTCAACAAGACAGCTGCTGTGGGAACACAGACCCAGAGAAATTGATTGTAGTGTAGAGCTGTCGCTCAGATTAGTGACAGTCAGGATAATAAATTAACACAGGGCAGACGATTGAGAAGCTGCCTTTAGACAGGGTGGGGAGCACATTTCAGCTTAAGTACAAAAAAAAATATTTACAATGCAATGGACAGTCCCATTTAGGCAATAAGATGAAATGTCTTATATTGGAGAAGTAGTCTATGTACATTAACATAAGGCCCCCTTGGTCAGATCATCCAGGCCCAACACTTCAATACCATTGGATATCTTGCCTGTCATGTGATGACACACACTAGACTTGGAAATCATATTAAATGGACACTATAACTGGTTAATGAGGGGTTAAAATGAAAGCAGCGTCTGCTTGGTAACAGGGAGGAGTGGAGATAGAGCCCTGAAACACCAAAGCCAGAGTCACACAAACATGCAGATTTGAGTGGAGTTGAGTTGTGTGCAGAAAAGCACAGGGACACACATTTCAGTGGGGGCTTTATCAGAGACGCACAGGAGGTTGACGCTCACGTTCATCTCCAGCGGCGGATATTGCGGGTAAAAATAAACAGTCAAAACACACTGTTATTAAATAGGTGAGTGCTTCTCAAAGAGCCTTGAGAATGAGAATGCTTTTTGAATGGAAGCCAGCCAGCCAGTCAGCCGGGTCGGGCCGGCTCACTTTGAAAGGCCCTCGCTGGAAAAGGCAGTCCGCGCTAAGTTGAAAAGGCTGGCGCGGCGGCTGCTGAAAGCCCGGCGCCAAGTTAAAGCTGCAGGAGGGCGAGAGGGGTGGGGCGAGGGGGGGTGAGAGCAAAGAGAGAGAGAGAGAGCGCGTGAGCGAGCGAGTGAGCAAGAGCACTGACCTGTGTAAATGTCTCTGGTCGATACGACCACTGCGAACCCTCCCGCTAATTGAAACAGGAGATATACGGGTAAAAAGAGCCGTGACGGAGTGAGAGAGCGAGCCGCTTGGGGTGAGAGAGACGAAGGACGCTGTTTGGCTCCCAGCCTCGTGCCCTGTCCTGAGCTCCTGTCAACTTGGTTCACCGAGGTCTGGTATCTGGAGACATGCCACGTTTTTACAAACTGGGGTGCCAAATGAAAATATGGAAGCTGGCTATACCATAAAATAGCAATGTCAGCAGTAGTATTATAACCCTGATGGAAGTGTGACAGAAAACCCAGAGCCAGTGTGTCAGTCAGGTGTCAGCTGATCAGAGATGAGTCATTGTGATTCCCTCCCATTCAACCCAGTATCATGTGAAACAAATACGTTGCCACCGAGACATGAATCTATAAGATGAATCTTAGATGGAGGGCTTTTGCAAGGAGAGGGTGGAGGCTGAAACAGCACTGTTTCATCAGCCCATTTGGGTCGACTCAAACCCCATTCGTTCTTGTTCATTCTGTCCTCCTTTCCGCCAGCTGGGCTTTTTTCTCTGGTCTGGCCCACTAATTTCTCCCTGGGGGCACAAAGACCTGCTGGAGGGCAATGGGACAGGGAAGGGGGGGAAGGGTGAGGTGGGGGAGGGGGCTGACGTTAAACAGAGCTACGGCGCAGATTAATGTCTGCGTCAGGCTGGGTTCCCGCGGCGGTAACGTACCGTCGGCCCCAGAGAGCCCTGTAGTTATTGCATTAACGTCTCTGGCAGGTTTATGTCCCGCTCTCCCACTCTCCCGCTCGGAGGCGGCGCGGATAGGGAATAAAACCGAGATCCCTTCCTATTCTCTGCTCGTCCCCGGCAATAGCTACACCACCGTCAGGCTGCTGCCGCTGATGAATATAAATGACTGGGAGCCTGACAGCACCCCCCCCCCACACACACACACACACACACACACACACACACAACCCGTCCCTCACCCAGCACACCGCGAATCCCAAGCTCATCACTCTGCGCTGGTCATGAGCTCATGGTTGCTGTGGGGGGGTGGGAGCGTCAACAGCGCCATATCGCTAAGTGTCGACCAGAACGCCACGCATGAGCGTTTCCCTCGCCGCGGCTGCCTCCTAACCCATTCCTCTTTTGATGGAATTAGACTTAATGGAGATTCACAGATCGCATCAGCCAGCGGCTAATCCGCTGAACCTCCAACCACCCCCCCGCTGGCAGCACTATGGAAACAAGCCGAGCATTGGGCCCTTTGAGGTTGGTGGTCAGGCGTTTATAAACGCACCCTTGATGGCGGACTGCACTCTCTCTCTATCGACTCGTTGTTGAGGCTATGCATTGAGGTCAGGATGAATGATTGTGAAACACAATCGTTGTGACTGCATTTTGTGAGATACACTCCTGCTTTATTCACTGTAATTTATATTTATCGTCTAATTTACCATGGATACCATTCACTTCTGGCAGAAGAGCAGTCACATCTGTTAATGAACTCTTCCAAAAATCGAGTACAGTAGTGTCACTCTACGTCCAATGCAACAACCTCAACACTGGGGCAGCATGGCCTTTTAGTTTCTCTGTGTTGTACTATGAAGCTGCCTCACCCCTGTTTTGGTTTTTACAAATTGCTGCTTAAATACTCAGTACTCACGCATTGTTGCTAGGCTCTGTGCCTCTCATTATTTTGACTTCAGTGGACAAATAAATTGATCTTCTATCAAAAGTAGATTTTTTTAAAGGACTCTCCAATGTTACACTGTCCATCTTTCTTTTTCAGAAAAAGTATGAATTACAATACGAACACCAGCTAGAGGTTTCATTTGGGGTTGGGTCATTAATGTATATTTTCCATCTATTAATATCTCATTATTATGGCAGAGGAAATGGAGGTGTTCATAGCTGAATGCACAGCATTCACAGGTGTTTGTGTTCAGCTGCACAATGCTCTGACCAGCAAAGATCACGAGAAGGGCCAGTTCTGGGCAAGGGGAGCAGGGTGGTGGTGATTTGGATTTGGGTCCTGCAGGCTGTTGATGCAAACCCCCAAACTGCCAAGAGCACCAGTGAATATGGTGTCAGTTTGGGAGGAGGATTTGAATATTTGCTCACACTTGAGGGCGCAGCTCCAGTGACTCCTGAGGAAAGATAAGCAGGAAACCCCCCCCAACCACCACCCCCATCCCACCCCACCAACCCCCCACTCTGATTTTCCACCAGCTGAGGATCCAGCAGGAAGCAGGACTGATGCAGGAGGAAAGGTAGAGGTCTTTACCTTACGACTCTCACGGATGGTTTGTATGGGGACCTGCGGGTCCTGGGTCTTGGCAGCATAGGGGTCTGTGATTGTGCCTGCGCCAAAGCCAGGAGATCGTGGGCGTGGAGAAGCTGAGTGGGGGGGTAATCAATTGGTCGGTTTACTTTAGCGAGGGGAGGGCGCTGTGTGCGGGAACGAGGGAGGCCCGGAGCTCCGGGAGACAACGTTCTGCTGCGTTTGATGTGGAGAAGAAGAGAGGAGAACAGCTCAGGGGGTGGGGGGGGTGGGGGTGTATGGCGAATGGGGAGGGCTGAGGGGGGGGTTGAATAAATCTTCTAAGAATCCGTTCTGTCTGCTCCCCTCCCTCCCTTCCTCCCAACACAAACAGACACAAGGGTCCCAGCTGCTCCTGATACATGTGCTGTCTACACCCTGCCAAGCACCCCTCACCGCACCCCCCCCCCCCACCTCCCTTCGCTCCAACCATCAATTTCCCCAACCAGCACAGCCAGGATAAATCAGCAGGGCCTTTCTCAAATCATTTTATATGTTTTCCTAAGCTAGCACGCCGTGCCTTATTCCCCAGAAGCACATCGTCCGTATGAAACGCTGTTGTGTGTGTGCGGCTAATGCACAGCTCTCTATGTGTGCTGAGGGGGGTGGCATCGTTGCTGAGCTAGTGTTGGGGTGTTTGTGACAACTGGTTAAGCTCACAGTGTTACCAGGAGACTGTACTGTGGGGTACAGAAACAATACAAGAGAGCCACAGTCAATGAACCTGATCGACAAGCCACCTTGTGGATCAAACTATTCTACCCTGAGCGACTCAGGTCTCTTTTTGTTACTGCAAAGTGCAAATCTCTCAAAACAGCCATAGTTGTCAAAATATATACAATAAAAATGACTTTGTGGTCTGAAAACAAAATTGCCACCATTTTGGGACCATCTCCAACTTTTCCTCAGCAACTGGCATGATGTTGCTTATGCGGAGGAGGAGAGTAATTAAACAGAAAGTACTTTTGCATCTGTTGCGTTCTTTTTTTCTTCCCTTTGTCTTTATGTGTCATTTGTCAGAAATGTCACTGTGCATTATGGCACAGAAATAAAGAAATTATCTATCCTTAAGAGTGATGTGCTTTACTTCAGTGTTCATCACTTATAATACAATCATTCAGCATTCACACTTACAAACCCACACACCTATAAACCCTCTTAGTCAAGTACATTTTTCCCCTTGTGCTCTGACCACTGATCACAATACATACTCGCTTATTATGACCAGATGTCATGTGTGTGATATCTTGTCATATACCACATAAAGAATACATGTAATGGTATTTCCTTGGACATCTGCTTTTGGACTATTATATTTTTCCTTATCCCATAGAATATCCCACAGCAATGTTCACCTATTGGGACTAATTCTATGAGGGCAAAATATTTTGCATGTTCTTAGATGCTCAAGACCACACACAGCTAGTGAAACTAATTAAGATTCTCAAAGTTCCTCTCTTGAAAGTTCTGTGGATGCACTTTCAGAAATGTGTTGGTAGAATGAAATTCTGATTTCTTTGTGAAAAATTCAGGAGCAAAAGGTAAACAATAACATGCTGCAGATATTTGCTTCCATGTAGCGTTTTTCATGAAACAAGCCACAGAACTTTTGACTGTGCTCTAGGCGCCATCAGACGACAAAAACATTTCCATTAAGATGTCACAATGAATTTTAATTGGATCTCTAAAAGCTTTCGCTTTCACCTGTTTGCTAAATATCCACCAAGACAGAGAAAGTTTTCTTCATTTGCAGCTGCCTCCATTTGTCTCAATGCATATTTTCACCAGCTATTTCATACTTTACCGAACTGTTGATATTGTCATAAAGCCTGCTAGCTTCTCATTTTTATGCGCACAACACTTGTTTCACATCTCACAAAATGCAAGAATAAGCATTCTGGAATCAAGGAGTTTTGTGCTTGTGGATACCTGGTGGCTCACTCTTCTTGATCTGCCTGACAACTCAACCGCTAGATAGAAAAGATGGGTTAAAAACCCTGCACAGAACCATGCAATACAGCACTGCTTGCGCTCCACATGTGTTGAATTACCGCAGATTCATTCGAAACAGCCCCAAAGTTCCCAGCTTGACAGTGTCACTCCAGGTTCTTGTCAACAAATCATCTGAGCTCTGAGATCCAGGCATACTCCGTCTGACTCCACGGCAGTGGTGGCGGCTGGATGTGGAGGTAGCCTGGGTAAAGGAACAGGGCTGGATTCGCACAGATGGCCGGCAGGTTTTGCCATGGCCCTTCACCCCCGCGGTCCTCAGGGCTGGCCCCTGCTTGTTGACTCCTGCTGGGTCTCTTCTCTCCCCTTACCTCACACAGCCACAGTGTGTGCTCCTGACTGCGCCATGTTCCCCACACTGCACCAGACAACTTTCACCCTGACTCCCACCCCTAACCCTCCCCCCAAACCACCACCACCAACCCATCCATAACATCTCCTGCATTCAGCTCCCCTTTCCTCTGCCCCCCCAGCAGCGGGCTTTGATCTTAAAGCTGAGGAGTACTTATACGTTGAATCTACAGTCTACACCATGGTCTGCGATCCAGCTGGAAAGGGGAGGAGAGGTCTTTTACGGAGCTGGAAATCGGGGGCGCAGCCGGGGCTGTTAATACATAGAGCATGGCGGACAGCCATGACAGAGAACGAGAGGTGATGGGGTGGGGAGTGGGGGGAGTTGGGAGGGTTCCCTCATTGGAATGGCGTTTCCTGTTAAACTGAAACACACGCGTGGTGGACTTGGTCCCTCTGTGACTGGCATCCACAAGTGATAACTGGTAAGTAACGACACTGTGACTAATGAAGCTGGGAGCAGCACTTACTGCTGGGCCACGATCCCCAGACTGGACCGCTCTGGAGACTCCATCGCCCTCAGCTCCAGCTCTCCCTTCCAGCCCATTACTCTCCATCTAGCTGTAAAACGGGGTCAGGGCCGAGGTTTCCAAATCCCAAATTGGCCGGTCAGCAGTCCAGAATCCTGCAGGGACACGTCATCAACACTCGTTATGAGATCCAAGTCCAGAAATAGAAGGATGTGCAGCTCTGAATATCCATTTATTTTAATGCCCCCAGTGGCCTTCTCCAGTAGGATGGGGGGCCGGGAACAAACTGAGTTGCTCACTGGTGATTTTAAAATCTGTACTCCTTTGTTTGGATAGCTGTGCTTCGCGACTATGTCCTAAGCATTAGCGTGACAGCACTGTGGTGTCTGTCAGTGCGTGAGCGAGGTGGAATGGCTTTGTTCCCGTGCCAGCGAATTGTTCTGCTGGCCAAACCGATGGGATTGTACAGCCTGTAATGTTAACCTACATGTAATGTGTTGGTGACTCCTGTATCTGCAGGACTCCCTGTGTTCCCAAGCATGTGGCATCCATGGATATACTAGGATGAAGGAAAAAAAGGACAAAACTGAGGGAAAAGGGGATTTTTTACATCTTTGTTTGAGCCCCACCTACATTTCCCCATCCAAAATAAAGTTGTCAGTTCCATGCCCAAATCCTCTGATTTGGGAATGGAACAAGCTCACTCTTTTTTGTGGTACATATAGATCACCAATTAGATGTTGCCTTGACTTCCTCAGGCATGGAACAAGCTTGCAAGTTTTTGCACAACAGATGGATCACCAAATACATTCTGCCTATTGCACTGGAGTCAGCTTATACTTGGTTCGCATGCCTGCTTGTCCGGCCCTCTGGCCATGGCTGGTAATGGCGTGTCTGATACGCCAATGCCCAGGAAAACACTAAACTATGCCCCCACTCTGTAAGCCACCCGGACCAGTCCTACCCCTTTTTTAAAACCAATTTTTATCCAGCAAATGTATTTTTCTCTCATGATTTGTATTCCCCAGTCTGATATTTCAGGCCTGCCCCATCGCTGCATCACTTCCTTCAGTGTGAGAGGGAACAGGTGAATTTCCCTCTCAGGTTATTCTGCCAAACATTGCTTTATCCTGGCTGTGGACCACCAGCTGAGCCACACAGCCGTGCATTATGGGAGCATTGGTCCCAAATCACCATATTTATTTGCTCCCTGAATTTGTTTTCATAAAATGCTGTTGAAAATAATTGAAACTACTCCAGAAAATTACCCATTTGCCAAGGAGATGACAAATATCATATAAGCCAGGCCTTAGCAGCCACAAACCTGTGTGGATTCAAATTACTCACCTTAATTATGAATATCAGACCTCAGTGCAGAATTCAAATCAGCCTGTGCTTGCTAGTCAAGGTAAATAGAAATTTTGTCATTCATCCAGGAAAACAACTTTGGGATTGGCATCTCTTTTTCACTGGGGGCTTGACAGATTATTGTGGGTGTACAGTACATGAGGTCTCCTGCCACAAAGTTGTGTGAGAGAAACGAGCCTCAAGGAAACACTGCTAATAGCTTGCGCTAGTGCTAGGCAGGACTGCAGTATCCAAGCGGTGCATGCAGTACGTTTACACTCTTCTCCTGAGAGGCTGTAATGCAGGCCAGCTGCTAGCAACGGCTCACCTTTCACCCCCCCCACCCCCATCCCACTTTCACCTGCCCCACATACACCATGGGGACTGGAAACAATTTAACGATGATGGGGGTTGGGGGGCGGGGGTGCTCAGGGGTTGGGGAGTTATGCAGAGGACACGACGTTAAGAACACCACATTTATAAGATCTGTTGGGTTTGAGAGTGCAAGCCGTGGCATGCAAAGTTCAGTGTTTTGGTTATTGTTGAGTTACCTTATCCTGCTGGTAATAAAACCAGGAAGAGCCTTAATTTCTTCTGTGTTCCAATGCACCATGTGAAAATGGGAATGATTAGAATGCCCTCAGAAAATTATTTTTGGGGTGTGCTGGAGGCTCCAAGGTGTACTAAAACTAATTACCCCACAAAAACACTTCCAAACACACACAAATATGCAAGGTGAGTGAGGAAGATGAGGATAAGAAATGAGAAGGTGGAAGGGAGGAGTGAGGAACTAAATGAAAATGAGGGTGTGGAGGTGAGGAAATGGGAATGGATGTTTGGAGAAGAGTGTAGGGGTGAAGGTTGAGGATGAGTGTGCAGTGAGGGCAGTGACTGGGGAGGATGAATGTGTGGAGGTGAGGGTAGTGAGGAATTGAGGATGAGTGTGAGAAGGTGAGGGCAGTGAGGAACTGGGGATGAGTGAGGATGAATGTGTGGAGGTGAGGGCAGTGAGGAACTGAGGATGAGTGTGTGGAGGTGAGGGTCGAGAGGATTTGAGGATGAGTGTGCGGAGGTGAGGGTAGTGAGGATTTGAGGATAAATGTGTGGAGGTGAGGGTAGTGAGGAATTGAGGATAAATGTGTGGAGGTGAAGGTAGTGAGGAATTGAGGATGAGTGTGCGGAGGTGAGGGTAGTGAGGAATTGAGGATGAATGTGTGGAGGTGAGGGTAGTGAGGAACTGAGGATAAGTGTGCGGAGGTGAGGGTAGTGAGGAATTGAGGATGAATGTGCGGAGGTGAGGGTAGTAGGAATTGAGGATGAATGTGTGGAGGTGAAGGTAGTGAAGAACTGGAGGTGAGGGGGCTGTGCTGACAGATGGGGCCTCCTTGTACACAGGCAGGGGAGCAGCTTACATCACACGGCTAAAGCTTTGTCTCCCTCCCCAGCACCCTCCCTCTGTTCCTGGAATCGCTCTGCTCTGCTTTTCCTCTATTACTGTCCCTTAATCCCTTTTTCCCCAGGAAGGGAGGAGGAGGAGGAGGGGGGTATGTGCTCCTGCTGGAGGGGAACTGTGAGAGCCATCTATCAAAGCCCCAGCAATGTGAGAACTCCCAGGGCCGCGGCGCTGGAGCTGCTCCAGCCTTAGGAGCGCCGCTCCGCCTGTGCAACCCGAGCCTCCCTCAGGGCGACACCACGCGGACCTGCGCTGGGGGGTGGGTGGGCGAAGGGGGAGGGAGGGGGGAGCCGCAGGGCTCAGCAGGCCTCCAGGGCTTCGGTCAGCAGCAGTGCGGAGCTAAGTGTTTTTGTGAACTTTAGGTTTATGGGAGGTCGAGTCCAGAGCTTTTTAAATACACCCCCCTCCAACCTCGGACTGTGGACCACCCTCTCTCACCAGTGCCTCTGGGGTGGGGAACTGTTTCTGTTCAGATACATCATAGCACAGATTTTACTCTCTCTCTCTCATGCTCCATTTTAGCTTCATCTCTCTGTGTCTGACTCGTACACTCTGGTCAAGTGTAAACAAAAATAAAACAAGGATGAGGAAAACAAATTTTCTCAGTATTATGTCACTTCCTGCAACCTGTTTAATGGCAATCATAATCAATCATAAAGAGGACAACAGGAAGGACATCAATGATGCTGTCATTAAAAATGACATAATCCTGACTGAGATGCAAGCTAGCATCCCAATATGACATTGAGTGGTTTATCTGCTGATTTTACAGACATGAGCCTCACCCCCCATGAACCCTCTGCTACCCCCACAACACAGCGCCCCCAAACTGAATCTCAGCATCTCAGCACGGCTGCTCCAAAGTGAGGAAGGGCAGAGAGAGAGGCTGTCACTGAGCGACTCTTGGTTCCGATGGGAGAAATTCAGCGGGGCGAAAATGATGAGCGTGAGATGAGAAAGGAGGGCCGGCGCGGCTTGTTCAGTCAGAAAGGTCAGGGCTCTACATCATTTAACCAAAGGGAGGGGAGGGGGGGGGGGCGGTGGGGAACGCATCAGATTACACCCACGCATCCCACCGCAGCTGGGACCAGCTCAGATCTGCAGCGTGGTGGGGGGCAGAAAATTGTGACAAAAGCGACTTGTCAAACTAGCCACAGCTGTGATGTAACCAGAATACATACTGTAGTGTTGTGTCTTGCTACAATCTTGCCCAGAATTCCGCAGTCACCTTTTCCTTTTTAAGTCTTCACCATATTGTGCAACAGTCATGAAAACATGCTTTTCCGCACTTTTAGAGGGCATGCTGAGACTGTGGCCCTGTGGTCCTCACTCCAGGTCCTGGAGAACCATGGGGTGTGCTGGTTTTTGTTGCTGCTCAGCGGTTAATGGCTAATTAAAACGGCTGATTACACACTTCTCACCTCACTTTCTGAATCTGCTGTGGGATTCCAGACGTAAACAAAACCCAGCATACAGTCCGGTTCTCCAGGTTGAGGAGCGAGGATCGCGACTGTAACCAGTAACAGGCAGTGAAATATTTAAGAATCGGTGTCACTCGGTACACAATGGCCCAATCGGCAGCCATGGTAACAGCGATCTCCGTGTGGACATTCATTATGATACCATTCCAGTGCTGACAGCTACATTTTGTTCATCTTGAACCCACATTTCTGGAGGTTATTGTGGGTATTGCTTAAGAGCAATGTTTTTGCCCTCGAAAAAGAGATAACACTCAGGCAGGGTGTTGCAGTGTGAGTGGTCTGTTAAATGTGTAAGAGGTATTAGTGGTGACTTGAGATAGTTTCTGTAAAATCCTTCAATGTAGACTCTCAACGACAGGAAGGGATCCTTCAGATGGGGTCTCATGCATATACAAACGCGAGGTGTATATGTATACACACACACACACACACACACACACACATATATATATATACATACGAGATAGCCCCTTGCACGCTGTCCTTCACCCACACTGCCCCGCTCTGCTTCCCCTCCCCACTCCTTCCAACAGTGCAAGGCGACAGCTAGAAGACAGTTTTATGAGGTCATAAGAGAGAGGTGACACAGACGCACCCCTGGCGGTTTGTCACTTCCAGCTCCTAGCTGCTCCAAGCTTCCTTGTTGACTCGCATAGCTCCCTCTCTGATTCAGAAAAATGCAGTAAGAAATGTATGTAGAAAACCCAGAATTTCTTGTGTTGGCGGTGCTCAAGAACGAAGCCACAAACTTTGTTTTAGCTTTGATCACAGTGGCTTATATGACAAGGGCATGTTTCACTTGAAAGGGTGACATCCTTTATTAGTTCCAGGTTTAGAAGAATGAAAAGGTCTCTGAGGACTTGCGCCGCCCATGTGCTTTTCCCACAAGGCGAAATGCGCTTTGAAAGTGCGGGCTCCCTGCTGAGACCGTAATGACTGTGATTAGAGGGTGAGAGCGCGTGTGAGGCACGGGGCGAGTGTGTGTACGCTAACACACACACACATCACTCCTCACTGCTACAGCCAGAGAGAGACGGAGAGACAGAGAGAGAGAGAGAGGGTGAAAGGACAGAGAGGAGGATGAAGGAAAGAGAGAGAGGGAAGGAGAGATATAAACTCAGATGGATGAAAAGAGGAGGGCTAGAGGGAGGGGAATAGATAGAGGAAAACAGATGATGGAGGGATGGAAAGGGAGGTGGAGAGGGTAGGTGAGAGAGTGGTACTGGGATGTGAGAGAGTGAAAGAGGGAAAGAGTGGCAGAAAGAGAAAAACAGAAGAATGATGGAGGGAGGAAAAGAAAAGCAGAGAGAGTAGGACAGAGAGTGATGTGATATCTAGGATAGAGGTGAGAGAGTGAGTGAAAGAAGGAGCTGCAGAGACAGAGTGATAGAGAAGGTAGGCGAGAGACACAGGGACAGACGAAAGGATAGTGTGAGACTGATGACGGCAGAAGGCAGTCGTGTTCCACACTATTTCCTGATTATGCCTCCTGTTGCCGTGGTTTCCACCCTGCCCCTGTGAGGCCGTTGGAGCGTGAGTTGGAATGTCCCTGGAGAAATTACCTGCTGTCCCAAAACAAATGCCTGCCATGCCTCAGGACAAACACCAGCGAGGACCTCTGGTTTCACACTCAGAAAGGCAAAGCGTCACTGTAAGTACCTGCTCTACCTCAGATCATTTATTCAGACCGCTCTACGAGCTGATTTACAGGACAAAGCTGATCCCCTCCAGATCTTTCTATCTCTACAGCTGAATATGTACGTCTGTGTGTTTGAGTGTGTGAGAGACACTGTTGTTGTGTTTCTGTTTGCATGTCTGTGATTTGTGTGTCTGTGAGAGAGAGACTTGTTGCATTGGTGGATGTGTGACAGGCAGTGTGTGTGTGTGTGTGAGTGTGTGTGAGAGAGA
Source organism: Albula goreensis (assembly GCA_022829145.1). Lineage (NCBI taxonomy): Eukaryota > Metazoa > Chordata > Actinopteri > Albuliformes > Albulidae > Albula > Albula goreensis. The sequence goes on from CM040745.1 coordinate 33,703,600, forward strand.
GAGAGAGAGAGAGACAAAAGGATGGAGAATGTTTGACAGGGAACATGAGATAGAGCAAGCGAGAGAGTGTGGACGTACACGTGTGCACATCCACATCTGTGCGTGTGCATGTGTGCTCCTCTGTACCTGTGTGTGTGTGTGTGTGTGTGTGCGCTTGCAGCTCGCATGTCTGACAGATAACCTGGCAGAATCCTACATCAAGATGGAGAGAGACGCGGGGCATTTGTCACCTGCCTCCTGTGCTGTTGCTTGGTGACAGCAGACCCATGGGGTGGCGGGCCTCCCGCGGCGCACCGCTGCACCCTGTCTGCGTGCTCCCATGGCAGGGCACCGTGGGAAATGACTGGGCCTGCGGCGACAGTGAGGACGAGGGAGAGCTGCACCCAATCACATGCCTGCGTCAGCTCCTGAAGCTTATGAGTTAAACTCCACAGACAGAGGGACAAAAACATCAGGAGGGAAGCATGAAGAGAACAGACAGAAGGGGAGAGGGAGAAAAATAGAAAGAGAAGAAGGGAGATAGGAAAGGAGGGATAAAAAGAACAGAATAACAACGACAGGAAAGATGCAGGAAAGATAGAGAGGGAAAGAAGATTGAGAGAATGAGAAAGGGAGGACATCTATGCTGCCTTGGATCTGCTGTACAGAGCACTAACAGGAATGAGAAAGTCAGGCAGACATGGAGGTGCAGACAGACAGACAGACAGAGACCAAAAACCTACAGACAAACTGACAGAGAGTGTTGCAGTTGTGGAATGGTTTTGCAGCAGAAATGAGCCATTCTAAATCTGGGAGCTAAATTAGGATAAAGGCATAATGACAGACAAAGAATGGACATTTTTAGAAAGTGAGAGGGACAGACAAACAGGTCCTTGGAAGCGAAGTCGTCTCATGGAGGAGGAAGCGGAATAAGAGGAGGTGGGTGAACGCCTCTCCCGCAGGCAGACTCTCCCTGGCTGCTTGTATAAGTGGAGAAATTAGCCGGTGCCAGCACAGACGCGCTTAAGTGCTGCGTGGAAACTGAAGGCTGTCAGGAAATCGATGCGGGTCCCGCTCTGAGGAGGAGATGACGAGGTCGGGAGCGGAACACAGACTTTATGGCACGGTGTGGGGGCTATTTCTCTTTCAAACACGCACGCAGACACACACACACACGCTAGCTTACACAGATACTCACAGAGAGAACCTGAAACAATAACATAGCCTTATGGTCAACACTGTTAAAACAAAATAAATCTCTGACCAATAAAGCCTGTTGAAAACACACTGCTACGACCTGATCCGAATGTAATAATGAAATCATTTCCTGGGTCCCTGGTATGAGGTTTCATTTACAATGCAGGTATTATGATGTTTATGTCATAGGCTCAAAGCAAGAATGACTATTTGAGATGAATGAGGCAGTGAAAGAAACCCCTATTTTTTTTCTTTTTGGAGAAGATTGTCATGCTGCTTCCTCATTAAACACTTCCATTTTATGCTGTTTATGGAGAGACAAAAAAAAACAGAACTGGTTGACTGGAAAATTATAACAAACAACATGTGTGATACAGCAAATCACAAAATGCTAATAATGGTTATTATGAGAATAATTATATTTATTGCGCACTTTCCTTCTGAATAAACAAAACGTTTTTGAATCATATTGTTCTCTTTTGCATTTATTAGGAAACCGTATCTCAATCTCCTGTATTCTCTGACACATGTTTACACAAACTCTTTTTCAAGCTGTCGCTGTTTCGCTTTTTCACTCGCTCAACACGTATGGGGAGTATGGTAGAAGGGGGTTGGGAAAGAAAAGGGGGTTACCGATATCACGAGAGGCACTGCTGCCCTCCAGGGGAGACACAACCACAGTATTCAGCCCCGTACATCCACACTGTTAGTGAAGGGGTGGTGTTACACCACAAAACATACTGACATGTATTGCCATAAATCACTGAAGCGAAACCCCACAAACCACATTGCTTTCTGTTCCCCAATCCCATCATATGTAATCATGACTCTATGTGTGTGTGTTTTGTTACTGACATAAAATTAATAAAGAGTCTGTACTGCTCAGAGACATTTGCAAATTAAGGAACCGCTAAGATTGGGTGCGTACGAATTTCTTCATTAACCCCTGGCTCAGTTGTTTGAACGAAAGGACACAGGGACCTGACACTTATGATGTTTCAGTTTGCCTTAGTTACTCTGCAGTGATTGGAGAGTAAAACTTTAGGAGCCCAGTAATTTGGTTTAACTACCCCCACTGGGAACCACTGTGATTAGCTCAAGTCAGGGACTGACTGATGACATATGGAGGCTGCGTTTATCTCAGGACTCATGAAGTTAATCATAAATGCTCAAATCGCCACCGTCTCACATAACTCAGACAATGTCATGGCAACATCTGACACTGTGGAGACCGAGCATTGCGTGTTGCTTGGTGTGGTGGGATTTAACTAAAGGTCACAGAGTCTTTCTGGACAAACCTGATGAGCAAAGTCGTCATATGAGATCCTCAATCCAGGGCAAGAGATAGAGAGAGGGATTTGTTGAATGTGGATTTGGCAACACAAACTAGAGCAAAATGTTGTTTTGCTAGTGAAGCAAATCTGAACTGAAGTTGGTCTAGAAACACAGAGAAAGGGAGAGAACAATAGACAGAGAGAGAGAGAGAGAGAGAGAGAGAGAGAGAGAGAGGGAGGGAGGGAGGGAGGGAGGGAGGGAGAGGACATGAGATATTTCTTTTTCATTGCCTGGCATAAGCCTGCTCTGAAAGGCTGGTCCAGTATCAATATTTCTCCTCCAGCAAAGGCGGGGCCTGGATCAGATAACCACCCGGTGTCGCTCCCTCGGGATGATGGATCGCGCGTCAGCCCGGAGCTCCGGTTCCAGGAAGCCGCATTATCGCCACGAGATCTTATCATCGGTTCCGACAGCACAGATATCGCTCCTCCCCGCCTCTCTACACACAGACACTGCCACCGCGGCAAAGATAGCACCATGGCAACGCCGCGGCGACACCAGCCCCGCGTAGTCTTTCCAAGTCCTTTATATTTGTTCTTAGGATGATGGGATGAAGAAGTGCCCTGTTCTAAAAAAAAAGACCCTTAAAAACCAATCAGGGTGGGAGAAGAGCATTTACTGGAGAGGCGAAAGCCCCCCACACACACACACACACACACACACACACACACAAACACACACACACACACACACACACACACACACACACACACACACACAAAACCCCCACTCAATCAGAAAGAAGACGGCCGTAATGTGTCTTTTGGGGGGTCAAATGTTGGGTCACAGGCTGTCCTGTGCATCTGATCCACCTTTTGGAAAATTGCACTGAAAGTGAGGATCGGTAGAAGGTGTGTGTGGGGATGAGGGTGGGGTGGAGGGGGGTGGAGGGGAGGCTAAAGCACCTCTCATTTCCAGGTTACCACTCCAATTTCACCTCATACTCTGCCCATTGATCCGGAGAGAGGGCAGAGGCGTGAGTGCAGGAATGAGTTCCAGTGCCGCGGAGCGCGAGCCGCTCTTCTCCCCGGGAGGCAGACAGGCAGCCTGGGGGTAACTGCAGGTCATACACACACAACACGCGCAGTCTGGCCTGTTGCACAAACTCAAATGCTCACACAGACATACACACACATTTTAATACACAAGTGTATACATATACACATTCATGCACACACAAGCATACAGTACATGCACACACACACACAACAAACATGCGTTGCACACATACAAGTACAAATGCACATATGTACAAATAACTCACGTTTGTGTTGTATGAGTGCACATGACTATATAACAGTACATGCCCATGAGTGTGTCTGTATGTGTGCGTATATATGTATGTATATAACTGTACACATACCAGACTGTGTATGCTTGTGTATCTGTGTATGTGTCTAGTACAGCAGTGAGAGCAGATTCCTCGTCCCTTGCTCCGCTGTCTCTGGCCTGTTCTTCAGAGGGGCACACAGCGCCTTTGTAATAACCGAGTGAGCACGCTCCTTCATTTATCTACACACAGCGCTGGGGGGAGGGGCTTAACATTGCCTCAATCTCATTGGCCCCCAGCACTGCCGTTCCCCAGCCCACCGCCCTTGTTTAATCATTAATCACCGCTGAGGATTCAGCCCAAACTCTAACTGGTGTTTTTTTTTTTGTTTACACACAAGAATGATCCGCCGCATCGGGCTCTGAAATCACCTGTGTGTAACCACACTTCAGCCCCATTAAGCCCCATTCAGACTGTAGGGTGGGGGGCGGAAGCAGCGGAATAATAGGGAATTGTGTGCGAGTGGAGCGGAGAGGAGAAAGCGCTGCTTTATATGATGCGCAGCGAGTGACAATAGAGAGGCATGGAAGGCAGATCACTCACCCCAACTGAAGCATCACAGTAGGAGACAGAACAATCACAGTTAATACACGAGACAGAACAAAATATATACACACACACATTAATACACAACATATTCACGCACACAGACAGCAAAATATATACACACACATTAATACACCGACATATTCATGCACACTGACAGCAAAATATACACACGCACACATTAATACACCGACATATTCATGCACACAGAAAATATATACACAAAATATATACACACACATTTAATACACAACATATTCACGCACACAGACAGCAAAATATATACACACACATTAATACACCGACATATTCATGCACACTGACAGCAAAATATATACACACACACATTAATACACCGACATATTCACGCACACTGACAGCAAAATATATACACACACACATTAATACACCGACATATTCACACACACTGACAGCAAAATATATACACACACACATTAATACACCGACATATTCACGCACACTGACAGCAAAATATATACACACACATTAATACACCGACATATTCACGCACACTGACAGCAAAATATATACACACACACATTAATACACCGACATATTCACGCACACTGACAGCAAAATATATACACACACACATTAATACACCGACATATTCATGCACACAGACAGCAAAATATATACACACACACATTAATACACCGACATATTCACGCACACTGACAGCAAAATATATACACACACACATTAATACACCGACATATTCATGCACACAGACAGTAAAATATACACACACACATTAATACACCGACATATTCATGCACACAGACAGCAAAATATATACACACACACATTAATACACCGACATATTCACGCACACTGACAGCAAAATATATACACACACACATTAATACACCGACATATTCATGCACACAGACAGTAAAATATACACACACACATTAATACACCGACATATTCATGCACACAGAGTAAAATATATACACACACACATTAATACACCGACATATTCATGCACACTGAGTAAAATATATACACACACACATTAATACACCGACATATTCACGCACACAGACAGTAAAATATATACACACACACACACACACACACACACATTAATACACCGACATCTTCACGCACTCAGACAGTAAAATATATATACACACATACAGAAACACACCAACATATTCACGCACACAGACAGTGAAATATATATACACATACAGAAACACACCAACATATTCACGCACACAGACAGTGAAATATATACAAACACAGAAACAAACCGACATGTTCATGCACACAGACAGTAAAATATATACACACATACAGAAACACCCATATTTCCACACAGAGATGTACATGTCCACATATACAAATAGGGACAAGCATGAATGTTCTGTATGCACACATACATACACATACACAAACCCATGCAGTATGCATACATTTGCACTCAAATTAGATACAGATACATGCACATAGTCAGAAACAAACCTGCATATTTATCTCCACCTATTCAAAATCACTGCAAGCACAGTTATTTTCTGCACAGTGCTCATGCTGAGACACACATACACATATATGTGTGATTATACATTATAAATGAATGACCAACATGCTTATGTTCCTCTGAATGAGAGGTTTATGTGCTTTTGTTCACATGAATGCAACTTTTATATGACTCACATCTGAGCGCATGCTTTGAGTTAAAAATGACAAACGACTGACATTCTGTGAGTTTGCAAAAACCCATGACTCACACACCCTGTGTGTACATGAACAAATTACAGACAGATTTTGTGTACACAAGAGTGACATGCTTTTCTGTTCATGATGCCAATATGACCAACACACTCCGCACAGATGCGAAGCCAGGACTGGTGTGCTTTTCTCTCGTACGAAAGAGCGGACCGGAAATTAAACACGCTCGGCGCTTTTTTGCAACCATTTCCTCAAGTTTCCCCGACACTCATGGCAATTAGGAGCCTCACGGCTCTTCCACAGCTCAGAGCGAGCGATTGTTGTTACAGCTCCCACGCAGCTCGCATCAATAAGGATGGCACCTCTGAATTATATGGCAATTACCCTGTCTGTTTTATTGCAAATCAATATCACACTTCATTGGGAGTAGCCATGAGGGTCTAACCCCATGAGGCTGCAGCCTTGAAGGTTTTTTTTTTTTTTACTTTCACCCCCCCCCAACCCCAAGGACGCTGATTACCACCTTCTGACAACAATGCCCACATCCCTCAAAATCTGCTCTTTTAATAATTTGGTTATTTTGGCAATTCTCCTAAAGTCTTTGTTATTTTCCGCTGCCCTGGATGCCATTCAAAGGCTTTCCAGGCATTGGTGACATGGTGTTCCTCTTATTCATTCTGACTGGGAAAGAAGCCATTGTTTTTTTTTTTTTGCAGGAAAATCCCAGAAAAAGCTTCTTCTGGTTTTACTAGCAGGCCATGTTTTATGCAGGAGTGCTGCAGGCTTGGAAAAGTGTGCCGTCTTGTAAAAAAATGTCTTTAGTAAGCACGTCCGAGAGTCCGTGCCACGACGAGGGCTGTTGGCTGTCCTCAGCTGACAGAGAGCGACGGCAGAAGAGGCGGAGAGTGCTTTCTCTTTAGCATCGCTGTCGGAGGCCTTTCTTTTTTAAAAAATGAGGCCGACAACAACAAGAGCCACTTCCTGTTTGGGCTGCGCACAACAACTGGTACCCGCAGTGAAGAACAACATTTCCGAGTGAGACGCAGCACCTCTGGCCACATGCCACCGCGGAATATCAGAGTGCACACAATTCATGCACGCCACAGTGTAAACGCATCAGATATCTGCCTCCTCTACTCTAATGGTCCCTAGAATGACACACACGCTCATGCACACCAATGCAAACACACAGATGCATGCAAACAGACTATATATGCAAACACAAACACACCAGTGCAAACACGAAGAAGCATGCACAGATACAATCACATGTGCAAACACAGAAACAACAAACACATGCATTCATGCATACACCACATCATATACAAAAACAAACATAGCAATGCAAACACACATGCATTAATGTAGACTCTCATATATGAATGCAAACATACCAATGCAAACACACACACATACAGACGCGCGCACACACACACACACACACACACACACACACACACACACACACACACACACACACACAAACACATGCACTTGCACATAGGTACACACACATACACACACACACACACAGGGAGACACATACATTTGCACAGATACACACACGTACACACATACACACAGAAACACACAGCCTAAGTTGATGCTGCAGTTGGTCACAAAGCTCTGCATTAGCAGGCAGATGGTGCTGTGGCTAGGGGGTGGGGTGGGGTGGGGGGGGGGGGGCTGGCAGGAACAGGCGCTCAGGTCGCTGCCATTAACTGGCTTTAGCTGGCTGAGTGCGGGCTGTGTTCATGACGAGGCTCAAAGCAGGCCTACTCCCCTTTCACTTGCCCTCCTCCCTCTGCTGCTCTCTCCCTGTCTGAGGCATCTGAATGCATGAGAAGGGACCTGAAATTACCTTCAACTAGACAAATACAGCGAAGGAGTTCAATGGTAGCTGCACAGGGAGAGTTTCCTTCATTGAGTTTTCTCCTCTTTAGAGCAGAGTCTGTACAGTGTCAATGGCCAGGAAGCTGCTCCTTTGTACATTTCAGCAAAAGTTTTATCAAAGCTTTGCAACTTCAGCCGCTGGCAGGTGCTTTCCCTGTGCAACACGTTCTTCATATTCCCTTTTCAGATGTTGAATGATTAAAGATTAGCCTGTACCAGCCAAGAGTGTTTGTGTGCAAACCTACACTGTCAGACTCTCCTGCAAACCTCCAATGCCAGGCCCTCCTCTACTGTCAAGACTGAGTGGAACAACATCCAATGTGGAAACATCGCTCTCACTTTTCAGGTCCGACAGATGAGGCACAAGAGACACAGATTTCTGTATGCTTTCGGTACTTTTGGACTGCAAAAAGAAGAACCTAGCTGAACTATTTTGCTCCATGAGCAACAAGCAATGTCCTCGCTAGGTTTCATATTCAATACTTACATTTGATACATGGTGTGGACACTGTGAAAGGTAGTGGATGGAAAGAAAAAGCAAACCAAAACACATGAGGAGCTTACAGAACAACACTGGCCAGAGGCTATTTTATTACACCCTTCTTTAGGGTACACAGAATACACAAAAAACACACCACAAAGACAAAAAGGATAACAGTGAAAGAAAATGTAGCTTAGAAAATCTATTTGGAGGAAAATCCCTAAGCATGCAACAAAAACCTCAGGCAAAACCCAAAAAGAAAATCCCATTTCCGCCTGTCAGACTATGCTTAATGAAGGCAATGGGTCACACCAGGGCTGATTTCAAATCAAGAGTGAGTCTGCCTGTGAATGAAACCACTGTTGTTCAAAGTCCTGTATGCTCCACACCCTGAGGGAGGGAAATACCTCCACCTCTCCTTGTGTCACAAATGTTAAATCGTGTATCAGTTTTGAATTTTCAAAATTTGCTGAAAAAACAAAATACTTTGATTTATATTTGTATCACAAAACCGAATGTGACAGATGTTGGAAAACTCTCAAGGCGTACATTATAATTTCACCTTCACTGAAAATAGCATACATATGGTGCTGCAACAAACAACATAACATAATAACATAAAAAAAATTAAACCATTTGAGTGAGCAGAGGGGGGAAATGCTTCCTCTTCATCAGTTGACTAATTTGCATGTTTTAACAAATAGCTCTTATTTCTGTGTTTAAACACGATGCTGTCTGAGAGGAAGAAAATCAAAGAAATGCTTTGATTCTGGTCCATAGCGAGGGACCCCCTGCATTTGATTAGAAATTGGCTTTGATATGTGATTGTGTGGGGGCATGAAAGCATTTTGTCATTGTAAGCCTACATTGATACATAAAAGTGTGACTTATTAGTCATACATGGATAGTAATTTGCGTATCTCGAAATGTGGTAGGATTGAACTGAGATATTTCAGGAATGGCGCCTTTCCAGGCCAGAAGATACAGTGAGCAGTGACAGAGCTCCTAATGAAGACAGGATCTCACCTGAAGACACAGTCAGGGGCAGAGGAACTCATTATTTGTAGATAATTCTGGAGTAAGAACTTCTACAGAGATGAGCGGTTATTAGCCTAAACAGTATTGCAGCAGTTTATATATTCTTTGTGTATCAAGAAATGACCAAGTCTTGGATATTCTTTCGTTGAAATGGTGAGCTTAGTTGGGCTGGATGGCCTGTTCTGGTCATCACATGTGCTCATGTGTTTATGATTTTAAGAGTAAAACAATTGAGATTCTAATGGACGTTTGACAAAAGTCTTTTCCCCTTTTTAGTAACTGATTGGTGATTATGACACTACCTTAGCTATGGCTGCATGTTTAACAGAAATAGAGGTTGACATACTAAAACAGGAAGAGCACATGTGGTAACTATTTAGAAATTTCACAACTGTGACCAAAGTCGGGCTGCAGCCAGCCTACCTCATCTATCCCTCTGTTAGACCATCCTCATGGGTCATATATTCTTTAAAGGTTAAGGGGTTTAAGGACTGAAATATCACTAAACTGCAGTGACCAATCAAGGGGGATCCATGACTGAGTTCTCCAGGGAGAAGCATAGGGTGCTCTGTAGCCTGGTGGCTAAGTACTCGACTGGGACCCAGTCCATTGGTGTTTAGCACCCTTGTCTTGCCCTGATAAGATCAGTGGAGCTGTTGGGCCCTTGAGCAAGGCCCTAAACCCCACATTGCTCCTACGGGGAATTGTCCACTTAACTGTAATTTGCTTTTGGATGAAAGCATCAGCTAAATAACTGTAATGGCTTAACTCTGTGGCTCCACTGCTGGTGTCATGGTCAGACACACATTCTTGACTCTCTCAGATAGGTGTGGCTGCGCCTATTTTCAAATCAAGCATGCTCATGTGTAGATTCAGATTACACTCAACAACATCACAGACCACAAGCCCCAAGCAAACACCAAGACCCTCTGACTACTGCTGCTTCTCCCCTCAAACCAAAGGAAGCTGTTTTACTCAACACAACCAAATCAGCTTGATGAGAGCTGAGTTAAATTAAGAGCAGGGAACAGTAAGAATTTCCTTTGCAGCTGCCGGTGCTTTTGAGGGTGATCTGGCTGCAGACACGTACCAGGAGACGCCACCTCAACCGGCCCAGTTGCCTCATCTGAGAGGCCCAACGTCACAAGACTTTCCATTTAGTTTTGACACATTTATGCACAGCCTGGGGAACACCAGTCCTATCAAAAGCATCACTCGGACACAAGCATACAGACAGCCAGCAAGTGCTGTTTGAAACACAAGCAAGTAATAAACAAGCACAGCACAGCAATGATGCCACACAACTCTTCTGAGACAGTTCCACTCTAAAAGCAAGGAAGACAAGCAACATGCGATTTCCACTTTTCTGACAAAACAAAGTATCTCGTTCCATTACCAAGCAAAATTCCCAGCTTCCTTGCCTCACACCTTGCATGAAATTCTCCTTAAAATCTGACCTGCTCCTGGTCGCCACCCACAGGACAGGTGTGGGGAAAAACTGTTTTGTAGAAACAGGGACACCTGATGACAGGTGTCAGGTGACATGCTTGTTTATTGAAATGGAATTAGCCACATTGGTTAGAGGCTAGTTCTAAGCTTGAACACCCACTTCAAATAAGTCCGGTATCCTTTTGCCCATATATTTTCACCTGTGCGTTGGCTTGAAAATAGAAGAGAGGGCCGTGAATGTATGTGTCCCCATGCATAGCGACAAAAGACAGCCCTGAATTGAACTGAAATTCTACTGCTAAGAGCCTTTTCATATTGACTGTCAGTCATTCATGCATGGGCTGTTAGAAGGGAAACAGTGGGAGGAGGCTGAGTAGGTCAGACCAAGTGTTTTTTTCTCGTCATATGGAACATAATGTCCTTTGATATTTCATTCAATCAAAGGGAAGAGCGTTCCATTTACCATATTTTATCACCTTTATTTCATTGTGACTGCTCCGTGTATCCATGGAAAGCAGGGAACCTTCACAACCATTGCCACCTGGGCTCTAAAGGGAGGTTTCAGTGTGAATCAGCTATTCAATGCCTGATAGATATTCAGAGGCCAGTTTGGAACTCAGTGTGCTCAGAGTATTGGTGCAACTTCAGGTTGAGCAGCCAAGGCAAAGACAACACCAAATATCCAGATATCTAACTGGACAATGCCTCAACATGAGCTAAGGAAGGTCTCACAAGTTAGCATATCTGCAAAGAAAATAAGTGATAATACTGTAGTTCATTGTCATCATCATCATCATCATCAACAGTAATAATGTAGCAACAAGAACCATTTAATCCCTAGTAAAGAACATAGCATTGCAAGTGGTACATGTTCAGACTGGGGCCATATCCAAAAAAATTGCATACTATACCCTATATAGTAGGCAGAAATCAGAACGCATACTATATTGTATGTTCAAAATCTCAAACTGGCTGAATCAGTTTGCAAGTGTTACCTGGATGGCGTACTGCTTCCGGTAAAATTCTGCAGTGTGCAAGGATTGCTGTATCTAGGATTGCTGTGCAAGGTATCTATCCATCCAACAAGGCTGTTGGATGGATAGATACCAAAGAAGAAGACGGCAGATACGGAGTTCAGTGAAGTTTGATGATGGATGTACGTCAGTTTTAAACTTCCGGCTATTCGACTGAAGAAAATAGTGACCATTATATCTATGTTAGTATGTCCAAAAACTTGCGTACTGCACTGGGTAGTAGGCACTACGTTGGCATATGAGCAGTATGCTTTTTTTTTTTTTTTTCAATTTCAGTAAGCACTGATTAGTATGCGATTTCGGACGCAGCCTGGTAATAGTGTTTGTGGTGGTGGGAGCAAACTGATTGGGAGACCGTATTAAAAAGGGTAATGTTAGGGTAATAAGGCACACCTGTGGTTAATTTTGTAATTAATGTGTGTTTATAGAGGGAATTTGGGAAAAAACAAAGCGAATACAAATGATAGCGGGGACTGCTGTTTGTTCTGTGTATGGCTCAGTCAGATACATTAGTGTTTTATTTTGTTTTCCTTGATTATGTGCTTTTGCGCTGTGCTGGGTTCTCGTGTGTTTATATTTTTGTGATGGTGCACTTGCTGCAAGCAGACAGAGTATGATGGGTCAGGAAGTCCCAGCCCAAGAAAAAACAGGTCTGAAGATGTGAAGGTGGGGCGAATGTGTGGACTGGAACCAGAGGAAAGCTGAATGTGCAGAAGGAGAAATCTTCCCCAAAAGTGTATGGGCCCAGTGTGTGTGTGTGTGTGTGTGTGTGTGTGTGTGTGTGTGTGTGTGTGTGTGTGTGTATACGAGCTGGTTTCGCAGCTGTTTGCTCTGGTTCTGCCTTGCCACCTGCAGCATAGCCCCTCCCTTGAAGCTCGATCCAACACCGACAGAGGTGAAATGGAGGGCACCAACAGCCCGGGGCGGATTCTAGAGCAGACTGGAACAGAGGCAGCAGGGACCCAGCAGTATTGTTGTGTCCTTTTATTTTTTATTCTGAGATGGCTGCGGACCCCCACACAGTAGGACACACTCTCACCCTTTCTTTAGCTTGTTTAGTTTTGTTTGTTGTGTGTGTGTATCCCCGCCAGGCTGTTGTGACATCCCAATAGAGGTATGTATGGGGGTGGGGGTGCCCCAAAGTCTGTATTGGGGAAAATATTGTAGTGTAAGCCTACCGAGTTTAGTGGACCACAGGGTGGGTGAGTGGGAAAGGACATCAGTGAACAGGGCACAGGGAAGCTTGCTGCTTTGACATTTGCATTTCCGTTGCCTGCAGAGAGTAGGGCTGTCAGGATGGATTTCACAATTCCAGCAAAATTTGAATGTCAGACAAACCAGTTTGATTCGAATGGAAAAGTTAGCATTTGAAACTGCTCCATAATTCAATTTGAACGCTTTCAAACCTTTTCACCTGTTGAACCTCCTCAGAAGATCAGATTACCACTCCCAAACATCTAAGAGGTAATGTCGGAAAACTCATGGGAAGTTTCAAAGGAAGGACATAGTAGTTTTTCAGATATCACACAATAACCTTTGATAAAGACAGGAATTTATACTTGCATTTTGTCATTACAGAATTTTTTTAGCGTGAACTAAAGTGCAATTTAACTCATTCAGTCACTGGATTTTTACCCAGATTTCTAGCCTCTAGTAGGCAATTGATATTTCAGTTGGCTAATGTTTTTCCTGAATTCAAAGTAGTCTTAATACAATGCTTTCAGATTTATTAATTATTTACACTTACAGGACATTTTTCAAATTCAAAACTTTTGACTGCAAACATAAGCATTTTAAATATGGTACACCATGTTTAGTTCTAACCCTGTTTGCTTTCACAGTCTCCACTCATGTGGTCATAACAATCATAATGATCCTGATAAGCATATGTATGGCTGACAATTGCATTGGCATTTAATTACATGCAAATATAATATTTTCCAATACATTTGAATAGTTAGTTTTAAGAAATGCCCCAAATATAACAAATATTCATAGTGCATTTCTGGAGACAACTGAGTGGCCTAACAGTGAGTCAGTGGGTATTTCTCTGCTAATCAGTGATTCAGTTGAGGACGTTGACAGAACAGCAATATTTGCATAAAACCAGGCCCTGCAGCGCAAGTCCTATTGGCATTTGTTGGAGGGCTTGGAAAGGGCCTGACAACACCCAGCAAAACGAGTGGAGGTGACTGGGTTTCGAGAGTGATTTATGGTGCTAGCAGTCCCTTCTCTTTGGCAGCCAAATGAGTTTAACTGTTTCAGGAGCAGCGACAAACCTATTATGCCAGGGAATAGTCTGTCACAACAATAAATGAGGCTTGCTCTCTGGGCTGTACACTCGGCCCACTAACACACAGTTTCTCAGCACAGTCTCGCTACAGACACTTCCCACAGACACAGGATGTGTTCCCATCGGGAGGCTGCTGTCTGCTTCCTGCACCTCTGAAGGCAGACGAATGGAAAAAGAACCTCAAAAAGCCATTTGAAAAGTATTTTGACGGTAGGATACGCTGAACATTATTTGTGCGCCACATGTGAGTGTACAGCAGTGACAGCTGAGGGTTTACTGACATCAAACGGAAAAAAATTACTGCTAATTTAGAATTAACATAAAAAATGAACAAGTCCAAGCACAGGCCCCCATGCCCCTAAAATCACCAAGGTGAAACCGACCAAAGTAGACCCTGTAGGTGCACAGGATTCTGCATCAGCCAGACCAGCCGGCTAGCTCCTCTGCCTCGTAAACATAAGACATCATAATCATTTTGGTTAAACTCTGCTGTCTTCTCCAGAATTAACGGCACCCTTGCTGGTGAACTAAAATGAAATTCCAAAACATTGGAGAGAAGGGCGACATGAAGAGTTTGTATGTTCTCCCAATGTTTGTGTGGTTGTCTTCCCACAGTTCAAAGACATGCAGGTTAGATGGATTACACTAGCCAAACTGCCTGCATGTGCCAATCTGTAAAACACCCCTCCGGAGTGTCTCCCTGTCTTCTGCATGCTGGGATAACCTCCAGTGCCTTCCCGACCCTGGACTGAATGAAGTGGGTATACATAATGGATAAATGGTGGAGAGAATACTGTAGCAGATGAAAATTACCCAGTGCTCTACAACACAACTCTGGGCGCACACCATAGAGATTTCACGGAAAAGGCTGCTGTCTTGTCAGTGTGGCCAGTTTAGAACTGGGAAGTCAGGTGACATTTAAATGAGAATTCAGTACCGTACTCCAGAGTAGCTGACGTTCACTAGTTTTCATGACCCCACACACGGCACACAGCCTGCCTCAGCTACCACCACTTGTACAGCAGAGCGAAGTCAAGAATTTAGCTACACCTCCTTTTCACTCAGAAGCAAACTAAACTGATGAAATTAACTGAAATAAAAAATGTTATCAGCTTTTACAGCTATCGAATTCATAAGCAAATCGCACCAACAATCCAGACGTTTTTTGCTTACAAAGAACTGGTGGCTAACGATAAATTCCCACATATAGAGACTTTGGTCACTCAACCACCACAAAAGATTTTCCGCCTCTGTACTCAGCTATTTTTATTTTGTCTTTGGAGTCATCAGCGCTTTGCCGTCATACCACAAACATGCAAATGGCCCAACAGTCTTCCCTCACACTAAGCCTCCGTACAAGCTATTTCCTTATGTGTTGTCTCAATACACTGCAGCAGGCACGACTAGAGTACCCACACATTGTTATGCCACTGTCCCCTTTAAATGGCATTATAAATTGTCTTCATGCATTCACACACCATATCCTCACAGGGTCACAAAAAAAACTCCCCAATGCAAAAGCATTCATCATCATTTGGCAGTATGACGAATGGGGGAGGCTACGCCGCCCCGGCAGGCCTGTTTAAAAATGCAGCTTTCGCTCCTTTTATTAAACGCACTTTTAATAAAAGTGATCTATGATCCCCAGGCCCGAGGGGAGAGGCCGCGTGGCGAATCTGTCCGGATGTTCCCCTTGCCCTCGGGTCTGTCACCTGTTCTCCAGGTCAGGTTGGGTCTCCACAGCGGAGGGATCCCCTTGCAGAGCTTAACACAGTAAAAGAGGCCCTGGGTCACCTGCTCAGGCCTGGCTGGGATAAATAGGGCTTGCAATGTCTTATGTCCCCTGTATCAAACTGCCCTTCCCAGAAACCTCTGTGCTGAAGATTTTCACAGATTCTTCAATCTGAACGTACAGGCCCAGTCAGGCTAGGACAACAGGAAAAATCAGTAAACCAGTCATGAAACTTTGGCTGTTTAAAGATTCCTTTTTAAATAACCAGACTTTCTGGGTACTCTATGGGGAATGGTCAAAACGGCCTCAGGAAGGGAATACAAAACAGGGTCTGGTGTGGGCAGTGGTGATGGCAGAGGAGGTCCAGACTCCTGGCAAACTTCCTACAAAGCTTTGGCCAGCGTTCACACAGCGTATTTCATTAAACAGGCCTCTTCAACCTGCACTGCTGATAGCTGATTCGGATGAAAATACATTCTGTTTTGACTGTTCGTTCTACAAATAATGGAACCTCAACTTCTGAGACCAAAAATATTTACCTTCGTCTTATGAGTTCAGTGTTGTCTTCCAACAACATTCATCATTTGCTTGGCTGAGGTTATTACATAAAGAAAAGTCCAATGCAATATGTTTCATGTTTCAGTGTGCAGGAATGTGTCTCTTATGGTGTAAATAAGGCCTTGTGTGTGTGCAAATGTGTATGAATATTCTTGTATGTATATATGTGTACTTGTGTCATTTCAGTTTATATAATCGAATTGGGGAGTGTGTGTGTGTATGTGTGTGTGTCTGTGCACTTGTGCCAGTTGCAATTTTTCAAGAGAGAATAGGGAGAATGATCCTCCCCAGTATTTTGAAAAACAAGAATTGTCAATAATACTAATAATAATAAACATAATCTGTCAAAATGGGAGAAGCTCCACATATAAAGATGGAGGACTAAACCCACCTGAAACAGGTGGACATAATTGGTGGGTAGGCAGACGGGCAGCCAGATCAGCCTAGTACAATTTAAAATCCAAGTGTATGTCGTGGAGCATACTTCTGTGTGCGTATACATAGGTGTGTATGTGCACATTTCAACACTGGATTGCTTGCACAACACCAGTCAGGATTCACAGAAAACCCTGGATGTCAACACAGGGATTCCCCTCAATAAGAAGGCTTTGCAGGGCTAAAGGGGGGGGGGGAGGCTGAACGCCCCCTTTTATCCTGTTACAGCCGAAACTCAACCTCCCCTCATTCCCTCGTTTCCTTGTTTCTCTTCTCCCTCTCTCCCTCGATCTCCGGCACCTGCCTCCACCTGCCCGCTTTCCTGGTACCACAGCGCCCCGGTCCTGTCAAGACCTCATCCTGGCCACCATCCAGAGGACACAAAGCCCCAGAGACAGCCGGTTCCGCAGCGCAGAGATAACGAGCCCAACGCCCAGCACCCCGGGGTGACACAGCGAGCGCTGAGGGTGTGGGGGGGGGGGGACAGTCTACATGCGTTTGGAGTGTTTTTTGTATCACCCTGGCAACGAAAGCCTTTGTGAAATACAAAAAAAAAAAAAAAAAAAAAAAAACAACAATCTCAAGAGGTTATTCTCAGTCCATCTGCTCACAATGACAGTGAGAGACATTAAGGAGTGCAATGCAGTGGGCGTGGTGGGGGGGGCATGGATTTGGGGGTGGTGAGAAGCCAGAGAGAGAGAGAGAAAGACAGAGAGAGAGAGATCTTTGCTTAAAATAAGTAACAAAACTGATCTAGAATTAAATTCTTGATCAGCTCCACAGGAGATTCTTTTTTTGGGTTAACTGTGAACAGACTGAAACTGCTCGTCCCCCAATATGTAAAACCTACTGGGTATCAAAAAGGAAATGATAAAATACAGCAACAAAACAGGACAACCACCCGCGAAAGGTGATTTAAAAACTCTTCAGTTTGGTTCTGAGTGTGGGCTGACAACTGGAATCAAGGATTAATTACCAACATTGTTGTTGATGTGGAGACTAATTGGACCCCTCTTACCGAGGCATTTCTGTGAGCAGTGGTCTAAGGATAGTTCTATTAAGTAGTATCATAAACACAATGCATCTAGGCTTTCTTACTGAGCACAATTTTTGCGTAAAACTTTAACTGGACTGCTTCCAAAACACAGCCAACTGACGATATTCATACCCTTGAAACATGGCAAACAAAATAAAAAAACAGTTTCCCCTGTTTTATTGATTTCAGGAAGGCGATCAATTCCATTTGGCACAATAAATTGTTTTAAGAACTTTTACAAAACAGAGCAGGGGTTACAAACTATGATATTGCCAAATCAATGTGCACAGAGAACAAATGTAATTTCAAAGCTGCAAACCAAAGACCAGCAACGGGGGAGTGAGGGATTGATGAAGCTTAACACAAACTGTTCAACATCTACATCAACAAACCGTCTACGAATAATCTGCAGCTCCTGGATTCACCCTTGATTCTATCAGCCATAGCTCCAGACAGTAAAACTGACTGAAACCAAAAACCACGATATTCAAAAGAGGATCCAAATGTCAGGGGAACAAATATAGATTTATGTTTAGGTAATAAAATCTGAGAACACAAGACAAAAGTGAACCAAAAAATGCAGGTAATTGCTGGATTCACCTAAAAAAGGTGACCCCAACCCCAATCATTACAAGACCCTGAGATACTAAAATACGAAACCATAAAAGAGTCACCCTCAGTCAGTCGGGTTTGGGGCTCAGTTTACAAACCCCTCCTCGATACAAAGCAGCCTCAACAACAGCAATGAAAACAATTACAGTTCGCCAAGTGATAACAAACCCGAAACAAAATTGCATTACTTGTTTGAACAAAAAAACCGAAACATAAAACAAATTAGAGTGCTAACAGAGAGTGGAGTGTGGCAGACTATCTGTCCACTGTGAATGACATAAAAACATGAAAACCGTTTAAAAAATGTAGACTCAAGCAAGTTCGACTTGGCCATAGATTCAGAGGAAAAAGCCAACCCAGCTGCCCAGACAGGACAGACTGTGGGCCAATGTTTTAGATGTCATTTTCATGAAAAAGAAACTTTAAGAGTTAGGATCAGCCGCCATTCCCAATCTCTGAAGCATGTATCCCAGAGGTTCTATTATTATTATCTGTAGTAGTAGTACTAGTAGTAGTATCAGTAGTACTAGTTATTGTTTTAGCAGTAGTACTAATTTCAGTAATAGTAGTAGTATTACAGCAGGAGGAGAATAATAAAGGTGGTTATGGGAAGGATAGGCTCTGCTTCCCTCCCATCTCCCATATCAGTTTTCAAGTCTTTGAAAGACTGAGCCTGGCCCACAGGGGGCTCCTTGGAGCCAGCCTTTCTCTCTCTCCTCCACCTCCGCAACCTCTTTTCCTCTGCCATACCTCTGTCAACACCCACCATCCACTCTCTGTCGCCCCCCATCAACTTCATTAGGCGCCAGATCATTAACTCATCAAGGGACCCCGTGACAGCGCAGGCCCGTCACCGGGCTCACTGATGGGGAACACCCAGCTGCCTGCTCCCCCTGCTTTTTGCAGATTCATTCGCAAACTGAGAACCTGCTTGAGCACTGAAGGGGTACCGTACACATACAGAGGTTTTCCTTTGAATACAGACAGAATATACACTGGCAATTTGACATACAGAGCAGGTCAACAGAGAATCTGCTCCACCCTGACAGAACCAGAACGGTTTTGCATGGCAGAACCTTCTTGCTCCCAGCATCCCAAAAACAGAGAACAGGTGGATAAAAAACAAGGAGGGCAGGTTCATTTTTCAAACCCTGTGAAGAGAGTGCCCCCATACAACGGCCCATCATCAAAACCAGAGGCCACCGCTGGAGGAAACCACAACTCTAACATCCACGGACTCCCCAGGGCAGTGAGAGACACTGACCCCCTTACAGAGGGCCGCGTTTAACACGCTGAGAGAGAAATAACAGGGCGGCAAATTCTCTGGGGCTCGCCCTCCCTCCCAGTGTAAACAAACCCGCGTGCTGGAATTAACGCGCCACGCAGGGGAAGCTCTACATTTGCGAGCCGGGGTAATTAACCGTGACATTAAATAAGAGATTTTTTTTTTTTTCAAATAACAGCCCCGGCAGAGCTGGAGGACGACGTGAGCGCTCCACCGCCACCCCCCCGGGAGCCTTATCGACGAGCAGGCACGTGTTCAAGGCGCAGCTCTTTCCCATTTTTCAATTAACTCGGCAGCATCCGGGCGGACGGAAACGCTCTGGGAGGTTTGTAAACAGGAGCCACGGTCTACCCCTTTCGCTCGCTGCATGACAATGAGCAGATAACCGCGCGCGGGCCTCGGCTTTAATCCCCCTACTCTGATTCCCCAAGCCCCCCCCCCCATCCCCCCTCCCGCTCTGGGGACTGAAAGGAGAGGGGTGGGTGGTGGGTGGTGGGCGGTGAGGGGTCGCTGTTGATCCAAGATGGGAGCTCGGCGCTGCTAAACCAGTGATACACCGTTGTATCAGCCTTTTTCCTAAAATGTAGCCCCCTCCTGAAGGAGGCCAGGGACTGATTTCTGAAAAAAACACCCTCGGTTCGCCAGCTATCAATTAATATGCAACAACACACCTTGAAATTCATTTTAATTAATGCAAGAGAAAAGCTTGGATGGACATATCAGGGAAAACAGCCAGCAAACTGCTCTGTGTAAACTGCTCTTGTTTCTAAACACAGAGGGTGTGTAAACAGTTTTTTCACCAGTGCATTGAATTCCTGATAGGACCACTGATTCACATTCTTTCATATAATATTATGGCCCTGTGTAAATCTCCAGGGCAGAATGCCTCTTGAGTGACATTATTAGGGGAGGGTGTGGGCACGGCACCGATAGCAGGGGCTAAGGGGCTGAACAGACGAGCCGAGTGCGGCGGGTTCCCACACCGCCCGCGCGGATCCTTGAGAGACGTCTGCTGCAGCTGTTGCATTCCTCAGAAGGATCCTGGAGCGCTAAGCGGCTGCTTTCACGCCTGCGGATCAGGGCTAATGCGCCGCCTAATCCAGGCACCTGCGGAACGGGCTGGAGAGCAGGGCGAGGATAAGCCGCGCCCAGGGAGGCGGCTGAGGGCGCCCTCAGATTCACCGCCTCACAGCACACTGACCTGGATATACACTGAGCACAGCACTCTTATCTACTGATGGAGAGGTCGGGCCTCATTCATTCATACACACACACACACACACACACATACGCACACACACTCGCAAAGGCAAACACACATAAATAAACATCTTACTACACCCACAATGTGCACAAACACACACACAGATATAGACATCCCACACATATAATGCACACATACATACAACTGCCACCCAAGCAGAAAACACATACACACAACATACAACCACCCCACAGGACACACACACCCATAACACTTTTACATGCGCAGGACAAATAAAAGCATGATGGGACTTTTATGGAGCCAGAAGGGAGTCCTGCTCACCACCCTCACCACCTCAGAACCACAATCTCACAATCCGCAAATCAGCCCGACGTGTGTGTTTTCCTCAGACGTTACTGGGCCATTTCTGAGAGCGTTTCCTGGTACTGTGCCCTGTGGTGACACTGTCCGGGGGCGGGTGGAGGAGGGAAGGGGGGGTTGGGTTGGCGGATTGGGGGCAGTAATACGATCGCGTCACCGCCCCCCTACTCCCTCCCAGCGCGAGGCGAGAGTCCTGGGAAATGAATTATTCAGCTGACAGCAGACTGGTTTCAGGGACAACAGTCATGAAATCACTCGGTCCGCTGAGGTCACACCAGTCTGCAGCCCATCGAAAAAAAGGGTTAGAAAAAAAATTTTAAAAAGAAGAAAGAAGCTAAATCTGATGCATGAAGGCACCTCCCTCACCCGCCTCTCCCCTCTGGCCACCTCTTGGCTTCAGAGATAAAGTCGGCATTGTTCTCACCCTCAGAGAGAAGGTCGCGCACATTCCAGCCTCTGGCATTACCAGCTCGACTGGCATGCGTGTCGTGGGAGGGCCGCCGTTAGCATCAACTGCAGAGGGATACATAGGGGACCGCTGCCCTTTCCCTGTATCCACCACACCACCCCATCAACACTAACCTAAAGGGCATATCTGAGCACAATCTAAATGGTCAAGCCTACAGTGTTCCACCAAATGGGGGCTAAACATTATCTGAGAAAATGGTTGGTTGTTGGCCATACAGAAACGAAACACATTACCCATTGTCTGTGATACAGGACAAAAATATAGGCCCGAGGAGCAGGAAAAAGACTGAGAAAAGGATAGACGGAACAAGCTGTGCTCTCGTTTCTATGGGAGGTTTAAGCAGAAACATCCATGTGAAAAACGATCTTATCAAAGGCAAGCACTGAGCGTTACATAAGAGAGTCTGAAGTGACCGGAAGCCACGAAGTGAACCTGGTGGTGTGAAAGAGGAGCTCTTTCCACAACAGCGATAGGCCTTTGTGGGAGGAATACATCTCGCACTCCATTCCCCTCTGGCCAAGGTTAACGAGTTTCCTCGTGTTTTGCTCTTCTTGACTGCAGCACAATGGTCGCAGAGAGCTCGTAACGCTTTGGCCAGTTCACGGGCTTCGTGCCGGCGACCCCAGGGCGGGTGCTGCTTTGACTGAACAACAGCATAAAGGGGAAACATCTGCTCCAGATAATGACTGGCACTGGAGTGTGGCCCAGCCTCCTGTCTCCCCTTTTAAAAGATGGTGTTCTGTTCCAGCCGGGTTTAATGGAGCCTGAGAGGGACTTGGCAGGAAGCTGGAGCACTGAGCCGAAAGGGCAAAACCAAACACAGGTACCTCGCCCGCTGTGTGGTGCTTTATCAATAGATACTTCAGCAGCCACTGTCCCGACTCCGCTGTGACTCAGCTCCTTCTCTCTCACAATCTGAGGGTCAGAGCGATGCCTTTTCTCTCACAGTCGCACTGCAGTCTTGCACTCTCACAAGCACACAGTGTGACTCAGTCTTCCAGACACAATGCCAGCTCTCCAGTTGGACTCTTTGACCCGTTGTCTGCAAAACAGCAGAGATGGAAAACCCCGGCTTCAGGAAAAAGCGGCACTACCACGTATTAGTTCATCCACGAACCAAACTAACTTATTCTAATTAGCACGACTCTTCAGTCAGGTGGCGCAACCATAGAGCTGGGGTTTTCCATTTCTGGTAAATAGTCACTCGCACGCAGACTAATATATTCACATGAATGCTCATCCGTCAACTGGGATGCTTCTTGCATGCAGGTGGCACAGCAATATCTCAAGAGACACTTCATAAATGGGGAGGAAAAATCGGGGGAAAAGGTACAACAAAAAAGTCCATTGAATTGCTGAGCCTTAATTACAGACAATTTAAAAGAGTACATGAATGCAGAAATGGGCTGGCAAGTCACAAAGAGTCACTTCACAGTGCTTCACTCAGCACCTTTATCCTGAGAGGGTAGAACATCAGTACCCCCTGGGTAGCTGTAATTCGAGTGCTTCCATCAGGGTGAGGGTAGCGTTCATGAGAGTACCACATGACCTAAACCCAGTGAGCAATATCATCGCTCAGGAATGAAAGGGTAGTGGCTCTTCTCAGACATGCAAAGCATTAGCACTTTCATCATCTCTCTCAGGAAGACTCACTGTAGTCGCTATCCATATTAACATTCACCCAAGTAACATGGCCCTGTGTTTATCCTATCTTGCTTCCATTACATCTCTTTGCAATTTGGGTTCTTTGCATGGTTAAAAAGAACCTATAAGTATAACTATAAAACCATTTGTTTTTAATATACTCATATTTTGTGCTTTAAAATGTATGGACAATAGCAAGACAAAAGTAAGGACAAAAATTATGTCTGAAGAAGCATATAGCTGTAAGCAGCGGGCTAACTGTAGTTAGGCCATCTCACTTCGGCATGTTCATTTTCCGGCTTGGTTTTCAGGACGGCATACGAAGTATGCGAGAAATTGATTAGCCAACAGAGGTTTGATATGCCTCTTTTGTATGACCAAACCGACAAATTTCACAAGGATTAATTAAAAACTAATGCTAGGAACGTAATTTACTCCGAATTCCTTGGGAATGAATTCCAAGATTTCCTGTCACTCACCTATTTTAGCTGTTTATGTAGCTAGCTGGCTAGCTATATCCGATCAGTAGTGATAGGAACGTACTTTACCTCGCTATGTCTGAGTTTTGTTAATCATAAAGACAGTACACGGGGTTAAAAGTTAGTTAATAGATTTCCTGATAACGTCATATCATTGTTTGTAGCTACAATGTTATGGCTAGAACATTGTTGATTGACAGCGACATACGTGCAACAGTGTTTTTAAAAAAAAAAAAAAAAAAAAAAAAAAACATTCCTGGTGTTGAAAGGAAGAAACGGTTTACATTTCATTGTTCATGGAATCGCCGTTTTTACCGTGCTCAGTAGTGGTATACAATTGCTGAGGGAGATACGAAAACCCATGATGCAAATGTGACCATAAGTAAGCTAGCCTTGACTGAGGAAGTACTTTGAGGGGAGTGAAACGTACTGGCTTGCTGGAGAGAAAAAGGGGCTGATGCGTCTCATCCTAATTTTGGAGCAAAAGCATTTCACTCACACCACTCCTTACCTCTTACCTGTCTATAGGCAGCTACATTTACCAATGAAACCAAGGGAAAGCCAATGAGTGAAATACGATGCCCATTCTCACTGCCTCTCCAGCTATGGATAATAATTTCCATTGAGCAGATTACAGTCAAATCAGTAAAATAACGGAAACAAATACTTGCTTTCACTGAGTACTCAGCCCACTTATTCTGCTGATGATGTGTATGTTTAATTCATTTAAACCAATGGTGACCCAGACCCCTCATCCAATATTGAAATTTGAAATGTTTTATAAAGAATTCATCACGCAGTTCAGGTTTTGCAGGAATTGGCCTGTGTAAGTCCCAGTGACAACCACCACAGTGATCTGTGAATATTCACAGAGATTGGCATACACTTTTAACTCTGCAATATCTTTTTTTTGCTTTCAGGCCAGAATGGCTGAGAGCCTGTTGTTTACTGTAGCGTTTATTAATTTTTTTTTTCCCCCAGTTTTTTTCTGGCATACATAACTCTTGGCAGCAATAACCAATCCATTCATCATCCTGGTGGAACAAACCTGTCCTGCGAAATCTGCAGAAACCCATGTAAATATTTACCCAAGTGCAATGTGAGGGTGCTCAGTTTAGTTTAAGGTTTCTTTTTTCAGTCAAGTATGACTTGCTGATGGCTTACTTTGGACTCTGGGCTGAAAAAAATCAACAATGTGGTGGCAGAGGTTCTATTGTGGGATAGTTGATGGCAGGATCTTGTGCTTTAATGGACTATTTATCATACACTAACACAAAATTGATGGTGCACCTGTTAAGTGACATTTCTGAGTGTCCTATCTCTCTGTTGTCAGGTGCTATTATGTTTGTGCAATGTACGAACCGACTTACTCACTCATAATGCTGTTTCCTAAACTGAGGGAGACTTGCCAAATACATTGCAAATGCAAACAAACTGTGCACAGGGACAATGCAGTATGTCCACGTTAACCTGTTCCAGTCCAACCTGTTTCTGTCCAAGACAGACCTCCAGTGTGTGTGTATGTATTTTTTTATGGCAGACAACAAACATAAAGCAAAACAATCATGAATATGTGCAGTTATTGCAGCCAATTTTAGTGGGATTTTACAACTAAGACCACAAACACCACACTGCTTCCTTTCTTAATTCCCCTGCTCACAGCTCCTCCTCTTCCTTCAGATAAGTCAAACTAATATCATGATAGACAGAGTGTAAATGAGCTGAAATAAAACAAAAAGTCTGTGCGTGTGTGTAAGCATGCTGTGTGTTAGCCGCCTAACTGTGACAAAAACACTGAAATATTTCCAGCTGCACTCATTACACTTAAATTGTTTGACGATTTATCTTGTTACCTTCATCATTTACTGACTTAACCCCTGAAACAAGTAATTTCTCATGTATGTTTATTCTGGCTGTGATTGCCCAGACAGCCATTTTTGGTTTCTATTATACTATATATAGAAAACTGTTTTAAACATTTATAGTACTTAAATGTATCGTATCCCTTAAATATGATTGGCTTGGAGCAGTCCCTCTGTAACACTGACAGAACTTGTTTGGAACAGTAAAGTTTCCCAAGCCTAGGGGTAGTTCTTCTCATCGTCCTGCCTCCAGTGCTTTACAAGTAAATTGGATGAGCACAAAGTGCACATGAGATGGGAGTTTTCAGGGGCTCAAAGGTCCTGCTTGAGTGAAGTTTCCTCAGCAACATGAAACAAACAAATAAACAGAAAATGTGACTGAGCACGAGGGCAGGATTAAGTTAGCTTGGCCCTCTGTTTAACCACATCTCCTTTTTGATTTTTTTTTAAATGTACTATTTTAAAGTGTTGTCAAGTCTTGAATGTGTGTATTAGAGAGTGCACAAGAATCAGAATAATTTAATTGTCACCATTGCATGGCTTGAATGTGATTTTATGTAAAAATAACAGTGTAAGCAGTGCTAGTAACCCTGGTTAAAAGGATTTTAGACGTGATAAATGAATTAATGGAGCTGTTGATGAGAGGGCATAAAGGAGGGTTTGAAATGAGGAGATGGGATCAAAAGAGAATAGCTCTCCATAGTCTCCTGACCATACTTTTCACACAAACGTTGATCAACATATGAACCAGGAGCTTCAAATTCAAGACATGCAGTGTTTCAGTGTCCACAGTGGTTAAATGTTCAGTTTAACTCACCGATTAGCTAAGGAAGTCACACACTTTCTTAACAAGACCTAAAATGGCCACTGATTGAAAGTAAACCAGATACTGCAGCCCTGACAGTAGAGTGAGATCCCTGATCTCAGTCTCTACTGTGCCTGACCTCCTATACATCTGTGCAAATGCAACGCTCACAACGGCCTGCCCGGCTGACACTCCGTCTGATGGACCCGATCTGCAGGACCATCTCTGTGATGCGAGCAGGAAACGCAACACATTGGCTGAGTCTGTCCTGATCTGGACCAAAGAGTATACATGGTGACAATGTGACAGGTGATACAAGAGACCCTCAGACAAAGCCACCTTCACTCAAACCTAATGCGAAAAATGTTCGCAAGGACCACTGGAGTGGCCTCTTTCTCTGACGACAGTGGCAGACTGTCACAGACCAGCAGCTCCCACGCCCCACCCCTCACAAATCCCCCCTGCCACCCCACCTTCAAAATCCATTATTCAGCAGAGCCTCCGAGGAGCAGAGAGAGTTGGCGCATATCAATTTTCTGCAACTCACTGCCTGCACTCTGTGTTGCCAGGCCAATGCTTCTGGGTGGGGTGGTGGGGGTCTCTCATCCGACCGTTGAAAAATCTATTCTCTTTTTGCTGCCTCTAATGGACAAACTAAAGCATAAGACCAGTGGATCAGGTTGATCCTCAGTGTTGCAGAACTAAGGAGTTACATAACCAGACATGTTTTCACAAGTGGAGCCTTTTTATCTGGAAGATTGATGATTAACCTCTAGTAACCTTGCATGGGAAAACTGGAAGTATGCGAGCACTGCCAAATTATGCATGCAGATATTTCTTTCTAGAATATTCCAGATTCAGCTTGAAGCTACACGTCAGCTGCATATTTTTCCTCACCATGCAGGAACATGATGTTCATATTGAGGTAGGGGTTTTATGTTTAAAATAATACATTTTTTGAAAATGTATGCATTTGTTTCCCTATGGTTTATTTCCACAATTTGGAATGTTTTGTTGTACCTATAGTTAATCTCATAACTCCATCATTCTCAGTTGCTTTAAAAGGGGGCAATCTTGCACATACATACCTGCATGCCATGAAATACATGCAGCCAGCTGTTTCTCCCTGTCATTCAGCAGTCCACCTGCTGAGTCACTCCACCTGTGCAGCCATTGCACCTGAGGGCTGGTGCAACTAACCGCAGGTTTGGTTTGGTATGGGTCACAATTCCTCAAGAGACCTATTTCCTGTTAATATTTCAGGGTTTTTGCCCCCAGCAGGTTAAAGGTAAAATCCAGTGAGCCACAGCGTAGCCATTAGCCCCTGTGAAAGAGACGTGCAGCTGGGCACCTCTGTGCTGATAAGCAGCGGTAGGAGCAGCAAGAAGTTAGTGAGATGGTTATCTCTCTACCACACTTTAAAAGCTAATCTTTAGCAAACAACGCACGCACGCACGCACGCACGCACGCACGCACGCACGCACGCACGCACGCACGCACGCACGCACGCACGCACGCACGCACGCACGCACGCACGCACGCACGCACGCACGCACGCACGCACGCACGCACGCACGCACGCACGCACGCACGCACGCACGCACGCACGCACGCACGCACGCACGCACGCACGCACGCACGCACGCACGCACGCACGCACGCACGCACGCACGCACGCACGCACGCACGCACGCACGCACGCACGCACGCACGCACGCACGCACGCACGCACGCACGCACGCACGCACGCACGCACGCACGCACGCACGCACGCACGCACGCACGCACGCACGCACGCACGCACGCACGCACGCACGCACGCACGCACGCACGCACGCACGCACGCACGCACGCACGCACGCACGCACGCACGCACGCACGCACGCACGCACGCACGCACGCACGCACGCACGCACGCACGCACGCACGCACGCACGCACGCCAGGCAATCAAGCACTTCTCATCACATGTGCACACGTACCTGTGCACACACACGCACGCACACACACACACACACACAAACACACACACAAACACACACACAAACACACACACACACACACACACACACACACACACTGTATTTAAAATCACTGGCTGCCCTTCCATCTGCACAGAACTCCTCACTCAGAGGCACCACAGACTCAGTAAGCCCACCAGACTCTCCCTTTTTTCTCCTACTAGGTCGCTAACAGATTTTTTTTCCGGTATAAATTCAATTACTATGATATAAAGGCTATAATTACAGAATGGCTGTTGTCAAATTACTGTACTTGGTCATGCCTCTGAATGAAATTTCATAAGATTATTCAAATAGAAATGTTTATTTTTCAACGGTAGTCATGGTAATAATATAGAGATAAATATCTGGTGTGTCTAAATAATCTGGGGTAGCATGTTTCTTTGGAAATAAACCTCACACTTACGCACTTATGCTATAACACCCTAGTGCAGATATATCAATCTTTGTGAAGTACCATATATATGAAACTAGACATGTAATGGTGTGCATATTCACACTGAACCACTCTGTAAGGAGAGAGTTCTGGCCTGTGAACCAGATCAGTTTCTACTAATCAAGTGATCCAGTAATCACACAATGAAATAATGTAAAAAAAAAAAACACACACACATGTGCATGTTGCTGTCTACACCCCATTTAGGCTGTGGTTTATTTTGCTAATGTGTGTAACCAACAGGAACAATTCACACCTGATCACAGGGCAACCAGCCAATATCTCCACAATGGCAAAGGGAGGAAATATACCCGAGCTGTAGAATCCGCCATCATCATTCAAGCCTCCTGTTGGGAATATTTCAGCTTCAAAGCTGACAATGAGACCATCGCCTCTTTCCAACACAAATACCGTTACACATTGCCAGATTAAGTTTACTGGGAAGTCTTGTTCCCACGGCCAATATTTTTGTTTTTTATTGTTGGTACCATTCCATATGTCACTTCCAATTAAGCAAATAAGTGGAAAAAATAAAAATCAAGCAAGCCAATAAGTTGCCAAATGTGTTTTCTCCTCTAGCTGGTGAACAATTTAACATTATGACCAGATGAGAAGCAAATTATTGATGAATACATCCATGGTCTTCATCCAAACTATGTTTGTGGGAATGGTGGCATATGCACACTGCCTGAAAGTTGCAGCTGCCTGAAACACACTAGATTTAGATCCAGATTTATTTCATTAGCTGTGCGATCACAAGCAAGAAAAAGACTTAATGAAGTTAACTTGTTTTGGCTAGCTGACATCAGCTGGGATAAATCAAGTGTCATGCTTGTCTTGCTTGTGTCTTTCTCTCCCACTGCATTTAAGTAGATTCTGGCTGCAGATTTTGACCAGGCCAAAGAGATGCATACAGAGTGAAATGTTTAGTGATGAGTCGACAATTTCAGTGTTGATTCAACTCTGATAGAGTATATATTGAACCTACTGTTATGACAGTGGACTCATAACTTCAGAAGAGTTAAATTAACACTGAACACTTTGCTGTGTTGGGATGTTTATGGCCATACCTATGCCCCCATACACACGAGGGTAAAACAGGGAACCATTTAGTAAAACTATGCACTGCTGGGGCTAACTCACAAATGCATTTTCTGATGATGTTTGAATCATGCAGCACTTCACGTCGATGTGGATATTTTTAATTTTTATTTTTAAAGCATGTAAAGATTCCCTTTTTCATTTCTGAAGAAAAAAGTCCAGATTTACACAATGTCTGAGCCATATTTCCTCACTTCACACTCACTCACATATTTCACTCTTCTACTTGTTGAGCAATGACTAATCGTGTGTTTTTTTTATTTTGTTCCCTCCCTTGGCAACGCATTGGCCAATTGCTAAGCTACCATGCGGGACTCCCAGCCTGAGAAGGTATTAATAGATTCAGAATCTGCTTCGCGGCCGTAGGCCATGCCTCTGTACTGAGGGCCTGTGTCTTTGCAGGATTCTCAAAGCACTCGGCGCCTTCAGAAGGCCTCTTGTTTTTGTATGTCCCTCTCTAGAGCCAGAGGCCTGACTGATGAGGCCTGTATTTTTTTCTGAAAAGAGCTCTGTGCAGTTTTTGTTTCACGTTACAGGCAACAAACAAGAGACGGGCTGAGTCAGGGGTTTTACTTTCCTCTGAAATATGGCGGCGGTACTCGAATGGACAAGGTTGACAGGCTTCATTTGCAATTTTCCAAATGTGCCTTTTACGCCCCAGCAATAAACCACAAACGTAGCTGACAGGTTTAGTAAGCGTTTTGGCTTGTTGTTTGGCACCTTGTCCTCTGTTGCTTCATCTATCAAAGCCGTGGGTGTGCTGGGATCACCTCCACAGAGTCACGATAAAGGAAAGACTCAACAGTGACTAAAAGTTCCCAGCCCCCACCCCCCACCCCCAGATGAAATGCCAAATGAAGGCATGAGACTGAGTGATGCAGCAACGTGCTCTATAGTCTGCATTATAACCCTGACCATGGCAGAATTAAGCAATATCACACCAGGGAGAGTGCTGTCATACTGAATATCAGCACGGCTGTGATTCGGTCGTAGTACGAGGCCAAAATTTCAGAATATAGGATATGACCCTGATCCTGACTGGCGAATAGGGGACAGGAGGATATTTTCACCTGGGTCACACTTAAGTGATACCTCTGAAAAACTGCATTAGACATATACTGGTTTTGGTTTTCACCTGAAATTCCACATGAAGTTCAGAACCAAGAACTTAAGTGAGGTGAGTTACCTGTGTAATCAACTGTATTAATTGGTCATTAAGTGCTGAAGAACTACAAAACCCAACATACACTTTGGCTGTCCAGGACCAGCAGTGGGGACCACTGTTGTTGATATGAGATGGGTTTAATACTGCTGTTAGTCATTCCTAACAGAGAAAAAAAACTAAATATTATACAAAATGTTACAAAATTAAGTTCTGTTACAAAAGTACTTGCATCTATTACAAGCGTTAACTCAAAAACTACTGAAACAAAAAAAAACTAAATATATCTTTGTAAAGAGGTAATGGTAATTCTGATTAGTTGGAGTCAAATTGATGAGGTAGACACCAGCTGATTCAGTCTGGTGACTTTGAATCTCATTTAAAAATAATAAGAGTCCACTGCTCTGATCATGTGTCTTTGAACCACATCATTGTGGTTTTTTTTCAAAGGTTTACATTATTAAATCTGAGCAACTCTGTTAGACGGCCTACACTCTCCGGGGTGTAGACTCAGTGGGCCCTGGAACCTATCAGAGTTACTGAGAGGTATTCATCTTTCAAAAGGCAATGCTGCATTAAAAGGAGATTTTCTAAAGCGAAGTGATAATTAGCAGTAAATCTGCAAAGGAGACCCTCAGCATTGATGTGAAAATCCCTCACTCTAAGGATCCCGCGAATGGGGAGATCTGTGAATACAGAGCTGTATCATTAATGAGACTTAATGCGCAAAGCTTGGATGGGATCGGTTCCTGATGTAGAAAGAGGCACTTTTTATTTTCTGTCCTTAGCCTAATTTAATTTGAATTTGTCTGTGTTTGTTTTTTTTTTTTTTCTTCAAGTGGGGGTGGGGGCCAGGTTGGGCTGTGGCGGGGTGGGATGGGACGGTGTGGAGGGAGAGGGAGAACGTTTTAGAAGGGGTTTGTTGGATTGATGTTAGGGGCAGTGGTTTTGATATGGTGGTGGGGAGAGGGGGGGGTCTGACACTGACACTTAGTGAACGTGAAAGCACTATCAGAGCACAGGAACGAAGGATTAATTACCCTACAAGGAGAGACAGTGTGGAGAGACCTGACTTACCATGAACATTTGGAACAGAGAGTCCACAAACAGCAAGAAAGCCTTTCTGTGGCACATGAAAACAGCCAGTCAGTACCTCAGAATTCACTTTCATCTGCTAGGTGGAGAAACAGCAACAAGAATCTATGAACACCATTAATGGGAAGAGACTCACACTTTTACTGTCGTACAACAGTGCCCACCCGGCACTGAAGAAGTAAACAGACAGTTAACAATGTTTGTTTACAATGTTTACGCGATGCAGGCACATCACACTGACCGAACGTCATCCTGTTTCTCTGAATTTACCCACAAAGTAACAGATAACTGAGCTGTGGGAACGCCCTTTTTCAGGGTGTAAACACATCTTAACAAAAAAACTGAACATGAAGAGACAAACAGGAAATCCACAAAGCCTGTAATCTGAGGACACAGGAACACAGACATAAGAATTATGACTTGACATAAGTTCATGAAACACACTTATGTAAATTATAATTGGGGAAGGGGGACTTTATACCAAGTCATAAATCAAATAGTCTATAATATTTCCTTATTGTATGAAATATAGAACTGTCTCAGAAAATAAATTTTTTAGCCCCATTCCATGTTTATACATAGCTAGATGATCACACCTCCTCTTGTCAAGAACTAAAGTGACTGTCCAGCACTGATAAGTCCATGGCCTACTTAAAGCAAAGCTCTGGCCCACAGCGCAAACACATGCAAGTCACGCACTGCGGGGATGGACAAGCCTGCCTGTTCTATCAGCCTTTTCTATTTATATCAGAGATGCAGAAAAAGGTACCAGAC
The DNA here is from genome assembly GCA_022829145.1 of Albula goreensis. Lineage (NCBI taxonomy): Eukaryota > Metazoa > Chordata > Actinopteri > Albuliformes > Albulidae > Albula > Albula goreensis. The sequence goes on from CM040745.1 coordinate 33,736,963, forward strand.
CCGTGTTTACCGTTTGAAAGGCCACCTGGGTCTCTTATCTGGACCTCGCTGCATGGTTCACACACAGTAAATTTGCGTTGCGACCTTGCAGCTCTCGTTCAGTGACCTATCTCCATCACGGTTCTATTTTAGCTCCGGTCTGTGATGTGTGCATTGTGGATGTTTGGTTTTCGGCGGTCCCTGGGTCAATATGCACTCAGGGCTGCCAGCTCTAAACGTTACGCCACAGGTGCACAGATGCCTCCGACTTGCAAATAGCAAAGTAGTGTTTGGCATGCCAGATAGCAAATGCAGTTGGCAGTTTAACATTGACTCATTTGCTTAAAAGGGGAAAAGCACATCAAACATAAAAACATAAAGTAAAATATATAACATAAAACATATAATAAAAATCATGAATTTGAGCTATTATTTTCAGATTATCTTACAAATATTTCATATATGAATCAGCAATGCCTTAGAAGCAAATGACAAAACCATGATAATATTTAGTTGATGATACAACTAAATAATCACTGAATGACTTCATGCATCAATCTAATCAATACTCAGAAGTAGAGCATCACACTTGTACTGGGAAAGAGGACTTGATTTCATTACTTACCTTCAAAATGCATTCCATTTGATCAACCCATTCATTAAGAGGCATGGCCAAGTACAATATTGTGGCAACAGAAAATTTCTGTAGCATAATTAAGTATCAGAAACTACTGTTACCAAACAAAACCACCTGAAGCAGAGGGACAGAAAGTACCGATGGAGTTGAGTATCTGGTGGGTATACATGATCTGTGGTTAAATGTAAAATGCTCATTTGGGTGGGAAACAGGGTGGCCTTTAAGAAGGCAACACACAGATAGGGTTGGGAAGACAGATGAGTGACTTCCCTGACTCATGGCCAGTGTGACAGTCACATTCCTCAATAACTCCGAGCTCCTCAGCATCACCCTCACATGACCTGTTCATTTCTTGAGGACATTTGTTGTGGTCAGGCCATGAGGGGGAATGGCAAGGTCAAGAGGGGGAGTGATCAGGCCATGAGAGGGGAATGGCAAGGTCAAGAGGGGGAGTGGTCAGGCCATGAGAGGGGAGTGGCAAGGTCAAGAGGGGGAGTGGTCAGGCCATGAGAGGGGAGTGGCAAGGTCAAGAGGGGGAGTGGTCAGGCCATGAGAGGGGAGTGACAAGGTCAAGAGGGGGAGTGGTCAAGCCATGGGGGAGTGGCCAGGTCAGGAGAAGGATTGTAGATGACAGTACTGCTTCTTAAACAACCAGTCAAAACAAAAGTGCTCTTCCTTTGCCATAATGTGTCTATAGCCAATTCACCAATCAAACCCCTGTCTAAATCAGGATTATTCCAGTTTATAGCAGAAGGGCCAGTCTGCATGCAAGCTTTTCTACTATAAACTTTAACCTTAATAAGTAACCCTGATGAAAGCAAAAATTAACTTTGGAAATGAATACTAAAATAGTGACACAATTAAGAGTAAAAGTGAGATTCTGCCTGAAAGCTACAGTTAAAATCATGATAACAGTCATCACCCACCCTCTCAACCTAAAAGACAAACTGAGGCTACAGAAACGGTGGGAGAGCAGGGATCGCTAGCACACGCTAAGCAGAGCTTTATCAGCATTCAAGTACAGCAGCTCACAGCCTGCCCGCCAGCCTGGATTTGTATTCTGGACACGTGCGGGTCGGATCGGCAGAGGCAGGGAGGAGCGAGCAGAGGAAGCGCTGGGGAGACCCGAACGATCAGACACGCCGCGGAGCAGAACGCACACGCCGCCCTCTGATACCGCCCTCAGGGTCGCACGCGGGAATCAGGCCCGCAGCACCGCGGAGCTGAGAAGAATTTTAATGCCCTACATGGGCATTATGCTGACAGCCAAAGGAAGGGGGGCAGGGGCATGGGGTCCAGACTGAGACGAGTCACCTCAGCGGCCCTCACTTTCACTTGCAATTAGCCAGGAGAGTCTGCTGTCATTTGTGAGCAGAATAGGAAATGCCATACCAAGCCAGTTACGTATGCGCTGGAGTCAAACATGACACAGAATACAGCACCCAACAGTGAATATTAGTGCTGTGTCCTGTTCCTGGTTTAGAAACTTACAGTAAAGTATCTAATAAATGCATGATGGGTGTTCTAATGAATGAAAGTGAACGCAAAACTTTTGCTGTTATGCATCAGAATGTTATGCATGTATAGGACTGTATGTGAGTATATTGCACCACGTTCTTTTTCTCCTCCTCCCCTCTCTCTCTCTCTCTCTCTCTCTCTCTCGCACTTCAGTATGAAAATCATGCTCGTTATGGGGAGAGGGAGAGGGATCAGGGATGGATTGGCAGGCCCTTGGCCTGGAATCCCCCGCGTGAGCCGGGCTTTATCGGCCGGGAGTCAGAGGGGACCGGTAATGACTCGCTAAACTCCGGGCATCCATCCAATCGCACGGGAACGCTCAAACGCCCGCACTGTGACTAAATAAGTCCTTGAGCTCCTCTCTCTGTGGCCCCGATGCCCCCCCCCGCCCCCTTCTCCCAACCGCTTAGCATGAAAATACAGGGCGGCTCCCCCAGCTGGGATTTGAGGATTTCCTACAATCGCTGAAATCCGTTTTCCATTCCCTCTCCCTCCCCCTCCCCCTCCGCCTCCCTCCCTCCCTCTTGCTCTATGCACTGATCTATTCCGGTCCCAGATGAGGAAGCCGGCGGCTCCGCCGGGAACGAGACCAGATGGGCCACTTATCCTCGTCGTCAGAGGATCACTGCGCATCGATCCTCTGCCACAGACCAAAGACAGCAAATCTGATTACGAATAGCAGCGCCCGAGACTCTCTCCACTGCCCTTCTCATTCATACAGCTGCCTTTTCTTTGTTTCATTTCTTCTGCCTTAAATCAGTTATATTGGGTTTTCCTCCCCTCTGGTCTCTGCCTACAACTCCTCCCCCACCCAACACCACCTCCCTACCTACTTCACCTCCCATCCCCTCTGCAAAAACAGAAAAGCGATCTCTGGCAGAGCGTAACTCCTCTCTTCCAGGGCAGAACAAACAGTTTGCATTGTTTGAAGAGCGGGCCGGGGGTGCCGTTCATCTCCACGGCCCTTTCTTACTGAGACAACATGCCTGCATTCCTGGCTCTCGCCTCCATGTTACTTCAGTTCACCGAGACTGTACAGTATTTGTTGCCGGGGGTCAGAGTCCCCCCTGCTCTGGCCAATGAGAGGCGAGGGTATTGCCAGTCAAGTATGACGCCTGCCGCCAGGCAGCACAGCAAAAGGGGGCTGCAAGCATCATACTTGACCGACATCTAACCCTTCCGGCTCTTTCCAGCCATTTATTGCCGCGGTAACCAAGGAAGAGCCAAGGAGGGCTGATGACACAACTTTGAGGTTTCAAAAATGAAAACGCAATGACATAAGTTTCCTGATGTTGCTCCAGTCTTAGTCTCGGATGAAAAAAAAACAAATACAGTTCAGTGTGAATGAACTGTAAACAAAACACTGTATTCTAAATAGACAGATGATGAATTACTCTGCTTGAAAAGGAGACAGGGTTTCAGTGGGTCTGAAAGTTACACACCGCAACCCTGACTAGACTGAAACTGATACCGTCTGGTGAGTAGAGCATCCAGCAAAGATTTCACAGCGCTTATTTTTGGAAAATGACAGATAAAACCATAAAACCATGATATCCTTGGGGTGCAGCGTGAGCAGATATTCTTCAAGGTTTTACTTTCAACCACGCTGGGAAAAAAATGTAATACGATGTGATCATAAAAACGAAAAGCGCCATATTTCCATGTTGAACAAGATATATGGGACATCTCGGAGAAACATACCTTTAAAATAGCATGATGAGCTTGTGGTAGATTTCTGGTTACATTTTTGCATGGTGCAGAACTTACAGAATCTGTCTGGCAGTAAACCTGTCAGACATGTGAATTGGATCTCAGATCTGTTGGCAAGCAGCAGTGGCATTGGCAACCCATAATTATCAGGGCAGAGTGAACTCATGGATTCACCTGGCATGAAAAAACAACTCTCTGACACATCTAAACAGACTTAGGTGCCGTTTGGGTGTGGCGTAACCTGGAAGGCATGTCTATGTCTGTGTTTGACTGAGCAGGAGGGGAAAGGAGGACCGGGGTTCCATTGTGAGGAGACAGTTGTGACTCTCAAATCATTCATTCTTAAATGCAAAGGCAAGTTCAGGGAAGGCCCATTGTTCATGCACATTAAAACACACAAACTAAAACATCTCTCACCAGGACAACACTAACATTGTTGTACATGGCAACCTGCACTACAACACAAGTGTGCAAATGCTCCACACAATTATTCAAAAAAAAAAAAACATACACAACCCGAGTAGGTATACTTACACTTTTACCCATCACACAACACAATCCAACAAACACATTCATCTAAACTGAGTAAACTATCAATTTCCTTCGGGTGCACCATGCAAACCTGTCTTTCAAGAGACCATCTTATACGGTTCTTTCCTTATCCTTGTTTTCTTTGGATTACTAATCTCAAAATCCTAAATTGCAGAACTTGAAGCAAGGGGAGAGGGAGAATGGGAGTACAAGCAATATCATACTCTTTTCATTTCAGCTTTAAATCTTGTCTATCAGTTGCCTAACAAAACATTATTTAAGGAGTGTCACAAAGTACTTCTTACCAAGAGCATTGTACCCATTGAACTCTGCTATTTATGTGTGTCTACCAATTTTCATGAAAAGATCATTAGAAAAGGGGACAAGGACCTGTCTCTCCTGTTTGTGAATGATATCAGTCAGTGGCAGACTTACATTCTCTCACAGTATCTGTCCTGCCTGGCTACAAAACAAATCATTACGTAGGCCCAGTCCATAAAAAAACAAGAGAGTTCGAGTTACAGAAATCCCACTTCTCAGCTCTGTGGTGCTGTTATCACCCAGAGGGAGGAGATAGTACTGTGCTCCCGTTTCTGAGCTTTATCCTACCTCTCCCCCAAACCCAGCAAGAGACGAAAGAGGCCTGGCCTTCAGGCTGGATGTACTCTGTATTTTTGCCAGTTTCTAGATGTGAAACAGAAACTCTCAAATACTGGTACAGAAGTGAAAGAAAGTGTTTTGAAAAGCAGAAGCCTCAGGAGAAGAAATAATTATAAATTCTGATGAATACAACCTAGCCATGCTACAAGCTAATGCTTGCATCTAGCTAGCATCTGGTCTAGCTATGCAACCATGTGTTTGAACTTAGTAGACAAGCTAAGATGATCTGAAATCTTTTAGAATTTTCTTGATGATTTTTGCATGCAACTGGCTTTAGTGTGAATATGTATATATTTCATACTGTTGAAGGGATACATACCTGGGTTTTATTTTAGGAATTGTAATTTAGTATGGGAGATTTGAGCATATGAAATCATTTGTATTTTTCCCTGAATTTCATCACAATTAGATTGGCTAATCATCACTGTGTGTTTGCTTTATCATAGCAATGGCCCCTGTCAATTCAGATATAGTTGCATATATTATGCAATGTTTTATATAAGATGTGCCTTCTAAGGTGTATACCAGCCGGCTGCTGGTCCCTTCCACACTGCAGTCTCACCCCTCCAAATGCAAGTCAGTATGGGGTCATTTCCATTTTCAATCCAATCCTTCCAAGAAATTAGTTTAAAATTAATTCATCGGAAAACCCAAACTGAAAATGGGTGTTTATTCATTGACTGAATTGAAGTGGAACAACAACCTCAGCCTCACTCACAGTTGCTGTGGAGGAAGAGAATGGCCAACCGACAGGACTGCTGGCACAGCCAAATGGAAAGCACCCAAACCAACCAGAGAAGGTGCTGCTGGGATATTCACCAAAGTTTTCCCTCCCTTGTGAGACCGCATCACAGTTGGTGCTGGCATGGTCAGCCTTATCTGTAGCATTCATTAGCGCACCAAAAACAAGTACTTCAACAGGATGCACTGCCCAACGAGGCCTCAATAAAGATCCTTTTTAGAGTTTCACTTGAGCTAAGAGTTTCACCAGAGCGTTTTCTGGTGACACAAAAAAAAACTCTTTAGTAATTACAGAATACTGCCTTAACTTCATATTTGCTAGAAAGAAGGACACAAACTAGCAAGCCATTGTTAATGCTGAACCAATGCTAACAGCAGACGCTAATGTCATCCATGGTATTAGTTGTGCAGGCAAGTATCATGAGACAACCTGCCATGAGATGTTTATTCGGCGTGAGCAGGAAGGCCATCTGGCTGAGTGTAGCGCGTTTCTTTTATAGCCTGTGCAGCACGAAATCCTCTCCACGGTGGGGAGGAACAACGCCGTTTAGAGTGCCTCTGGAATAGAAATTCACCCATAACCTGAAAAAAAAATCAAACAGAATGTAGAAGGGTTCCGCCATGATTTCTCTTGGAATGAAATTCCCTCACCCTGACAAAAAAAGCATAGCTTTACAACAAAAGTGCTCCACGTTCCACAAGCAAACCAGCGATCCTCCTACAGGAACAACTTTGCAGCTGCCTTTATGCCCGATTCGGGACGTAAAAGGCACTTATTGCAAATTGCATCTTAAAAATCTGCGAACTCTTAAATGCAACTGGTAATTTTCCACCCCTCTCTCGTTCACTCTCTCTCTCTCCATTTCGCTCTCTCTGTCGCTCTTTCACACTCTCTCTCTCTACCCCCTTTTGCAATCACAGCGCACCCGCCTCTCCGTCGTCTCAGACGTAGCTGTCACTTAGCAACTCTCGCTGCAATCAGCCAGAGGACAAAAGCTGTCCTGGGGGGGTGGAGGTGGGTGGGGGGGTGTGTTGGCCAGATGATCGCACTCATCTCCCCCTGGGCACAGTTTCTCTCTCTCTCTCTCTCTGATATGTACTCCCTCCTTCTTTTCCCCATCGGCCAACCCATTTGGGATTTTTCATATATTTTTGAAATTCAATTAACCCTGAGTTTCCCAAGGGCGGTCATTAAACAAGCTCAGCGGTCGGTCCAAAGGGCCATCTCCCGTGGGAAACCGTCGGAGCCTCACAAAGCCCGTCAGCGGGGGAGAGTGACTCCCTTTCATGTTTCCAGAGCAGGCCCGGCCACGTCCACTTACAGATAGATCCTGATTTTAAGCTTGCCGTGGATCCGAGGCGATTTTCTGGAAGTATGACATGTTCAAATGGCTTTCACCACGCAGGCTTATGAGGGCCAGTGGCGCTACAGTACACCACAGAGTCTCTGAGTCATCTTTCAACCTGGGGCTGAGCGGAAACTTTGAACTGGTTCATTTGCATTTTTCCTTCCCTATATTTCACATGCTTAAAAAAAAGAGGAGAAGGCATAACTGCAGGAGTCTAATTCGGGGATGAATCCAGTGGAGTTTTGGAGGCAGGAAACGGCAGCTTCAGTGAGTGCTCTCCAGCAAGTCCAATTTCAAAGGAATGCAAAGTCCGGTCATGTGACGCAGCTCGCAGCACGACTCTACGCACTTTCCCTTTTTATTCCTGGTTGGGCAGCATGTGATTTTGGGCAGCTTTTATAAATCAATAAACATTGGGCACTGCGAAAGCAACACTACAATTTATTCTCCAGTTTTTTTCAGTTAATTTTTTAAAGTTGTTTTGTTTTGAGTGGGCAGATATTTTAGAATAGCTAATTTCCCCATCCACCCACGCCATTATTACTCGAGGACAGCTAGCAGTGGCTGTAGTAGAGGTTCATCATTCATTCACAAGAAAGGGTAACCTGCAACTGCCTCTTCAGTTGCTAGAGGTCAAAATAAATCTAGCCCAACCTGAACCCAGTATGACATGCCACTGTGGACTCTTGACAGTCAGCCAATGACACAGATCTGACTGTCCAGGGTTTGTATTTGCTTTAATTTGACCACATTGTGTCTGTATCATCCAGTCTAAACCACCTGCCCTGCCCTGCTCAGGCCAGACTGGTCTGAGCATGCTCATAGCCTGCTAGCAGAGTTAGCTTGGGGATGCCCCCAGGGCAATCACAGAGGAATGATCTCGGCTTCTCCAGCGCTGATGTCAGGACATCACCAAGGCTTCCTGTCCACCTATGGAGGCTCTAGCAGTGTCCCATCAGCTGCAGGACATTAAATTGGGTGGGAGCATGCAGAATGGGCCGAGGGAAGAGGAGACCCTTAACCTACCCCCAGTTCTCTGACTCCACCCAAAAACGCACCCCATTGGGTCCAGACACAAGGCCAGGGCCAAAGATTTCCAGCTGAGCCACAGCGCTTGTAAATGGTCCCGACATCCGACATGATGAACGAGGATGCCATTCAGCCGCTCACTTCTCATTGCGCTCGTCTAGATTCTTTAAAAGAAAAAGAAGAAGGGAGTTTGAGGCGTCTGAGCCTTTTCAGACGGCGGTGGGATTGACGCGCTGGCAGCTCGCGGGTCGAAGCCTCTGAGCCGTGAGATGCTCGGCGCAGCCTGAGATCCTGGGGCTTGTCAAAGGCAAGTGTTCCAGACTTCTATAGCATACCCGCGTCAGCCTACAGCGCATCATTAAACTTTAAACAGGACAGTCCCGTCGACCCCTCAGTCTGCCATTTTCTCTCACCCCCTTTCTTTTATTTTCCCTCTATGTTTCTCCCTCTCTAATTTTCATTTTCAGAGGGAAAATAAAAGGTAATGAAATAATAAATAATGTAGTATTGAAAAATCTCTCTGTCTTTCTAAAACCTGATTCCTGCTCAGTCCCTTAGCCCCAATCTAGCCGTATTGTTCCCTGCCTTGCCCAAGTTGTTTCTCTCCCCATTCTTTCTCCATATATTTCCCCTCTCACAGCCTCTCTGTCTCTCTCTCTCGCAGCCTCTCTCTCTCTCTCTCTCAGCCTCTCTCTCTCTCTCACAGCCTCTCCTCTCTCTCTCTCTCTCTCTCTCTCTCTCTCACAGCCTCTCTCTCTCTCTCTCTCCTCTCTCTCTCTCTCTCTCCCTCTCTCTCTCAGCCTCTCTCTCTCTCTCGCTGCCCCCCTCTCTCTCTCTCTCTTTTCAGAAGCTGTCACTCAGCGCAGACACGAGCGCCTCCAGCACTGAACCAGCCGGGTGTCAGACGGCGTGAGATGAAGGCCAACCCGCAGGGCAGTCACGGCTCAGCCAAGCCCCCGACACGCACCCACACACACACACACACACACACATATACATATATACACACACACACACACACACACACACACACACACACACACACACACACACATATATATATATATATATATATATATATATATACATACACACATACTCTCTCATATATATAAATATATATATATACATACACACACGCACCCACACACACTCACATACACACATGCACCCACATACACACATGCGCACTCACATACACACACACTCACATATATATATAAATATATATATACACATACACACACACACACACTCACATACACTCTCTCACACTCTCTCTCTCACACACATATATATACACACACAGAAGCACACACAGACACACACACACACTCACATATAGAACACGCACACACACATATACAGACACACACACAGAAGCACACACAGACACACACACACTCTGGCAGAGCCTGAGAGCTCAATACCCCTCCCATACCCACCCAGCGCAATCAAATTACAGCCGGCGTGCCGCTCCACTCCACTGTTCCGCATGGTGCAGAATGCACAATGAGCGCGCGGCGGGGCCGTCAGCGACTCCGCGGTTTAGAGAGCGCTGCGGGCCGCGGTAGCTATGGGAGACGCCAGTCGACGCAACCTATTATTTTCAGCCTGCCCGGAGCTTGTTAGAGCTGCGCGCAGCTCTCTCCTTTCCGTCTGAGTCTTTTTCATTTGCATATAAAAATGCTGATTAAAAAAGCATCGGGGAGCAGGAGCTGGGGGGGTAAGCGGGCAGAGCCGTTCTAAAATACATCCTCTCCCGATTACAAAAAAAAGACATCCATTTTTTTAAAGCTTGTTTACGCCCCACATGTACGGTGAGATAAGATGCCCAATTTTATTGCGAATCCTCCTGAAAAATGTATGAAAATCTATAAATAAACCTCACAGTAGCACTATTTGATGTCGTGTTTGTTCAGCATCCTCTACCTTGAATGAGAAAACATGGGCACAACCTGTCGTAAGCTCTGTGTTTGGCCAGAGTGGGGCACGCTGGGAGGTCCATGATCTCAGGGTCCTGATGAGATCAAGAGGCAAAACTGTATAGAAAAACCAGCCTTCAGCCAATAAAAGCCAAGTTTAATACCCTATGGACAAATCACAAGCCTCCGTTCTTCTCCATTTGGGAACAGGTTACAGGAAAAACGACGATGATTTCAGTTCTGAGTAAACTATCTCTGCTGAGCAAATGGACATCCGTGACTAAGCGTGGTTGACGGGGTGCTGGGCCTATTGACCACAAGGCCTGAGAAGGCTGGCCCAGCTGCTGCTGGCTGCAGGGGGAGGGCACAGCTTGGCTGGCCCAGATAGAGCTGGCTGGAGCTGGGATGTACATGCCTGCGTGAGCCTGCCTTCTGGAGGATTAGACAGCCCAGAGCAGGGAGCTCTGAGCCGCTAGATTAGAACAGCAGGAGCTTCCCGCTGCGTTACCGGCAAAGCAACAAGACACTGAGACTGTTTAAGGTGGCTCGCACACAGACACTGTTTAAAACATACCCATGCATTCACACAGCCACGCATACACAGACACCTACACAAAGACACTCGAACATACTCATATGCATTCACTCACACTTACATTCACAGTTTACAGCATGCCCATGCATTCACTCACACACGTTTTTTTTCTCATAGGTACAGCTTTGGCTCTGAGAGACACACTGACAAACAGTTACTCACAGACAATTACAGGCTGTTTAAGCAGGCTTGTTCACACACCCAGTCTCCTTTCTCCCTCTGAAACACACACCCGCACACACACTCAGATTTGAATTCATGTCCTCTTGCTCATACACACAAACACTTTGTCTATTCAGTGATCGCGCTCGACTTCCCACACTCTGCATTGTATAAAGTATATTTGGAAGGGAAAGTGTGTTAATTTAGATGGGTGGGGTTCCTTTTTAAAAGAATGTAATAAATGGCGTTTTGTGAAAAGGGCTGTCCTTGACTAAAACCGGTTTTGAAAAATTTTTTTAAAAAAAACCACGGGTGACATTCCCTTGAGAAGCCAAATCTGACTGTACAGAGATAAAGATTCTCTCACAGGAAACTTACTTCAGAAGAGGACTGCCCCCAATAACTGCTACCCCTCTTTCAGTCAATGCACACTCTAGTCACATTTTGTTAAATTTAAGCATGAATCAACCTGAAGTAGGTATGTCTGCTAAGATCTAATGTCTGTTAGAACTAGTGGGATGATTTCCCTTTTCACAACGTTTTCTTTGGGAGGCTAGTTCATGGATGTGTGAATATCAGTTGCGCTCCTCTGGGCGTGGCGACTACTGAATAAACTGAAATGGATGTGTATGTCCTTCACAGAAGACAGACTTGACAGACATTTAGTTGTTTTGTTTTGTTTTGACGACTGTTTTAATGTCACACCTGAAACAAATATTAACCTACATCAATATACTTCAAATTTTGCACCTATTGATATTGTGAATTGGGTCGAACACATGACAAAAGGTAAAACAAGGTGATTTCTCCCACTGATCATTGAGTTCAGAACAAGAACTAACTACTGGTGCACAAAAGCATTGATTTTGTATGATAACTGTATGTTATAGGCCTGATGTTATGGGCGTGACGAGTAATGCTAATCTTTCTGGGCCTGGGAAAGGACAGTACGTCTAGAGAGTTCTTCTTATAGTCAAATGGAGCGGCAGCGCACCAGGGTGTCTTTACGGGTCAGAGAGGTTTGATAGGAGATAAAAAAAGAGAGATTAGCGTAAGCCACGAACAGGGAAAAGCCTGAATGGCATCTCTGCGCAATTACAAATGCGGGATGCGCGGCCGGCGAACAGCTTTGCAATTACGGACCCATAAAGCGAGCTCTTCCTCTGGCGGCTCAGCGGAGCGGCCGTTGTCTGTTTGGAATTAGAGGAAGTACGTGCGGGAGGCCGTGACGAGCTCACAGCCAGCGCTCCTAACCCCCAACCACCCCCCCACCCCCGTCCCAACTGCTGGCAAATCGTATTAATGAGCCGCGCGGTAACTTGGTCACACAAGCGAGCCTCTGGAAGGTCGGCACTAATTGAATTACCCACTTCTGTCAGGGCGATCCGCCACGGCGGCAGGCTGACGGGAGGCTGTAGATAATCATTACGCCGTACCGCCGCGGAGCGCCGGGGAGACAGCCGGGGCGGAATTGATTAGAGGTCTGATTCACAGCGGTTCCCTCCCCGGAGACCGAATAACGGACGGATAAGCGAAATAGACTTTGGAGGGATGAAGAGAGAGAGAGAGAGAGAGAGAGAGAAGGGGGTTGGGAGGGGACTTGGCGGATCAAAACCGCGTGTTATCAGCCCTTTATTGACCAATCGATAACCGAGGCGGTAACGGGTGGTCCGAATTACCCAACTGTAAATGTTTCATGGCTCAGCATAAGAGTCTTATGTGTCCTAGCAACAAAAGGCATCATCCCAAAGGAGGAGGAGTATGTTCGTTAGACACGAAAGCATCTATAGATGGCAGGTTGTTGCGTTTAGACACGCAACTGCTCAGCACCCCTTATCTCCCTTATGGAGAAGGCGTTTGAAACAGCGATCTCTCTTCTCCTTGGTCGCAACAGAGCAAGGACCCCCATCTTTACCAGCTTGGCAAGGACAACACTGTCTGCAGCGAGTTGGGTACAGTTTTATAATCGAAGCGAATGCAAAATCTTCCAAGAACATTTCACAACGATGAATGACAACCTCGCATAAGCAACAGTCAGCGCTTTAAAAGAACACAAAGTCTCGGAGTTATAGCCGTATCCGACTGTCTGTAGCCTTGAGTGACTCGACTGTACGCAATTCTACAGAGAGCTACAGAAGAATATCGACGAAAACAAAGGGAACCTCAGTCATTATTTCTTTCAATATATTTTTTTCAAGGGTAAAAAGAACAATCCATGAGCAAGTCAAATCAGGACAACCATAGAATCAATTGTTGAAATCGCTGTACGTTCTTGTGATTCATTTGCAGACAAGAGATTAAACAGCAAAAATAATGGCATGTACAACACAGGATGACACACACACACACACACACACACACACAGGACTGGATAAAACTATCCTTCGTGTACACACAGGGCCCCCTCCCCCTCCCCCTCCCCCTCCCCCTCCCCCCCCCCAGGACTGGATAAAAACCACTCCCTCAAAAACCCAACACACAGACCATGTGTCATGTGTCAGTGGAACAGGGGCCCCTCCGGTTACTGGAGTTGGAGTGTGTGGGGGGTGTCTCTACTGTCCAGTCTATCGATCGCACTCTCATTTTGAGCCACCACCAATGACTGAGGGTTGGTGGGGGTCAAACCCCTCAGTGCTGTAATTTCCCTCTGTGCTGTCTATTCGGCCTTCCAGTCCATTATATTTTAGCTTCTAATCTCAAGAGCTCTTCGATTAATTAGTCTCAAAGGTCGAAAGTAGGAAGAAAATAGACTTTTTTGTGGTGAAGGATCTTCAAAATGCCATAATGCAACATTCTTGTTAATACAAGAAGTCAGATAGACTTTTCTCCTGTCACTATATTATGTAATGTTTTTCACTCTGTGAAAATTGATTTTCATGGTGATGTGTTGGTTTTCTAGACAAAGGGGACCTGTTTTTAAAAAAAATATTCGCTGAAAACTTTCCATTTGCACTGCAAAGGACAGGAAATCACACCTACATGAGCAACATTTTGTAGCACGTCTGCAAAGGGGCACCTGTTTGTACTCTGAATGCTGTTCTTACTGCACCCACAGGATGTGCAGTTAGATTACATGAAATCAAAGGAGAGCAACTTGTTTGCAGCAGGTGTCTTTTAATGAGATCTGCGCAGCTTGAAGGTTGCTGCTGACGTGCAGGGCGATCTGTGTATGTTAGCCTTAATGAGGGTCAAACCATTCAGTCCACTTGTGAGGGGGAGGGCGGTGATACAAGCGATCACATCAATGGAAAGTCTTTATTAAATGCAGTGCAATACCTCCTTTCATTATGTGTTTAAATATTTGGTTTTGAGAGAACACACACACACACACACACATCACAAAAATTAAATATCTTATGTTAGTTAAATAACTTTTCATTTTGGTCTGGATTTCATTCAGATTTTATTGAGGCTAATGTTTTATATTGCAATTCCATAAGTGTATAAATGGTTAGTATGCTTGCTTTTACTTTCACAATTTCTTGCAGGTGTTCCAAGCCTCTTGGAGGTTACACAGCATGCATGTGTGTGTGTGTGTGTGTGTGTGTGTGTGTGTGCGTGAATATGATTTCAGTGCAGCTGTATCCGAAATTACATTTTTATTTATTTATTTTTTGCTTCTGGGAACACTTGAGCGAGCTCCCACTCTTGGTTTCTAAGGTAAAGGGTAATTAAAAGCTAATTAGGTGTAAAATGAAGGCCAGGAATCCATAGCTCCTGCTGTGTCAGATTTCGTTCCGATCGCGCGCGACTCTCTCTCTCTCTCGCACGCCGACGGGAAAGCGTGAACGCTACGCAGGGCCGCTTGACACTCCACGAACAGCTCAGCTCCCGTTTGAAAAATGGAAAATCATTTTGTGATCATAGCCTCAATAAACAGCTAGGCGCACATAAATCCAGTGGTATAATTTTAATTAGGTTTCAGACTGCGGCACAATAATGATGTATGGCTATCAGAGCAATAAAAGCGCGTGCACCTAGTTACAGGGCAGATAGTGAGTGTGACTCAGTGTGTGTGTGTGTGTGTGTGTGTGTGTGTCTCACAGTGTTACAGCGTGACCTATGAGCCGCGCGGCGCGTCAGTCAGCGCTGTCTGCCGTCGCTCCCCTGCGTCTCTAACGAGGCTGAGCGGGTCGCTCCGTTTGTCACCTTACACCTGTCACCTCGCCTCCACTCCACGGTGCCGGTCTTGCGGCTCCCGCTGACAGGCTCAGCGGGGGACGATTAGAGAGCCAAGGCGCACCTCGTGCTCTCCGCTGTGTCAGAGAATCCATTTACGACTCATCCCTCTCCTCCTCCCCGTTTCAGATGGACACCAGAGGCCTGTGAGGGACGGGGCGCAGAGGAGCCCCGGCGTGAGCTAATAGATTTTGCGGCGTGAGCCTGGAGCGTACCCACAGCACGTTACCTGCTCCCCTCCATGGGCCCCTTATCGTTCTCCTGTCACCTGAACATTGGGGGGGGGGCAGAGATAGGCTGTTCTGCTGTAATACAGGGAAGGACAGGGATGTTGCGAGTGGAGAGCAGAGAGTATTGAGAGCGCCGGGGGAGAATCTTCAACCCCCCCACCCCCACCCCCACCTCACACCTCTACCACAAACCAGCAATTACTACACTCCCCCCCCCTTCCCTCTCACCCTTCTCTCTTCAATGTTCTCACTCCTTTTTTCCCCTCATTTTTCACCTCCATCTCTCCTTCCCCTTCCTTTACCGCACCTTAAACCACGCAAAGAAAGAGGATTCTCTCATTCTAATTTCACACTCATGGCCAAGCCAGCTCTAAAGATAGAGAAACGGCGCGACGCTACAATCAGGTACATGCTTCAGACATCAAACCCATCACACTGGATCAAATGGGTCAACCACGCATGTCAAAGACACATATGTGAAATATTTAACGCTAATAACTCCTTATATACAAGTAAAATTTAAATTCCTGTAGATCCCTGAGAATTTCTCTGTGTTGACATGTTCCTAAAAAGCATACAATTAAATGTATGGGAGACCTGTTGGGAAAATTAGGGTGCTTTTAGAAGAGGTGTTGGTCAGGCAATAGGGGGCTCTTCCCTTGGACCAAACTGAAGCCCAATGCCCTGGCACTGCACTACGAGCGCTGGTGCTCCTGATGTCATACCTGACATCTACACTCATTGGTTCCCTTAGCCATAGCAAGACTTCTCAGCTGACCTACATGCTTTGATAAAGGTAAAAAATGCGCTTGTATCTGAAGGTTTAACACATTTCAAAAGATTAGGCATAGTTCCACCCACCTTTTTCTCCTCAGTTCTCTGTATTCCTGCTGCTCCTCCCTGTCTTCTCCCAGGTGTCATTGTTTGCCCTCTGCCATGAGGCTCCACCTGTGTTTGGGGGGCAAAGACTACAATTATTCACATATAATACTCTTTTCCACATAAATGCTATAAATGCAGAGTCCGTCAGGAATTTCCATCCACTAAATAATGCTCGAGTTATGTTTTTGTATTTCACACCCAATTTGCCAGATTAAGAGTGAATGTAAGTATTCAGTGAGAGCAGCGTGAGAGGCTTCTGCAGGAACAAGCACAGAGACTGAATTTAGCTGCCAATGATGGGGATTAAATATGGAACCCCATGCATCCGTTTGCCCTTCAATATCTACATGCAGAAACTAATTCTCAATATGACTGTTGCTTGGTGTCTCCATGTGACTATGTAGGCCTTTGTAAGTTTTGGGCAGGTCCACAGGTTGACCTGAGAGGCAAATATATTGAGTGAATTGAGCTGAAAATCTTATTTGTTATTGTAAGAGATTTCAGGGATCACGCAGAGGGGAAATAAGACTCATGGTGGCAGAGCTGGTGTAGAGGATGCCATTAACACTGGAAAGACATTTTGCTCCCTTTTTTTTTTTTGGACCTGCAGTGATAGGCTTTTGGTATGTTCCAACACACATCAGTCGATTCTCCCGTTTCATTTTCCACCGGGGTTTCATAAGGATTATTATCTTTTCACATACCATTCTTTCCTCGGGTTCTCACAAGGTCATACTTCAGCTCTTTCAGATAACTTACAGGAATGAAAGCCAAAGGAACTCTCAAGGTCAGAAAGCTGAGGCTTTGTTATCGGTGTGGGTGGTTGATGCGGGGTGGGAACGAGACCATGTCAACTCTTACTACCCCCTGGCACGGAATGAGAGGACGGCTTTCTCACAAACATACACACATGCACGCACGCACGCACACACACACGGAAACACACTCACACACATGCACACAAACTGCAGGGTGTGATGCTGACCCAAGAACCAGGTCATACGCAGAAACAGCAATGGATGAGATGACTTTAAACACTTAACCAATTAACACAACCTGAAAGACTAATACTTAAATGAAGACCACAGGTGTAAAGCAAAGTTGAACTTTTTTCTCACAAGTCATTTGGAAGAATCTCCTTAAGATGTCTTATTACCCCAGACCGAAGCCAGACTCCATTATTCTATTCAGTCATCCGTGGCAGGTTTAAACCAGTCATTTACAGCACATTTTCATCCAATTCCGCTCTGCTCAGGTAAGAGTAATGGGGAAAAATCCTATATAACCTTGGCAGTCTCTTTCATAGCTGTTGTTATTAGAGAAACACTTTAGCTGCTGAAAATACGTGCTGCGCTATAGCAGATCCAAAATGGCTGTGCAGAAAGCTACAAACACAACACACCCAGAAAAGGTTCTCTCAATGTTGCTGTGATGTTGATGCAGTCAAATAAAACCACTATGAAATTGCATTAGTGTAGTGAAGACATTCTATCCAGTCTGGGACATGCAAAGCAGTCTTGCAAAAGATATATTTCATAAGACTGACAAAGTATCACATATCTGGTATGTCAATTATATAACACATGAAAATCTGAGACATTTTCCCACTTTCCTTCAGTTCTGCTGTTATACAATACAATGTAAATTAATTCATTCATTAATTATAATGCAATTCAAGGGTTTACTGTGAGTATTGGGCATTTACAGAGTATATAAGCATTTAGGTGCTAAGTATAACACCACACTGTTCAGTTGATTGATTATGGCTTCTGCAATTACAGCTGACAGCTCAAAGTATATCATCTTATGCAAGAGCTTTCTCACACCATCACACACTAACACAGATACACGCCCACTAAAGCACTGGAACATAAACCTATTGCCATATTTAGGAATATGGTGTCCCTCTAAAAAACTCTCATAACGATTATCACTTCATTAAAAGCAAATACTATAATTAAAAATTAAGATTTATGAGCATATACTACAGATAAAAGTAAACACAAGAAAGACTTAAACATTACATTTAAATATTCAGCATTCATCTCTCCATGTGATTTTCATATATACATTCACTTATGGTTAGTTGATCATAAATACATAAAATCAATATTAAAAAGTTTTAAAAATCTTTCAACTTTCGTAGCAGAGGAATCTAGAGTTTAGACACCACATATTTTGTCATGGCGGTCTTATGAGTGGGTTTGGATACAAGTCTGTTCAAGTCTTTCTTGACCAAATATGTCAACACAGACCTATGTATTTAATGCTAGTCACATAGATATGACTTTAACTTTAAACTACTAGCTCATGGACCTGGACCAAAAAAACGTAAGCGCGCTGGTGTGAGGAGCTGAACTGTTTGGGAACCCTCTGAACCGCAGAAATAATTCCCCGCGTCGAAAAGCTGAACGCCTTTTCGGGTCCTCTGTGCCGCGGGCTCCAAGATCATCCATCACGGTGCTGAGAACGGCACGCTAGGGACCTCGGCCGGGAACATCTGCATTCTGCTCCGTCAGCACGGCTGGGTCAGCGCGCCCTTCTGCAAGTTACACCAGCTCAGATCTCGGCAGTGCACCTTGGACCGCTACAAACTATCATATTTACTTTGCAGCCATAAAGACAAGCTTTGCTACCTGCCTGTCTGTGTACTTTTATGAGCTGTTACGGTATCGCCGTCGCGATATCGTTGGTGGAGTATACTTTGCTTGTTTCCGTGACAACTTAGAGTCATACTTGCACTTGAGAATGACATATTTGATCATTGCATTACTTTCTTTTTCATGGGCCCGGCGCTAATTCCCATTATCGGCATTGCACATGCTAAAAACACATGAATGCATGCTAAATGAAACATAGCTGTTGTTTCGTCGCCATCTGAGCGGAGGTTAAAGGTGTAATGCAGCTGAAACTGCTTACTGCATCCGACGTATTTGGAGGGACATATTGATGACAGTATGGCATTTTCCCACCTCTCTAGAAGACAGGTGGATTGTTGATTATGTTAATAAATGAGAGCCTGTTCTTCTCCTTGGTATTTGTGCTTAAAGGTATATTAAGATTTACTGTTCCTCTGAGCAGGATTCCTGAAGCATTTTTGAATGCCTGGTCTTGTTCAAGAGAGCGCTGAAGTTTTAAAAACACTTATGTAAGAACAGAAGGTGACAAACCAACCTTCCAACCAACCCATCTTTCTTGATCTGCTGCAGCCAAATTTCTCTACAGTAATCATGAAAGCAGGTCCAATAACCTGGAGCGAAAGAAACGTTTTCATCACATTTGACACTACATCAATTTAATTGATTAGAAAACTATTAAGAGGTATATTGCTATTTATCATGTATGCATTACACATTTCTCTATCCTTACTACAGATTTATAAATTGCAAACAGGTGGTAAACTGGAAAAAAATAACCAAGTTATAGTTATTATTAAAATGATATAAAAATATGTTGCCAGTATGATCTGATCTTTTAACTAAGGTCAAGCCCTGATATTGAACAGTGTGTAAAAATGTACTTGCTTCCTGATATACCTTTATATCCACCTTCATGACCCAGACAGGTTTATCGGTTTGCAGAGATTGTTCCCAGAATTTCTCATTTGCATCTTTGCAGGACACACAGGAAAGTATTAAAGATATTAATTCAGCCTGTGTATTCATCTAACAATGACTGTTCTCTGAGAGGTTTTCTATATGAGCCTTTTCCTATTCAGATCTTATAGTCCTTCTTCCTGAAGGAGGACTATAAAACTGGGCCTTACTCAAAATAGTGATATTTCTTGATATTCACCCCTGCTTTGATTTACACTGTGGGCTCAAACATGGCGATCATCGTTAAATCTCTATTTTTCACCACTCGATTGAAATCTTTGAAACTCTGCAAAGTCACACGAATTAGAATTTTGGCACAGTGTCGCAGTATCAAAGACAAGCTGGAGGAGTGTTCAAAGCGTGCCTGGAGTGCCCCAACCTCTCTGCTGCCTACTGTCTGTGCCGTTCTTTAGCGGACTTTTATGGAGAGATTTAAAAACTGCAGAACTCTTATTACATAATGTACATTCCTGCTTTAAATTTGTTGAGCTAGCTTGTTTTGTCACCAGTGTTTATTACAACTGTGCCAACCTTGTTGCAGTTCTAAACATGACATATCTGTTTGTTTGCTATCATGGTTGGGTATCTGCTCACATTATAAAAACCAATACATCAAAATGCCATCACGTGGGCAAAGACTAGAACACTGGACATAAACCTGATTTATCAACATAATTACAAGTAATCTATACATGACCCTCTCATTTTCATCAATTCACAAATTTGAATGAAAAACAATCATTAGAGGTACGGAAGCACTCTTGTGAGCCAAAATCCAAATTATGTTGCTACAGCTTGCACTGGCATCATAATTAACATGATTAGATACAAGTATTGTGTTCCCTCAAAATTATATTACCTTTAAAATAATACAAGTTAAATTCAGGAACAAGACATCTACAATGCAACATGGTATACCATGGTTAATATAATATGGTTGTGGATTTATTTTTTTGACCATGTAAACTTACACTATGATAGCAAGTTATGAAATATAAATGAGTTACAGAAATGTTATTAAATTTTGCTTCTTACAGACACCTGAAATATGAAAACGTAGTAGGATTTCTTTCAATTGGTTCATTTATCCTCTGTTTGCTTCTTGGGGGACATGGTACATGCTAGACTATTTTGCAGAATTTGCAGAAAATATGAGCAGAAAAAACATCCACAGTGACCTTCTCAGAAATTCAGCCAGCACCACATGCAAGTAAAGCAAAATTTCACATGGTGATTTAACACTTGGTGTTGCAAAGAGGGGTACAGGTTTTCTGGGCTCTGAGAATCACTCTGGAACAGGGATGACCTTTGCAGGCATGATAGTACCTGAAGAGGTACAGCTGTGTTGGTTTAGCTCATGCCTAATGTGGTGGAGGATTATATAATTCATTGATATGGGGAGGGGGGGGATTAATTAGCTTCTTTAAATGTAGAGGGGTACCAACTACTTTCATGAAAGTTATCAAAGCTACGATTATGCTGTTATAGAGTCCAGAATACAGAGACATGGCTTGGTGCATGAGCATGGATATTAGCTCATGGAAGGGGCACAAACTGATAAGGAAAGATTTTACTTACACTTTTTACAGTGTAGCCCTCCATTTCATAAATCTCAATGTGCAGTAAATGTCAGGAGTCAGACCTCTCAGTACAAATGAGGTTATCTGGATTAGACTACTGTGGGTATATATTGGTTGTTGGCCATCAGTTTCGTACAATAATGTAAACCCTGAACTCTGTGATAACCTAAAATTGGCTTGTCAGGGAAGAGAGGAAGAGGCCTATATACTGGCTGATTTCATTTACCCCTCGGTTAAAGGGGTATTTCACTTTTTAAGAGTTATACAAATAGTTTTCTCACCTCTGGTGTGTCTTCATGAATGAGGTCGAATTGTTTTCTGTTGTCCCTGTGCTCTGAACAAAGCAAATCTTGAGCCTATCCTGTTTGGCTTCATCCAAACTCCTCCATTCATCTCTGTTCATTTCACAAAACAACCAGGAAAACAGTCCTCTATACGATTCCCCCCACCCCTACATCTGGAGGGTTGAAAGATAAAACAAAAAGGTGTACAATTTGAAACAAACACCATAAAATCAGTATTTCTTCCTTTTGTGGTTTGCATTTGTCTCCTCAGTGCGGCCATTAGCGGGCCTTAGCGTCCTCATCCTCGTTAAGCTTTATAAATCATAGGAACAGATGCTGACGTCAGAGAAAAATGATACAACGCTGAACCCAGCGGCCCCTCCGGAAACTTGAATAATCAGCATTAATATCACAGTGATTATCAAGTGGAGATGAGTAACTGGGTCACGCAGGGACCCAACAGGGAGAAATAAAAGGCGTCCGCAGACTCAGGTGCCTTGTTCGGTTTTGATGCTCGTCGCGCCCAACCTCGTTCCCCTTTGTGTGCGACCTCTCTAAAAGCCGCTCTGGGTTCAGTTCAAGAGGCACAATGCTGTCCTGTGATGGACAAGCAGCACCTAAGCTAAGAGTTATAGGAATAGTTTTTTCTGGAAGATGAAAAAAATGGTTCTTCATTCGTTTTCAGAGCAATAGAAAAATGGATATTACTTATATTATATCTTATATTATATCAGGTGGTAGTCATTTTGAATCAGCAGGTTACAAGCAGACACACAAGGCGTGATTTCAGTTTGAACAACTGAAAAAAATCGGAGGGACCATAGCCTACACATAGGTATGACTTACACAGCAAGGTAGTATTTAACAAAATACAGATCACTGTACTAAAGTTCCCTTGTGAAATTAAATAGGTTATGATTCACTTTAATGGGATTTCCTGTATGGCTATAAATTAGAAGTTATACTATGATTTGGTGAGATTGAATGGGTCATAGAGGATATCTGCCGAATGTTTGACTGTGCATGTGGGTGTTTGTTTGAGCTGGCTCCTGCTCGTTTGACAATGCAGCAGAAGAGTCAGTGCTTTGTACAATGTTATCATGGGGGCGGGGGGTATCATTTCATCACATTTCGTCATCGAGTTAGCATTTCAGTTTCCTCTCTCAATCTTACGAGCATTATCATACCTATTTTAAATGGGAGATAAATAACGCTTGATTTATGCAAATATTATATTATTATGCAAATAACTTGTGTCACTATAGGTATGTGATTGTTTTTGTGTATAAATTTTAATGATGAGCAATAGGGTAAGAACAAGTGTCACAACAAGTACACTACGAGTAGGTGTATTTTTTGTCATGTGGTTGTAGGTTTGCAGCAGTTATTGTTCATGGCTGATGGTCCAGCGCTCTATTCACATGTGGACCGTAGGCGTACGGGCTGCCGATAGGCCGTGGTGGGGGTGAGGTGAGGCAGAATGGCTGCCTGTGAAGCGTAGGCTACAGGCACTGCTGGAGCCAGCTGCAGGCCGTCCCAGCTGTGCCTGTAAGCGAGCCTCCGTCGTCCCAAGTGACAGGGTAACCCAGTCTCGTATCTATCCCTCCCTTCCTCCGAGACGCAGTATAATGAGACAAAACAGTAACATATGTCACCCTCCCTCTGCGCGCGTCTCTCCCCTGCTTGCCGATTAGCCGGTCTAATTACAGCGCAAGCTCAGCGACTCGCGGAAACTGCGAGCTCTCCTAACCACTGTTAACTCCTCGCATGCTGGTAGGAATAAAAAGCTAAGTAAGTGCTCCTATTTTATATATTTATAGGTCTGTTCATATTCTCTCTCTCTCTCTCTCTGGATACCAACCAGAAAATAAAGGATTTTATGTAACTGCATAAAATTCACAAATTACCTGATTTACACAAATGACGTATGCTATACCAATTGCCTAAATATGCAAATTATATAACATACGTAAATTGTGCAAACTACGCAAATGGTGTAACTTAGTCAAATTGCGTAAAATACGGACATAATGCATAATGTTTGCAATTTGCATGATATGCAAGTTGCGTAAAACCTGACGTAGATCATATTTTATGTAATTTGCATAAATTGAAAGATATTTGCAAATTACATGTATAACATCTCTATATATACTTTAAATAATTAAAAACACTTCAAAGCATGTATTATTTTTGTGTATTTGTCCCTTTTGCATGGAGGATGTTTCCTTAGGTAATTAGATTTGGCAGTGTCATTTTCTGTAGCTAGCTAGGTAGCTGGCTATTTATGAGATAACATACTAAACACTATACCAATTATCCTATTAGCTAGTTCCTTACACTGTTTGATTCTAAACAAACTACATGACAGAAGCTAATTATTATAAACACATTTGATGTCAAACGTTTCATTCCTTAAACCCAGTCTTTCAGCTGTTTTTATTGTCATTATTATCTGTTTATTACTGCCTCTAACAGGGGAATAGCATACAGCACAGTTTTATTGCAGCACGTGTTTCTTCATGACTGAGACTCATTTTGAGGCATATTCTCATGTCTTGTTTTGTTTTTCATTAATAGCCAATACTGTCCTCTACAAGACTACATAAATACAGTTTGTTGCAGAGGACCGTGCTAGGGACAGATGTACGAAGGCAAATACCATGACACACAGTAGACGACTTGGCAGAGTTGAAGTGTTACCAGACTGTTTAAGAGATAGGGTCCTGAAGTCTCACATGATGGCACGCTCAGTTCATTACAGTACAACGGTAAGGGAGAAATCAGATCCCAAATTTGGCAGCATGGAATCTGCGATACAACTATCCTCGCTATAACGGTTTTCTTCCACACAGTCCATTTTAGGAAGGCTACTGCAGGACAGTCACTCAGGCTTGGTCAAACTGAACTCAACCACACCGCATAGACAAGTCAGTCTATTTTGTAAAATTAGCTGGATAGCAAAAGCTAGTAGGCGGTCACCAATAGATTCAAACTCCAGACAGTTCCGTTTTAAGATGCAAATAACTGGCGAGCCAAATCGAAAGCAAAATCGTTGACTGACTTTTGCACGAAAATAACTTGATAGTTATTTTACCCATGAAGTTAAAACGTGATCAAAATATGTTGCTGATAAAAAGAATTTGTGGAAAAGCAATGGTGTTCATTTTTAGCAAATGCAATTTTAGAAAATGTAATCTTGAAACAGCCTAACCTATTGCGGAAACAGACATCAAGTTTGTAAACCAGGAATTAAAGAGTTGAGTTCAATTTGTTGCCCAAACCAAGCAGATTCGAAAACCTTGTGAATACTTGAAAGGTCCGTGTCATTTAAGTTAATGAGGTACAGATGAAATGACCCAATCCTTCAGTGTCATACGGTCAAACATCGAGGCAAAATAAGACTCCAACCAAATCTGGTAACATTTATAAAAAGGTTTATTTTTTTGTATACTAGTTTCAAATACAAAATAAACGCAACGTCAACTTCTATTGTTGATAATATCAGTTACAGCATCTTTGCAAATAGTTATTCAACCTCGTGGAATCCATCATTATTCTATACAGCGTAGAATTATCATCTGATTCCGGTTAATGATTTATTAAGGCTTTAGAGTCATTGGCATTAGTAACGACAGCCTCCTCGTTGCAGTAAAGACAGTGGTCAGTTGCAAAAGTAGCCCTGTTTAAAGTGTATTGGCCATCAAGTATTATTAGACTAGCAAGCAAAGCTAAAATCTTCAATACACTTTCATTCCCCGAACGGGAGATAACGATTGATCCGATTGATCTCTAGAATGTAAAGCTTCAGCTGTCATTCATATACAGTATATTTATCATGAGGGAAAAATACATGTAAGCCACCAAGTTTCCCTGGTCTTGCACATACATACAAGCAAATAGCTGAAGTCGCACAAGAAAGAAAACAGGAAACGTCGCGCAGTCTGAAGGAATACCAGCACATATCAACCAATTCAAGAACATCCGAGTTCCTTGTTTTAATTTTTTAATTCAACATCACACCATCGGGAGAAAGGGGTTGATCGACCTCACGCCTCTTGCTCTCGCCCGTTCAGTTCCTTGGAACTTCATCAGTCGTGTGAAGTTCGACTCCATCCCACACAAGAGAAACAGATTAGTGCCGGGTGACCGGGAAGGAGGGGGGAGAAGTTAGGGGGAAGACAATCCGCGTTACTCAGTGCCCCCAACCCCCGATGCCTATCTCCTGCTTGTATCTGTTAGTGAGGGTGTTTGCCTTTCGTGTCAGCTTGGACAGAACCGTGTGCAGTCCGTTCAGGTGGTAGTGAAAGAGTTTCTCCAAGTCTTCGCCCTCCCCTTCGCTTTCGATCCTCGAAATGTCCATGGTGGTGATGCCAACTTTGTCCTTCCTCCTCTCGTCGGCCTGCAGCACCCCCCACTCGATATCGTTTCTGATCGACTTTAACAAAACGTAGTAGCTGTACATGTCTCCGTCGTTAAAGTAGGCTGCCGGCCCGTTGCTTGATGCTCTGACAGGGGTAACAGCCTTTTCCTCCTCCAGCGACACATCTCTTAAGAGGCTTGGCACCATGACTGTCTGATCCATATTGTTAACAGCACTAATAAAGCGGTTCATTGCGTTGAACAGGGAGTGTTTCTGGTTATGGGAATCAGAAATCTGCATCATTTTGCCAAAGGTTGCTTAGATTCTCGATTTCTCCTCAGAAAAATGCTGTGTGCTTCTTTCAGCTTCGGCAATGTGACTTCCCTGTCCTTACTTCTCACCTTGTGCTGTCTATGGCGAGCTAAGAGCGATGCACTAAGCTTCTCTCTAATCGGATTGCAGCGAAACTTGTCGCAGTACGGAATAGAACTTAGTAACGTTGATGACAAGTCGTGACAACGATACTTTCTGTCTTCATCAGCCTGACGTTATAGGTGCCTGTCACGTAATTATCCCTTTGTATAAACCCAACCGGTCTTTATCTGAATGAAATGTTCTCCTTTGTTTCGGATTAAAAATCCTAAATGGATTTCTCGTGCCCGCTCTTATAGGTAGGTAGCTGTATTCACATAGGGCGTGCCTAAAACCTGCCCATCCACGTTTCCTGCTCCCCGAAGTGGTAACCAGACTCCAATGACCTGTAATAACACCGACAGAGAACAGGTTGACAGCTAGCTCTTCAAAAGGCAACGTCTGCTAGTTAAGTATTAGACAGTCACCAAAGAATGATTAATGTCATCTAGCTCGCTCATGCCATAAAAACGTTAAGGGCGTGACACATCCAGCTACCGACTTCCTATATAGCTATGTAGCTCATCTAAAAAACGTTAAGGTTAGTTGGTAATTATCGCCTCTAAATACATCAAAGCCACACAATTTCATTTCATCTCTGAACTTCTGCAGCGCATTTGCTGCCTACCAAGGGATGTTACATAATAAGTGCAGCGACAATGTATCTGATTGTTACCATAACGTCACAGCATCAACTAATAACCGTTATATGTATCGCTGCTAGGCATATACGGAGACAAAGAAAACACTCACGGTTTCAGAATGGGAGATGCGTGTCCTAATGATGTCCTGTGCTCAAAAGATAGCCAAAAAAGCAAGGCGAAAATTAAGTCAGGGAAATACACAGGCAGTATTCTGTCAGCAGGAGAACGGAGACTCGTGGAGTGGAGCAGAAATTTGTATATTCATGAGGAAGGGCATCAGCCCACAACTGCACGGCTGCTCTCAGCCAATCAGGTGTTTGCCGGGTGCTTTGGCCCCGGATTCTTAGTGAGGTCGATACTTGACATTATGCCAGTAGGCGTTACCGCTGCTGCTGTAGAAAGACCTCGCGTCTCTCTATGACATTCACTGGAGCCGGTATCATTGGTTCCGGGATGTGCAAGACACGTCTTATTTTTTTCCATCCCGGCTTTTAATTACATAGTTGCCTCTAATGAATGTGAATGTTTAGAGCGCCGAGTACCCGAAGGACACTGTAATCCGGTTTATTTTATTGAATTAATTCATAAATGATTTAATTAGGAGTTTCGGACGGCATAAAAACCAACAATAATGCAGAGTTCAAAAAGACTACAGCTGCTTCCCTCTTGCTAGTAGTGAATTTGAATAGAATATTAAACTTTATGACTCTGAAGAATTTCTGCTGCTCATAAAACATGACAAATGCATGGCTGACATATCATTTCCAACATTAAAAGACAGGCTATCAAATACAGACGATACAGACAACGCCAGCAATTACAAGTAGCCTGGTAGCCTCCTGCTAAGATTAATACAAGATAAAAATAAATATCGTTATAATTTGTCATTCTTACCGTTTAAGAAGGTAGTGCATTTTATAGTCATTAGTGCTTTTTCTAGCTGCTGGGTGGAGCTGGCTGCAGCGATAGCCTATCTCCTGCCATAAACTGCTGTGCACACAGTTTAGGTAAACAATATCCTTGCGTTTTCACCAGATCAGTAAAATTTGACTCAGACTCAAACTCTTCATCATGAACTTCTTACCTCAACCCAAAACTGACTTGCTTTTTCCCTTTTGCAAAAATAAAAAAAGATGATAGGCAGTCTGAACTCGACACTAACATTGCATTAATTATGGAAGGGCAGCAGTGTGTGATGTGAAGTGGCAAAGATGTGATCTGAATTTCCTGGTGAAGCTGTGTGAAATGGTTCCTGCCAATCACAAGGGTGTCTGTAGTCTCAAATAAAATCTGTTTTAGAAAAAGTCTTTATTTCTTACCTTTAATGTGGGGTGGGGGTAGCATCTATAATTTAGCACACACATTTGACACAGCAAAGTTGCATACCTGTGCGGAGAGACGCTGCTGTATAAAAGTATTTTTACCCTGCCTAAATTTAATGATTGTTTTCATGCATTTAGTACTGAATGTTAACGCATCTTCAACTCAATCCAAATGGCATATAAAATGGAACTTGAGCCCCCAAACAAAACAAAAACCCCAAAAAAAAACTCCAAAAATGTCAGTGTGAAAAAGTAATCATGCCCTTTGACTCTAATTCCTTACACCGCCTTTCCCCACCAATGACTAAACCACAAACTAAATGCTTCATGCAGAACTGCTCTAGGTCACTGAGACTTTCATGGGTTTTCAAGCAGACCTGCTTCGTTTAGGTTCCACTGGCCCAGCTTCAGCTCACAGACGGCACATACTGAAGCACTTAATGATACGCGATAGGTTGATGCTATGAAACTGCTATGGTTGGTTACGGCACTGAAAACTTTGTATGCTGACCTGCATGGGGTGCTAACCTTTGTATGCAGTTTCTCTCGATATAAGGGACAGCTACACCCCTAAATATAAATATAAAGTCTATAGATGCACTGTTATTCTTTCATTTAGTGTGGTCATGTACACTACATCACACTTGCGCTGCCATTCTTATTCACATCCCTGCATTTAGATATTCAAAAGCGTATGCAAACACAGGTCTTCACCAGCCACAGCCATTTGAAGAATGCACAGACAGCAATACTACTGGAGCGATTATGTATTTTACCCTCTATGCATTGTTCAACCACATTCCAAACATGTATGATGGTTAAACATGAGAAAGTACATTAAAAACATTTACAGTCACACCCTGACGTGAGACCGCAATGTAGCCCTAGGTCAAGAAGTTCACAACTGCTATCAGGTATGCTCAAGACTCAAACCCATTCCATTGTTTTTGTAGGCTTCATCTAGCTAACTTAAATTGTCGTCTCCCAATGGAAAAGGTGACTGTGCAAAACAATTCGAGTGACAGAAAACGTGTTTGACAGTCCTGTTTTCTGTTTTGAAGAATCCCTGTCTCATGAGTGGCAATATGTTTTGACACATTTTAGGAACGCTGAGGGGCCTGTATGTGCATCGGTCTGTGCTGCACCAATCAAAGCTGCCAGCCTCAATGACTTTTGCTTGGCTCCCAGTTTCAGTGGCCACTGATGGTGAGTTATTTTATGAAAATGTCCTGGCTATATATACAAATTTTACATTGCAGAACAGGAACTAGACTAGGTAGTAACAACCATTCTTCACTGCCAAGCTGGACTCGGATGCGACTGTTGAGCTGCAACGAGGCTGGTGTATTACATTGATTGTTCATTGCTGGCCTGGAACCAGTATGGCTCACTGTACTGAATTTGTATTATAAATGGAAACAATACAGTCTGAGCTTGAACCAAAGCTGACCACCTCTGTTTTTATATCAAACTCCCTGAAACCAGTGATGAAGTAAATGCTATCTCCATGTATTGGTTTAGAAGTGACCCTTCTGTGTTGGGTCCAATTCCAAATGAACACCACTGTCTGGCCAGATCGATTCAAGTAAGAATTTATTTGCTCTAGCCCAAGATCAGGTCTGTCCCAAAATAAGACTATACTTTCGATCCACTTAATTGACTCGACTCCCCTGGGCCTCTTGTTGGTTGTTCCTGGTCACTGAGTGATCTAAGAAAGTTGATTTGACTGAACATGTTATTTGGAATAATTCATTAAACAATTGAACTAAAGTAAATTACAAGTGTCCTGTAGAGACAAAAATATACCTGATGGATGTACAATGTACTCTATGTCATTCATGGCTATACATGTCTTGCGTGTTTTAGAAGGTACTGCTTTAAGCTTTTGTGGAAGCACGGTGGTAGTGCACAGTTTGGCCACCCTCCCCATTACTCCACTTACACTGTAATTGCCTGTAGGTCAGCACAGGTAGTCAATGCAGATTGAGCTGATATAGTTCTTTCTCTAATGGAAAAACCTGTAAACTAAGTGACACAGCCTGATTATCTCTACAGTGGAAAAGGGATAACAAGAATTTAAAAAGGAGTGAAATCTGCTCTTTACATGTACTACAAGGCGACAGCAATCAAGAAATGCCTTGTTTCCATAAACACACAAATACGCACACATACACTCATGTTGGTGCGTGGGTAAATTATTCCACTTTATCCAAAGCTGCTGAGTGTACTTCCTCTGGCTGCACATGTTATAATAACAGCTAAAGTTATCCAGATTGCAGGTCAAATATCTGAAGGTCTAGATGTGAACAGGAGACATGCTTCACTCAACACGCCACTATACAAACAGCCCTATTCTCCTGGTGTTATAAAATGCAAGGTAATGTCCTCAGTAATCACACAGTGGAGTCATTCATTCAGAATCACAGGCCAGATGTATCAAAGGGGCAGAAGCTCCACCAAAACAAATTAAAACGACAAAAGAAAAAATGTTGGACATATTTTGTCGGAGGACAGGACTGTGTTTTCATAAGCACTGGGCTTGCACATCAGCACGGTTGCAGAAAATGGGGAGAGACCAAGCCTAGTGAGGCAGACAGACACTACAGGCCTTCGTTGCATAGACAAGCATTGTTTCAGGGGCTGCTATGGCAACAGGTGGAGACTAAAAAAAAAAATCTAATAATGCATGTCACACGCACACACAGATATGTGGATTAATTTTTCAATAAAGTCTGCCTGCATTAGGTAATGATGTGTTATTATTTAGTGGCATAAGTTACGCAAACTTTTGCACCGCAAAAGGCTCATCAAACTTGAGCAAAGAAATAGTGAAAAGTTGCAAAATGTACATTGCCTCACTGCTCAAACAAATTATCAAGGGCAAATGAATGTGCACTGGGTATACTGCATACATGTTTGGAGTTTTAGGTTGCTGTTAGGTAGCTGTTATCTAGGTAAAGCATTGCTTTTTCATACAAACTGGCTGTTGATTGGAAGAAAATGACAAAAATAGATGCAGTCATGCAATGTGGGATTTGGGTTTTACACCCCTGCGCTGAGATATTGCCATTGGTAACAGAAGGTTATGGTCCTGTCTGTGTTGCTATGCCAACTCTAGATGTTCCGTTCATGCCCCCTCATGAATATTCATAATAAACCAGCAAATCAAAAGAATTTCAGATTCAACAGCAGCAGAGACAGAAAATTCTATGTTATGAGTATAGAGCTGACCACCCGGTTAGCATATAGACAATCTCTGACTACATGTTTTACCTTATCAGCTGATTTTCAGCTGCCAGGGAAAGTGCTGACTGTAGGCCACTGTGATTGAGAAGAGTAAAACTGCGGTGCGGGGGTCAGAAATCAATCGAGGCCCTCTCTCACATTCAGGAGCTGCCGAAAATGCAAGAAAGAAAGTGCACGGTGAATGCAAATGTGTCGCTCTCTCAAAGCACCAGCGGCATGACAAATAAACAGCAGTGGATCCAGAAAGGCAAACCAACATTTGCAGAATTTCAAGACACGGAATGAAAACCTGAACGTGCATGTTTGTTAAACAAATGTTGCGATACGTTAAGCAGGCATGCTCCCGACTTGGGTTAGAGCTTTCACTGTATGGGTGGTTAGCTACCCTTGGAGTCAAAATGGTGTTAAATTACAGTGATAGAAATATCCTGGTGAAACTACCATGGCAAGTTACCTGTGTAACACAACAACAATGGGCTTGCAGAGAATGAAAAAGAAAATTCAAACAGCTTTGTCATTGCCATTTCATTTAGACACGGAAACACTGAGACTGAGGACATGAACTCGCAGATGGGATCATTGCTTTTGCCTCTGTATATTCTATTTCTCCTTGGATTATGACAGCTTTATAACAGTCAGGCTGTTGAGAAGTAAATGTCAAGTCCATTTTGTTCTTTCATTTTCAGTTTGTCATAAACTGTACATAAACAGAAATTAAACTGATTATTGAATTATCATTTTTTGTTTGACTTTAATGTATAATTGGGAAGACTTTTTTTTTTTTTTTACTTTGAATTAACATTTGGCTATTGTTTATAATAAGATCTTTGAAAATGAAGACTAAAACGGCCTTTTCTTTTCAATTTGCCAGAGAATATGCAAACTAGAAAATAAAAAAATATTTAAATTGGTGATGCATAAATAAATGGTTGAATAAATTGTAGTTATGAGATTTTATTCCTATTCAATTCCATCATGTAATACAAAAATGTCTGCAATCTCTACTTTGGCTTTCTGTGCATTTGCAGTAGTTTTATAAGAGTAAGTAGGATTGTAAGAGTAAAAGCCATTACATATATAATCTAAGAATAGTCATACGGTAAACAGTTGCATGATGGTCTGTTTTAGCACACACTTGTTGTCTGTCCCTGTCCCAGACTGAACCAAAGCAGAGAACATAAACAGTCTGTCCTGTAGGGTGAGGGTATACAACGCCCTGAGCCAGGGAGAAAGAGGTCAAAGTGTCCTTCACTATTTTTAACAGTCAACTCACGTAGTCCTCGATCGCAGAGACTCAGTGCATAATGCGGTTACAATCCAGTGAGCCAGTTGTTTTTAGAGCTTGCATAATTATCTTACAGTGGCTCGTGTTCATTCATTCATTTATTTTACATTTATTTATTATACATAATTTATACTGATGTACTTCCACTCGTCTGAGATAACAACCTGGCCAAGAGTTCCTTTTTTTTTTGCTTGCTTATTTCCCAATTTCTTTCCTTGGTTTCAGCCGAACCGTTTGGTCCACCGCAGTGACCTGTTCCCGCTGACTCAGGAGGTGGACGCCATGATGACCAGTCTTTGCTTCTTTTCACACCACAGACGCGCCACCAATTGCATGCTACCTTTGTTGTTTGAGGATAACAAACTCAGCTCTAACCTCAGTTTGTGCACCGATATGCACTCTGCCGACCAGCAGTGGCCGCTAGAGAGCAGCTACGCTAAAAAAGTTAACCAGCTTATCCCCCATCATTCCCCTCCGATGATGACAAAATTACTGCTTTGCTAATGTGGAACTCCAACCACACCTAGTAATAGGTCAGCTCTTGCTCAGACACGCAGTCACAGGGCTCATGTCTGCTCCCCAAGAGAACCTCTTCCCACATGAGCCATCCATAGGCCCAGGGGTATGTCCTGTAAAAGAGATATGACAGCCCACATTGACATTAGATGCAGTAACTGCACAGTGTGACACAATATGCTATCCTGTGTTTCCACAGAATCCAAAACGGACCACTTATCACATACCAGTGCAGTCACACAAAGCGGCCAGCAACATGAATATTATCCATACCAGGGAAATGGGCAATATTCTAAATGGCTGCCTACCACTGACAGGCATCAGATCCCTGCCAAACACAACCGTGCCAATGCAGGCTGTGGCCAGCCGCCCCTCAGGGCTCCACATAATTGACATAATTGCCTAGGGAGGGAGGGAATCTCAGCTGGCAGGGGTGGGGAAGGGGAGGCATGAATCTACATTTGCTAAACAGGAAGGTGGGGGAGATACATCTATATTGCTGAGGGTGAATTCAAACCTCAAAAAGAACAAACTTCTCCAGATGGAAAGTGTTCAGTGTTGCAGGAATTTGAGAATGCTTTCCTGAACAGTGGACAGTGTAGTGTAATGCAACCCCAGGGTTGCAGGTTCAGTTCCCTAGAGGGGCACTTAACCCGACTTGCCTCAGCAGGATATGCTGCTGAATAAATGGATAGTGTGTATAAATGGAAAAACAAACTGCATATCATTCTAGATAAGTGTCTGCTAAATTCCTAACTGTATTGTGAAATTCCAGACTGACCATAGGAATTCCGGGATGGGTGACGACACTAATTGGGATGGTTTTGGCAGGACCCTCAAGGACCAGCATGCTGAACGTCAGTGAAATTTTTCAGTGGGCAGAAGCACATTCTACTGAACCTTTTCTCCAACCATTACTGAGAAGGGCAATTCAAAACAGGTTATCATTTAATTACAAAGTTCAACATGGGGTGAAGACAGCAGCTGAACACCCTTTTTTAATGGCATTTCTATTTCCTGCTCATCACTTGTATTAATTAATACCCATCCATTTCCAGGGGTTTTTAGTGAGGTGACACATTTCAGCATAGGCCGCTTCTAACACCTCCAGTTGAGCTCCCTCCAGGAGACCATGGCTCCATCCTGCACACCACCATCCCGTCTCATTCACCTCGTCTCCTCAGGGAAGGTGTGCTGGGGGCTGAGGTGGAGCCAGGATGTAGGGTTGGGACAGGAAGGGGAGCGGCCTTGACAGTTGGTTGTTTGGCGACCATAAACAAAGACTGTGCGTGAGGTGATAATTAGCTCTTGCTTAAATCTTACACCACAATACATAGACAATCCCACGCATCAAAACAAAACAAGGCACAGGTTACCAAGTGCCAGCAAAGGTATACCATTGACACAGTCAGTTTGTGGCATTCAGAGATGTGATGCAAACATCCACCCGTCTCTAAAGGGACTGCTGCCAGCCACCAATCCCGCCAATCAAAACTCTCCCTCCCTCAACACTTTTACACTGAGGTATGTGCAACACCGTATGAAGTTAACACGGTAATATTTTACCGCTTCATGACTCATTTTCAAGCACTGTTACTCTTCAGAGGGAACATTTTTATACATGAGGAAAGAATTCTTCTTACAGTCTCTCTCCAACTTTTCTCAACAGTTTCATCAGCATGTTTATTCTGTTCATTGACATGCACACATCTAGCAGTGCAATATGACTGAATAAAAGTCCAAATAGACACTTTCTCTTCTGATAGGACTGCTGTCTCAGGACTGGATCTCGTGTCAGGACAGCAGAAGGACTCATGTCTTCAGCTACACCTCTTAAAACTAAAAACTGAAAAGGTTTACTGGATATGTGATCCAGAACAAAGATTTTTGATTTTGACTTTACGAGATAAAAAAACATTTATGAGCCATATTCAGACTTTTAAACAACAAAAGCCTGAAGATAAAAGAACATTTTTGTGGGAAAGTTTGTTTTGGGAGATATACTGCCAACTGTATTGATCCAAAAATCCAGTGAAAACAGCCCCAGCGCTCAGAGAGTAAGTGCACCAAGTGTATGTGTGAGAAAGAGAGAAAGACAGAGAGAGAGTTAAAGCACTGTAGAAGACAGAAAATCAGAACTCAAGATCCTCTGGGTAAGTTGCCTAAGACATCAGCCCAAGAAAATGTACCTCAACAGTGCAGAGAGGAATGGAATGCTCCTTGCTACTCTGGGCAAAGTGAAAAACATTCTTTTAGAACACAACCCCCACCATCCATACGGACACCATATCCAAACAGTACAAGCCACAATGAACTATATTTCTTATTTTGGGAGTGGGACGCTTGTGATGTAGATGACGAAAGACACGAAACCCAACACGCCTTCGTACACAGACACAGGGGCTAATCAGAATAGAGACTTCTTCAGTACATCCATTACCTCCAGGTCTTGACCTTCAGGTATGAAGGGAGAGTTGACCCTTTTAGCCAGTAATACAGAGAATTAAAATGTTAAAATCAGCATCTTCCAGGAGACAAAATGAACAATCTGAGGTGGTGAGAAATAAGCTGGCCACTACATCCACTGCTGTGTGCAACCAAGTTAGAGGAGTGTATCTCTGCTGAGGTTCCTACAGTAGGGTAGCTTCCACTACATCTCTGTAAACTGCATTTATATTCATTAAACTGCTTTTTTTAAGGGATGTGAGGTGGAGAATACAAAAAAACTGATCGCTTAGTGAAACACTGGCTCCTATAGAGGGAGTCGGGCTCGAGTCTTTAAGATGGCTTTAAAGCAGCATTTCACCGAGGCATTCATTAAAATGTTGATGGAATACACTTTAGCCAATGAAAACAAGAGTGAGCTCTCTCTCCATGAGACATCTTGTCTTACGCCCATGCAATGTTACGGAAGCACGGAAAATGCGGTTCAAGGACAACACGCACGACAACGGAAATCGCTCTGTCTGCAGGGCTTTTGTGAAAGACTATAGCGTGAGCCTTGAACAAGCTGATAACTGAAATGTTAACAACCGACTGAAGCTTTTGACTATTGTTGGATGTCGGATGGCTGGTTTATCAAATACTCAGTAGGGAATAGGTCTGTATACAAGACATGACAGTAGCTGAACATTGTAATACATCAAAATAGACCATAATCATTTCACAAAAGCCTTTCTCAGACCACATTTAGTGGACAATGTCTAGTTTTTGGCATCACATTGTAAAAAGTATATGGAAAATCTCAAAAAAGTAGAGGAAGACCGTTGTGATTCTTTTTCTTATTTCTTTTAATTTAATTTCAGTTAAAGGTATTTTAAAAAAGGATTTAAGAGGTCTAATCCTTTTCTGTTCAGGTAAAAGCAGAACATAAAGGGAGATTTGATTGAATTTTTATATTTTCAAAATGGATTAACGAAATGGACTACAGAAGCTCTTTCAGGAAGAGATCTGTCTGCAGAACCAGGGAGCAGAGGTGTAAATTAGCTAAAGGCAAATTTTGAACTCAGAGGAAGCATTTTTTCCCACACAGAGTTCTTAAAATGTGTTATAGTTTATCAGGACTTGCAATTGAAGCAGAAACCATTGGGGTTTATAAAAGACAAGGCATTAAACGACTGCCCGGGAGAGGAAATGGAGAATGGCATAAAAAAAAAAAAAAAAACAGACCCTCTCAGGACAAATGGAAGGGCTGGCAAGTATGCTAGCAATACAATAACATGAACAACAGGATTAGAAAATTTCTTGATTATATCAGACTGTTGGTAGGGCACAATTGTTTATAGACTGGCCTGATTCCGTGCTATTTGACTGCTTCAAGCTTTGAAGTAATACCCAAAGGTTAAAAACCCAGCTTCAGAAAGTAAAAGTACACCCATGCACTAAGCCAGCTGATTCTAATCAGCACAAATGCTCAGCCATGTAGATGAACCAGTTAGAAAAATCACCTGGTTTTAATGAATGGGCAGAACAAATACATGGTAGTACTATTACTTCCTGAAGCCGGAGTTTTCCGCCATTGTTAACTACAGTACTGAATGTCTAAAGTTTGCAAGACAGCAGGGGCCTGCTGTCACCTTGAAGTTGCTAAGACAAACACAGGAGCTTGGAGGTTGCTGACACAGCTAGGTGCTAACTGGCTGTTAGCAATTGACACCATTAGTTGTAATCAAATACCCCAAAGTAAAAGCTGAAAGCTGAAGGTTTTGACCTGCAGAAGATAGGTCACATAGTTGACAGTGGTTCATAATAAGCAAGCCAACCAGCTAGCCAGGAAACTTACATAGCCATGTATATTTGAGGTTGACCCATGAAAGCACTTTCATGTATAAGGGCAGTAAGCCACTATTAGTTTATCATATATATGCACAGACAGCACAAAGTACAAGTGACTCAATGGGATTTGTTTTCTGGATGGACCAAGCTTGTAATCTTTCATTTTAAAATGCAAGGACATATAATTTCCTTTCCTTTCACATGTTTTGCTATGTGGATTCCTGACCATATCCTCCTTATTTTATAAGCCACTTCTTTTTCATTCACAACAAACTAGATGGAAGACGAGATGCAATAGCAACTTCTCCGTTGGAGAAATAATGCTACTCATTCCGTCTTTTTTAGCCATTGTTATTATTCAGTCTTTCACAGGACTTATAACTGGACTTGCCATTTTTAAGGCAGGTTTAAAACTCTTACCATTAGAGAAGTATGCATAACGATTAACAGAATAAAGAATGTGGGGCATGAGGTGTACCATCCAGATTTACAGGAAAATATCTCAGAGGTACACATTAAGAAATCAAGGTACAGGAATGGACCTAA
This sequence comes from Albula goreensis, assembly GCA_022829145.1. Classification (NCBI taxonomy): domain Eukaryota; kingdom Metazoa; phylum Chordata; class Actinopteri; order Albuliformes; family Albulidae; genus Albula; species Albula goreensis. The sequence continues at coordinate 33,775,158 of CM040745.1, forward strand.
AAGGGTACAAATGCTTTGTCGCTCTTGCTGTAGCCTAGCAGGGTACGAGCACTGCACCTTTGAACATTGGTACATTTGATTCTATACCTTTAAAATCAAATAAAGGTCCACAGTTATCACCTTAAGGACCATTTCCATGCCTTACAGGGTACTTTTCTGACAGATGTACCTTTGGGTACAGAAATGATACCCCCATTTCTCTGTGTGTACTACATCACTAACATTTATATATATAAAAATATATTTACAGCAAAAATGCAGTGCAGTGTTTTCCACTAATATATCAGTGCCATCTAGAGGCACACATCTAAAACATCTTGTAATATTCACCTATGCCCTGGTATCACAGAATGCTACATGTGTTCTCCTGAACACGGCAGTGTTGGGGACTCTACCATCAATCCAATCAGACTCCAAGTAGATACATGAGAGATGCAATGTACAGGGTATGTACTATAGGTATCTCCCTATAATGCTAAAAGTCTGAGTTGAGTGAGGGTTCTTACTTGAATGTGATTATTCGAGCTTGAATTCAGGGCCACAGGACACAAGTTTCTGCTGACAGGTTCCAGAGGGTGGTTTTAATCCAAACTTCATTTAGTAATGAGCCAAGTGCCTGCAGGTGAAGCTGCTCTTTGCATGGGTGTGGATGACCCTGAAGAGATTCAAGAGGAAAAAAATGTGAGATTCCAACTAAAGCCTGGTGCAATCAATTAATCAATCAATCAATCAATCACCCTGATTTCTGACGTTGATGAGTGTTGTCCATTTTCAGTATGAAGTCATTGTGGCACTGCCAAAACTGCAACACTTGCTTCCAGACAAGACTTTATACATTTAGGGGTTCTCTATCCAGATGACAGGGAGAGTTCAGCTGTGAAAACAGACTGAAAATGAACTTATCTTTTTTGGACTTACAGGTCCAACAGAAACACAGGTGCCCAATTTTGCAGCAATCAACCGAACCTCTAAGTAATCATCTAAAGGAAGCGTGAGTCAGCTGGACAGACCCATATGTGTCTTTGAAGCAGCTAAAGGCTGCCCTGTCTTGTGAGCCAGCTCAAAGCCTTTTAAGTTGACCATTGATGTCTTTGATGTGGCCGCAGGAGATGCTTAAAGCAGGCTGCCCCCAGGATAGGCTAAAACTGGATCCACATTACTCAGAGAACCATCACAATGTATAGCCTGTTCAGTCCAGAAAAAGGCATGTTTTTCCCCACTAATTAACATTTTGATAATTCTGGCTGCATACAAGACACGTGTTTTGACGTTACGTTGCAGGCGTTAATATGCACCCAAACGATCAGCAGCCTAACTTGGACATTTTTGGTGCAGAATGGGCATTGACCTTGGACATATACTGAAATTAGCTTATTGTGAATATGGCCTCTGTTTCTACAACGTCTCCACGGTGATCATACGGCTCCACTTTTTGCAGAGGATTGCAAAAATAAAACAGACTATTTTAGAGTAATGTAACTGGACCATTCAATTTTGTGCTAGGACAAGTTGCAACACATAAGAATTTTGATTAAAAAAATGCAAAAGATCAGTGTCAAGACTAGAAGCTATTATTTCAGAAACTTACCAAATGCACACATTGATACTAAAGGATATTGGACATTTAATCCACAGGCAACACAGAATTCCAAAAGTGCAATGTGTACAACTAATTTTCAAAAACTTGATTTCAGTCTGTGACACTCTGAAGGACATGCTGTACCATAATTGTTGTTTCTAGTACATTTATCTACTTCTCTTTTTTCAGCCAAACTGTTTAGCTCCCCCAACACAGTAAACGTCTTCCACTGACTCAGGAGAAGGCAGCCATCAAAGTGTGACTCCTCCAATTTGCATAACAACATGTATATTCTTGCCACACAGTTACATGTTGCCTCTTTCACTGGAGGTTGACAAATGGCATTTATATTTTTTTTTTCTGCATGGTGTTCGGAATAAGCCCTGAACAATTTCAGTTTTCTCACTTACAAACTGCTGTTATGATCACCAAAATTTTGATAAAAAAACTTCAGTAATCATCTGATCCATTTATTTCATCATCTATAAAATTTAAATTGATAGATGATGAAAGAAACCATACACACAACTACTATTTTTATTCTTTTTATATTGTGTCTCTTGGTGGAACCATTTTGAGCATATCCAACAAAACAGAATAATTCTCGTTCATGATGCAACAAGTAGATTTCAAACAGAAATCACTTTTCCAAAATCCATTTCATAACATCTGTGAACAGTAGTGTTGTCATGGTTACTGATTTGATGAAAAGGTCTGCATTCTTGCTGTTTGCTTAACGGCAAAAATACAGACATTTTCACCTGAAAGAGGCTGGCACATAATACAAAACCCCTAGGTTGTAAACGTTTCCATGAATTCCTGCAGTGTAGACCCTTTCAGTGAGCTGAAATACTGTGCAATGAATTTTTTGAACACTGGATATTGTTTTCCATGTACTACCTTTTTTTCAAAGCAGCAGACGGGTTTCTGAAAATTAGGTCTAAGGTGAAGTGGTTCTCCTTTGTTTAAAAAAAAAAAAAAAAAAAAAAAAAAAAGGAGACAGAAACATTTTCAGGGATTTTGAAAACCCTCAGATAGATGGATTTAGTTCAGAGACACATCTCTTTAGTTCCTCATGCCCTACAGTCAAAAATTCCTGACCATGGCAATATCGACGAGGGAGTGATTCTTGGCTATAGCACTGCCAGTGAAAGGAAGGGTTCAGACTAAAATGTGTCCTTACCTCTGTTCTACAGTGTAACACCTGCACATCTCAGCTTTAGGACTGCACAGTACTAATATACTAATACACAACAGAGGACATACAGCAGTTGTGACTGAGTGGAAAGGGTGCATGCCTACAAACACGACTGGGTATTTCAAACCAGGAGAAAACGGAAAAACAAATATAGCATAGAATACTGCTTTGAATGTAACTGATAAAAAATAAATAGGTCTACCTCGTTTTGGGCCACTGTGTGGATTGGCTCATATTATACATATTCACCTCCCCTAAGGTATGATCGGTTCCTATAGGTATATTCCCATTGATGTTAAGAGTTTTTAATGCTGTAACACTGCAGGTAATAGAAGTTATAGAAATGTAACTGGAAATGTAATCCCAGGCAGAATTTATCAGAAAACGACTTTTTAAATACAGCTTTATTAAAGTATAGCTATCACACATTGGCCAAGATTTCAGATCATTCCATTCAGGCTATGGTCTCAGTTTTACTTTGGGAAAAATCCTCCGGTTTTAATTTTTATACCGACATTTATGCAGTTTAAAACTCTTAAAATGCAGCCTTTGTTTTCATCCTCATTCCTTCTTTTTAACACAGATTTTTAATTTCAGCAATCACATTCTTGTCTTGTTTTAATTGCATATCTACACCATAAGATATTAATTATGCAACAAATTCTTTTGGCTCCCATATTTCCCTGAAGCACATATTCACAAAGAAATTATAAAAATGATCATCATAATTTTCTGTCAATTCATTGCTCAACCATAAAAAACTCATTGCAGCTGCACATATTTGTATCACACTATATATGGTAGAATGGATTATGTGCATGGTAATGTGAATGAGATTGCAAAATTTATCAGCTGTTTAGGAAACTCTAACTTACAAATCACTAGGGAAATGCATGAATTAATAATGGCTAAACAAAAAAAGCATAAACTGCCACAAGAGACCATCGAGATGATGAGGGCTGAATGTTAATTACCCAAAATAATTCAGCTTGCACATGTCCCATTTTAAAGGTACATTTTCTTTTCATTGCGATTGATTTCCTATGCCAACAAATCTCCACACTAGCAATAACAATTTATGAATACAAGACGTGAATTCAGGATATTTTAATGTATTGTCAATGGCAGTATACGTGAGGTAGACAAAATAATGGAAATGCAATGAGCCTGCAAGACCTGGACAAACCCCAGGAGCGCCACCCATCATAAAAATCATAATTTATTTTTATGTTTTCATAAGCAACAGCATCTTGTTGCCAGGCAGAGTGAGGTAGATGGTGAAGGAGGCAGAAAGAACCCAAGGGTTACAGTCGGACTTCATGGAGAACATGGAGCGCTATTTGAAAGGGTTGCTAGAGGAACGCCCTCAAAAGAGCCAACAGGCAAACTGAAACACTATCGGCATCATTGTATGAATCCCTGCAGCATCTGAAACAAAATCTCATAACTACCATATCGAATAATGTGTATATGAGAGTGCGTGTGTGCGTACACGAATATGGATGACAGTGGATGGTTGTGCCTTTGCAGTGTGTGTAATGTCTGTACATGAGCGTGTACATAATGTCTGTAACATCTATAAGAGAGTGCATGTGTGTGGATGTGCATGGACTTATGGATGTGTGTGTGTACATGTGGATAAATATGTGTGAATAATACTTTGGTATATTTCATAACAATGAAGTCAGCAGCACTTTACGAATTGGTAATAAAAGGGTAATATTTATGTAATTTAGAGGAAATTACTTATTAATTTTAGTTAACTGTAGTCATTTGTAGAAGTTACTCATGTAGTTTCCCCCGGTCCTCTCCTTATATCCCAACTAAGCCCATGATCTGTTACCTGGAAACAGATTTCTGTTGTTTATACATAATAACATGGAATCAGGGTGGACAATGCAGCGTCACCTGTTTCTCAAGTTATATTGTTGTGAAAAATGAAATCCTTTGCATTTACCAATTATGATAGAAAAAGTAATCAGAATATTACAAGAGAAATAAATGGGAAAAGTGTATTTCACTGAAAATCTAAAAAGACATAAGACAAGTCTTACCTCTAAAAGGTGGAAAAAATGGAATGCCTCCTAAATATGTGCTTTCGAAATGTTTCTAGGGGATGTAAATTGGGAAAGTGTTTTTCCCAAAAATCAAGAAAAGACATAACACTATCATCTTACCTTCAGATAGTGTAAAAATTGGATGCCTCCTTAATTTCTGATTTTCTACCGGAAAATGACAGAAAAAATCATCATAATTTATTGCAAGAAAAGTACAAGGGAAAAATGTATTTCACTGAAAACGACTATGGTAAAACTATAGTATTAAATCTATTAAATAAGTGGAAATTGGGAAAAAAATATAGAAAATAATGTGCATTTATTTTTTATGATAGAAAAAGTAAACAGAAATGTTTCCAAGATAAATAAATTTGGAAAGTATTTCTCACCAAAAATCAAGAAAGAACATAAGACTATCGTCTTAACTCCAAAAAGTGGAAAATGGGATGTATGATAGAAATTCATGCATTCTGGTAGAAAATTATATGTATTTATCAATTATGATAGAAGTCATCAGAAATGATTGCAATAATTTATGAGATGGCCACTTTTATATCATAACAAGAAATCAGGGCTAGAAAATTCAATGTTGCCTTTTCCTTTTTAATTTTCCAAAATAGAAACAAGTCATACTGCATTTTCCAGCCCTGATTTCATGTTGTTATGTAGAAATAACCATCTGTTTTTCCAGGTAAGAAACCATGGGAACTTAGGAAGGGAAACCACATCAGTAACTACTACTGGTCACTTCAAGTAACTCAGATTTATTAATAAGTAATTTCCCTGAAATTACATAGATGCTGCCCTGTTATTCATGATCCATAATGGTAAGTGCTGCCATCTCTATTTCTCTCTTGTTCTGTCGTTGGCTCCTCCCAATCTCAGAGCCCTTCAGCATCGCTCCCTGCTGTTTTCAGCCTGTGCTTCTTCTCTCTCCTCTTTTATGAAGTCACTGCTACCAATTTGGTCAAGTTCCATGGGCGGTTCCTCCTAACAAACCAGAAAAGGTGCAGTCAGGTAAACTTCTGTAAACTCACTATGGGGTGGGGAGGGGGGCAGCACTCTCCCGCTGCATCTCCAAGATCAGTGGATCCCACATTGACCTCCAGTGAGAGTTTTCCCTTTCAGCATGTCACCTCCCACTGAATGACGAGGCCATAAACACTCTGGGAGGGCCAGGAAGGAAACCAAAAATGACTCTTTATCAGGACCAGGGTGAGACACAGACCAAAGTCCAGAGAATCTGTAAATCGGACACAAAAGTATACGTTCAGAGAGCACAGCTCAAACACTTAGACACGGCACTCATTAGAGTGTGTTCTGCCAGCATGTGTGGCTTTTATGACTTTCCTCTGTTTTCTGTGATAAGAGAACAAGATGTTGCTTTTCTTGAGGCAAATCCTATGCATCCTCAGTCGCCTTCGAACACATCAAGCCTGACTGACAACATCTCTGACTACAAAGGGACTGGTAACGCTAAACCAATGTTTTGAATGGTTAAACTGTTCTTTTATATGTTAATGGATTAAAACTGCTGTCTGTTGCAAGAGAGCTGAAAGGTAGGTGCAAATCATTAACTGAAAGCCTATTCCTCAGCTTTCATCCTTGATTGGAGCTGGACAATCACAACTCATTAGCATTTTTCACAATATATAAGAAAATGTTTAATGTGTGAATGAATTGCTTGAAATATTTAATGAATATAACATTTATAGAAAGTACCTGCTAAATGTGTAAAATAATAATCAAGAATGCATGACATATTTAATAAAATGTTTGAAATACAGATTTATTTATTTTACGAGTAAATCTATGAAGGGTTTACTAAATGTTTAAAAACCAGTTAATAATAAAATATGGCTGAAATATTTATTTTTTCTTGCGTATATAATTTTTGGATGGCATTTTAATATTTAGAACAGCCATTTCAAGCCTCTTGCGTATGAGAAGGAGAGAAGATTTTTGGATTACATGTGGAAATAAAAATGTTTTTTCTGTTATCTGTGGAGGAAGATTGATGTTAAATCTATTATTTTCTACGTCACAAAGCCTAGTGAAGAAAAAAAAAAAAACTTGGAATAAGATTTCAGCAGAGATTAAATAGATAACTCCAAAGAACAAGCTCCAAGGCAATTATTAATTCAAACTACAGTCCAAATCTCAGTTGGAATGCATCTTATTTGCCACAGAAAGCTGTTGTGGATGTGCACAGTTCACATCGTGCCAAGGAAATCAAAGGCTTGCCAGTTGCGAGGTATAGAGACCATTTATTCACAGACATCACACCTGTATACAATATAAACTTATTCTGTATGCTTGGAATCCATTGATAGAGGTTTTAAAGGTTTTAAAGTCTTGCTATGTTCCTCTCCCAGCTTTGGATTGTGTGATTTATCTACCCTCGACAATTGGCTTTCTTTCTAAGCCTGTTTGAGAAGCAGATCCACCTCCATTACACCGGGCCTCTGTGGCTGCCATGACAACTTCAAAAAGAAGCAACAAACATAAATTCAGGCACAACGGGCCGTGTGACGAATCCTCACTGCCTGCCTGAGTAACGAGGCTCTCCCTTCCCTCCCCAAGACCCCTAAAACACTGTGCCTCTCATAACCAGGCCCGTAAGTCTCCACCTTTCCCAACCCCATGCTGAGATATTCCCACCCCTCCCACTAAGATCTGTCACTGAGGATTAAGGTTTCATGGTGGCTTCAACCAGGAAGGAGAGATTTCAGTGCAAATTTTGCCAGCTCAAGTTATTTTTTACTGGTATATGTTCTGCAAGCAATCGCTAAAACAGCACCTGTGGGGAGGGTCCTGCTAAGGCACTGGCTTCATGACATCAAGACAGTCTCCAGGAGTCCAGCAAAATGGTGCACTGAAAAAAAAGTACGCACAAGAAATGCTTGTGTGGGTAACCTTTTATATCAGACAATAGGATATTCTCTATCTGTGATGGAGGGGACTGAATAATGAAGGAAACAGACATACTTCATAACGCAATCTTTTGTTACATAAACACAATCATTCAGCTGACGCTTTTACCCAAAGAAATGTACGGTTGATCAGGCTTAAGCAGGTGCCAGTCCCCCTGAGAAGCTCTGAAGCTAAATTGGGTCTTGACCCACCAATTTTCCAGGTGCCAGTCAAGCACTTTAACCACCAGGCTATAGGCTACCCATCACTTGTGTTTCTGAAAACTCACAGATTATGACTGGCAGCGGTTTAGACACCACCTCTGGGGTCTGAAGGTCTGTGCAAACCAGCTCTGTGGGGTCCTTCAGCACATCTTCAGCCCAAGCCTCCGACAGGTGAGGGTACCTGGGATGTGGAAGACTTCCTGCCTGGTCCCTGTCCCGAAAAAGAACACTCCTCAAAGACTATAGACCACTGGCCCTCACATCGCATGCGATGCAGGTCCTGGAGAGACTGTTTCAGGCCGTCCTCAAACCTGTATATCATTTTTTATTAATGGATTTTTATATCACTTACTTATTCTTGTTTGAATGCAGTAACACTTAAATTTCCCTCCAGGGTCAATAAAATACTTGCTCTATCTATCTATCTATCTGTCCATCTATCCATCCATCCATCCATCCATCCATCCATCAGCTGAATATGTGCAGTAGTCCATGGCGCAAGAATATAACTCATCCTTGGTAGGGTGAGATAAAATTTGCCAGATTTCTGTGGGTTATCACAGTGTTCACTAATTCAGTGAAGTACTCGGTGCCCACATGCAGCCAGGTGTCACCCATGAGAGAAACACTTCTCCAGTAACACTAGCTCTCCTCTACCAATGTACGGCCTGTCAGGCAGAAAGCAGTCACTAAAACACAGGAAGTGCATCAAAGAAATATGCTTCAGCTGCAGTAATATGCACCTGGGAGACACCACAACAAATCAGTGAGAGTTCACCCAAATCAGGGGAGAAACTGTTATCATTTGTTAAAGATCAACAGACTGTAAATATACTACAGATATACAGTTAATATACAAGCACATGCAAAATAACTATGGTTTAGAGAAGCTACGTTCTAGTCCCTCACAGAATGGCCCTGAGCAGGTGCAGTTGCTATCGCCATGGTTTCCGACTGTTCAGTGGAGTCTGCCGGCCCCATCTAGGGCAGCTGCTCACTGTGCGCTGGGCAGATGGTCACCACGGCAACCGTGAAGCCAGAAAGACCGTGCATTTCCTGGTTGCCCAGCGCCCAGCCTGTTGCTACCTCAAAACCCTGGAGAGTGACAGTGTTATATAAATAAGCATTATTGCATTTTTATTATAATTATTAGTCTTGTTGTTAGATGTCATGGCTGCTATTATTTTATTAACTAATAAATGAATTACTGAAATGAATAAATATCATTTAGTATAAATATAATTGTAGTTGATATTGCTATAACTAAGTTACATCTTATGTATGTGATTGCTTTTGTAATACAATGCCATTGTGTTATCAATGTAGATAGCATGATAGACAAGGACATGCTCATATGGGCACTTCCTCACCAACCCAAATACAACTGTTTCCCCCCCCTCCTGAAGCAGACCCCTGTCCGTCAGGGCGCGGATGCCAGGGAGACAGGAGGAGCAGGAGGGAAGCACCGCTAGCTGCTCACAGGCATTATCGCATGAGGCAGCCCGTGCAGACAGAACGCAATAAATCGGAGAGTTAATTGAGAGGCAAACAGCATTATTTATAATCCTGGGCAGCACAGTCAGGACCCGGCGATTACAGTGTTGGCAGGGAAGGTGTGAGCGTCTGATAACCACAGAGCTGTGTGTGACACACGCATGCGTGCAGAAACACACACACACACACACACACACACACACACACACACACATATTCAAAAATAGACACACACATACACATACGTACACTCACATGAGCATGTGTAAGCACTCACAAACTCACACAAACACACAAATTCTTTCTGTCCTCTGTCTGATATCACCCTGTTCTCTCTGTCCATTCTCTGTCTGATATCACCCTGTTCTCTCTGTTCTGTCTAATATCACCCTGTTCTCTCTGTCCTCTGTCTGATATCACCCTGTTCTCTCTGTCCATTCTCTGTCTGATATCACCCTGTTCTCTCTGTTCTGTCTAATATCACCCTGTTCTCTCTGTCCATTCTCTGTCTGATATCACCCTGTTCTCGCTGTCCATTCTCTGTCTGATATCACCCTGTTCTCTCTGTTCTGTCTGATATCACCCTGTTCTCTCTGTCCTCTGTCTGATATCACCCTGTTCTCTCTGTCCATTCTCTGTCTGATATCACCCTGTTCTCTCTGTTCTGTCTAATATCACCCTGTTCTCTCTGTCCTCTGTCTGATATCACCCTGTTCTCTCTGTCCATTCTCTCTCTGATATCACCCTGTTCTCTCTGTCCTCTGTCTGATATCACCCTGTTCTCTCTGTCCTCTGTCTGATATCACCCTGTTCTCTCTGTCCATTCTCTGTCTGATATCACCCTGTTCTCTCTGTCCATTCTCTCTCTGATATCACCCTGTTCTCTCTGTCCTCTGTCTGATATCACCCTGTTCTCTCTGTCCTCTGTCTGATATCACCCTGTTCTCTCTGTCCATTCTGTCTGATATCACCCTGTTCTCTCTGTCCATTCTCTGTCTGATATCACCCTATTCTCTCTGTCCATTCTCTCTGATATCACCCTGTTCTCTCTGTCCATTCTCTGTCTGATATCACCCTATTCTCTCTGTCCATTCTCTCTGATATCACCCTGTTCTCTCTGTCCATTCTCTGTCTGATATCACCCTGTTCTCTCTGTCTATTCTTTGTCTGATATCACCCTGTTCTCTCTGTCTCCTCTTGGTCTTATATCTCTTATTAACCAATGTCCACCTATGCCCATTTACTCAGCTTAGAGGACTCAGTCTGAAACAGCTAATAATATATTATGTGCTGACATGTCTTTTTTGAGAAATTTTAAAGAATTTTCAAATTTACTTTGTATTGCTGTGTTATTTCATGATTGTACACCAATGGGGAGGGCAAGGAAATACAAATGGAAAATTCTTAATATGGAATAAAACTAGAATATACAAGAGAATAGTGAAAAAGTGGAATTGCTTCACTGCATCACTGTTGTGTCTGGTAAACAAATCATTGGTCAACGTATAAATCAACGTACAGATATTATTGTATATTGTTTCGTGATTAAAAAAGCTCATTTGTATTTCGCAATAACCCTCTTATATTAGTAATTCATAACTGTTTTTCAGATTCAAATTCATAAAACATTTTCTCCATAAACTCTTATTCTATCTTGGGCTTGTCCTGGTATGAAAAAGAAAGGACAGTGGATACATCGATAATAATCAAGGATATTCACCAAACCCCTGATAATGGCTGCTTGTTTTAGTCCTCCCTGCGCAGCCCACACTGGTTCTCCCTTGAGCAGCATTGAGCTTTATATTTGATTTCAGACGGCTGGTTGCCTCAGGCCTGTAATGGACTCGTTTTGCTCCAGTTGAGGTGAAATGGGGTCATTTTGCATCTCATTGAGCCTGGTGATGAGCAAACACGCGGTGACGACGCAAGGAAGCAGCTGTTTGGTATTTCCTTTCTGTGCATGGGGGAAGGGGAGCATGTCTCACCCCTGAATTACAATTAACGCTGCGGCTTGGCGTTATAATAATCACACTCGAGAACATACTGGCCGACTGCATCCCTCAGTCACCAGCTCGTTAAACAGGCTATCACTGATATCTGGAGGATATGGCTCTAATATCTGTCTGAACGGGGGCACCTTCCCTGGTAAATTCTGGGTACCCATGATTTGGTCTGATCTGTTCTAAAATCTCAAGGAGTTTTTTTGTATGTTGGACTGCCTACATATATACATGTGTGAAGGAGAGTGGAGAGCTGACCGTAGTCATTAGGAGTAACAAATGAGATAGCTTCATCTGAATGACCTCCGTCTGCTTTTAAGGGCAGGTACTCTTCCACTGCAGGGTCACTTTTAGATAACAAAAAATATGGCGACAAAGGAGCCTGAAGAAAATTGTGTGTGTGTGTATGGGTGGAGGGAGGAGTGAAAGGAAATGGAGACATAAAAGAGAACGTTTGACATATGAGTGCATTAATGACCTGTGAGGAATAATTAGATGCCACTCTGCATGTCATTGTAGCAGAATGACAACTGCTAGCATTTGATTTTCCATACATTGACCAGAAGGGGGCAGCATGGAGTGAATTAACACTTTGGGGTCAAGAACATATTGGAATCGTAATCCAGACTGGATACCCTAGGTCTCTTAAGAAACACATTTATCTCTGTTGCTTTACCTAAGAACGGCCCATCCCTGGTCCCACAGAGCTGCAGCATCATCTTTTTGTTTTGACCCTAAAATTTAAAAACAGGCGAAGTCAGTTAACCTTCAATTCAACAGCTCCAACTCCTCACTTATATGTTGAGTAACACTGAAATCCTCTACACACAGTTGCTTACCAGAACCAGATGTGGTGGAAACTGCTACAGTTAACAGGCACTTAGCACTATTCTCTGAGATCAGAGCTGTATGTTTATGACTTCTGTGTATTTTCATTTTCTCAGTGAACTGCCCACGTGTGCCTTACAGTGCAGATAAGAAGTGACCTGTGATGCATTGTAAATAAGTGCTGTCTCGGGACTGTCACTTACCAGAGTGATGCACTGTCTCCAGCTGCAGTTCTGTCACCATGGGACACTGTGGGAAAACAGAGGACAACACTGCAACAGCACAATCTCATGAAAACACGACAATACCCGAACACTGCAACACAAGGCCCTGTGTACAGACACCACCACAATGCACAAGCAACATTACAATGTAAATTCTATAATGCAAAGCTGTGTACAAGAGTAACTTGGCAACAGAACACAAAGCATGACAACACACAGTAAAACCAGAATCCAGAAATAATTGGAGTCCCAGGATGAGCTTTAGCCCTGGCAACACATAAAATAAGCTGCACTCAATGCCCCGTCTGTACTGACAGGACTCCTGAAACTCAATGTTCATTGTCAGCGAAGTCCAACATCGTTCACTTCCCTGATGCAGTGGTATGGTGATATGCTGCCATCTAGTGGATGAAATGGGCAATTCAGGACATTCAAGGTATAGTGCTAGATGGAGCAACAAAATGAATACCTGCTGCTGTTTGTCAAAAAATATGAGCAATTGATGTGCTTTCTTATAGATTTATATAAGTCGATGCATTTCACTATATAACCAGTTTTCCTCAATGTATCTCACAAGAGAAGCATTTAAACTGTAGAATTCCTACAATCCACTGCTAGATTGAGTCAGCACAAGTCAACAAGAGGGCTTTATACACTGGTCAGACATTTCTGTATGTGATTCCACTACATTTAATTTGCTGCTCAGCAGATGAAGTCTCCCCTAACACAGAGAATGAGGCAGTGTCCTGCCACTGTTGGCTCACTACTGGCTCCCATTTAGAGTTGGCTGGTGTCTTACCCTTAAGAGACCACAGGGTCTAGCCAGCACTCAGGGAAAGTTCCTTTACAGACTGAGACAATGTACTTCACAATTGACTGCAGTCTTTCCACTGCAGCTTCCTCTGGCCGTCATCCTGTTCTCCAGCTTCAAACTGCTAGAAGATAAAATATCCAAACATCAGGGTTTGGCCATGAGGAAACTGTTTGTGTTACTTTTCTGGAAACACATTCTTATTCAGATATTATCTTCACATAATGCTACAAAATGCATCATAACATCATGTAGCACAGCTTGTCATGTCTTGTCGCTTAAGCACAGCACAGACACGGTGGATTTCACACCTGAGTCACACTTGTAACCGGACTGAACTGGGTATCGGACTTTGTTTCAGAAGGGAAAAATGAATGATCCTTTGTTGAGGAATGCAGTCTTCCTCTGGACTTTTCTCTTACACATCTTACCCGTTCTGGGGGTGAGCTCCATTCAGAGAAAGGTGAATACATTCTCGCAAACAGTACAATAATTCACATGCCAGATTGAGATTCAGAGGATAAATCCCAGCCTTTATGTACCAAATCCCTTTTTCCTTTTAGTCAAGTTCACACGCTTGGCCTAATAACTCTGTTATCGTAATGGAGGTGAAAATCTCCTGGAGTCGTTAATGGGTTCCAGGTTCACAACTTAAAACGGGCAAGTCTGAGATTACTATGTCATGAACACTTGCCATAAAAACTGTTATCGCAGATAATTAACTCATTCCTTCTGGTTTTTATTGCGGTACATGTCAGGTGCTACCTGGTAGTGACACAGACATTAAGCGCTGAGCGAAGCACATCTGAAACTAATCTGGTTGTTGGGATTACAGATGAATGTGTTTGAAAGTATGAGGCACAGAATGTATTGTGATTTCTTGAGAGGCCACGCAGTTGAAAGTCTTACATTTAAAGGCCGATTTAAAGTGAGACATTCAATTCTCTCAAGTCATTTTCCCCCTGAGAAAAAAGGGGAATTGACATGTCTTTTAACATGGCTTCCTGTTCAGAAATTGTGTAACCATCTCTGCCACCCTGGTTACCTACCAGTCCAGTACTTGAGCATTACAAAACAAGAGTAACACACATTGTAATTACACTAAAAATGCCATCACATTGACATGAAATAAATAAAATATGGTTAGAAAGTTGGCAGTATTGTTCATTTATTTGTCTTCTATTGGTGAAGTGGTACAATAGCGTTAGGTGGAAACATACAACCATGGTGTCTTCAAATTCCACAACAGAAACACAAAAAAAAAGAAACAAAACCAAAAAAAAGGTGTTAGTACACAAAAAGTGAAGAAATTCTATATACCTATTACCAAGAGGATCATGGACAGCGATTGTGGCTCAGATGGAAAGGTTTGATTAGTAATCTCTGGGCCCTAAAGAGCTCCTCCCAGCTTTAGCTCCTCCCATGTGTGCCCCCATTTGTAACTGTAATAGGGCTGTATTCCAAAACACATTTTTGCATACTACGTATTTGTTCACTTGGCAGCATGTATACTATGTATAAGGTACAACCAAGTATATGAGTGAGCAGTAGTAAAATTGCTTAGATTTACTGTGTCATGGTGATGCCATTCAATTACACTATATTAGGTGCATTTACTGATTCTACAGAAATATTTGAAGAGGACATCAATATGCCCTGCAATACTTCTCATTAACTATACAATCGAATCAAATTACCTGTTGCTTTATAAAAAAAATTGCACAAGATTCCTTGATCAGAAATTTTTCTTTGTCAGACTTTCAAAAGCATCACATAGCAAGGATTTTATCAATTCAGACAATGATATTCAGTCGCAACTAAGAATTTGAGAACATGTCTGAGAACTGCACACACACACTATCACTCATGTACTTGGTAGTCAAGGAATATAGCCTCGTGTGTGGCGCAAGTGGACAGCCCTTGTCTTGGTGGGGCCCAACCCTACAGTGTTTCCCTGGCTTTCAGCAAATCGCTAAGCCCCTGGGGCAACAGGTTCCATGGCATCCACTAATAATTAATCTACATACTTCATTAAGGGTTCAGCTGGATTCTCTTCAAAAATAAAACCCAGGTTCACCTAACCCAGCTTTATATAATACTGACAAAAGATTCTGCCACCCTGGAGATTGCCAAAGTACTATTCATTATTAATATACAATAGAAAAACAATAAAAAGGCATGAAAGGTCACATGATTAATGTGTGCAAAACCGCAACACATCCTTTGTAATGATTTATTTACATAAAAGATAAATTCCAAAAAATCTAAATGGCAAAATTTGGCAATTATGTAAATGATGGTTCTGCAATCAGAGGAATGAGCCCTGAGATTCAGGGCAGGTTTACATGGGTTCTCTCCTGCTTAGAATTAGTCCTTCCTTCATACAGATTTCTGAATCTGTAATTATACATATAGAATCTGTTCTTTTACTCAAAATTCAATCAGATCAATGAAAATAATTTTGGACCCATCAATGATTAACATGATCGGAATGCCATCACCCCCACCCCACCCCTGGAGCCCTAATTCAATTTTTAAATGGCACTGGTAAAAATGACCTCCTACGCCATAACATGCCTTAGCATTAGCCTGCTATAGCTTAAAACTCAAACGTTTGTTCAGATCGGTATGTCAAAAACACTCTGGTGAAAAAGTCAGCCAACACTTCACTTTAAAACAACATGGTCCTTGCTTGATTAAATAAATTTCAATTGAATGTTATAAGTTAATGCGTGTCTCTTTAAATAACTGAATATCAGAAATGGCTTCAAGTAGAATAATGAACAGTGTAACTCGCATATAGTGAGTTAAAAGGGGTTCATAGCTCAATCATGTTAAACATGTTCCAATAGACCATATTTAAAAAAAAAATACAATTAAGCTCCCCCTGAAGAAAAAAATTTGAAGTACAAAAATAAAGGAGAGAAGAACAGGAAAGAAAAACACAAAAAAGGCACCTATGAATCTTCCTGTTCCCCACGTGTCAGTGTGATTCACACTCCACCAAGCTCATCTCCAAATAATCAAAAAAGCAAAATAATTACAGATCACACACACATAAATACTAGTAATAAAAACACACTCACCACTGTCTTTCTTACTTTAACTGAAAATTCTAAAAAGACAAAAGTGCCTAAATGGATTTTTGCTTATTGGATCATGCCACTCTCAATGGCAAGCTCTAGATGAGTAAAATCATTTTTGTACAAGACAGGAGAACGCCACTTACATAATTATAAAGTAAGAATCTTGATACAGCCCTGTTGAACAAGAAAACATACTGTTATCAGCAGAAAACTAAAAAAATAAGGTAGTATCGATAGCCTACAGTCACCAGGAGAGCCAGAGTGTGGCTCTGCCAGAACCTAAGTATTTTAAGAGAACCAAAAATTCATGTATTTATCAAATAGTAATTATGTACGAGTATGTTCAATCTAAAGAGGTGCTCAACCAAATCTGACACATTGTTCATCACTTCTGAAAGGGTATGTGTACGGTATTCTTGAATCACACACTGTAATCCTCAACAAAAACAAATATTCAAAGTGTCAGCATGACCCATAGAAAGACTTCAGCACATCACAAAAGTAGAGCTGGATGTGTGGTGCATTCTGGGATTTTACAGCTCAGCGAATGTGGCTCAGCTACATTACACAGCGATATCTGTTTTTTTGAGAAATGGATCCTCAACTAATACTTGCGCCAATTTGGCAGTGAGGTCATCCAGGTTATTCATCATTTGAAATAATAAAACATGTCCTTGACAAGGAAAATCGTAGATGTTCCCAGTCAAGGTGGATATCTTCTTGATTGAATTTGAAATTTAAATCAATATGAACCAATTTCTTTCACATGTACATGACAACCTATCAAATGATAATTCCTTAGTGGAGGGCCCCTTTACGGTATAAATAATTGACATCAGCCACCAATGGCGGCAAGCCCTCTGATTTTGGACTCTGAGACAAAAGGAATGAATTATGACACCTTCATGCAATGTCCTTCCTTGTGCATCTTATAATTTAGTCTTCACCTTTGTATCAAAAGGCCTGTGAATTTTAAAACGAAGTAATGTTAAAAAAGACCCGCTTTCATGTATTTCAAAATAAAAATAGGGAATGCAGTCTGAAATTCGAGTTCAGATAGGAGGTTTTACACACAGGCAAACACAAGGAATACAAAGCCATTTTGACTATGTTATTTTCAAAGAAAGCAATCCTCTTTTCTACAGTAAAAATGATAGTTTGCAAACAATTTGAATCCTCTATAAAGTACACTAGCCATTTAAATCACTCCTTCAACTACTCTTATGTACTTTGACTGCATTCAGTTTGGAGTGTTTAAGAATGTATGAAGTTTTTTTTTTTTTTTTTCCTTATCTACAAGTGAAAATTCAAACCCTACTCAAGTGCTCACCTTTTATGTCTCCCTCTTGTGAGCCAATTTGCTGAAGGGAGTCTAATCTCCTATTAAGGTTCTTATAACCTTTGGTTCTGCCTTGAATTTTCAATTCTTTTTTTAAACTTGCAGTAAAAAAGTACTAAAAAAAACCCTACTGTGGCACTACACTAGTGAAGAAGACAATGTTGTTCGTGAACTTTAACAGATACCAAAGACTTGCGATTGAGAACTATTCTCTGCAAGCTTTTTAAGGAACTAAGAAGATAAATCTTTTCAAGATTTGAATATAATTATTATTTTTACTATACTTTTTGTTTTTCTCATTAGAAAAAGAAAAGAGGGCGTGGCTGAGAACACGGTGATGGACTGGGGGGTGGGGTGTGTCTAAGAGGCCGGTTTCTTTAGGTCCCGGATTTGTTTGATCAGGTACGTCTTTTCGTCATTGAACTGCTCGTCGTCCGTACGGTCCTTCTGGAAGTTGCTGAGGAAGTCGATTAGTTTGGTCTGATTCTTCAGGAGGATATCAACAATTGGCTGTGTCTTGTTGGGGTTGGCAACAAACACCTAAAGGAGAAGCAGTGTCAACTTTGTCAAAAAAATTCATGAGGCAAATTCTCAAATGCAATTCTTAAAATCAGTGATGACAATATTGTGATGAAAATGCTTCACAAGTAAGATCAAGTTCCTTACTTCTTTTGAAAAGTTTTTGTTAAAATTTTGACTAAAATTGCACTGTAAGCTAACATGCTAGTGCTTGAAATTGGAATTTGAAATCAAAAAAGTAACGACTAAGGAGGTTGCTACATGCTGGCCCATGTACCTCTACAACACACTAGCTAATATCTCTATCATAAACTTAGCAGAAAATCATACATAGAAGACCTTCAGGGACTTTCAGTTAGCATCATATCATACAACAAACACATTTAGCTAAATCCCCTTTACACTGTCTGATGAAAAGGCTTCATGTATGAGAGGGTAGGCAGGTCCACACTGCAGGTGGTCTTGGCTCTACCTTAAAGACGTGGAAGGCCTCAAACTGGATGTTGGGGCTTTTGTCCCGCAGCAGGTTCATCATGAGCTTCAGGTTCTCGGGTTTGCTGATGTAGCGCGTCATCACTGTGAAGTTGTGTCTGTCCAGCAGCAGCTCTCCCAGCAGCTGGGTCATAAACCAAAGCCATAAACGTTAGCATACTGGTAGTGGAGGCTCCATTTTAAATTGGGAAGCCGGCATCCAGGGCCAATAGTCATTTGGGGGGCCGGCATTGAGCAAAGCTGTTATCATTTCTGTTATCTAGATGCAGAGTATTAATATGACTGATGTGCAGGGGGGACAGCCCCACCCACAAATTAGCAGCATGCCTGTAGTTCAATTACAATAATTACTGGTGATCAATACAAGACCTATACAAGAGTCACAGCTTTTGTTCTTGAATTATTTCCATACTGCCATTTCCATTGTTTTATATTTTCTCAAAACAGCACTAAAAGTGTTGGACTTCAGGACATACAAAACAAGGCCCTGACGAGCTGACTGTTACCTTCAGTGACTGCCTCTTTGTGACATAGTTCTCTGAGTGAAGCAACTTCTCATAGTCTGCAAAAACCTGCAATGACACAAAATGGCAAAAATGAAAAATTCTGCAAATACAAGAGGAGCTTTGCCAGGTATACAGACCGAGCTTATGAGTTTGTGTTCATGCAATGCTCCACCCACGAATTATGTATTGTAATTTTTTGGCTGCCATGGGATTTTGTTATCAATCCCAAAGACTCGGTCGGCCAACTCTTCTGCTTGTTTAGCTTCAGGCCTAGAATGTGCCAATGTTACTCCAAAGACTGCCAATACAATGCCTCAACGGTGCTAAAATCACTCTCCCTGTGTAAGACTGCTGCCATCTGAATGCCTGTGTTTCCATAACCAGTCGCCCTTTACCCTGACAGGCCCAAGCAGAACAAAGAGAATTAAAAGTTAAGATTTTCCATGACCCAAGCCTTATGAAAACATTTAAATATGTAATAATGTTATGAATGGCACAACAATGTTATCATTATTATTACTGTCATCCACTCAACTCTACTCTACCCATTTTATTACACCACAATTCATGTCTACAACAAAGAGTTCACTTATGCCAGTCAGCAGTAAACCGGCTGCTCTGGTGAGGCAGAAACTGGTCCAGCCTTGCCAGGGAATGAAAGGGGTTAAGCCGGTTAGAATTCTCAGCCTCATCACTCCCCAGCGGCTTCTCCTTTTATTAATCTCACAGAGACACCATTGTTACCTTTTAATTACTTCCTCCTGTCTTCAACTTCAAAGAGGACATAAATACCCAGACAGCCAATGAGCTTTAAGAGGCTTAGAAGACAAACTGAGTAGGTTGGTTGATGTAAAATTTGAGTTAGCCAGTTAAAGTAGAGGTCACAAGTAGTTATTTTTGGTTTTTTTTGTATTTCTGTAATTTCTCCTGACTCAGTTAAGGCCCCTAAACTGCAGAGCTTTCACTGTACCCTCCTGGTAGACAGAAAAGCGGAAACACCAGTTCTGAAGCAGCAAAAGGAGCCACATGGTACTTACTGCATCGTAGTTCTGGTCTAAAAATTCTGCAACCAGAACCTTGTGCCTTGTGAGTAAGTCCTGTAAAAAAGGATATATATGTGTGAGGAATGGGTGAGTTATATGGGTGAGTTAAAACAGGTACAGCCCTCAAATTCTGCAACTTTCTTTAACATGCAAACCTTTTAAAACAGGATTTTGTAAAGAACTACATATCATATTTGTAAGATTTAGTTACTTGATATATCCATCCTAATGAGCGAAGAAAACATTTTAACAAAACCAAGAACAGGAAAAACCCCAACAATTCTTCCAGGAAGCAGTACATAACAGCATCTCCTAGTAATTTCCACGCCAAAGTTTAGACCTCAAATTAAAAGCGAGGACCTTAAAGGTGGCGAAGGCGTCCGAAGCGATGTCGAAGGTGGACATCTCCACGTAGTTGAAGAAGTCCCGGAACTGTTGTGAATGCAGGACGACCTTGGCCAGCGGCTCGTGCCGAATGCACTCCCTCAGCATGATGCCACAGTTTAGGGCCACCTGGGGGGTCTCGTACCTGAGAGACAAACAAGGTGGGAGGCCAGGCAGACCCCACACACATGCTAAACACACAGGCAGGTGCATCAATGAGCCACACACAAACACTTGAATCAGCTCAGCTATATTTTGAAGGGTCAGCTGACTCTACAGCAAAATAAATCTAAGAATCATGAGCGAAAGGACGTACGAAGTTAATGTCTTGTAAAAACTGGGAATAACTGTTTTAATAGTGCATGGCCACAGGGGGTCAAAATAATACAACTGTTCACTTTTGTTAAAACAGTGTATTGAGTGGGAGAATCATACTTTAACAGACAGCAGGAATTATGGGTCAAGCAGTGGATGAAGGGGGTCTTGTCTGTGGCTGAAACTGGTAATTATGGGTAAAGCAGCGTATAATGGGGCAGCACTCACCCCTTGAGCAGGATGAACAGCACCTCCTGGTGGGAGCAGAAGTACTCCACAGTGGGGCTGCGGGTTCCAATCTGCCGCCGCAGGATGTTGTTAAAGATCTGGCACACATCCTTCTTCCCCTGTAGAGAACATTTTGAAAAACACTTTATTACTCTCCGTCTTACCTTCCCATCGTCAACCACTTGCCCCTTTTATTTCTTTCAAAAATAAAAAATAAAAAATAAAAATTTCGAGTTCTTTGGCCGACGGATTGAAAAACAGTGGAGGAAAGATGATTCCTTTATGAACACGGGACCTCCCTTTATGACCTCCCAATTCACCTGTGGGGGTCAGGTGTGCCGGGCATTATGCAGGACAGAGTCTCACCTCGAAATCGATGACCTGCAGGTTCTCCACAAGCTGGATGAGGAGGCCGCTGTTGTAGAGCTCCTGGGCGAGCTGGGCCACGGTCTCTGTGTGCGGCTCCTTATCGTTGGTCCCATAAAGGATTTCCTTCATGGCCACCAGACACTTGGACACCTCTTCGGATGCCTGAGGAAGACATCCCCACACACATACAGTAAACCATCTCCACAAACACTCCCTATACTGCACAAATTCAAACATAAGAAAAATAACACACCACCTGCATTGTAAAAATACATCTTTATCTCCATTTTTGTAGTCTTTGAATATGATATGCTAACAGATTGTATTACCAGGTAAGTATTGTCAGCATTTCATGGCCCTGCACCTCTGCACAATACAGTGATTTTTATTCATTTCTATTGTTTGCAGGGCTGTAAAGTTATGGTGAACTCTTGGAGGAATCAGGTCGTTGTTATTTACCTTCTCCGTCTTCTTGTCCTGCTTGACCAGGACGGCCATGTTCTCTTTCAGAGTCCTCACGATGTCGGCGGGGCTCTTGTGGGATTTCCCGAACAGCGGCATGGCGGCAGGCCTCCCCGGGTCTCAGGTCAGAGACGAGCCTGGGGGAGCACGGAAAGAGAAGACACAGGGTATGGTGAGGCTACCTGTCCTTTAAAATGCCATCGACAGCCAGACTGTCTCCCTGGCAGCTAGGAACAGGCGTTCCTCCAAAGAACATTCCAGCAGAGACAAAGGGGTGAGATGGTGAGACTTGCCAAATCCTCAAAATGGTCAAAACATTCATGCATCCTCATGGACTCTCAATCTGAGTGTACAAAATTTCATCCAATCACATTTACAGACCTCCATCTGCATTGGTTTGTCCCTCCCTTACACTGAAACCTCAAAAATTTACAGCATCACCACCTCAAAAAAAAAAAAAAAAAAAACTAAGCTAATCAGCTTCTATGAACTTTGCAAAGGATTGTGGGTATACATTTGTCTAGAAACATTCACAAGCTTGAATGATTTAAAGTGACTGCTGGAATCTGAAGTCAGGGCATTTGCCCAAAAGGTGGACTTACCCAAACTGACCCTATACTGAAATTAACTGGATCCCTCCCCTTGGACATAAATAGCCTTAGTCTAAAGTATCCAAAACCCGTCACGAGAGACGGGCCAGGAGAAAGCTGGGCCAGAGCCTTGCAGAGAGGCTTAGAGCCTGGCTGCAGAGTAACAAGGCACCTTAGAGGGCGACCGGGGGGTCTAGACTTACACTACACTCATGCTCATCACCGAAAATTAACAAGCAAAACGATTCCCGCCCCAATGACTAGTGAGAGAATTCAATCTAAACACAGAGCACTTTGACTTTGCCCTCAAATTCCAATAATACATTTAAGCACACACTGCTGACACAGGGAGATGAGATCTACACCAGCTGAAACAAACACAAAAATGTAATGTATGTTTCATCTTGTTATGGAAATGTAAATGGAAAAAAAGCAATGTAAGGGGATGAACGCCTCACAAACATAAAAATGAAAACTGATGCACGTAGATTTCCAAGTAAAGTGGATTGCCTTTTCACAATGGAGACCTTTGACACTAAAACGGTGTCATTAAAATAGCTCAAGTAGAGCAGTATGGTTCAAGTACATCATTACTGCAAACAGAAAGTAGGGGAAGGAAAGGAGAACACTCATACCACTCCACAGGTACACAGAGAATTCAGGACTTAATTCAGACGCAGGCACACGTACACATCGAGCTGTTCTACCACCTCCTCGGGTCCACCCATCGATTCACAGAGCAGGGTGTTTGGAAACTTCAAAAATACACCCACTCACATAAAGAAGTTATGCTAGTCACACCCTTAGGTGATTGGAATGCTTATTGCTATACTGGGAGGTAGGGCAGTTTCCTTGCCTCTGATTGGACAAAACAGCCAGGAAGAAACACTGTTTTTTTTTCTCTGCCACTCAGAAGTAGACTCCAGTCTCACTGCACTGGTTGATTCACAGAAACAGAGTAGTACATTGTTTGAGGAGGAATGGTTGCACTTAGGGAAGTGCTTCTGAGGAGTGAATCAAAAGACAATTTGAATGTGGTGACCAACAACATGATGTTGTACTGGTAGGTTCGTTTGTTGAATCCAAATTGCAGGCTATTTCAATTCTGTCTTTGTGAAAATAGAGCAAAATCTCTACCAGATCCTGCAGTTCGATATCAATGTTTAAGATAGAATGGCTAAAACTGTTCTGAGGAAACTTCCCCCAAAGACCCCATAATGTTTACTTCCATCACCATAGTAACCATGCTGCCTCAACCTTGACCCGAGCTGTGTATAAATGCCTGGGTAAAACATAGGTTGAGAAAGCCATGTAGGAGAGATACTCTTGTGTTCCAATCCCCATTGTTCCAATAACAAATGGGGCAAAAATTATAATACATAAATAATTTTATAAATTGTAATAAATAAAATTATAATCCTTGACACAGCACAACCAGAAACAGACAAACGTAAACCAAAACTTTAAACAAACAACAGCAACTGTTTAGTGCAGAGCACCAAGAGTCTAAACCACAAAACACACACAATACCAAGTACATACATACACATGCAGGTTACAGGTCTACGTAGGACTGGACAGTGGGCAAGCCAGAGTAGGCCTGCAGAGAATGCTTACCCTATGCCTGAAAAGCAAAAATAAAAGTGAGTCTTCTGCAGATTCCTACACTCACCTTACCTGGCAAAAGTGAAAAGGTTTATGAAACAAAAGCACCACCTGTTTCCTGCAACCTGCAATACAAAAATAAAAATATGCACTCTGAAATGTCTACACTCAAAAACAAGGGGTGTGTCCCAGCTCTTAAAAATGTCTCCTCCTTTCCTCCACTCCCACCTATTCTCCTCCCTCTCTCAACAATGGGACTTTGGAGGAACGGAAGAGACGCAAGGAAAGTGGAAGAAAGGAGGATACATCTTCTGAGTATTGGGACACACCCACATCCTGGCAATACTGAGAGAGTACACAATGCAGTGGAGATGGGCCATTTTATCCTCTGTGGCAGTCTTGACCAGGTGTGATGGATTTGTCCATTAGGCAGCAACAACTGGCTTCTTTAGCTCCACCTACTGGAATACTAGCTCCACTACTGACAGCACGGCCTCTAAAGAAGAAACGAATAGCAGGGGAAACGGAGGGGCGTATGAATATGCCGTGAAACTACACAAATACTCATACAGTAAAAAAAAATCGGGTAAATATGCCCTTTTGGTCGAAATTATGATGCACAAGGTAGAGAAAATAGGAGGGCACAGTTCAGGCAGGAAGAGGCGACTTCACCCTAAAGCCAGCTGACTACAATGAGCCAAATGTGATTTCCTGGAGTCAATTCAACTCCCCCCTTTGTGGAAAAAACAGAAGCTATTTATAAAATGGGGAAGGGGGGAACTTGTGACTGCTAATCCTTCGTCCAGTATTACTCTCATTCTTCCAGGTCACCGGGACTCAGGACTCCCAGTGAGATGCACGTCACTCCCATCGCTCCACGCTACCGCACCGCTTCCCTCCTGATCCGGGCAGATCAGAGAGGTCTGCCCCCCCCAGTCTCACACTGCTCCCAGCAGCCTTTCTCCACTGGACGCCCTGGGGGCAAACAGCCACTGCAGGCCTAATGCTCGATTAATAAAGCATGTGATCGTTGATAACAAAACGAGCTAAACGTCCGCTGTACTTTTCAGTAAAGGCAGGTGATTGATCTCGGTCAGACATATAATGGCCAGCTTTAAAGAGAGATATCTCACAAGGCTGTTACTTCCACCCTCACACAGGCAGAGCCTCAAGCTGACACCTGTGAAGGACAACCCAAATGTGAAAAGCTGTGATTTTTTTTTAAATCAGGTACAATACTGGATCACATACTACCTCTGTGAGGTAGGTTCTCTAGTAAAAATGGTGGCTGGACTTGTACCTGTGTTACTAATCAGCCAGCATCCCTTACCCCTGTCTAACCGGCCCACTCCCTACACTATCAACAAAGCAATGTTGATAAGCTTGTCTCTGCCTCTCTAAACTAAACCCTGAGCTATGCGCTTCTACTGCTGTGCAACTACATTTACATAGCAATGGATAGAAGGCTCTGGATTCAGAGGAGTTTCAGCCATTTGGAGGTTTACTAAATAGTAAACATAGGGTTGCATCCTGTCAGTTATTCCATTTCAATGAAGCAAGCAATGACACAGCTAAGTACACCTGCGGATAACATTATGTTGTCTGGTTTGAAGGGGGTCCATAAACAGATTTTGACCATTTATTTGGATTCCTTCCGTCTAAAACATTACCTGGGAGGAGTTTGGTACAACACGTTCTTCAGTTAGCACAGGATACTGCGGTCTTTATTGCTCCTGTGGCTAACGCCCACTGAAGTCCCTTGACATCAGAACACCCGGGTCAGCTGGCGCAGGTGATTTTGTTTGTGTCAGTCTAGGCAGAAATGCCAACTTAATTGACCGGAAGCCCGCTGCGGGTCTGAGCATATAAAAAAATGTAAAAACACAGCAGCCAGACCTCACAGCTCACACCTGTTAACGGAGTGATCTGGTAGTGAAATCGGAAATGTCTTCCATAAGGCTTCCCTATCACGGAGATCTCAAAACTCAGTTGTGGAAACAGCTAAACATGTGAATCTGCAATTATGCCTTACTCTTAGCTTATATTTAAAGGAGAAGGACACCTGCCTCCGCCTTAGAAACGTTTATTTTAACTAGATGAGCTATTACTTAAAAAAAAAAATACACTACAAGATCAAATACATATGTGAATACGGCGAGAATAATTTCAAACGTATAATACAGAATTAACTGTAGGTTTAGTCCAAGGTCAGATTTATACATGAAATCAGGAATGTGTGCATTCCTTCAGCAAATGAATACCGGTAGAATCGTGTATAAACTAGGATAGAGAGGTGTGTTTGCGAGCCTCCAATGTGGCTAGCAGGCAAATTGTGTTTACATAAAATCACACACGCTTTCACTTAGCCATCAACTTGCTATCCTGTACGTTCCTCAGACTAGTTGGGAGAACAACACAAAGCAAAACAAATAGCTAGCCTACAGTAACCGATCCATAACACTAAAGCTTGCAAGTAACGATCAAGTGTGTTATTGTCGGTGTTAACAGCACCACAACATTTTACGACAAGCTATCTTCTGAACTGATGATGGACGTTGGTGTACTTGAATAACAAACGTTATACATCGCACATTTTTGCTGAAAAAGGCGACATGTATCACTAGCTATCAGCTAGCTATCCGTGAGAGGGCAATGAGCAAGCTCTCAACGCAAAACTGTTTCGGTTGGCCTTATTTGACAGGAATGAAGCCTGACATACTCATGTCACATAGGAATCCAAAAAGAAAGACGGTTGAACGGACCGATAACGACAACCACGGTAGTTTGGATCATGGCTTCATTTAGCTTGCAGGCTAGCTGGCTAGCTGCCTCTCTGTCTAGCGAAATGTGTCCTCTCTTTGCAAGTTTGAAACAATGTCAAAAACAGAATCAATGTAACCAACACCCCAACGCTGACATGGCTCTAACGTTTGGATCCCAGTAATGAATGGTACTTACAGAGCAAGGTTGTAATGTATCTGTTTTTTTTTCAGTTGGATCTCTTGCTGGCTGGCTTGTATCTCCGTGCAGCCGAGCAGCCTTTTCTGGTAACGCCAGCAATGTGTACACTGGGATAAACGTCAGAGGAACGTGTGTATAGCGAACTTAACATTGCGGACTTTTTTTAAGAAGGCAGTACATAATTTTGCTGGAGGTTATCTGCGCTTTACTCAACAGCGCCCCTATCTCGCAGCTGAAGTACAGCAGGCGAGCGGCGTCGAGATTTCTCATCATGCCATATTATAATCTGTTGGCTTTGGTGGTCCGGAGAGCGGTTATGACTGAATGCAAGTGAGAAACAATCTGCAGTGGATATGTGAGTACAAAAATAACTTACTGAATGCGTGCCGAAAGCGAAAATAACCTCTGTATGAGTGACTGATAGACATTTCTCCATATATGGACAAAAGACACAGCAGAATGGAAACACAAAATTTACTCATATGTTGATGTAATTAATCACAGCTGAAAGAGTCTACACGTGTTTCACATTAATTTCAATACTAATTACCGATAGCTATGTTTCTGCTAAAAATACTTTTGCATGATCTTACAGATTTTGAAAAAGGTCAGACAGATGGTGCCTGAATTGCTACCAAACGCTGTGGACCCATCAAACAATTAACGATAGCTATACTTTTACACCAACACTGAATTTCAAAAGTAACGTGCAAGATCTTACAGATTTTGAAAGATGCTTCCCAAATTGCTACCAAACACTGTGGCCCATCAAACAAAACAATATATGAATATTTTCTTTCTGCCTTCATAGCAGCTTCAGTACCTCTTAAAAATGTGATGTGCAAGTTCTGACCTCTTTCCAGTAGAATATTTGGCCAGTCTTTGGGAGATGGGTGTAGATGGAGGTGTAGATTCAGTTCTGTGGTCATTTTGATGCGGTTTTGTGATTTTTAGAACTCATCATAGTAAGTGTTTGGTTGTCCTTGTCGGTGACCTTCAAGCTGCAACTGTTGCTCTTCTCTTCGGATACAGTTTTTCCGTGTCTGCTGTCATTATTGATACCGTTCCCCATGGCACAATTAATGTTTTTGCCAAATGCTCACACCATTGCAATTCAGGCACCAAATATTTGACCCTTCTCAAAATCTAATCTTTCGTTTATGTTGCTCAAGAATCTCACATATCAACATGTTGATTTTAAAATCTTTTATCACAGAAAAAAGTTGGTCAGTAGTACTGGCATAAATATGCAACACATTCTTTCTCTCTACCCAGTCTACACAGTGAATACTCACATACACACACAACCATTCTGCTTTATAAATGTCAATACAATTTAATTATTTTGTGTGTCCACTCAGTGTATATCATGGAAGTATCACATATTGAAAGCCCTTTTTGAAAAGTACTCTCACAACAACTGTCATTCTTTGAGTAAAAAATGGTTATCAAAGCACCTGGCTACATCCAATACCAAAATGAAATTGTATAACTACTGCTTTCCTTTACACACAGGGACTGTGCCAATTGCTTCTCAGATTTATGTAAACAAGAAGCACATGCCAATATTCGAGAACTGAATTCTCAAATAACCCAGAAGGTGTGGTTCTGTAATCAAACCTTGAACAAACTGCCTAAGGCTCAGTATATTGGTTGCAACTTCTTTGGTTGTCATTCCTTGTATACAATATCTGAAGAGTGATTTTCATGGCATCACACTCTTGTTGTGATTAAAGGGTTATGAATTTGGATCCTAGTTTAGTCCTGTTGTGCCAGTGTGGAAGGGCGTTCATTCCTTGATCAACCTGTACTTAAACCAATCCAGACATACAGCATTCATACCACTAAGCCAAATACATTTTCCTGAGTCAGAGTCTGATTAGCAAACAAATGTATGAACAAATCAATAGAGCAACAACACAATGACTTTTAGGATAACTGTATTAAAACACAACACACCAACACTACTGTACATTTCAGTGTATTTATTCAAGTTGCTTTATTTTCTCTCTCCATATAATTCAGAACTTCTTACATATATAATTTATTATTCATAATTCAATTACCATAGAAAAAAAACCCAAGTGCGGCAATGTGCTGCATAAAGTGCCACAAACAGTCACATCAGTATCATATGGACCGGGAGTGCAAATCAAAAGGAAAAAGTACAATATTTCATATAATACTTCTTCACAGCAAAAAACTTCATTTATTCAGTTTATTGACTGAGACTAAGGACGTTATAAGGGTGTTACTGAATGATATATCAGACAATATTCTGCGACATAATGGGACTGGCCGGTTAATAATATTCTTGATGAGTCAGCTATCAGTCTGTATTTATAATATTCACAGTTCATCTGAAAACAGATGAGCAGAACAGACATTAATGAAATGATTTACAGGATGCATGAGAGACAAACACTGTACACTGTATTTACAACCAAAACACGGACATCTCTCATAAACATCCAGAAATATGACCTAAATATCTGAGCCGTTTTATAACTGTGAGATATTTCCCATTTCTTTCTGCCCCTATTTAGAATCTCCTATTGGGTTAGGTGAGTCATCGCTGTGTCACCATCTCCCACAGAAGGAGCACTACAGCTGAGGTTTGCACAGTCCCGTCAAGTGTTAACCACTTCACACCCCACAGACCACACACTACTCCAGGAGAGCTAGTGTCAGTCAGAGGAGAGGCCTATCTCAAAGCTGGTTCATATAAACCCAACCTATTTTGGCAGGGCTAAGCCAACCGTGTGCAAACTTGTC
This sequence comes from Albula goreensis, assembly GCA_022829145.1. Taxonomy (NCBI): domain Eukaryota; kingdom Metazoa; phylum Chordata; class Actinopteri; order Albuliformes; family Albulidae; genus Albula; species Albula goreensis. Next base: position 33,805,160 of record CM040745.1, read on the forward strand.
GTCAAAATTGGCTAATAACTTATAGTAGTTTGGGTTTAGGCCTTTGATATCTGCGCTCCTGGGCCAAGCCTAACTCATACAATCATCAATCAAGTGTCGGATAGTTATGGATGGGGACAAAGTCACAAGCTGAACATCTGTTTATGTCAATTCATTTTTTTGTGCCATAGCCCAAAGAAGCAATGATACTTCTATGGAGTTGTCAGAAAAACTCAGTCAGATCTGTTGAACCTTATGGCATTCCTTTCAGTAGAAATGATCGATGGCTCAATTACACAGTCATGGTAAAATATAGTGGTCATATAGCCAAATATACAACAAGGACATAAAAATCAAATGAAGCATTACAACTTGATATAATTTCTAAGAGCAGTTTAAGACAATGATCCATGAATACCCAGAATCAACTTTAAATGCTATATTGTATACATATTTACTGAAACAAAAAAATGAGGTAACGGGTAAAATCTATACAATTTTTCTTTAAGAAGAAATAAATTAAACTATACACATTTCTGAGATACTTGTACAGGGATGACCTGTCGATCTCAGCGCATTTCATAGCAAGCAGCAAGAAAAAGAAGGAGGGGGAGGGAAAAAGAGAGAGAGGAAGAGAATCCTGACGTGACTGAGCTACCTCCGAAATTTTGATAATACTTCTGTACACCATACCTGGAGAGCAAAGACTTTAGAGACTAAAGTATCAAAAAATTACCAAAGTAGTATCAATTTCTTGTAACTTTGTTCCATAAAAGACTGGAAATTAGATTGGCAAGCTGGTTACAGTCCTGTGTTTCACTGACCTGATGCTGAGAGTGAAGGCCACAGCACAGGTGGAAATACACAGGAGGTCTCTCCTGAAACGGCTCAAGAGTGGTGGGGTGGGGGGTGGGCATCAAGCCCGGCCCTCAGATTCCTAACAAAACCCTCAAACCTCAGTCTACCGCAAAGAAAAGGACATCTTAATACGAATGGTATGTTACCGGTAAACATCTTACTCATGGAGATTTTTTAAAAATAAAATCTGTTTGCAAAAACTCCCCCAAAATAACCTGCCGAACATTTCCGCGAGAGGTGGTGGGGGAATGATGAACGTTAATACCGCAGACTGCAATAAATAACCATGATGAGACAAGAGTGCACTGTGGCTTGTTGACATGGTATTCAAGTTTGTGGGTCCAGGATGGAGGCAGGTCGCTAGGGCTTGTTACCAAATCATGTGCTGGGTCCTGGGGCTGATGGAGCCCGATCTGTTTGCGTTCGGAGTGTAACAAGTGTTCCTGTGCCTCCTGGCTCCACTGCATTTCTTTACTCCAGGGAGTGGCTGGAGTCTGATATCAGTGTCAGGACCCAAGTCGCCCCCCTCCCCATGTTTTATACAGACATAAACCTGTTAATGTTCACCAGGAGGGGGATACCACCTTTGTCCAGGGTCATGAACTCAAAATGGGTGGCGTAGGACGGAGAAGAAAAGGTATCTGGTGAGGTTAGGCACCAGAGGGCGCCAGAGGGTTAGAGCAGGATGAGGCCTTAGGCCTTGATGTCAGAGAAGCTGGCGTAGGTCTCGCTGCAGCTGGAGGAGGTACTCAGGTTTCCTGAGCCACTGCCTTCTACAGGACAAACACACAGGAACACACAACAATCATGTTTCAGTGGTGCTAAGCAACGGCAGAAGCTTAGTGAGAAAATATTGAGGTGGTACTGAACTGGCACAGAGGTACACAAAAACACTTTCTAATGAGGTACCAGTGGAAACAAGGGACAAGATAGTGGGTAAGAGTGAGGTACAGACCAGGAAACACAATGAGGCAAAGGTAGAAAAGGTAACACAATCTCATACAGGCAGACAGGGTAACAGTGGGTTGCAGGCAGGTAGGTAGAGACAGATAGAGCAGATTTGTACCTGAGCTGGTGAGAGACTGAGAGGACTTGGACTCCCCAATCAGAGTCAGCAGGTTAGCAGCAGGAACCCAGCCCTCCTTACTGGTCTTCAGGTTCCGCACAAACCTGCAGCACGACCACAACATAAACATCCTCTGCTTTGCACAAACCTGAACCACAAATCTAACCCTGAACCATAAATCCAGATACACTTCATTGCAGATGCTTTAATTTTCCTCTAAACCTGAAGTTTAGGAGGGATGGGGGCTGACTAGCCTTCAGTAAAACGGCAGGAAGTATCTGGTTGTCACTCAATTCAAGATTTAAGAGGAACTGTTTCGCCTGAGCTGCTCTGGTCTCTGGAGTCCCAAGGTTATGCTCACCACTGTCCGTCATCTCCCTCTTTAATCAGCTGTACCATGTCGCCGCTCTTCACCGCCAAATCCTGGGCGCCTCCCTTCTCGTAGTCCGCTACTACAGTGTACTTCCCTGGAGCCTGAGGGACAAAAAGAGGAGGTGTGGTCAGATCATGACTGGCATGGCCATTGCATTCTGGGAGTGGGCAGCGTGTGGTTGACATGGGTGGAGCATGGTGAGTGCATGTGGGGTATGGTGGGTGCGGCTCAGGATGTGGCCTGGATATGGCCACAACATTGTGGGTGTTATCATTAAATGCTGTGTACAGAGACACACCCTGAGACAGACAGACTGACAGAAAGAGAGACAGACACAAGAGACTCTTCAGCTCACCAGCTTCTTCCCCGCCTCGTCCTCAGGGTCAGAGTTCAGAGGGTCCTCTGCACTGGAGTACCCATCATTCTCTTCTGAGGCGTCCATAGAGAGCGACGCCTTGCCCCAGCCTAGTGGAGACAGACAGGCACACGTTGGGGATGAAGTGGACTGAGCGCAGGCTCCACTCAGACTTGGGTCAAATGCATGTCTGAATACTTTAACTCTTTAGATGCTCATAAAGCACTGTCTGCAGCTCACTGACAATGTTTTAACTCTAACCCCTCATCATTTTTAACACTAACCCAACAGTAAAATCGTATGAAAGAAGAAATGCATTCTGTATATCAGTATCAACTCATCAGGGATCTCCCAGAATTGTATTTGTAGGTGGTTAAAGTATATCAGATGAAGCATTTAACTCAGGTCTGGATCAGGGAGGGAGAGGGAGTGGGCGGAGTCAGTACAGGCTCTGTGACGGAGAGAAAACTGGCTGATTGGCCACAGTGAGGATAGGGAAGGCATCGGCAAGGTGACGTCACGCACACATGCTACAGTGGAATGTACACTGCATGTGAACTGGTGTTTATGGAACAGGATAAACACACACCTTGCAGCCCTTCAGATCGTTACATCAGTAAGCAGTCATGATTCAGCACAAAGTGTACAGTGTGTTACATGGAACTGTGGAGTGAGGTTATTCAGGTGGTAAACCAGGTGCACCACTGATGCCAAAAGTGATAACCATGGCTGAACCGATAGCCACATTAGCGTCAACAAGGATGTGGTCCAAGAATCCAGGAGTGAAAAAGGGAGTGAGAAGTGGGCGTCAGACCTGGGCCAACAGGCGTGGACCAAGATACAACCAAGTGTGACCCAGCAAAGAACAATCAATGCATGCAGTCCAGTCAGTGAGATTAAATCACCTTATTCCAATAAAATAATAACTGAAGTAGAGACACACAGAGGACAAAACAATTTTATAATTGATGCAGGAAGTATATCATTGTCCCAAAAGAAATTGTGAGGTTGTGTCACCAGTTGAAATCATGGGGTGAAAAAAGAGGGGAAGGGGAGACACAGCTTCTCTGTGAAACAGCGAGCCCATTGTTTAAGTACGTGTCCGTGATTTGTTTTTTGTGCAGAGCAGAACAGGATAGGAAGTCAAGGCAACAACCCACACAATAGAGCTTCTTGAGTTATTTGTTTTTTTTTTTTACCTCTCCTCTTTGCCTGCAACAGATTAGAAGTACTGAGCCATTTGACTCTGGTGAGGGTGATGTGGGGACCTGTGTCTGTGGAGGGGGAGGGGGGAGGAGAAGCAGTGGTCAGTTTCCATGGCAGCAGGCCCACTCTTCCACCTGCAGCCCCCAGTTAAGGGGCCACCTCTCATTTCGGGGGGAATGTCCCACGACTAACCATCGTCATTTCCTTGCTTCCTAAGCAAGTGTGTGAGTGCGCACAAACGCCTGCTGATGAAGGGAGGAAATGTTCATAGCCTGTTTTCAAATGAACGGATGGGGAATGCATCTACTTAAACCTAAAATGTAACTAATCTGCTTAAACCTATCTATCACCAATTTTCTTTACTCTAATGTGGACTGCACCCAATAATAATCATAAGCCCGTCTCATCAAATCAAAATGCTATTTCCTTCACCATTCTGCCAGCCACTGCTTCTGGTCAGTCTGAGCTGTGCTGAGCTGAGCTGAGCTGTGGAGTATGTCCTCTGTACAGGTGGCACAGACGGACCAAAGGCATTTGCTCGATGACAGTTACAGTTGTGCAATGAGACAGGTAATGCTTATTGAAATGGCTCTAGGCAATATTATGGCACAAGAGCCAGGCCCCCTTGCTACAGTCAGGGCTTAAATCGTCAGGATTTGATTGTTTAACAAGGGACAACACAACTGTTTTGAAAGTTCAGATAAAAGAAATTTGAAGCTTGAAACTTGAAACATGTAGCTTTTCCTTTCTTGTTTTAATAACATGATGGGTAAAGCTACAAGTTGAAGAATTTTAGAGACAATGAATGACATTAATATGAAACCATGTTTACATCCCTCACATGAGGAAAGAAAAAAACATGGAGTGGGACAGGTGACAGGTCAAACCCAGGGGCTTATGGGATAGAGTACCTCTAAAACCGAATGGAGTTGGGTCGCTCTTTATCTCATGCCTTTTGGTTTTGTGGTCGGGGCTAGGAGGAGATCCTGGCAGCAGTGCGGGAAGGAGGAAGAGAGAGAAAGATGAGCAAGACTGAAGGAAAAAGCAAAGCAGCAGAAAAAAACTGACAAACTACATTATACTGTCTCAACAGACACAGATGGGACTGAAAGACTGACAGACAAAAAAAAAACAAACATGACTCTAGATGAGTAACTTGGACTGCCACTATGAGCTATCAGCTATGGTGTCCAAGGTCACAAACTCAAATCTAAGGTGTGCATTATATGCTATAAGCTCATCTGTGGCTAAAAGCAAGATACCTGGTGGAGACAGGAGGACCATGGGTAATGTTAGACTTTTAACATCAAGTAGTATGGGCTCTGTTGGGGGAATCATGTCACATTTCAATACAAAGTAATTAAGCTCAACCACACCTGAGATTTTGTTTATAAAAAAGATTGTAAATGACTAGCAAAAAAAAATTTAATGGAAAATATGACTGCATCAATGACATGTCTGTGGCACAGATGGCACACAACAGGGTTACAGGATGGTAAAAGCGGTATCCGAGTAAAAGTGAAGCGCCACCTGGTGGTATGGTGGAGTTTTACCTTTCTGGCTCTTGAGGTTGCTGAAACCCTGTAAGGTAAAGCGCTTTTTGGCCACTGCGGCCCTCTCTGTTGTTGGGCTGGTGGCCGTTTCATCTACAGGTGGCGGAGAGAAAGGAAAAACAAGGGCAGACACAGAGAGGAGAAAGAAAGAGTATGAGCAAAGGGCAAGAGTGGAAGAGTGTGAGAAGGATGAGACAGGGAGTGAGGCAGAAAAGAGGGGTGCAGAAGAAAGCTCGGATTAGTGCAAGGACCTGAAGAAAAGGAGTGAGAGAAAGACAGAAAAGTCGACAGCAAGAAGAGCTAGCGGGTCCTGGATGATCAGGGTAAAATAACGCTTCCGATAGAAGCAGAGACGGCAGATGCCATTTGAGGGTGGCAAGGTGTAAGCTGTTTGACACTCTGATCTGTTCCCATCTGCCGTTTCTAAAACAAAGCTCAGCTGGGAGATTGGTGTGCGTAACTGAGTGTGGTTTATGTCTTAAGAGGGAGGCTGAGGACAGGAGGACAGACTCTTCTGTGCTGACCTTTGCCCTTGTCCTGGTTCTTTGGAGAGGAGGAGGACGTCGGCTCTGGGCTCCCAGGCTCTGTCTTCTTCTCATCTCCCTTCTTCGTGCTCTTCTGACTGGTCTTGAAAGGACTACTGAGGGAAAAAGGCAGTGAAGGATAAAACTATAAATACAAAGGAAATATCTGTGAGAATACAAGCACATCCACACAGACACACACACAAATGCATATATACACACATAAGTGTGCAGTCACAAACACACACACGCCTAACCACACACATACAGACTCTGTTACAGCACACAACTACATCATTGCAATCCCCAATGAACCTAGTCTATGTCTGAGCATATGTCACTGTTTCCTCTGTCTATTCACAGTATGTGGTATTTCTGTCAGGTCCAGTAAACTAAGTACAGGTAACTCACCTGAGACTGACAGGTGGAGGGTTGGCTGCAGGGAACTGGAACACTTGATCTGTCGCCCTCTGCTGGCTGGCTTCTGAAACACATTGGATTGAGCTTAATGGATGTATTTCTCACAATAATGATGTATTGCTTCAACAGAACTGCATTTGTGTACTACCTGTGCTCTTCCATAATAATTAATTACCAAAGAAACTACTAGTGGCCATATTATCCTGGACCTTCTCATGTCAGTTAGCACTTGGATTCAAGACCTCTTGCAATAACAGTGACACTGCTGAAAGAGATCTTGGGGCCTGTAGGGGGCACTGTTGTCCCAGCACAGTGATGGGGACAAACCTCTATAGAAGGTCCTTTATAGCAGATAAGATGTCAAATGGAGGTTCTGACTCACAGTGGTCATTAAAGAACACTTGACCCCAGTGTCCTGGTCAAATTTCTGCAAAACCTGTCTCTTTACATCAAATCATCCCCTACATCTGATTGGCTACACAATCTCTTATATTCCTAACCATCTTTTATTCCCCAGGTCATAACTGCATAAGAACCATAAGAACTATGTGACCGAATTGGTAAAATAAAGGTAATAATAAATTAAGAATGGATAGATTTTAACCAGTGACTGGCAGCACATGGTAGCCCAGCCCATTAATGGGTTACTGAAACCTTACCCTACGATTAGAGCTGGAGTCCATCTTACCCCGATAAGCCTGCAGCTGTCCTGTTAGAACCTTCCGGATCTCGTTTACCCAAGCTGTTTTGATCTCTGGAGTCATGGCCTGAAATTTTCCATAAAAATTTTTATAAACAACAAAGTTATAAAGAAAGTCAGAAGGTTATTTTTGTACTTACACAGCATGTCTACTTTTAAAAAGACAACCCTCTATGGATTACAGTTCATTTTGCCATTGCAAATAGGATAGTCACAAATTGCTCTCTCTCAACATTTAGTTTACTTGTCTTGGCATGTTTTGTGCAGAATAGGGGCTGCGTTTTCCCACCTGCACGATGTACACCTCCTCTCGGGAGTTGCACCAGATCTCAAACTTCTTGTTGTCGCCCTTGGCATTCTCTGTGATTCCCACAGCACTCATCTGTGCAAAAGGAGAGGAGCGGAAGGGAGGAGGATTGGATGAAAGAGAGCACATAAATCTCTACCCACATCAGATGCTTCAATTATTCCAAAAATTTTATGTGGGTTTAAAGCAGTGCCACTCAAGTCTAGGTTCGGAGTGTAAATATCTAAATATGGTCTAAAAGGTTAGTCATTCAAATTAAGTATCTGTCCAGAACTCCCATTGGTCAGCACCTCCTCCCTCCCTCAAAGCCACGCCCATGTGCTCTTTGACCCTTCCCCCTGCTGGACTCACGCTGAGCGAGTGTTTGAAGCTGTAGGAGGGGGCCTTCTCGTAGCCCTCGCCGTTCTCCTCGCGCCGCTTGCAAAAGAGCATGGCCTTCTCGTGCAGGAAGAGGTGGCGCTGCATGGGCTTGAAGCGCGCCAGGTCCTTCACCTTGGCATGGCCCTTTCTTGTGCTCCGTCCACACGCTGAACGACCCCTGCATCAGCAGCCTGCCCAGCTCACCAAGGTTACCCTGAGTGGGGGGTGGAGAAGATGCAGGTTCGAATGCAAGAGTTCCGACACTTCACATTCACCGGATCAGACACAAACCCAAAGGCCAAATTATTCTAAGACTTTTACTTGACACTGCTGAAAGGCCATAGAATGAGGCTGCATACTTTGGAACTCATCCAGAATTATCAAGAAAAGGGAACTAAGAGCAGTGTATCTTGGACTGGCTCCACAATTTAAACCACACACTCAAAAGACATCAATGGGACTTTGAATGCATAATTTTTTTAATTTTCCATATTATAATAAAAAAGAACCAGTATCATCATCGTCCAGTATTAGATGCAGCTTTGCTGGAGAGGCTGCTGACTGAAGAGCTTGAGTTAATGACCGGTGTTTTAAATCCTGCTGTCAGGACAGGCAGCTACCCCTCCAGCTCACCTCGTATCCAGTGATGGCGATGAGGTGCATAGAGTCGTTTACGGCCTTCAGGATGCCCAGAATAGAGGACAGCGCCTCCTGCAGGTCCTCTGCGCCTTCGCAGGCTCTACTGTACTTCAGCAGCTCCTGGGAGGAGACACACACACAGACACAGACACACACACACACACAGAAAATTAGCTTTGACATTGACAGTCAAGATGGGAGATATTATACACTGAACAGTAAATAAGTTGTCAGTGGAAAAAAAATGTTTTATGCTCTGCACTGTAGAAAATCCATAACCATTTCTCTTTTGGAGAAGTGCCCAAAGATAAAATATCTCTGGATATCAGCACAGGAAAGGCTAGCTATTCTTCAGAAAAGATAAGAATCTACAACATGAGGACCAAGTACTAAAGAGACAGGCTTATCTGCACACTCCAGATACTGTTTGTTGTCAATAAGCATACTGAGTTTCATTCAGAAAGTGGAATGGATAAAGCCAAGAAAATGAAATTCATTATTTATTTTTGAGTTCTACAGCAATGTTTAAAAGTGTGTTAAATATAATACATTGCAGATGGGATATTGAAAAACTGCTGTTGTATTATTTATCCTTGAATAAACTAATACAAATTCAGGTATAAAAGCCTCTGCTCTTAACTGAGGCTGGATATATGGCGTTATACCATGTAATAATCCTGAAGAATGCACTGTGACCTCTGCATAGTCTTAGCACAATCATCTTTAGCAATGCACTGTAGAATGTGAACACACTCAGTGTCGTGGTCCTCAGTAGTGCTGTGCTGTGCTATGTGCAGGTGCATATAATATTATCAGTGCAGTATAACATGCTTCACTGTGGCAGGACTCATGGTGCTCACCTTCAACAGGAGCTGGTATTTTGTTATCCTCTGTACAGGTTTCAGGAGATATGAGTCTAGGCCCAGTTTATGCTCCAACTTTTTCTGACACTCCTGTATGAACCATATCATTAAAGGAAATTAAATAATAAATTAAAGTGTACATACCTAATAACATCAGACAATCAATAGTAACATGTCATATACAGTTCTCAAACAGGTCTAAGCTAAACGCTTGCAAGAGGGAGGAACATGGAGGCACATGATGTCATAGAGCAAGGTTAGTAAATGGAGTCCCTGTGAGGTCATATTAGGAAGTTAAGCAAGGGTACATTCATAAACTGCCACTTTGAGCTGTAACAGATTCTCCACCTGCTGCAATTTCTTTGTCAGTTTACTGTTTGGCTGTTCATAAATTGATATTGTTCATATAATTGATATACGTTCAAATGCTCTGTGATGCTTGACCCTGGGCACTCTCTATTTTGGAACAGTGTCAGGCTGGATTTAGAACACACCCAGGGTTATCTGGAGGCATATGAGCTCATGGTGGGGGTGGGGGGGGGGGGGGTTACCTGAAAGAAAGCGCAGTCGGAACACTGTCTCCAAAGGCTCTCGGAGCGTGGTTTGTTCTGACAGTACTTCTCATAGATCTGCAGATCGGTCATCTGAGAAAGGGGAGGGGGGCACAGATTTCAAACAAATCCATGAGACTTTATGACATAAGCAATAAAGGAGGAAGAAGGTTTAAGACACTGCAATGGGCACAGCACTGCCTTTGCACACTTAAGCAAACTTAACCACTATGCCAAAAGCAGATAAATCCATGTTGTTTCCTCACCCTCTCCAGGAAGCAGCGTCCTACGAGCTCAGGGCAGTCAGTGTAAGCCTCCAGCTCTCTGAGGAAAGTCCTACGAGGAAAGAGGAGTTGGACAAACATTAAAATTCAGAAATACACACCACAGCTGCCAAGGAGGAAAATAAAATCAGAAAACTCCTACACACAGTTTAATGCCCCTTAGCCTTAGTGCCACTAAGCCAAGTGCTACTTTGTCAAAATCTGTACTGCTGTGAATAAACTGTGCTTGGAGGAATTACAGAGCATGTATTTCAATGCTATCTATGGTGAGACAGAGCATGCATTTCAGTGCTTTCTATGGTCAGGAGGACCTCACCTCTTGTGGAACTGGTAGATCTCGGGCATGTTTCCAAACAGCACATCCTTCTTGTTCTGCAGGGCGCTTGGGATGAGGTGCGTCATCGCTGGGTTGTCCATCTCTGCTGCGTAACCCTGGGATATGGTAATTAGGTAACAGATGTTGCAAACACAGAGGAAAGATTTAGAAGATGGAGGAACTGGAAGGGTGGGAGGGGCTGTCAGTATTTTGGGGACTTTGGGCCATTAACAGATGGGCACAGTTAGGGACACTGACACATCTGCTCACTGGTTAATTTACAATGGCTACAACTGTATGTCCACACCAGCATAGAGCTGATAACTTAAGACCATCATGGAGAACACTGTTTCCAGTAACTGGATATTGCATGTTCCCTACTCACCTGCAGCACACAGAGCAGCTCCTCCACGTATGCTCGCTCCGTCTCCAAGAGCTCGTTCATCACGTGCCTGAAGGATGCAGTATGGACAGATCAAGACAAGTATGTCTGCAGCAAATGAAGAGTTCATGCCACACGTGATCTGAGTGGTAATTGTGACCTATGACCCCTGACCCCAATTCTCACCGTCTCAGGATAGCGAGATTCTCCTCCTCCTCAGAGATAGAGGCGTGTCGGCTGCTGCTGTTCTGTAGTTGGAGGTCCACCTGACCAATCAGAGAGAGGAACTGACTTTAACAGAGGAGCTCCACACACATGCATGCGCTAAACAGTAAGCTATACCATTCCCATGATTATAATTAGCACCCCTGCTAACCTTTCTGCAGGTAACTCCATTCTCTGAGTCTCCATCAGAGCAAGACTTCTCTGCTCCTCGGTGTGCTTAAAAAGACAGAGGAAAGTGAAGAAGTGCAATTAGAGAGAGAGGATACAAAAATAAGTGTGTATACATGTCATGTGACAGGTGCCTGGTTTTGGGGCTTAGCAAAAATTTCTTGTAATTTAACAGCAGATATGATGTTATCAGTTGCATAAACATTGAATCAGCAACTATCGCAGTTACCGTTACCACCAGGAACCAGTTTATTTGCCCTTCATTGTACTTTTTCATATCTTTCTCATAGTTTGTTTGTGTAAGGTGTGTGTGTGTGTGTGTGTGTGTAGGGGTGTGTTTTTATGTAAGAGGTGTGTGCTCACCAGGAGAGGAGAGAGGGGACTTGCTGTAGGCCTCGGGTCGTGGGGCCACCGGCTGGACTGGCCGGGTCTGTTTGGCTGCCAGCTTTTTCAAACTGACCCGTCTCTTCTCAAACATCTCCTGCATGGATGCATGCTTCTGGAACACTCGTTCCACATGGTCCTGTGACAGCCAATGAGGATGTGGACAGAGGTCACCCACAAATCCTGAATCCACATGTCACCTAATACCCCATCCCACAATATAGCTGCATGCTCAACGGCTTACTTCAACATTGCTACACTCTTTGGAATCATGTATGCTGTTGCCACAGGTTCCTGGAACATTTCACAGCGGCCCTTATGAATTACCAAAGAGAGAAACCTGATTGAAAGGCATAAGAACCTCCCTGGAACTGTGTTCTAATTATTTGAACTGTGGCTATTGGAATGGCTTAGAATGTCTCTCAGCCAATCAGTAAGTGCTGGGAACAGGCTCTGTGGACTTTGCTCCCTGGTTACTGACTCACCCTGAACTCTGTGTTGAGCACAGATTCGTAGTCCCTGCAGATGGTGTCCAGGTCAGTGAGCTTGTTGTGCTGCCCGGCCGTCTCCAGGTAACGCTCAATCTCCTGAAGGGCTGACTCTGCCCCGTCCTGAGACTGGCACTTGTCCACAGGTTGTGATGCCAGCAGGTAAATGCCATCTTCACACCACTTGGCAGCCTGAGGTAAAAGACAGAGCCAAAGAAAAGGTCAGTCATTTTTAAGAAACTGTAAAGATGGCAAGCCAAGAGTTCAGTCACATCTAAGAACCCTAAAATATGCATAAGCAGACCTCCTGCAATCTTTACAAAACCAGGCTTTAAAATGGCTGCTCACCAACAAATAATACAAGTCTAATTTTTTAATCTTTCAGTACGATGCACTATGCATTTACAGATGAGATCTCAGCAAATTGTCTAGATGAATAATAAAAACCACCAATGGTTGTACTTTTTACTGATTCCTTCCTTTGCTCAGCAGCACTGCAGGCCAATAAGGGGGCACCATATGGCACTGCAGGCTACACTCAGCCTCTGTGCCCTCAGGGTTTCAAACCAGTTAATGGGGCTTTTAGAATGAAACCCAGTTTTTGAGCAGTGACATCCCATAAAGTAGTCCTAATAAACAGACAACATATCACTGATCCCAAGCAAGATCCATCACCACTCGTAATTTTCACAGACAAGTAATGCCAACCAAATATGAATTATGAATGAGGACAATGCCTACTTTACAAGAGGACATATGAGGGTGACTTTAAACAGAATGAGGCTATCGTGCTGCCTGCCAAAATTTACAGCAACTATTGATTTAGAGCCACTTTCATTAGCTGTAAGTGTTAACTGGGCTTGGCTGGGAGGATAGAAATGTGAACACTAGTGATGGTGGAGTGAGGTTTCACTGAACTGAAAATGGGAGGAGCTATCATATAGTATTAGTTACTCAATGATATGAACCAATGACAACATTGTCTTGGAACAGAAAACCATTTTTGATTGGTTCAAACAAGTCAACGATTGACAATTGATTGACAGTGTTAGCTCCATTCTATCAGCGTGCAAGTGCCCTCTGGGATGAAGGAAATAAGTATGTTTCAGGGATGGGAGATGATGAAACAGGGTGGGAGGGGAGGGTTTGTGGGGGAGGGGCATGGCATGGGGGGCCATAGTCACCTGCTCCAGGGTCTGGTGCAGCTCCATGGCTTTGAGGAGGTGGGCCTTCCTGGCCTGGATGCGGGCCGTCAACTCCTCGCTGATGGAGCGGAGCTCGCTGCACTTGGGCTGGATGGAGTCCTCCGCGTAGTGCGAGCTCTGGATGAGCCCGTCACCTTCACTGGCCAACGCACGGGCACGGTCCAAAACGTCCTGTCCCAAAAACGGGGAGAGAGAGAACACACAATTCAGTATTCCATTAAACTATTTACAGTTTCTTTTAAGAAATAACAAAAAAAAAAGAATCACTTATGTCATTGATTTACATCTCATGTAACCGATTGCAAAGTCAGTGCATCTCCAATCAGAGGCAAGACAATGAAGCATTCGTTAAGTTTGAATTAGAGAGAGACCGTACTCGCGTTAGCAACCAAGGTGGTTATTTTGCAGGACAAACTCGAAAGCAATGTCACTGTAATAATTATTTTCAAGATTAACGTCTTTTTTTTCCTTAGAACAAACAGCAGAATTGTAAAATAAATGTAAATTCAAGGTAGTCACAAAATGTCTCCTGTACAATAAGGCCAGGGTATTTTCCCGCGCTCAGCAGTTTCGAACAGCGGCAGCCCACTGCAGTAAAGCCCCACCAGTACTGCAGCATTGCAGCCGTCCTGACCAATCATGGGTGACAAAGCTCCCCCCTCCTCTCTTTCCCTTTTCTTTTCTCCCATTCCCTCTCTCTCTATCACCTTCATCCCCTCCCACATATATGTTCCACCCCCTTTTCTCTCTCTAACTGATGGGCTCTTCACTTACATTAACCACCCCCCATATTAACAGAAAGTGAAAAGCAGAACAGGACCTGCAAAGCCATTGTTGGATTTCTGAAATACAAAATTCAGCAAAAGCAAGGTGTTTGTTTGAGCCATCAGACTGTAGATCCTGTGGAATTATGTCAGGGTACATGGAATGTGATTGGTAAATGCATGCCTGTTTGAACCGAGACATATCCAATTCAGAGATTACCCATTTACATAAAAAAAATGCATGTGGAATATTTACAATTGAACTGTGGTTCAGAAAATATCAACATGACATAAAAATCCTCCTGCCATTTTGCTGCTCTTCCAATGATAAAATATTTCCCAATATTAATATTTCAATTCAATGAACAGGAAGAGCAGAAAAACATGGCGTGTATTTTTATGTCCTGGTAATATTTTCCAAACTACTTTGTAATTGTTAATATTCCGCACGCACTCAGATCTGCAATCACTGACTGAACTGTGATGGGACTCAGACCTCCTGGTCAGCAGTTATTGCTCTGAAATATTCGTTTTCTGGATTAGACAGGCTCATCTCTCAGTTTGACAGCTTTTTAAGACACTGGAAATAATAAACACCCCTGAGGCCTTTTTATATATTACACTCCCTGACCTCTCATACGCAGGAGTGTCACCTCCTGTGTGCTGTGGGGTTAAAACTCATTGGTGTCAATGGAAAATATACATATATTAACACAGCATGTAACGCTAAATATAGACTGCATAACAAAATGGTCCGAAACAGGGATAAGAGTATGTTTTCAGCATTATTTTTATGAACAGATGACAAATTTGATTAAGCAATACACTCAGTGTATTGTAGCACCAACTATGTTTTGTATTGTGTTTGTTACATTGTATGTTGTCATTATTATTTAATGCTGCCACTGCTAGCTTGTTACTGTATCTGGGCTGCTTATGGGTTATATGGCAATATCCCATAAGTCTAAGGGTGGTTTATTTGGGTCATGGCCAATGTGATGCTGGGGGCAGGGGGTGGCCTCTGTGCCCTTCTCAGTTTCCTCTTTTGAAAGATGATTTTGCAAACGCTGTAAACAATAAACACTGTAAAGTGGCACATTCCCTAAACCTCGATCTCACATGACCCTACAGTATGGTTTACTGTGCAACAAAGTGCAGCCTGTTTCTAACACCATATAAGCTGCTGTGATGAACACTCCTGGATAACTGGCTGAGTACTGCAGACCCAGTGAAGACTCAGAAAAGCTGTATTGTATGTTGCTTTGGTGATGTTTGTGAGGATATAAGTGGATAAGACTGATCTTGTATAGGCTATATGAGTTGGTGGGGCAGGGTGTTTCCTCCTCATGTTGAATAAGCCTTCAGTTTGAACTTGACGTTGAGTGACTTACACAGGCTCTCTCCTCCTGGCTGGTCAGGTCCCTGAGGATGTGCTCCACGTGGGCGGGGCTGACCCCCACCTCTGAGAAGACTGACAGACGCTCCGCCCACAGATCCAGCTGTGCCCTGACCTGGAGAGACAGGTGTGTAAATATTGCATACACAAACATAAACACACAGTGCAGTGTCTGTGTGTGTGTGTGTGTGTGTCCGTGTGTGTGTCTGTGTGTGTGTGTGTGTGTGTGTGTGTGTGTGTGTCTGTGTGTATGTGTGTGTCTGTGTGTGTGTGTGTGTGTGTGTGTGTGTGTGTGTGTGTGTGTGTGTCTATGTGTGTGTGTATGTCTGTGTGTGTGTGTGTGTGTGTGTGTCTATGTGTGTGTGTATGTCTGTGTGTGTGTGTGTGTGTGTGTGTGTGTGTGTGTGTGTGTGTGTGTGTGTGTGTGTCTATGTGTGTGTCTATGTGTGTGTATGTCTGTGTGTGTGTGTGTGTGTGTCTTACCCCCCCACACTCACCTCTCGGTAGTTGTGCTCAAAGTGACGGAGCTGCAGACACTGCTCCAGCTTGGTCTGATGCCGTTCCCAGAACTCATCAAACGCCTTCTCTGTCTCATCCAGCTGGGACAGCAACCTGAGCAGGGAGGGAGGGAGGGAGGGAGGGAGGGAGGGACAGTGAATATGAGAGTGAAAAAATAAAAGGTGCTCAAATGCAAATTAACAAACAAAAACGATTGGAAAAATGGATCACAAACCTTTAATCACTATTTGCCAATTTCTTATTGAGATTTATATTTAAAATATAGATTTATTCATTTTTTTAGAGCTGGAGAAGCTATGAAACGGTTTATATGTCACTGCTAATAAAAGCAAAACCAGAACGTTCTGAGCAGAGTTTTCACATTACATTATCATTCTGGCTTTTTAAGACAAAAACTAGTAAACTTAGGAGGTACTGTATCTTTTCACTTTTTGGAGGTTCTCTCTTTTTCTTATGTCTGTTCCTTATTTTCAGTGAAATACACTTTTCCCATTTATTTTTTATCATCATTTTAAGACAAACAAATCACAAATTTGGGAGGCTATTTTTCAAAACATTTTCCTCAGATTCCTCACCTCTGTACAGTGGCTAGGTTCTCCAGTTCATCCTGGTTCATGGTGTATTCTGGATCCTTCTCCACTGGCTCTTTAATGCTCTCCAGGAGGCGGTCACCCTGGTTCAGGGCTATCTTCAGGTCATCCTATTCAAAAACAGAAAATGTGAACAAATTATGTCATCTAACTAGTCCAACGGACATCAAGTCAGCTTAGAGTGCACAACACCAATCTATATATTATGTGGATGTGTTTATCTGATTATCTTCGCACATGACCAGGCCATCCCAGTTGAATATTTCAGGTCCAGAGTTTACATGGCTGAGAAGCATCTACAGAGCAGACTATCTGGTGAATCTGAAGAATCTGTGTTAGACCACAGCCCGCCGTACCTTCATCGAGTCCTTCTTCTCGGTGTGAGCACCCAGTAGGTTGGTGGTGGCCTGGACATCGTTCGGAAGCTCAGTCTCAGCCAGTTCTGTCCCAAAAGACTGGAGCGTCTGTGCAGTTTTCTTCACCATCAGAGCGAAACCCTCTATGGCCTGAGAAAAACAGGAGCGCAATGAGTCAATCAAGGTCCTTCTGGAAATGTGACTATTACAAACTTGTCCTCATCATGACCTTGCACCATTCCATTTGTGCAACCGTCTCTCCAAAATCAAAAGCAGTGAGTTTAAACTGTAGTTATTGTCCTATGTACATTTATATTATATAATAAATTGTATTATAATACAGTTTAATTTACAATTATTGTAATCCAGGCAGCATATTACAATAATAGTAAATGTATTATAATACAGGCAAAAGAACAAGTTGTTTCATAAGCAAACTAGTGCTGAGGAAGTGAGGTTTGATTGCAGAAGACATGGGAGGAGCAACCATATACTGTCAGGGACTCAATGATTTGGACTGCATTAGCTGTGGAAGGAAAAACATTTTTGATTGGTTCCAAAACATAAATGATTGACAGCTGTCCTGTTGTCATTCACTGACATGTTCACTGCTCTCCCAGTGCAGCTCCACCTTAGACAGGCTCATGGGACCTCATTTCACCCATCACCAAGTCAAACCCACTGTTAGCCAAAAGCAGACAGGTCCATTCCCACTATCCCAGGGATCCTCCCGTACTCACGGTGCGGTGTGAGATCCACGTCTCGTGGCAGTACTCCAGGGTCCCGCCCAGCTCCTGGGTCAGCTGAGTCCTGTCGATGTAGCTGTGGAGCTCGGTCACCGAGCTGAGCATGATCACCTGTGTCGGGTCAAAGAGGGTTCAGGCGCACAGAACCGCCCCACAGCAGCCACAAAACCCCCATACTACTGACAATACCAGGCCTAGCTATTACAGCAGAGATTTCACAAAGAGCACTGCAGAAGGAAAAGGCTCCTCTACATGGACACCACTAACTGTCTGAGCAGCACCTTGTGTTATCCCCCTGTCTACATTTCATTAAACAGAACACATTAATACCAAGAAGCGGCAGGCTACTGGGCCCAACATCTCTGAGACTCAAGTGCCTGTATGTTTGGATTATTGATTTTCATGTTTTCTAAATGACATTGGATGACTTTCATGATTTTTGGGGAGGAAAATATAGAGAGGAATTCTTTGATGGACACATATGGAGAAATAAATTCACCCCTTTTTTTTACCCCCTTCCATGGCAGAAAGGTGGTGAGTTTTCCAGTACTTACTGGGACCTTCATTTTGAACTCATCCTTGTTGAACTTGAACAGGAAGTCTGACAGCATGCGCTGGAGCGGGGCGGTGGGGCGCAGCACCAGGACCAGCTGCAGGTTCCCTGGGAACGAGCCCTGCCAATCACAGAGAAACAGCCAATCAGGGCACTGCTAACCAAAATTTCAACCAATCACAGATTAGTGCACAGACAAGAGTCATACAACCATTTACAGAACTGTGGGGGAGTAAAGAGAGTCTATTTTAAGGGATATATATATTTCAGGAGTAGTCCCAAACTGAAAATGCACCTCTCTCCTCTGTCACATACACAAAAATGCTCAACAAATCCACAGAATTGTAATACTTTTATAGCAGCACAGCATAATAAAATCCTTCCCTTTAATTTTTACATACTAAATAAATACATGATTTAAATTAAAAATTGTAA
This sequence comes from Albula goreensis, assembly GCA_022829145.1. NCBI lineage: Eukaryota > Metazoa > Chordata > Actinopteri > Albuliformes > Albulidae > Albula > Albula goreensis. The sequence goes on from CM040745.1 coordinate 33,823,725, forward strand.
AAATTCACTTCAAAAACTTTCAGAAACATGTCCTTATCTCCCTAACCATTAAGATAAAAATATAGAATATACAGAAGGTATAAAACTGCTGCTGCTCCACAGAAAACCCAGGCCGCTCCAACCTGGTCTGACCAGTGTACTGAGTTTGACCTTGCTAGCCTCAGGCAGGGTCATATATATTGTAACTCTGGTCTCTTTCACACGTCCCCGCTGTCGGTCGCAGGGCAGTGTAAGTGCTTATGGGTTGATTGAGACCTGCAGCTGCTGTACTCATGTACGGTACATTTTAGTGTAGAAAAGGCTTTGAACCCACAGCTCGTTGCCAAGTCAGCGCAGAAATCCCATAGCAACCGATGCACTGAAGGAGGGAATTATATCTGCTTGAGCTTTGAGGGGCTCTTTCATAGACTATCCCTGAAATAGATTTTCATAATACTTTCAAGGTAACATAAAAATATAAACCTTATGTTCAAACCAGCATCCTGGCATTTTGCAAACAAAAATAACCAGGTGTTAAAGTTACCTGATATTCTGTAGTCAACACATTGCTGTAGTATTGTAAGCATTAAGCATTCAGCATATTTTTGTACATTCAGACTCCAGACTTGCAGAATTGCAGAACTGCAGAATTCTCCTGCATGGCTTTGAGTCCCTCCAGCTCAGTCCCTATGGTACCCACATGGTACACAGCAATCCATATTCCGTTGCCATGGAAACCGTCTCCTTTGGCCAGCAGGATTTACATTATGACATAAATCTTTTTCAGACTACAGGCGAATACGTGGATGTGTGGCTCACTTATTAAAAAAAAAAAAAAAAAAAAAAAAACACCGGAGAAAGAAAGAAAGCAGACTCGCGTTTTAAATATCCTCCGAGACGTGCGCTGAATTTGCTTAAATGTTCAGCATAAAATCGATGCTCGTAGCGGATGCCCGAGGCTCTCCTCTTTTGTGCTCATGTGCAGAACCACAGAAGGCACTAGGGACCGGTAAAGCAATTCATCAGCGAATTCACCAACATCGACCATGTTTTTTTTTCCAGTTGTGGTCAGAAAGACCATGAGCAATGTGCACTCAATGCTCCTTTGACAAGCCGGTCAGAGGGGCTGCCGTCATGCCTGCTAAAAAGGTGGACAGGATGGCAGCCTTACTCTTATAGGAGTTCCAGGTATGAAAACACATGAAGAGTTTGAACCCCTATCAAGGTCATTGTAATGAATAAACATAAACTACATTGTTGAGAAAACATGAATTTGGAGTGTTAGTGCTACTGAAAAGAATATAAATATCAAACCCATGTTTCACTGTGACCCTGTTTATTCAAAAAAAAAAAAAGCATCTCCAGATAATCATTTTGTCATATTATGCCATTATGTCACATTTTAGACACCATGGATAAATTCCTGCAATATCTCAAGGGAAGATATAGCCCAGCATTTGTGGTTGCTCTTCTTTCAAAACAGGCAATTAAAAAGAGAAGCTCCTTCTAGATTGCTTACTAAACATGTTAATTAGCACACCAGTGTTTCCTGGAGTGTTTCACTTAGACGAGGGCGTTCCAGAGATCCGACTCTCTCTTGCAGGACTTCTGCTGTTAATGAGGGAACCAGTCACTGGTGTGAGTGCTGCACTCTTCCAGTTTCCTCACAGGGTCATCGCAGTTCACTCATCCAGTTTCCTCTCAGGGTCATCGCAGTTCACTCATCCAGTTTCCTCACAGGGTCATCGCAGTTCACTCATCCAGTTTCCTCACAGGGTCATCGCAGTTCACTCATCCAGTTTCCTCACAGGGTCATCGCAGTTCACTCATCCAGTTTCCTCACAGGGTCATCACAGTTCACTCATCCAGTTTCCTCACAGGGTCATCACAGATCACTCTTCCAGTTTCCTCACAGGGTCACCACAGTTCACTCATCCAGTTTCCTCACAGGATCATCGCAGTTCACTCATCCAGTTTCCTCACAGGGTCATCGCAGTTCACTCATCCAGTTTCCTCACAGGGTCATCGCAGTTCACTCATCCAGTTTCCTCACAGGGTCGCAGTTCACTCATCCAGTTTCCTCACAGGGTCATCGCAGTTCACTCATCCAGTTTCCTCACAGGTCATCACAGTTCACTCATCCAGTTTCCTCACAGGGTCATCACAGATCACTCTTCCAGTTTCCTCACAGGGTCACCACAGTTCACTCATCCAGTTTCCTCACAGGATCATCGCAGTTCACTCATCCAGTTTCCTCACAGGGTCATCGCAGTTCACTCATCCAGTTTCCTCACAGGGTCATCGCAGTTCACTCATCCAGTTTCCTCACAGGGTCATCGCAGTTCACTCATCCAGTTTCCTCACAGGGTCATCACAGTTCACTCATCCAGTTTCCTCACAGGGTCATCACAGATCACTCTTCCAGTTTCCTCACAGGGTCACCACAGTTCACTCATCCAGTTTCCTCACAGGGTCATCGCAGTTCACTCATCCAGTTTCCTCACAGGGTCATCGCAGTTCACTCATCCAGTTTCCTCACAGGGTCATCGCAGTTCACTCATCCAGTTTCCTCTCAGGGTCATCGCAGTTCACTCATCCAGTTTCCTCACAGGGTCATCGCAGTTCACTCATCCAGTTTCCTCACAGGGTCATCACAGTTCACTCATCCAGTTTCCTCACAGGGTCATCGCAGTTCACTCATCCAGTTTCCTCACAGGGTCATCGCAGTTCACTCATCCAGTTTCCTCACAGGGTCACCACAGTTCACTCATCCAGTTTCCTCACAGGGTCATCACAGTTCACTCATCCAGTTTCCTCACAGGGTCATCGCAGTTCACTCATCCAGTTTCCTCACAGGGTCACCACAGTTCACTCATCCAGTTTCCTCACAGGGTCATCGCAGTTCACTCATCCAGTTTCCTCACAGGGTCATCACAGTTCACTCATCCAGTTTCCTCACAGGGTCATCGCAGTTCACTCATCCAGTTTCCTCACAGGGTCACCACAGTTCACTCATCCAGTTTCCTCACAGGGTCATCACAGTTCACTCATCCAGTTTCCTCACAGGGTCATCGCAGTTCACTCATCCAGTTTCCTCACAGGGTCACCACAGTTCACTCATCCAGTTTCCTCACAGGGTCATCACAGTTCACTCATCCAGAATAACCCAGCTGAATGATAATAAGAATCTTTCCTTATTACTTTGCTATTTCGTTGTCAAGACCCACTCCAGTCTGATATCCTCCTAGTAGTATAGTGCCAAACATAAGCTGGTGTGGATTTGGTGAACCTGGAAGATAGACCTCCGGAGATAAACATGAAAAGTTGCTGCTGCATGAGTTGTTGATGGGCCAGTAGGGGGCACTCTTCCCTCTGAACCAAATAGAAAACCCAGTGCTCCAGGACATAAATGGGGCATTGTTCTGTAGTCCTTTTGATGAGAGAATATACTGAGATCCTGACTCACTCTCTGCATTTTTGGACAGAGCAGGGGTGTTAAAACAGTGTCCTGGTCAAATCTACACCAAAACAAGCTCTCTGTCTGACCTATTTAAATCCTGCCTTGATGAGTGACAGTCTTACCCAATTAGAGCTTACAGTTGATGCACAGAATTAAATAAAAGTAAAAGTAATAAGTCTTTATTGAGTGTATGGGTCTATGATTTTACTTTACACTGAATGCACTCTGTGATTACACATTATCACAAAACACATCAGAAAAAAAATTACATTATGCCATTACATAATTAAATTCAGTATTTATGCAAAAGGTAGGAGAAATATACTGAATATCTATATATAATCACATTCATAATTATCTACATTTTATATTCAGGACACAGAAAAACCACGTCTAACCATTAAGGTCTAATAGCAATCCAATTTAAGGAGGAATGTTCTCATTTTGAATTGCTGAATTTTTTAATTACTGTTTAAGAGCCAAAAGGGACAAGGAAATGATTGGTGCTCCTTAATTGATTTCACTGATGATGTCAACAGCGAAATGAGCAAAGTGTTCTGCCTTGTTAACAGAGGTGATGGATTTGGGATTTTTATTCAATTAATCAGGTTTCCACTCCAACACCCCTCCGCACTCACACAGCCGAGCAGCCAACCTCTGACCTGAAATTTACATCACAATAGCCAATCGCATTCAGCCAGATGCACACACTTATGCAAAACATGCTGGCCTTTGAGATAACGCCCAAATCATTTCTGCACTCAAAATTAATTCTCAGACCACAGATTGCATTCAGTCTTATTAAAAATGCATGTAACTTCAAAACTGATTCCTATTAGATAAACAAGTCATTTGCATATAGAGGCCTCTCTTCCTTTTGGGGCAACCCACCAGGAGCGATGTGTGAGAGAGGAGTCTTTTCTGTTAAAAAAATAGTCTGGCCTCTCCCACACTGATACATATAAACATGCATGCATATGTATGCAAAGACATCCACATCACATAGACACATGCGTAACAAAAACAAACATGTATACATATGTAAACTCCCCGGCCCACTGCAAATGCATGCAAATATTTTGCACACATGTATGCAGAAACGTGTTGATCTAACACACACACACACAGACCAAGCCACCTGCCCACACACACAGGCTCACTCACAAGCTTGCACAAATGCACATACACAAACTGTAGCTTGAATTACAGCATTACAATCTCCATGGCATCTCCATTATTCACATCAAGGCTGGATCAATACTGGCTGCCCTGTACTGGACTGACAGCCAGGTGAATAGGTTTTGATGCCAGCTCATTACACCTTGCCCACAGCTCCCACCTTCCCCCCCCCCCACCCCTGCAGCACACAGCCCCCACAGGCGAGGGCTGGGCCCGACCAATGGGACGAGCGCTTTAACACTGTCACTCATGCCTGCAGAAACCCCACTGTGACTTAAGAGCGCACAGCTGCCATTTTCATCATCAGCTGCTCATAATCGGCCACTTATCGGTGGCGGGGCTCGCTCTCCCCACACAGAGGTGAGCCAATCAGAGCCAGGGTGTCCCTGGAGAGCAGCCAGGGTGCAGTGCACAGAGCTGAGCCAAACCAATATGAGTCCCACCAGAGTCAAAATCATAATCATACGAGAAATACTTTTACATGCTAGAAAAATGAGAAAACACTCCTAGATATCTCTGAGAATGTTCATTTAACCATGTTACCACACAAAATGGATTTATTCATGATGTTTATGCATGAATATGGAGTATACATAAATAAAGTTCTGGGAATGTAGACCATACCTAAGCTATTCACCTCCTCAGACAGTACACCCATCTATTAACCATATTACCAATAACAAATATAGGCTTTGGAGTTACACTGTGCCCACTTCTGATACCCACCACTACAACACCAGTACAATCTTTTTATCGTTGCTGAAATTAGATGCTTCTGTTAACATTGACAGTGATGTGTTACCTTTATACCAGTGTCTAAAGGGTTAAAGTATTTCAAATGAAGTGTCTGACCCAGGGCTGATCTGAGACCAGTGCCCTGTGCAGAGCTGGTCTCTGGGGAGCGGCCGCTGTGCTGCAGTACTGTTTAATCAGAAGGAGAGGATGAACCCCTCCTGGGGCGACACCGCCCCCCGTTACTGGGAAGAGACCACCCACACATACCCACAAGATCAATTTAAATAAAGCGAAAACACAAACAAAACACCCATTCTTCTACATCAGGGGAAGCGAATCAACTAATACTCTGTACAGCCTACTGTGTTATTTGTGCTGCTTCAAACGAAAGGTCAGATAACCCATTAAATTATCATCGGTACATTAAAAAAACTGCTTTGTGTCTCTTAACTTACTCAGCCAGCACAAGGGGAAAAACCAATTAGCTCGACTGGAGTGCATATCTTATATCCATGACTGTCAAGTCATTACATGAAACGACTCCTCAGTATTGACTGTTCACTCACAGCATTCAAAAGAGCTCTGTTCTTAAGAATAGGGTGTAATCTATAATTTCTAATGTAATCATATTGACTGTTGAAATAAAATAGAGCTGGACTACAGGCATGTCAATCATAAACCCCTCAGGGGACTAATGAGGTTCCATTTAAAAACAAACACACCAGGAAGCTGCCCATTCAACCACGACCATGCTGTGGTACAGTGCTCTCCTCCCTCTCTCTCTCTCTCTGTGTGGATGCGGGAGGAGTAAACACAGTTTATCACGCCGTCGCGCCTCCCCTACCCGTTCAGGCTCGTCGGTGTGAGCCCACCTGTTGTAGCCGCATGGCTCTCCGATGCGAGCAATAAACAATGAGGAGCCAGGAATGAAAACGCAGCCCAACCAATCAGGCAAGCTGGTAGCTGGACGCCTACCTGAGAGGAAAACAAACCGTGGAGGGACAGTGCGGCAGACAGCGTCTGAGCGAGGTGAAGCTGCTATTGGACACTCCCACAAATGACACGACGACACTCTAAAAAGCCCCGCTGGCCATGGACTTCTCCAACTCAGTCTGTCGGCCGACAACAAAAGGCAACCTTAAACTGCTGAAAGGTGATGCTGGGAAGAAGCAAATGTGAGTGGCTGTGTTTGGTTTGATTTGAAAAGCATACACGAGCGATGCTCCTGTATATCAACTTCAGCACATTCCCCAGAGGTTCACGAAAGAACAAAGAAGCTTTCAAAGAAGCTTTTACATTACAGCAAACTGCACAATTTGCATTGATAGACAAAATGTACTGCAGCAAAATGAGGAAAAAAACGTTTGGCTGTAGGGTTTGGAGAGGTACTTCAAAAGGTACGGCTCACCAGCCTTAAAATGGTGAATTCCCCCCTGTGGGGCAGACTGCAGTGTAAACAACGGTAAACTATAACCTGCACACACCGATGGAAACAAAAGCTGTGCATGTGAGCGGTAAAACCAGAACTGAATAGCAGACTGGCAGAGTTCCAAATGTGTAGAGAACTGGGAGCTCTCCATATGGGGTGGTGCTGAAATATGTACCCTGTGAAAGGCAAAACTTTGAATGGTAAATCAGTGGGTCTCCATTTCAGGTGAGTAATTGGTAGTGTACTGGAAATGGATCAAATTAAATCAGTCGTGTCCAGCTTAATACTTCAGCGCGTGGTGATATCAGTGCATGTCACTGCCCAAATGAGACCACTTATCACCCAAATTAGAAATAGATTCTCTTCTGAGAGTAATTCAGTCTGACACAGACAAATGCTATTTCTGTAACAGTCAACACCTTACCCACAATGCAAACTAGATGCTCTTTCCATAGCCAAAAAAAACATGATGATGTAGACATTTGAATGTTGTGTTTCCTTGTCTAGCCAATGAAAATGACACATGGCTAACAACAAAAAAAAAGCCAACATTCTGTGAGCTATTAAACGTATGCTATTGGGTAACCCGATAACAAAAGGCAATATGTGCTAACCCAATAGTGCAAGGGCAACAACATCCAGAAAACAAAAGGAACACAGAGCTAAAACAGCATTCTGTCCTTTCATTTATTCCTTCGCTCAATCCAATAACAGAAACCACTTCAGCTTTAACCAGAGGGAGACAGCAAGGGAGAACAGATGAACAAAAGGTGCTAGGCACAGAAAGAAAGAGAGAAAGAAAGAAAGAAAGAAAGAAAGAAAGAAAGAAAGAAAGAAAGAAAGAAAGAAAGAAAGAAAGAAAGAAAGAAAGAAGGAAAGAGAGACATTGTCAAGTGGGGTGGCTCATACATGATGTCATTGGGAGGGAGGGCTTGACTCATGGCTCCTCAGTGTCTCCTCCACTCCTCAGTCTCCTCCTGCACCTGCTCAGTCTACTGTCTGCACCAACTATGCACAAAGTGCATGCCTCTAACACATGTGCTAGCATGGGCATGAGACTAACAGTGCTATAGTGATGTGACAGGCCTACAATTATGATCGATAATTCAAAATACGAAAAAGAGTAGGAGATGAGAACTGGTGTTTTGACACAGTCTAGGGTCAGGTCGTAGCAAAGGCAGCAAAGGTAACAAAACTAAATGTAGTTTAGCTCATGCATACAACTTCCATCTCACCTACCCAAAAGAAAAATAAAACAAAAGACAAATACTGTTGGCTTCCTACCTCCCACAGTGCACAAGTGTATTTCCAAAAAAAGGTGATGGCTATGTACAAATATCAAATCTGCGAGAGAACTACGAGGAGATGTCAACTATGAGGCAAACCAAATCCAAAAGGGGACAAAAACAATGTGAGCACACTGTGCTATGGCAGAGAGCGTCCAGAGTTTGTTCTTATTGCCTTGTGTAACAGTACCCAGCAGGGTTTTCACTGTAGACATGCTGAAAATGCTAATGACAAGAGCGCTCTTTCTCTCTATTCCAGCACAGGCAGCTCCAGGCTGTGAGAGAGGCAGGAGAAACCTAATTTAGCCTTTTGTTTCAGAGTAAGGAGAGAGTGGAGAGTGTGGCGTGGTGGACATCCCGGGACGCTGAGAGACGCTGTGTGTGCGCACATTACAAAATCATCACACTGACTGGAAAATCTCACAGAGACTGTTTCAAAGGGATGGTGAGAGGAAAGGGCATATTTAAAACATACTGCAGTAAATACTTTTCCAGCAGAAAGGCGGAAAAAATTTCCAGTAATGATTTTGTTTCGGTAGGTCGAAAAGACAACAAAACAACTGACAAACCCAAAAAAACCAGGCAAATCATTAAGCAGGCTAACTATGGTACATACTCTGCTTACTAGATACATACATACATAAAGGTATATAAATGGCTAAACAGCTACAGTAACAATGTGTTTTAGTCCAGAAAACATACACAACAACATAACAGTCTAGCTCATGAGTTCAGGACTCCAGTACTTACAGGACAGTACCAGGCTTTGTTCAGACTCTGTGATCACCTATACCTCATAATCACACCGACTGCCTTTACTTTAGCCGGGTATCTCCGGCCAAACACTTCCCAAGGCTTCATTTTCAAACACACATTGACTTAAGAAAACAAAAACCTTACATTTAATGTTAATTTACAACACAAACGCAAGTTGAAAGGTATAACTGTAAGGTACACAATAAATCATTTTTTCAGATCTCGCTGTCAGATTTTTTCAGTTTTTATTTACGACCACCCTCCCCCCTTTAGAACAGCTGACTGTGCTGTTTTTGGCACTGATTTACATCCCCAGAGCTAATACATTTAATAGAAGCACATGCGCACCACTGATACTGTCACCCATGAAACCACAGCTTTTCACACAATAAAAACCATGTATGGGGTTACACCAGAAACTGCCCATAGGTGCAAGTACCCAAAAAGGGGAAAAAAGAGCCACAGGAATTTTCTAGGCTGGAGACCCGAACTGCCATTCTGTGCTATAACAGGTCCTGGGACATTAACTTACTGACCAATGTTTGCCATTTGCAAAATGAGAAGTGAACAGATACTGTGGTAGAAAATAACCGGAAACCTTTTAAAATCACTTGGGTCAATTATGTATGAAGTTCCCGAGGAAGGAGGTCAGTGATAGTTTTTAGATTTTTTTTTACTGCAGTTATTTTTATTCTCTGAATCCTGTTTATCATCCTCGTCTACCACAGACCCCTTTGCTGAGAGGAGCTGTCACTTTCTGTTACTTCTGTTACCTGTACGCACGTGCACGCACGCACACGCGCACACACACACACACACTCTCTCTCTCTTACTCAGCTCTTATCTCACTCTCAATTCTTAATGTCACAGAAACACTCACACCTCTCCACCGTAAAGCATTCCTGTAGCATTCTCTCATTTGCTCAACATGTCACACTTTCCACAGAGACAGCCAAACAGCACATTTTCAGGTTTTACCCTCCCTTGCTCTTTCTCACACACACACACACACACACACACACAGTCTGAGGGAGCAGTCCACCTCAGTTATACAGTGCAGTCCCTCTCAGTGTACAGTTAGACAGATGGTTCTCCAGCAACTCACCGCGATGCGAAGCAGGGTCCCCTTCACGGCCGCCCATTTGTCCTGCCGCCGGTCGATGACGAGGATGAATCCAACGCCCGCGGCAGCGAGGCTGCAACAGAGGAGCCCAGAGTCACCCCCAGCGAAGGTCCAGATCGAAAAGCACCCAGTGAACGATGAGAAGCCCCCCTGCCCGCCCCCGTGACAACCCCCCTCTTCTGCTATGCCTGACTTCACTCCAAGCCCATCGGCGGGAACGGCTACGGCGATCAGGGGGAGGGTGACGTGCAGAACCGCGCGCGTGTGCCGAACACCCGCTCTGCCCCGGTCCTGTCCATCACTCCACAGCCCCGCTACAGGAACAGAGACACCCCGCTGATCCCAGCAAGACAGCGCAGCGCTAAATTCCTATTTCAGATTCCGCCAACGCAGCCCGATAGCTGCAGAGTGTGTGGGAGGGGTGAGGAGGAGGAGGAGGAGGAGTGCAGGAAAAAACACCCGCTCAGGATGGGGGAAAAAAAGATGTGAAATGAAAAACAATCGCTGTTAAAATGGCAAAACAACCTTCGGTTTATAGCTCCAGTCTTGCGAGCATTGCAGCATGAAAAGCAGCAAGCTGAAGCCTCCCTGCTGATTTTAAATGCCCAGCCAAAAGGGCTGCCGAGGCCAGCCAATCACAGCCCGGCAGCAGGATGACGGACAGGCTGTGCGGCAGCTTGCCTGAATCGGTTTTTTATGGGTGGGGAGGCGGGGAGAGGCAGGCCCTCGAGCAATAACACACAAGGACCTGCCCCCGTCCCTGGTGTGAGAAGTGGAACTGCTACACTCATATATCAGAGAGCAGCTACCATGGTGGCTTCTATCTCTTCACACTCATCATCCCTCTCTTTCTCTCCCTCTCTCTCTTTCCCATTCGCCCCCTCCCCTATTCCTCCCTCTCCTTCACCATCTCTGCTTTTCCTTTATGCTCTCTCTTTCTTTCTCCCGCTCCCCTTTTATAAACACCCTCAGTTTCCTTTCTCTCCCTACCTCACTCTCCATCCTTTTTTGTTTTCACCACACTGTAAGACCCTTAGCCTCAGCAGCGGAGACGGGGGGGGGGGTGTTAGAGAAGCAGAGCGGGGAAAAGGGGGGTGAGGAAGGGGGAAGGGGTTGAATGCAGCACTGTGTCGTCTTGTTACCAGATTGCTTTATGGGACTGAAATGGCTGAATGATTAACGTGGCTCAATGCAAATTATTAAAAACCGGAAATGAGATTTCAGCGATTAACTCGCTGTAATTATTCCTCCAGAAATGTCAGAGCCAAGACAGTGATGCAGACAGACAGGCCCTGCCGGCTGCTAGAGAAATTACACCAGGAGGACTCTTTAAATATAAAGATACCTGAACTAGTGTAGGATAAGTCATCCACATTGTAGTAATACGCAAAATAGTGTCTACTTTCTAAAAGCAACACATGCATGTCATTCATCAGCGAATTTCTCTGTCAAAGACATTTTGTGCAATAATTTTCAGAACTGCTTTTCAGATCGACCACTTTGCCAGCAAGACTAAAAAGGGCAGTTGAATACCGGCGGCATAAAGACAGCAAATTTGATTAAGACATTTAGATATACGCATCGACTTAATTAGAAGAAAGCCAAATTAGATTGGCCGGGAACGACATGAAAGCACCGTGGAGGATCTCCTGACCTCATTGCTGGCGCGGTTTGGAGCGTTTGTGTTTCTATACTGAAAAACCAACCCGTTTGATCCCTGCTCCTACATAAGAGCTCCTTCTGGGTTTGTGAAGCTGTCATGGCCGCCGGATGGAGCCACGGACCAAATTAAGGGGAGATTAAAAATCCATCAGGCAGTTGAGTTTTTCTGTGTCCTCCAGCAATTATTTCATCAACCACTCCGGCACATGGTGAAGTACTCCCAGGAGCAAAAAAATGCCCTCAGATACCTCTATTTACTGGTTGCGTGGCAACTACTCTATGGAATAAATTAGATTTTATATCTGGTGGGGGGAAAATACAAGGGGGTGGGACAGGAGTAGGGCACAAATTCTCTACCCGCAATCCTTTTGGTGAGTGAAAGTCTGGTTCACTGTTACTGCACTGTGAAACCCCACCTGAACGACTGAGCCCAGCTGTGTGTTTCAAATGGCTCTGCTATTGATTCATTCAGCTGAAGTAGCAACAAGCCATAGCCATTTTCTCCTAATCAGGTTAAAGGAAAAATCAAGGGACCATTCATTCTATAGAGTCTCTAGACACTTAACTCTGATGTTCCTTCCATCCTCTGTGGTTTCTGAAGACAGGAGGTTCAGGTTGGACTTCCTGATGTCATATTTTATTTCCCCATTTGAGATATCTCATTATACTATGAGTTTTAAACCATTTTTCCAATAACTAGTTTAAGAGTTTCATTACCTGAAAGTGACCACAAGGGGACAGTAGACAATACCACAAGATGGAACAAGCTACAACTACAATCATCCAAATTTTTGTCTGCATGCTGTTTGACCCACCTGGTCAAAGGACTGCTCTTCTTTTCTGCTTACAATTACATTCATTATTTTTCTCATTTCATATAACTTCCTCTCTATATTCTTCCATTTCCCATTTAAGAATATATATTTTTATTTTAATAAAATAATTATTAAGTACCTCCTACTTTTTTGATCAAATTCATAAATGATGGCATTTCTGTACATTGCACATGCGTTTTTTTAGTGACTGGAATGATGAAGGTACTGCAGCACCATGAGGTCATGTCCCTCAGCAGGTAAATAACCATGGCCATCTGCCTAAGGCTCGGCCTGCTGTCGGCTCTCTGCTGCCCATCAGCGAGGCCTGACGGCCACAGCACGGCCTCGCCGCACAGGCTGTTACGGTCAAACAGGAGGCCAAGGTCAACTCCAAGGTCAAAGACCACCCTCACGTAAGCTTGAGAGGTCTGAGGCCTCAAAAAGGTTTTAAACGTGTTACATGGAAAAACCATGGCAACATACTGGAAAGGGATATACCGACGATCGCAGCTGCTCTCTTCTGTGAGTAATTTAGATGTTTCTGAATGTCATATCTGTCCATATGCGCATTAGTCCCTCCAAAGTTGTTCAGCTGCTCATCGGATGTAGAGCAGTTGAAGTTGAGGCCTTTGGCAAATATATCAATGACAGATGCTTTATCCAGAATATGGTACAGCTGGGCCTGTTTTGTCCCATTCCAATGGCCTACAACTTAGGATGCACTGACTGTAAGGAATGAACATTTTGACATTTTAAAACCACAACATTTTAAAACTTTTCAGAATAACACACATTTATGATATGTGCTATTCATATTTTGCTGTACCTTTTCATATTTCATATTTGCATAGTGTAAAGCAGGATAAATTAAACAGGACATTTTGATGGTCAGACCATAATTAGTGTCCCTGACAAAATGAGCATCTTCTCCATCTTTTGAGATACAAATAAGAGTTTCCTTTGCTGTTTGTAGCAAATAGATCAGCAATATGCAAAAAATCAATCAGAAAGTTAAGAACGTAAAAAATTAATTGAATACACACATGTGATTAAACAAACCTCAATCATTGACCAAGTGACAGTGACAGTTAGGCTCATTGGAGGTGAAGTTACCTCAGTAAATTACACCTGACAGAGACCCCAAGTTCTCCATTTTATTCTCTTTGTGTGCTATAGCACAGAAGGTGGCAAGGCATAAAGAACAGAAATTATAGCCAGGGGGCAGCAGAGAGACCCAAAGGGGCTGACTGCAAGCGTATGCACCATCATCCAGGGCACTGAAGGCTCGTCAGCATGGCAGCAAGGAAGAGCCGAGAGACCGCTACATCCCTCAAATCTTAGACATGCCCACTGCCCATATAGCAATCTTTACAATAAAATCCTTCAATGTCCTCTTGCTTACGTAGGAGGTAATATTTCTGCATATTGGTTCAAAACCAAGTTTCTTATGCAAGGAAATAAAATCAGAAAGAACATGGCCACTTTTCCATGACACTTTCTTTGGAAAACAGAGCATGTTCTCTCCTCACAGATCTGGTAAAGGGCAGGTTATAAAAGGAAATTTAACCTAACAATAAATGTGATTCTCATGAGAAATGTAGTAACCAGAAACATCATTGATTGCATGGCACGGGTAATATCTGGCTTGCATTTTGCAGTTACTTTCAGAAACAACAAAAATGTACGTTAATGTTATTTTGCACTATATGCTAATGGTAGGGCTCTGAACTGCTGCTAATGGTGTTTATGACCTTAAACTCCAAGTGACGAGGAGTGAACTTGAGAATCACAGCCCAGGGAAGAGGAGGAGGAGGTGGGCTGACCTGGGGATACTGGTGAGGTACGTCAACACGTTGTGGAACTCCTGCTCCTGGAGCTCACTGAATGCCGGGAATTCTGGGAAGATGATGATGGGGCTGCCGTTCTCCCCTCGGCCACCTAAAAAAAGGCACATCATAAAATTCCATACATACATAACTAGAAAATGCACTTCTGCTCCACCTTCGGCATTGCTCTGTTTAGCACACTGTTGGTGCCAAATCCCTAACTAAAATAGTTTCTTCTTTATTTTAGTATTCAAACAGGAAAAGTGGCACTGTATAAATGGGTGCCACTCAGTGAAAAATGTTTTAAAGGTGAGGGAATGCAGTAACAGTATGAAGTATGAAATATGCACTGCCAACCATCCCGGTAAAAACAATTAATTATGATCGATAAGATCATTTATTACTTAATGAATGAATACCACAATACGAGCTGTAAAGATTTGCAGTAGGATTTTTTATCATACAGTCCTTCCTCACCCCACAAGGGGGCGTGTGAAAGTTTTACAACCAAAATGAAGAAAATGCTGCATCACTTGTGCACTTTCAAAATGATGCAAACGGGAGAGCAAAAGATATTCACACAAGACAAAAGGAGCCATTCTCTTTGTTCTCGTCGGAAGCTTTATGAAACTCCTTTATTCTCATATCAACCTCCCACCCGTGATTCTGAGGGTGTAAACTGCAAGTAATCACCTTCATTTTTCCTTTATTTGTGACTGAAATAAACTGTAAAAATCTCGATTCCTTCAGTTCATTTCAGTATTTGTCGTCATACTGTATTTTGCTGAAAAAGCAGCATACAGTAATTGTGAATTTAAACCTCCACGGTTAGGCGGGGGAGGACAATGAGTGGCCTGTCCATCTGGACTTGAAATATGTCATGCTGCACGAAGATAGTGCACGCATGTACCGCTCCATATGAGTATATTTAGCCCGGGTTTCTGTGCCATTGCTGCAAAGAATGTATTGTTCTGTACAAATAGTGAGTGTCATAGCTCCGATGTTGTGCTGCTTTGAAGCAAAATGTGCGCTTGACATATTGGAAATGCACACACCGACGATCGCAGCCGCTCTTCTCTGTGGCGTGTGTTTTGGGCTTCTTTTCTCGGTCCATAGCACAGACGAGCTCCGCAGACGGAAAACGGCAGAAGCATCGGTCAGCCTGCTCTCGCAGCAATGTCAAAATTAGTGTCCGTCAGTGTCCTGGCTGTCACCATGGTAACACAGACAAGGTGATATAGACAGACTGTGTGTGGCCACCGGTTCTTAGTCGGGAATTCTGCGGCAGCTCCAAGGTGACCTTAACGCGGCGCACGGGACTACAGGGGCGGGGGTCTTCGAGACCCACAAAGGACTGCAGTATATTGGTGAAAGTTAAATTACCATGCTCTCTCCTGTCCGTATAGAGAAAATCGTTAAAAAAAGAAGCAAGGCTTTACATTCAGTTTCACAGAAATGTAAAGGCAGATGACGGAAATATGTAGGCCTACCACATACAATTATTCGCTTCAAAAAGTTGAGCCTGCTAAAATACAATAACTGCATGGCAGCAGCGTTAATATAACGTTTGGGTCTATCCTATGGCTCTGTGTCGTCAGAACTATTTTTCAAGATACAGTACAGTGTATATGGCGGATTAATATCAACATGTGAAACACGGTATAGTCCAGGTCGAGTGAACTTTGTACACTGGCTACAACAAACAGGCAGTTTAATGAATCGATCATTTACCAAGGGTGCGGAGTGCAAGTGGGGAGAAAACAGCTATCAGAATTCGCAATTAAGAGTAGAAAAATACCCATGTTTCATGTCACAGTGCAAACAGAGCCGGGGAGAGAAACCGGGGCATCCAAATGGCCAGTGGCACAGAGCCAGAGCAGCGTGGGCTCGTGCTAAATGTTGTGGGCGCGTGACTGGGAAGATTTGTGAGCTCGTATCTCTTAGCTGGACAGCGCGGATAGCTCAAAGGAGAGACGTTAAAATTACGGATTTCCCCTGTATAAATGCATCACGAGGAGCGAGTGACACTAATTTCCTAGGATGAAGCAGCTGTTTGACATGTACATCAATAACGGTAACACTTAAGCTGTGTAGAATTTAAATTAGATCATAAAAAGAACTGGCTGATCTGATCTTGTTCTTTGATGTGTCAGTTAAGTACAAGACGATGGGTAAATCTAGTCAAGCGGTTTTTCACAGGAGGTACTAACCTTTTCTACTTGGATCAGTCCTGTCTAAATGATTGTTAAGAAGAAGACACGTGGAACTTGTGCAGGTAGAGGAGTTCAGCTATGTTTGGTTGGAAAAGCCACTTAGCAGCTTATTACAATATTTTTCTAATGGTTAAACACATTACGTTTACTGTTAAACTACAGAATTAAGAAGAGAAAGTGGATGATGAAGATGACAGCCAAACAAACCAATTACACACCTAACATTTATACATGAGCTAAATGCACTGCCATTTGAGAAACTGAATGTGACAACCAGACAAAGCAAATAAACACATACAATCTACACCTCTCATGATGCAAAACAAAGAGAAACTGGATGAACACGACACGTCAAGGCACAAAACAAACACATAACTTTACACATACAGAGGAAACACACCATGACTAAAGAAAGTGAATGTACTTGAGAACGAGACCCAACACAGCATTTGAAGGAAAAATGTAAAAAAAAAAAAAAAAAAAAAAAAAAGGGAAAAAAAGACAACGAGTGAAATGTGTTCATTAAAATAATGTGATGAAAGAGAACTAGAAATGCTAAACTCCTAAAAGATGACGACAGACCCCGGATAACCACATAGAAAACTGGTAACATGCATACAGTTATAAACCGGGTACACATGGCAATTGAAGGAACCACAAAACAATAAGCGATTCTGTATAAATAGTAAACAGTGGCTACAGAAATCAGATATACAAGATGATGATTATGGAATCTGGAGCACAATGATTTTGGCGGTAAATTCTATCACATGGAAATGAGAGGGAGAGATTGTTCTAGTGCCAATCACAGTGCCACACGCTGCCATCCAGTTATGCCAGACTGGTCGCCATGCAGAGCTGGGCATCTGCAGTGATCAGTTACAGCGGGCCCATTTCCCTGCTGACACTGTCAAGCGTAACTCGACCCACGGCTGAATCTGGGTCAAGACTGGCATTGTGATGGAAAGAGATGCTTTACTTGGGGGCCGGGGGGGTGGGGGCGCTCGAGTTTCTTTGGCTCCAAAAGGTGGATTGGGACAGGGTGATAGGCACAGGCTAGGATCCAGGGGACAAGCTTGCTCTCAAGTGAACAAACTGCATGGGTGACACTCACGGGAGCCTCATGTCATGCCTCAAAGTCACACTGAAATTGTGTGTCCAGTTGCAAAGCCTGCTCATAAGTGATAACAAGCAATTTTCCTTAAATCAGATCCAACCATTAATGTGTGGTCTTCATATTCTCCTTCTCATCTCTTCTCTTGCAAGCCTTGGGTCACAGCCAGCCTACTTTCACCTGACCAGTCATGTTGATTTGTCCATAATAGGAGTCCGAGTGAAAGGGGGAGTGAGACAGGGACAGGGGGTGAGGGAGAGGTTGAAAAGGGGGCGGGGGGAGGGCGTAGCTCACCTGACAGGAAGGCGAACTGTTTCCTGAGGTCAGGCCCGATGGCTGCAGCACAGAGAGGGCTGCTCTCCTTCTGCATGATCTCATCTGTGGAGCAGAGAGAGAGAGCGCTCAGTACACACATCTGAGAACCCCGGTCTACGGACAACACACCATGGTCTGCAGTATACAGAGAACCATCGTCTGTGGTCAACCCATACATGAGAGGACCACAGTCTGTGGTCAAAACACTAGAATCTGCAGTTAACTCACATCGATATGTATATCGGTGATGAAAGTGATAAAAGAGACTGTGGTCAACAGATACAGATATATCCAATCAATTCAGAGATTAAACAACCAGTTCGACAGGCACTATCGGCGTCAAAGAACCAGAGAGACAGTGGTCAACACATACGTAAGAGAATACAAGAGACAGAAAGACAAACATCACAGAACTCCAGAGAGCATGGTGTGTACATACATAAAAAAAAAAAAAGAGCGGACAATACAAGCATTAAAGAAAGACAGAGAGTGCAGTCATATATGAGAGAAGACAGACTGGTCAATATAAATAACAGAGAACATCACGGTCTATACGTACATCAGAGAAGAGGAGAGACTGGTCAGTACAGTAATCAGGGAGCACATCAGAGAGCTTCACACCTCTGTCGACAGGGAGCTGCACACAAACACAACTGACCCACTTCTGGAGACACGCAGCCCAAGGCTTCACTTATACCATGAGTCACAAAATTACGCCTTGTTTGTTTCCCGAGATAGAAGGAGGGAATGAGGAGAGACAATGAGGGGCAGTGTTTATTTCCACCAGAGAATCAGTAAAAACGCATTAAAGTAATGTGCTTTGGAGCCAGACTTAGCCGGACACACAGGAGTGGGAGGAGAAGGGGAACCCCAATGACTGGACATGGGGACGAGCTGTGTGCCATTGTGGTCTCAAGTAGCTCTGGGCTGAGCAGAGTCTAGCTGGATTTAGGGGCACTATGTAGACCAGGTAACCAAGGCACTGTTGACTTTGACTTCAGTTTAAATACCACAGCAAAATCAATTCATCACAGGATTTGACTTTGCATTCATTTACATCTATGTAGAGCATATGTTCAGTGGGGGCTGGATTTATCAGAGCCTTTAGCACATGTCAGAAATTGTTGCATGTGGAATTTCAGTGACATGATTTGTGATTGGTGCAAAATGAAACACTTCAGCCAATCACATGCTCTCTTACTCTTTTTACCCCAGCAAATCAGTTTTGCACACACTAAGTGTTTTAGTAAATCAGGCCCCAAATGTTCTTGACTCCTGTTTGAAGCACTCTAAATGCCTTCACAATTTCATGACTTGTAAGAGCCTTCTGGACAAACAAATTAAATGAATGAACATGATATTAAATATAGTTTCTTGAAATAGGCCAGGCCATTTAATTTGAATCATTTAGAAGTTTACAATTGAAAATGATAATTTCCCCAGGTGAACTTCAAACAGGAGAAATTCAGGATCAACGAACGCACCAGTTCAAGGTGTGTTGCCAACTGGAAGCGGTGAGAGTAAATTGCTCGCCCTAGACAAACAGCAGGCATGGAACCAACCTGCAGTGACTTTGCCAACTGTGGCACTGGGCACAGGATGCCAATTATTGAGCAAAACACACAGTAGCACACATTCAATGTCATCAAATGAGTTATCACAGCCATTCTTCTGGAAACCAAAGGCCTGCATCCACAGGCATTTTGGTTTGGGGTAAGGGAGTTAGACTATTGTCTACTGACTACTGTCCGAGGTAGAGAGATGCACTAATACTCAATGCACAAAAACCCAATAGCTCTTTCTTCTCTCAGTGTGTTGATGACACAATCAAATGTCAGAGGCCCAGAACAAGGACCATTAAAACCAGTGTGTTCCCTCAATTCAGTGAGTTCCTGTTGGGAAGGACCAGTACACAATCATTGGACTAACATTCCCACATCTGCAAGGACGTGGTTTATGGATTTATTAGTGTCCAAGTTTGGTGGAGAAGGGTGAGTCAACGTGTTGAAGCAGGAAGACAGCCATGCGAATGTTGCAACAAGGGAGATTTGTTGACTTTCCTTGCTCCACCAAACTTGTGCACCAGTGAGCAGACACACGTGAGCAAACTAATACTGACTGCAGTTTCACATGGCCCTGACCTGTTAACACCGAAGACAAATGTCATTTTAACAGTGGCAGACCAAGCTTTGTATGAAATGCCTAAAAATGGGAAAACAAATAATACTGTATGGTCCTGATTTACTATAGCATTGAGTACACAAAAAAACTGTTTTGCTGATGCAGAAAGAATAAGAGAGCATGTGATTGGTCGAGGTAGGGTTTTTGTCACTGAAATTGCATGTACAAAAGTTTTAACATGGGCTAAAGGTTTTGATAAACCTGGGCCGACACAGTTACTTCTGTCTATGACGGCTCATGTCTTCCCAGAGCCTTGGCCCCAAGGCACAGTCATGTGACATATGCGCAGAAACCTAAAGCATTTCCTGTGTCACGTGATCTTATAGAATGACCTCCTTTGTCTGTGTGACCATTTTTCAGACCAATTACTTGAGCATAGTTGACAAGGAAGTGGTCGAGGATCCTGTATCAGTGTTTCTCAGCCTTTCAAATGCAATGGACTCGGTAGATGAGCAAATGCACAACTTCTGCTGGTTTAGCATGGTAAAACGGTCTTAATTCTTGCTGTACACTCCTCCTGGTGCCAGTTACCATCGATGGTGTTACATTCAGCCATGTGGCTTAGAACCGTCTGCTGTATCTGCAAACAATGAAGCGCGGGGAGCAACAGATCGATGGGAGCGGAATTCCACAGAGGAGCTGGAGAGCTATAGAGTTACTAACGTGTGTATGACACCGCGGTGCTTTCCAGCCAAATGCTCTGAGAAGTAGCGCAACAAAGAGCAATGGCTGGGGCCGGGATCCAGTGGGGGTGGGTGAGGATAGAACTGAAGGCGAGATTACAGATGCTTGCTAACAGCATGCATGTCTGTCGGCCTAAGGAGCAGCATAACTGAGGTGTCAGGCTGGACAATGCAGGACCAGCAGTAATCTGATTTAGGTAAGGAACCTCTTCTCTAACAACGGTCGGGGAGAGATGTGGTCAGATACAATTACAATTGTGTGAGGATTAAAAGCTCAGTGCCTACCAGACGCTTTGCGGCGAAACATTAAATTGACTAATGTGTTTTATTCAATTTTCTATCGGGCGCCTTTGCTGTTTGTCTCCCTCTCCAAACAACATCCACCACCCCACCCCCCCAATGCAGCAAAATGACTACATGTGTATGATTCTCTCCAAATATAAAGTGAAAATATTTCCACGAAACCGGTCAGAAGACTCAGAGAAGAGACTCCTCGTAGGTGACCTGAGGACAGAAGTGTCCTGATGTAAGGGTGATTTCATGTGATAAGCCAGAGGGTTAAGTTGAGATCCTGGATCGGTCCCAGGGGCTCACATGCCCACCTTAATTAGTTTAAAGCGCACGAAACTGGCGACAGACACACACACATACAGCCCTTCACTGACACACGGTCTCTTCTTCCTGATATAATGGCTTAAAACACTCCCCTCCTTTCAACACGCCTCTGACTCAAACAGGAAACTAGCCCTCCCGGTCAGTACAAGAATCCATGCAATCCCATCAGAACCTGGTCATCTCTCGATCTCCAGCGGAAGCAGGGATAAACGAAAAAGGTTTACAGAGTTGGATGAATAATGAGGAGAGATAAAATGATAACATGGGAAGATAGCTCCGGGGGCATTCCAGGAGATGCCTTTGACTCCAGACTTTCTTTTTTTTTTGGGTGGACACCTTTGACTGCAATGCTGAGAGCAGAGGACAGTCAGTTGTCTCTCACTGGAAATCCCCATCTACAACAATGTTTAGAAAAAATACCCTGGGGACCTCATTGCCAGCCAGACAGATGAGTACTCCCCAGTCTCTCTGGATCTGATGCAGGGCTGATGGAGACACAAAGAGCCCCATCACCTTTCAGTGGCCCACACAGGCAGAGCCAGTGTTAACAGCTGTGCATATACAAACTGATACACCACATATACAACTGTTAAACAAGGCCTGCTGAAGGCCACCGGTGGTAGTTAAGCATCAGTATTACTCAGTACCTGGAGGTCAGTGGTAGTGAGTTAAGTGTCAGTACTACTCAGTACCTGGAGGTCAGTGGTAGTGAGTTAAGTGTCAGGACTACTCAGTACCTGGAGGTCAGTGGTGGTGAGTTAAGTGTCAGTACTACTCAGTACCTGGAGGTCAGTGGTGGTTGTCAGTGGTAAAGGGTGAGTTGTGGCCATTATCAAGAGGATAAGGGCATGAAAGTACTTTCAGCTACTGAGATGATTCTGAATAGCTTGAATGTCAGTCATGGTTAGTAGTTGAGAGTCTGTACTGCTAAGTAACTAAAGGATGGTAGCTGCCTTTAAGTGAGGATCAATGTTACTTACTAGGCTGTGGGTCAGCTACTCAGAAGCTAAGGGCTGACAGAAGTCAGGACCTGGAGTCAGTGTTTCTGTAACTGAGGGTCAGCACTATTAGGTGGCAGTGGGTTGGAGGACCTCAGTAGCTGAGGTCGGTAACTGAGGATTGTAGGTGGTCAGTAATAGGGGTTCAGTGTTACATGCTGAAAGTCAGAGGTTGTCTTTAGCTGAGGTACCATGGTTCTCAGTAGCTTAACACGATTGATGTCAGGAGGTGAGGGTCAGTGTTTCTCAGTGACTAGAGTCTTGCAATGTCAGTAGGTGTGGGTCAGTAGTGGTCAAAAGCTGTGAAATGAGGATGGTCAATGGCTGAAAGTGTCAGTGCAGCCAAGTAGGGCTGATTGAGGTCAGTATCAGAGGGTCAACATTTTCCAGTCGCTGCTATGTGCTGGTCGTGGTCACTAGCTGTGAGCCAGTATCTGAGTAGCTTTTTGTCTTTATTAGGTCCTGAAGGCTGACAGCAGTGGGGGACAGGGAACAGACGCTTGGCTCTTTTAATCTGATTTAATGGGAGAAAGTATTGTTTACAAGTGTCTGCATATTTAATGAGTGACTCGGTTAAAGCAGGGACCAGGCTAAAAGGCAGACTCTGTCTATCTGCTGGGAATTCCAAATCAAGGGCTCCAACCAGAGGTAATTATCTACCCTTTCTCTCATTTAAACCCCTTTTTATATGTTCTTGTACACTAATTAAGATGTAAATAACAAAACTGAGATCTTACCAATAAATGCTTCTATAGGCATTCCAAGGTGTGATCTTCAGTCTTCAATAATTCCTCCATGGATAATAAATCAGCGAATCTGTGGACAGCTGGAGTAACTGAATTGCAGGGATGCAACAGTCAACTCTACCTTGGACCAGGAGACAGCTCTAGTGTCTGCACAGAAGCCCTGGCTCAACTTTCAACATTCTTTTGGTGTTGCCATGTGGGTCCATTTTTCCATTCAGAGAAAATTTTTTACATTTTCCTGTCGTGTTTCCACAAGCAGAGAATTAAACACATGCTGCCATCAAAAAATCTTTCTGATGTTCGAAAAACACTCTGTCTTGCCTTCACTTGCCAGGACTACAAAGTGAGCAGTGCAGGTGTTCCCAGCTGCGATGTCATGACAACACCCCCACTCTGTCCTCACAGATATGTGCTCAGCCACACCCATGTCATGGGTGAGCCTTCCTGGTAATAATGGCGGAGACCCAAAACAAATTAACTTAGCCTCTTTACTGGCATATGCCATTAAATCAAAACAGTTTCAAGTCTTTTCGAAGGCTTAAGCTATTCCATTTTAGAATGAAAAGACTGCATTCCAACAGACATGTTTGATTGTCCCCAATAAAACAGAATGAACATACAGCTAAGATCATATGCTGTAATAAGGTCTGTTTTGACTGAGCTGCACATTCCCCTGAGGCCCAGGGGAAGTCATGATACACGGACACACAGCATTTGAATATACTTTGTTTATATTCAAACACAGTGTCCGCTCCTGTTTTTGTGTTTGACTAGAGGGAACTTAAATTCAGATGAAGAAATGTATAGAAACACACACAACCCTACATTTTCCCGCTGACATGGCACAATTTTAAGACTTCCTTCTAAAATAACTTATGTCCTTGTAGATATTGCAGATGTGACGCAGTTACTGTGCTCATAAAGGTGCTCTGTAAAAGAGGGGGTGTTACATTTCCCTACGTTTCCTCTGCTTCCCTTTTATGAGTATTTCTTCAAGTAAAACCAGGAGATAAGAATGGCTGGAGTGGGTTATGTAAGTGGACGGAGGGAAAACTCCCAAAGGTTTTCCTCTCTTTCTCTGATGTGGTGAATTATCATACAGCAGATGTGTTGGGGGCAGTGGTTTGTTCGGAAGGAAGCAGTAGAGCGTGAGTAAAGCAACAGCAGTTTGTTGTAGTGACTGAGTGAGGTGACAGAAGTGTGAGAAGAAGGGGACAGTCGTGTGAGAATAAGGGGACAGTAGTGTTAGAGTAAGGGGACACTAGTGTGAGAATAAGGGGACAGTAGTGTGAGTTCATTGGATTGGCAGGGTATGAGCAGCTGGGGATACTGGTTAGTAGAGTCAGATACGCAGGGGATCCACAGGGATATTAGTGGGTATTAATGGCTCCATCTGGCACATGCTGAGGACCGAGCCACAGCTCATACCCCACACGCCATCGGGGAAGTGGAGGAGGTAATCCAACAACGAGGTCAAACGTTCAACGTTCCCCAAAAAATGCAGGCATGTAGGCCAGATATTCAGGTGGACCACTCCCTTCTTTTCCTCTCTTCCTACAGGACTTTTATGGTGACTGATACGGTTCTTTCCTTTCTCACAGAAGCTATAAAGCCGGGGAATGCAAGAGGATGGAGAAAGGGCTACAGGAATTAAAGGACATGCCACACAGTTTAAAGAGGTCAGCATTAGTGATTACTGTAATACTAATCAATTCAATCAGGACTTACTTATACCTACTTATAATTACTACTCACCATGTATTTGCACCTGAAATCAGATACTCAAATTGCGTAGTTTGTTTTTTTAGGAGAAAATTGTTTTTGACAAAGAACCTTGAGGGATTAAGTATCTAAAAAGAGTGCACACTTTCCCTGGCTCTTTCCCCCACTAACAATGAACTATCAACTCAATATTCCCTCTGTCTCATTCCCGTAACCCATGATAGGGGAACTGTTACCTGTTTTCTGTGACAACTGCTGAACCAGTTGCTTCCAAGCTGAGTCCTGCTTACAGACTCATTACTGCCTCTGTATCCACACACTGCTGCCCCTAAACCATATTATTTTTAAAACTAATTTATTCTAGGCTGAATATAGGTTAGTATGGACTATTTTGGACCCAAACCCACTGGGGTTTTCAGCTATTCAGGTATACTGTGGAAACGCTGGCTTTTAAGAACATACACCAAAGTCTGTGGCCACTCATCAATATTTACACTGGAGACTTGCTTCAAAGCAGAAACTCCGTGTCCACACCTCCTATTTCCACTTTCAAAATAAGAGTGCAAAAAAAAGCTGGGCACAGCTTCTACTGAAGTAGGTATTTACATTCTACCCTCAAATCAATTGGCTATTTATGTAAAGCACTTACATCATCAATCTCCCTCTTGGAGCTTCAGTATTATGTCATTTGATATTATGTTGTGGGTTCGTGTCATGACTCCACCCATCAGTTGAAACACTGAGGACACTGAGGTATTGTCTCTGCTTCCGATCAACGTTTTTGTATGCACTTTTGTACGCCGCTCTGGATAGGACTGTTTGCTAAATCACTGAATGCAAACGTGTTTTATGCCAAAAAAACTCAGTGTATCAGTATACAATGCATCTACTGCATCTCAAGTAACAGGTAAAATGTTTAATTTGACTGCTGTGATGACTGGCAAAGGAAAGCACTGGATACAGTCATTTCTTTTTTTAATTTCATGATCTTACAGTCAAAACGCACCTCAAACCCACCCATGATGCACAAGTGGGTCATGACCTACAGTCACAAACTACACCAGACAGCGGGGGACAATGGGTCCTCGCTCGACCAGCCGACTGCTCCCCTGGCAAAGCGCGGCTTGCCCTGAATGGAAACACTGTCTCCACGCAACGCAGACAACACACAAGTATTCATCACATTCCAGCATTTCATATTGCTCTGACAGATGGACAGCTTCCCATTGCAACAAGGGGGGGGAAAGAAGTGTCATTTTTTCCTGTTCCGGAGAGCTTGCAAAAAAAAATCCTTTAGGAGTCAAAGAGAGATAGAATTGCCAAAAAAAAAATCTAAGACTTGCTGTCACTTGTACCAACCAGCATAGTGAATAAACAACACGCATACACAACTCTGACAACTGGTACGGTTCTATGAACAGAAATTCCTTCCATGTGGCAGCGCCCGGTGACGGGCGGCTAAGACTTCCCATCATCCCTAATCCCTGTGCAGAGCTGAGCCGTTGGCGTGAGCCTGGCAGGAGGATAGGGTGGCAATTCTGGTGCCAAGACGAGCGTGAGATCGCTCTCGTTTCTGTGCCTGACTCTTTAAAACCCTTCCTGAGGCACGCCTAGACCATCTGCCAGCACGAAGAAACCGAAAACCGGGGTGTCTACACACTGGGGTATCCACGCGCTCTGCAATCCCCTTCTCAGGTTTGAACATTTGAGGTCTGGTTGCAGAATCAATTGTTTTTGAACCACAGCACTCCGATGCTGGCACTTTCCCTTTAAAAATCATCAACCAACAAGAACTTCCCATTCAAATAGCTAGAGAGCATATTTTTTTTTTTTGTTTTGAATGAAAATCATAGCGGAACTGTGCATATACTCACACACACCCACTAAAGACACATACTGGGTTACTTGCGCTGTTGAATATTCCCACGGATCATGGCAAACAAACTGAAGAGAAAGAGAGAGTGTGCTTTATGTTTGCTTTAAAATGCTCTCTGTACTGAATACCCACACCAGACTCCAGTGTGCAAACAGTACGCCCCGTACAGAAACTGCGCAACTGTTACAGAGGTAATTGGTGTTATCAGCAAATGTTTTACAGTTCCTATGAAAGCGGCAATGTTGTTAATCACCAAATGTGCCAATCATTTGAGCTGGACAAAAGACAATGACATGGATAAGGGTCGGGCACGCTTTGTAGAAGGAGAAATCGCCTTGCTCTTTAGCGGAGGAACTGGCTGGTTTCTGTTACCGCAATCAGCATCTCTATCATCAATATCTGCCATGACACTGACCACAGTACAAGTACAATAAGCTATTTAAAATTGATGAAAGAGTTGTCACAAATACATTTCTATTTCTGTTGAGCATATTTATTTTTACTTGAACCCACACACATTAATTTCGAAAATATACATTTACTCAAAGCAAAATAGTTAAAAAGAAAACATGAATGCAAAATTAGCAGGCTACACCATCTCATTAAGCGAAGCCCTCCCCCCCACTTATAATTCCCCAATTAAAGCTACACCCCCACCAATAATGACATATATACATTCACATACACTTCACCTCGCCCAGTGAAAGACTAAAGGTAGGTTTCGACAGGCTTACCTGTCATCGTCCTGAGCGCCAGCCACATCCTGGTGATGTCCTGACAGAGCAGGGAGACTCGACTGAGGGCCATCCCGCCCGCCCCACGCCCACATTCACCCTGACCCACCTCAAGACAGGTACAGGGTTTTGCCTTTGGTATCTGCCCTTGGGCTGTGTGCAAACAGCTTGCACGCCTTCTCCTTCTCTTGCTCTGTCTCTCTCCTTCTGTGATTTGCTCTCTCTCTCTCTCTCTCTCTCTCTCTCTCCACACCCCACACCTCCTTTCTCCTTCCACCAAAAGACCACCTCTTTTCTCCTTTCACAGTCCCTGAAGATGACAGCTATGCTCGAGGCGGCGCGTTCCCAAAGCAGACGGACGCTCTGTGAGGCGGACAGCCAAGCCGTACGGAAACCGCGTCCTACCAGCTGTAAGGCGCGACACACACATGCGCGCGCACACACACACACAGTGAGAGAGCTGTCCGCTTTAATCGGATGCAGCCAAAGCATCTTGCGTGAGCGAGCAGATCAGAGGGAGATAAAGGGAGCACACAGGCTGTCAGTGGGGGGGTTCCAGTCTGGTCGTCCCTCACTGAGCTCCTCAGTAGGGGCCCTTTGTTTGACTACAGGCAGCCTATTAGGTGACTGCTCCAGCCCCATGGGGATGTAACTGTGCCTGTAAATGTCTACACCGGAGGCTCACCAGCACCTTGCCATTCTTAAACACCTATTTTACCCTCTGATAACTGTCAGGCTTTGTGAAATTTTTGTCCGCTTACCCGTCCTATAGGCTATCAATTTAGCAACTTTGCTGGGGGGCATGTACCCCACACAGGCAACAGAAGTGTTTTTCTGTATTCAGAGCATGGGAAATACACACACGTGCACACACGTGATAGACACAGACATACAGATGCGCATGCATGCACACACACACACACACACACACACAGAAACATGTACATAAAAACTTGAAACACACAGACTTACACACACACCAGATGCCCACACAACATGGTACACAAGTTCAGACCACCAGTTTGTGCCTTGAAGTAGTGAGGCAGGAATTTCTAGGAGTGAATCCTTCAATGGAGAAGCACTGAGCAGCCCTCTTCCCTGTGATGGAGTAAGAACTGCCCTGGGGCTACGAAACACACTGTGTGTGTGCTGGGCGTGGCTGAGAGTGCTGTATGCTGACAGACAACATACAAGGAAACGTTCACCTGTTGTGTTTCTGCATTGCGATTGTCAAACGATTCCTTCTATTGATTGCCCCCAGCCTGACGAAACTTCTGGATACCTACGGGAATTAATTTCACACATAAAAATACCTCAAGCTGGTAGACAAGCACCATTTTTTGTGATGTAAACAAAGAAAGCTTTGGAGGTAAATTATCTCCAGTTTCCGAATCTTAGTCACTTTTTATTGGTACCCAGGGAATTAAGATTCCTTCAAATTTTGCCTTCTGAGGGTGTAGTATCAGCCATCGGACTGGCACAAGTGCCACTCTCAGATGACAATCTTGCTGATTAAATTAGTTAAAATGCTGTGACTTTGATTTCTTTTAACATTTTTTCTTTTTCCCCATGAGTCTTTGAGCCTGTCTTTTTTCCCTACACTGCAGATGCAACAACAGTAAGATATTGACACTGATAGGATGGCACACCATGTGGGACTGGGCCCACAACACTCATAGAGATGCCTCACTTCCTCTCAGTTTATCATGGGATAGCTGGGAGACAAAAGTGTCAAATACTGATGAGAGCCTCTCACTGACTGCATACCAATCAAGAGGAGTGATGGCAAAGATGAATCGATAAACCAGAATCCCCCATTATCATAGATTAAATCATAGGGATTCGGAATGGCCTTTTGCTGCTCCCAGACTCAAGACCTGCACCTTCATCTTCATCCCATAAACTCTGAGCTGTGAAATCACATGACCTGGAGGTCAGAGGTCAAACAGGCACTTCACATGGTATGCCCTTGGATCCCCACATTGTAGGCCAAAGGGGGTTTAGGCTGTCCACTCTCCCATCCCCATAAATCTCAGCCCTTCATCTCTTCACAAGACAGGAAGCTTTTACAGAATCACCCAAGACAATTTATGAGGCAGTTATTCAAAAAGCTAAGGCTAATAAAATGTTTTTTACCTGATTCAATGTCAACTTGGAGCAGGCGGTTAATAAGATGCACAAGCAGATTACTATAGTACCTTGCTTGGAGCCTGTGTAATATTTTTTGTAAGAGATGTATTGATTGCAATGGGTAGGATCCATGATGCTGAGGACATTAGAAATGGGTGTTGTGGTATTAGAGAGGAGGAAGGCAACACAGCAAATATGTTCCCTCAATCCACATCATGACCCTGTCATACATTTAGTTTTATCACAAGCTGAAATGGCACATACTGTTTTCCACTATACACACCAAAAACAAACAAAAAAAAAAAATATGAATAGCTATGGATAGCAAACAAAAAAAAAAAAATCACAACTCCTCTATGAATAGCTATGGATAGCTTTTGATAGGGAGAATCCATAAGTTGATAAATATGGCTTGAACATAAAATCACAACTCCTCTACATGCTTGCTCAATGCAAGGTTCCATAATGCTGTGCTTTGGATTCAAATGAGTGCACTGCCCAGCTGCACCCCCTTCACATTATAGTAAGTACACAGCCCAGTGCACTACCAGGCTACACCCCCTTCACATTATAGTAAGTACACAGCCCAGCACACTACCAGGCTACACCCCCCTTCACATTATAGTAAGTACACAGCCCAGTGCACTACCAGGCTACACCCCTTCACATTATAGTAAGTACACAGCCCAGCACTACACCCCCTTCACATTATAGTAAGTACACCAGGCACTACCAGGCTACCCCTTCACATTATAGTAAGTACACAGCCCAGTGCACACATTATATTAGTAAGTACAGCCCAGCCACCCCTTCACATTATAGTAAGTACACAGCCCAGCACACTACCAGGCTACACCCCCCTTCACATTATAGTAAGTACACAGCCCAGTGCACTACCAGGCTACATCCCCCTTCACATTATAGTAAGTACACAGCCCAGTGCACTACCAGGCTACACCCCCTTCACATTATAGTAAGTACACAGCCCAGCACACTACCAGGCTACACCCCCCTTCACATTATAGTAAGTACACAGCCCAGTGCACAACCAGGCTACATCCCCCTTCACATTATAGTAAGCACACCAGGCTACACCCCCTTCACATTATAGTGCACTACCAGGCTACACCCCCTTCACATTATAGTACACAGTGCACTACCAGGCCATCCCCCTTCACATTATAGTAAGCAGGCTACACCCCTTCACATTATAGTAAGTACACAGCCCAGTGCACTACCAGGCTACACCCCCCTCAGCTACACTACCCTACACCCCCCTTCACATTATAGTAATACACAGCCCAGTGCACTGGTCTTTCCATCTGACAGCCACACTTCAGCAACAGAGGGTGCTGAGGGGGTTCCTGAGCTTTGACAAAACCGCTGCAGATAGCGACAGATGCGCACCACCACCGTTTGACAGGCAAACCCGAGGTTTCTGAGAACAAAGAGAACCAGCCATTCCTCCAGCCTCTGGAGACAAGAGGCTTACATTAAGGGCCCTCGACCCACTGATCATTTAGCCGCCTGATCTCGGTCTGTCCCTCTAATGGATGAAAACTGGACGCATCACACAGGGTGTGCTGACATCACAGAGAAAAGCCAGAGTGGATATGCACTGGAGGGGTGTAGGTGGGGGGCAGTCTGAGGGGGGTGGGGACTCCACTGTGTGGATTACAGTAATCAGCAGGGGGTCATGAATGATGACAGCACCAGCTATGGCATCTGTCAGAGACTCCATGGAGGTCTGGGGAATGGTAGCTTAGCACTGGGGTATCACAGTGTCTCTGTCAAATGGCCACACTGCTATATAATTCACCTCCTGTCGCCTTTCACCCACCGAACATTCAGGAGGTCACTTCATTTCACAAAATGCAAATTTTTATAAAAAGACACCATTTGTTGCTCATTTACGCCGGCCCTAAAAAAAAAAAAAAAAAAAAAGTGCGCTACCATAAGTGCAAATGAATTCATGAAAACAAATGACGAATTTGCATTGTCTCTGCCAATACAAACCAGTCACCCCATTGTGTGACGTTGTTTTTAGAGAGTACGGAGGCAATTCTGATGCCACACAAACAGACTGTATTGGAAATAGTCACAATTTTTATAAATGAGAAAGAATGAACATGTTCACCATGACTGAAAATTATTATTAATTTATGTATTACTAAATATGTATTATGTATTGATGACATGACTGAAGATTCTTAAAGAATATTTATCTGATTTTACTGTGTAATGAAGTGATTGTGAGAACTTTGGTTTTTGCCATGATAGTTCTTTATTTTTGTACATCAGAATTCACCAGATGGGGAAAGGTTTCTGACCTATGACTGAGGTATTGCAGTTACCTGTCCTGAGGGTTGATTTGCTGTACATCAGAATTCACCAGGTGTATTACAAAGGTTTTGTAAAGGGGTTGAGGATATCTGTTCTTAGGGATGCCTTGCTCACAGGTGTGGCCACTTAAGCACTCCGTCAACACTCATCCATTACCATGACACGTCTGAGTCCGTGAGTGTGTGTGAGTGTGTGTGGTGGATGTGGCTACAGGGGCTGAGTTACCCACAGTACATTCCAGGACATGACAAAGATGCTTAGCCACAGATTAGACCAGAAGCCCAAAGCCACCTAAACTAGTCCCAGCCTATAGTCACATTCCAACAACACCCCACTGTCCTTATCCACACAGGGTGTCTCAGACAGACGCTCAAGTGGGGGACCTGATAAAACGATACAGTTATGAGTAGTAGTATCAGTGTTAGTTAGTATCGCTGTTGTTGAACCTGCAGTGCAGTTGCAGATCATGTAAAGGACTGAAGACAGCGTAGCTGGATGCGCAGTTTTCTTGGGACGCACGTGTCAGTGTGTGCTCTGCCAAACGTGCAGAGTAAGCTGCACTGATGGAGAGGGCCGACATCTGTGACTGGATGTATCAAACTGGTATTCCAATAAATAAAACAGTTTGTCTTTATCGCTCTGCCTTAAATTTATACTGAATAACAGCATTACTGAGTGGGTATGGGTTTTTAAGTAGTTTATGCACCACACAGCCTGAGGCAGCAGTCTGACCAGTTTTCAGAGCAACAGTGCAAATGAGTAACAACAAAATGTCCCGGGCAACTTATCAGTGCTCCTTGTTGTCAATGGCCACCAAACAGCTATTAAAACAGAAGTTACCTTTTTAATAGTTGATTAAAATGTGCTTACATTTAAAGAACTTCAAAAAAAGGATGTGTGACCGAAACTGAATTGACCCCCCCGCTCATCCATACAGGGAACTAGAGATGAATAACTAATAATTTAAGTGAAACAGAACTAAAACGTGACCTCCTGTACTTTGCTCTCCATTGTTTTGCTCTACTGTTCTGTCCAAGATTTGAATATATATGGTTTAATATTTAAAGCTGTATAATGACTTTTACAAATCTACAATATAAATCTAAATACAATCCTCACCATTTTTTCTTGCCTCCGAACTTGTATCATGATACACTCAAATATATATTTTGCTTAATGTTTTATTATTTATTTATGTAAAGATTTTTGAAAAGGGAAAAACTAAAGAAATAACAGTGTATAAAATAACTGGTTTGAAGCTGAGAAAGACATTGTTTGCTTAACAAGTTTGACGAGAGGTGACAGTTTCGGCATCTCAACAAATAGAGAGTCTTGTGTCAAGTTTAAGGGTTCGTGTATCCTTGAACTGCATGTCTGATTCAAGTATCGGCTACTTAAACTTGAACAGGTATCACAAAATATTTTATTCCTTCATGACAGCCGATTTGTGATAAAAGTAGTATTTTCGTTTGTGTGCTACGAAGTACAGTGCATTGGTATTCAAAACACTTCAGCCTGCTTCCTCATAGGCTTTATTTTAAAAAGAATTCATATTTGAGCATAAGATATATTGCCCCAGTGGATAAGCACTAAATAGTGGTGTTATTTGAAAGTTGGCATAGTAGTATGCATGCTACCATTCCCACACAGTCGTCTGAGTCCAAAACTCTGTGATTTAGTGCCAATTGATCTGGTTGTCAAAGCTGTTTGTATGTAGCACCCCCTGTTGACCACTGTAACAAATGTTCCTGCGTTCACAAATATTTTTAAATATAAATATAAATGCTATATTAGAAACTATATTATTTAGATTATATTAGATTGGCCCAAAAAGTATGCAGGTTTGCAGACTTTCTTGCTGGTATACCAAAGGGCAAAATCAATGCTATTATCATTGATTATTCAGGTCTGCAGCACCTGTGGCACAGGGGCAGCCTGTAGTCTAGTGGCTAAGGTATGACTGGTACCCATTAGTGTCAGCTAAATGACTGACTGTAACATCATCTAAGGAATGTCACTTGACCTGTGCCCTCCCATTGGTTGATAGCTATGAGAGAACCCAGTAAAGGCCAATTGACAAACGGAGTGTCAACCCCCAACATTCTAACACTGAAGAGCGGCATTTCAGCAGTGCCTGGAGCAATCTGCCAGACAAAAGAAATAATCACAGGAGTGTAACTTCCAGCACTGCTCTGGCAGTCCTGAAAATGTCATAGTCAGAATCAAATTTTAGATTAAAATCTTCCAATTATATTTGGGATGAAACAAAAATGCAGGATATTCTGAGCGGCACACATCTCATTTGAACATTCAAATGAACAAGAACATCTGCGTTTCAGAGAACTGAGACATGAAATTGAACAGTGTTTTTTAAAAAAAACTGACATAAATGCAGTGCTTTCACTGAAATAATTTATGATTAGTTGAACTCTGACAGCAGGAATCATCTGATTAAAAAAACACAGTGATGTTTTTGAAAGTGCTCATTGAAAGGGGAAGCAGACTGAAAAGAGAAATATTTTTTCAAAGTGGAAGGGGAGGAATGGACAGTTCTGCATTTTGCACTGGTCACTTGTCACGCAGAGTGCGCTTCATCAGCATATTCGATTTAATGATTTACCATGACCACATTACATTTAGTACATATAAAAACCATTCATGTTTGGGATCACACATTGGGTTTTAATATGATATTCATGGTTTTTGGAGCATGGATGGCCAAAATGTAGTGTTTCTTATATTCTGGGTAGGCATAGTTCCAAACCAGCATCTCTTCCAATCAGATATGTTGTTACACACAATACACAGTCAATGATTTTTTTCCTACTACAATTTCTCAAAAATCAAAAACCTCCACACAGAATGACCCTGGCAAGCCTGTGAATATATATCGAACTAGTAGCCACACAGAACATATGCAGCACAATCATTAAAAACTGATAGTTGCTGGTGAGGAGGTTCTGTATGGTCTACTGGTGTTGTAGTGACCACTGGTCAACTCCACCCGCGTGAGACAAAAGTGTCTGCTTTCCACAGCCAAAGGCTCCTTGTCACACGCTGTGTTAAATGACATTAGGCAAAGCTATTGACATCACAGCTACAGGGACCAGCCATGTCCAGCTTCTGATTCAAAGCACATCCACTTACTCAGCCACACAGAAGCAGATTATCAAAATACGATGGGAAAATCTCTGACTTTTCCTTTGAGGCGTTCCTCTTAAATCATATGGCTGCCTAAAAATTTTAAACTTTCCCATGAAGATGATAATGTCTGTCAAGGTCTGTTCTTCTGCTGTCCAGTGTGAACCCCCTCCTGATCACAGCATAACGTTATTGCAAAGCCAAGCAGATTTCAGCCTGCCTGTTGACAGATTTTCTTGGAACGTTCTGAGGAAAGTCCCATTGCCATTGTATTATGACTCTCACACCTGATCCTCAGCCATGTGAATCTGACAGAGTGGACAGTTTCGCTCTGAATCAGTGGGTTTCTTCAAAAGACGATCATGTCAGAGGGTCAGCGTCACTGGAAATAGATTTTTTTTTTCCTCAAGGACAGGAAACGAGTTAGTATAATGGTCAGTTTCCTGTTGCTGCTACTGGTTGACTTTCAGATCTTGTGCCTGAAGCGTTAGGCCAAAACTAGGGCTCGATTTACAGAAACTTTGCCATTTACAAAGAAACAAGGAAATTTTCCCGTAATTGAGAGGCTTATGGTTAAATGTCAGCACTGTCAACTAAATAATGCGACAACATTCCCATCGTCACTTTTCATCCAAAGACCCCATAGTAGGAGAATAACTTAGCCCCTTCATCAGATCCAACACCAGAGACGAAATTCATTGTTTTCCATTGGTTATCGTGAACTGAGTCTGGGGAGCCGATATTGGTTACACCCCGAGGAGATGGTCCACAAAGCCATTCAAAAGTGCTCTTAGGTTTTGGACAAGTTCTGGAATTTTCACACGGTATCCATGGAGACAGGTTGTCATGGTGGGGTCTCTCTCAGTGTCCCAGTGTCCTGGGCAGATCGATCAGATAGAGGATAAAGGGCTGCATTCATGTATACCTGCAGCCCCTTCCAGTTAGGTCACATGACCAAAGCCTCACCAGGTCCTGATTTGATATGACTGTGTTTGGTTTCATTTGGACCGACAAAGCCATTGGCAGCAACAAAGTGGGCTCTGTGTTCTCGTGTGAGAAGCAGGGGCTAGGAGAGGACCTTCATGTAATGGGCGACTCTTACCTCTCATTTTGAATCCCACCAACACAACCCTGGTATAGACTGCCTATACAACAAGTGGGCATAAGGGAAAAATTGGCATAAGACAAAGCTTCATTACTCATAATTTCACATGAGGTTAAGCAATTACTTCACAAATACACAATAATGCTAATATCAGCTGGAGGACTGTGTCATTGCTTGTGTCATTGAGGCTAATGTCCTCTGAAACAGTACGAATAAGTTATTTTTGAAATTTCAATTTAAAAAAATGATACTTGGCAAAAGTTCTATTTTTGCAGGACCATATACCAGAGGGAGTAATTATTTTTCTAAATTCTCAGTCCTCATTTGAAAATGTGCATTTCAGAAATCAAACATTCAGCTGAAATGGTCTTCTTTGCTGTCATTAATACGACAAGTTAAACATACATTATGGCTATAAATAAGTGGTAACATCAAAATGTGATGCTCAGGCACATACACACAGGAAGATTTATAACGATTACCTATCCTACTACCGCTAAATTGGTAACTAACAAGTTGCCATGTAAACATTGAAATAACACCAATGAAACTGGTTTCTCTTGTGCTCAGCAAGTTAAATTGTACACAGAAGTACTTAGACTGTGAGATGTGAGACACATCATTAAGTCTGAGGTCAGCTCTTTGATCACCAGTCCATGGTGGAAGTGACAGGATGAGTGACAGGACGCTGACGATCAGCTCCCTTGGCCATGTCAAAGTCGCCTCATATGCGTGTCCGGTCAGCAGAACGATGGACGCGCGCATCTTGCTGCCAGAACGGTTGTCTGTCAGCTTCCCGAGGGGGTGTCAGACATTGTGGGGACGGAGAGAAACGAATCCCTCAATCTCATTTGTGTAAGTCGGTCATTCCGCTCCGGGAGTCAGACAGGCTACTCGATATTACCACCCAAAACATAAACAGGAAAAGGAAAACAAAGCCCCGTTTCATAGCTTAAATTCCAAAAATAACCAAGACAGTATTTCTCCACCCATGCAGATAAATACAGGTATAGACCTGGAGGAAGCATGCTCAGGTACATTACCTTTTTAAACAAAATGCTGTGCTGTGAAATCTCCAAAATGTACAATTGATATGAGTAAATTACACATTAACTCTCTTGAACGCACCTCTTTCTGCACACCACCTCTCTATCTGTCCATCACATTATATAAGCAGTTTTTATGGGCCTTCCTTACAGTTCCAACGCCGTTGTCTTGTTTAAAGAAAGGAGTGTCCCTGTGCCCACCTTGTGCACACAGCTGGTATGCACAGGCGCCTGGGACCCGCTGGGCCGATTATATTGTCATTATGGTTCTCCCAGCATATCACAGCTGCTTTATGGAAAGCCAGGCTGGTGTCAGGCCAAGTTTTTACTGTAGAGGAACCTGTGCCATTGGGAACATTTACTTTTGAGGTTTCAAAACTGAAATCTCGCCAATTTATATGCTGCAGCTTCACCACTAACCACACACTACCTAAGTCATTAGAGGAATGCAAACTCATTATTCACTCGGTCTGTGCCACTGCAGGTGCCCAGCCTGACCAGAAGTGGCCACTACAGAGGGAGGAGTCCAGCAATCTCAACTGGCATGGTCCTCGATCATCGCAGCAATGCGGACCACCAGCCATAGCTGGTAATGGCAGGGCTGGGAAATAAATATCCCAACGCAGGACTTCCAGGAGAATGTCGTAACCTGTGAGTCATCTGGAGGTCGTGTTTGGGGAGCACCTATCCCAGGATTCCACTGGTCGTCGAATAATTAAGAGTAAGTCTTATTGTCAGGACCTTAACCCAACCGTACAATGAGCCTGACCAGGCTGATACACTGATGCACTATGGGTCAGCTGGAATCAACATACCTTGCTGGGGAAATTTATAGTTTGTAAGTACGCACAGAAAGAAAAATTTATTTCACTCAAGATAAGGGCATGTACTAAATACTATTTGTGTAACTTTTATTCATGAATATTCAAATAACATCATAAAATTAAAACAGCTAAACTGTATGAAACTTTCCCTAGACAGACCATGTTGGTGTGAACTGCTGAGACGTTACTCTTCATCAGGGCTTCAGCAGAAAAGAATAATCAACAATATTATTCACATACATATCATTCAGCATATGCACTTTCTAATAATGGAAACATATTTTTGCACATATCTACTGTCTTTTCATCCATCTACATATGACACATTCACAGCAAGCAACTTCTACAGACATTATGCATAAAATACAGTTTTGTTGTCAAAGTATAACATACTAAATTATTCAGGAGATAAATGATTCAAAAGCACACCAAATAATGAAACACAAGCACAAAAATATTTTGTTTTGAAAACACGGAAGCAACATCATTTCATATCATAACAGAACTGACTACACAGTAAACGTTTAAGCACAAATGAAATGGCAGGAGATACCGTGAAAAATAAAAGTTTTCCATGACAAATGTTCCTCTCTTGACCAAAAGAGAAACAAAGACTGATGGTAACTGCCAAACTGGATAAAAACTTAAATCTACACTGAACATAGCTTAAAGACATCACACATCTGGAGACCGAAATCAAAACTTTGTCTCCACACATAGCATGACACAGATCTGGAAAGTGAAACTTTGCAAAATCTAAGGTGGAAGTCAATTCCTCTGTACTGACTAAAACAGTTCAACTGTCACGGAATGACACCATACCAAGAGATGTGAGAAACAAACAAAACAAGCTTACACACATAGATAAACACACAGCCGGGCAATTAATCTATAAATGGGATTTCAAGATTAAAGACAAGGATTACAGAGCACTTAAGATTCCGTTTGTAAGAGAAAAGTCAAATGTCATTTGGCTGTGACATACTGTAGCTCTGAGGTTCTAGCTAACAGAGAAGAATTGTTTAAAAGAGGAACGGATGACACAGCCGCTGGCCTCACAAAGCAAAGATCATTAATAGCTAACATTTAAAATCAAATAAAACTATTCTATTTATATATTTCCTTTTATAGTCTGCTGATGTAACCAAAATCAGCAAGCGTAGTATAGGCCATAACCAGCCCGGCTCACATCAAATTCCAAGAATTAAATGGACACATGACTTGTGTACAGATTCAATCAACCTACTTGTGTTTCTTTAAGCAGCAGGTCCAAGTGTTGGGGCTTTGGGCAAAAAACCTTTACTGTGTTCCATGCTGTTTATCAAAACCTCATCAATGGTAAATGACAATTTTGCCTAACCATTACAAATTACTTTTCAGCTTACTTCAGGACACAGAGACATGCTTTGTTACACGTACCTGTAAGAATCATTGTACCGTATCTTGTTTGACTATGAAGAGTGGCACTGGCCACAGGATGCTACAGACAGCTGCTGGGCAGAGCCTTTTCTTATCCAAAATGAATTATGGGTACAGAATGCAATGAGCCATTAAGTCAACACAGTACAAGTATATTACATGAAGCAGAGGGAGGAGGGCAGGAAGGGGTGGAAAGAAATACGCATCCGATTGACTGACCTCTACATACAGAACATTTCCAGGTCAGGGTGAGGACTCCAGGCAGACGACAGGAGGAGTAAAATAAGAATTGACGGCATCTATGGCAGTACGACTACAATGTGTAGGGACTGGGGAACAGGGTTGATGAAATGAATATGCCACATCAAGGTCAACAAGTTAGATTAAATTTGAAAATAATACAGAAAAGCAATACTGAGTGTCTCTTAAGAATGACAAACAGCAATTTAAGAGCAACATTAACCTGCATTATGCTGTCACTAATAATAAAGGCTGCATAAGAACTGCAGAGCAAAAGCATAAAACCAAAAAAATATGTCTAAGACGGTGGCCAGCTAACAGCGAGACATAAGTGTGTATTTTATTTGAATGTCAGACACCTACAGACACTGGCAGACAGTGACTCAGCAGTTCACTGTGGTCAAATATATTCAGCTAGGCTATTTTTTTGACATGCCAGACTGCTGAAATGTGCTTGAATAAACATGAGGACAGCAAAAATGAAAAAGGACCTTAAACATCATGCATCTACCAGCCCTCTCTCAAATGCCTGACCATGACCATCCCTTGACAAATTATCTGTCCCAATAAAGTCAGTCTGCCAGTTCACAAACCGAGGACTCTGACGATTTTGACAAAAGCCTGCCAAAACAAAGCCCATGAGACTATAGCCAGTGCTGACCATACAGGACAGGACTCAGTGTGGACGAGCAAAGGGAAGCTGTGGCCATGGCAGAAGTTAGCGCTGGAAACGTAACTGGGTCAGATAGGGGTCACCCGCCACCATCCCCACCTATGGTCATTACTGTCAGGGTCGAAGATGACATACAGGCTACTGGGGCATTACATGGCCCCACAGGACTTGCATCACAGGTCGGTCACTGCCATGGAACAGATGATTACAGAAGGAAAATAATACCCTAGGGAGTATCTGGAAATGTGACCAGCCAATACATGAAATCTTAAGTGCAATTCAGGTATGAGAAGCCTTTAGACACATGCCTGCAATTTGAATGCACTGATGCACTGTGATAAGAGATCTCAGCAAATTAACTTTGACTGAAATGCAGGAAAACTTCTGAGAGATGGAAAATCAGATGCATGTCCCTAAAAGGCTGAATATGCAGTCTGTGGGCTCCGTAAGAAACACAGTGTAGGACATATATACGTGTGTGACCTGACATATGTCCTGTTTCTAAATCCTAACTAAACAATGCAGCTGCAGACTATAAAGCAGTCTCCCAAAACAGCCCCTCTGCACAACCTCCTCTAACAGCCCCTCTGCACAACCTCCTCTAACAGGTACTCTGCAATGAAAATGCACACTCTAGCTCACACACACTCTTTAAACATTTGCATATG
This sequence comes from Albula goreensis, assembly GCA_022829145.1. Lineage (NCBI taxonomy): Eukaryota > Metazoa > Chordata > Actinopteri > Albuliformes > Albulidae > Albula > Albula goreensis. The sequence continues at coordinate 33,864,761 of CM040745.1, forward strand.
CACACATTTCTCACACACACGCATGCACACACACACACACACACACACATATACATATATATACTTCAGAAGATTTTTTTAAATCTGTCAATCTATTTTTTTTATGCATGAGGGTTTGTATGTTCTTCCTGGTCTACATGCATCATTGTCTATGCAGGCGTATGCCTGTGAGTCCTGTGAACAGACATCTGTTGGTGACAGTGTGAAATTCCCCCTTGGGGATTGACAGAGAATATCCATTTCACACAGTTACATTCTCATTCACACAACATTCTCTCTCTCCCTTTCTCTCTCTCACACACACACACACACACACAAACGCAAGCATGCATGCACACACACGCACACACGCACGCACGCACGCACACACACACACACACACACACACACACACACACACACACACACACACACACACACACACACATTTACATTCACATACTCACTCTGCAGCCAATGGCAGTATTGAGAGAATCTGTAGTAACGCTCTGCTTCTTCCAAAGAGATCTGGACATAGCTCCAGCCGCCCTCCACAGGTTTCAGGTGAACCTCCAGCTCATTCCCCTCTACAGACTCCATCTCTCCACAGCTCTCACCGCTGCCTTCCACCTTTCATTCCCTCTCACTCTCTCCCTCTCTTTCGCTCAGCTATAATGACTGAAAGCACGGATAGCTGCTCCTCCCATAGCCTGCACTGTCACACTATAACTCTGGGCACTTCCTTCTATCTCAGGTAACTGCACCTGCACACAGATGCCCCTTTTCCCGCTCAGAGTGCATTCACAATCAACCCTCCCCCCACCCCAAAGAACAACACACTACCATTCTTCTCCACCACACCAGACTTCATTTACCTGTGTCAACATCCCTCTTTTCCACAGCCTCCACTATCTCCGCTGATCTGCACAGCTGGCACAGAGACACCATTTGTGACCAAGCCATTCAAAGTAGCCTTGATCTGGTCTTCTCCATAAACCGGTCAGTCAGATACAGTTTCTTTCTCCAGCACGGGAGTCGGGACCCAGCTCAGTCCTGCTCAGCCTCCTGTCCCGACCTTTGACTATAAGAGCATGTGTTCCTCATTGCGTTATCAATTAGACTGTCAGCAAGTTTGGGGTAATCTACTGCCCTAATGTTCAACAGAGAATATTACTATCAGAGCACTGACTGCATGCAAATTTTATGGGAGTACCAAGGTAGTTGGAGTCTGCAGGACAGCCTGGTGTTTTGTTAATAATTGCTGGGTGAAGTTTTACAGACATGAAAAAAAAAGTGAGCAGAAAACAGCCTGCTGATTAAAGCACTGTGACCTGACAGCGGTCTTCACTAAACTGTGGCATAAATGTTGAAAGTAGTTCTGAATTTACCTCTAGCAAAACAGAACGATGGTTATTAATTCATTCATGGCAATATTCTTCTTGGCCTGATGCTGTCACAGACAATACTAAGGACACTTATATAAGCAGTAAGGAAACATAACCTAAAAAGACAAAAAAAAAAAAAGGGAAGAAACAGTACATCGCCACACAGTACATATGACCAGGACATATGACTACCTTCTTTCACACACAACACAAGCTGTCATTTAGACACCACCTGATACACCCAAGTTGGGTGAATCACCAGACAGGTTATGACACTCAATCTCAGCTTCATTCTGAAAACAATCAACAATTCATCCATCAACCACAATTTGCCAATTAATAGTACATAGGGTTGCTTTGACCTGACTGACCACACAACACACAAGACCAAAAGACAAAATGACAGAAAGAAAGGCCGTGGGATAAAGAGACCACAAAGAACAAAAGAATGAGAAAGAGAGATGGAGAACCAATGACAGAGGTGCTAGGAGTTAGACAGTAAAGTTGAAGGTAGCCAGCCCCCCCGTTGTTCCGATATCTCCACCATGCTAAGTACACGCCAGCAGCTCTGCTGTGCCGCTGAAGCTCGGCTGAAACAAATCCCTTCACTGAAAACAACCAGCACCTGAAGGAGGGATTCCACGCTACAGTAATCCGCTATCAGCTTGCCTTAGGAGAGCCTACAGTAAACGGTGCGCAAACGCTAACAAGCACTGCTACACAGACTGCCTTACTTTATCACAGCACTCTATAGAGAACTGGATGTAAATAAAACACGAATGCTCACAAAGACACCCACACACTCATAATCACTCTGTAACCACATGAAGAAAAAGGCTTAGGAGGTTTTACGTAAGGCAACAAGAGAATTAACTCACTCAGTTTCGGCGGTAGTGGGGGAATCTCTCCCATACCGCTAACCCTCCTCTCAGGACTTCTCCCTGCCTTCCCCAGCATCCCCTCTCCTTGTCCAGGATGGGACAAGACGTAACGGGACTGGAGCACCACACACTAGCTGCTGTTTTTTGGGAGCACGCTTGTGGTGTTCTGAGCAGAGAGCTCCCTCACAAGCGCACTCTTCGGGCAGGAAAGACAGGGAGAAGCCCAGAGGAAGAGTTTTAAGTGTCTGAGGCAGGAGGAAGAGACTCACTGGGCATGCTGCCCTGTACACCCCCACCCCCCTTCCCTCCCCTCCAGAGGAAAGAGCACCATTAACTGCAACGGTCACATGCACCAAGATGAAGAAGTACACACAGACAACAGCCAAGACGCACATTTACACCATAGCCTCATAAATCACACAAAGACAGGGTGCATGCACACAGAGAAACAACTGAAGAATCACACGCACAGCCCCACACACAGCCCCACACACACACATAACCCCATACACACACTCACACTCACACACACACACACAGCCCCATACACACGAACACACGAACACACACACACACGGCTGAAGAAAGGGGCAAAGAATCGGATCCTCACCGTCCCAGTCTCTCCAGGAACCCCTCCTGCTGTCGCCCAGCAGATTGAGAGAGAGGCTCTGCAGGAGCTGCCCGAGACGGGACAGGATCCTGTACGGGGCCTCCTGTCCCTCCCGCAGGAAGCTGTGCAGAGACATGAGGGCCCACTTCCTCTCCCCTGGGAGCCCTTCACACTCATCCGCTCCGACCCACTACCCGGCACAGCGCCTCAGGGGTGTATGACGGGCACGTCAAGGGACAGAAGACGCTCACCGTCGTCGCCGTGTCGCTCGCTCACAGATGTGCTCTGGCAGACGGGCGGCGAGTGAGGGAGGGAGAGAAAAGGAGGCAGGTGCTCAAGCGCAAATCCCCTTCTGCTGGGCTAATTATACAGGCAGCCCGTGCTAATCTGGCACGCTCAGACTCGTTGCTGCGGGGACAGGTCTATGGTTTTTTTCCCATTCTGAGATGGCCATGGTAACGGTTTTGGCAACACAGGACGGGCTTGAAGCGCCTCTGTTAATGAGAGGGCAAGGCGTGCATTGGGTCAGAAACACTCTGGCCTGAATCCAGAATAAGTTTTCAAATGGTCATCCTCTTCACTGGTTTCCATCTCCTCCCTTTCAAATGGCTGGGGTTCGAGGCATCATCCTACATAACGGACTGAAACAGTCTGCTGACTTTATCTGAAGAACTTCTGGTGGAGTGGGCAGGGGAGGGTCACACTGCACATACAGACAAACTGTACACAGATGACCAGAGGAGAGGGCTCACGCTTCATCTCTGCTTACAGTAATTGCCCTTCCACCCATCGTTTTTGTTATTTGTGCAGAAAAGAGAAGGTCATAGAGAAGGAGATTGCAGTCCTGTCAGACATCCTACCCTCCAGAGAGATATGGGCTCCCAACTACAAATCTGCATTCACGCTCTCTTCCATTCAAATTCAAACATAGGATTATAAAACAGACATTGTTATTTAAATGTCTAATCCCCCACCAGGAAATCATGTCAGATGGTTAGCTGAGATTGCATAGTCCACTGGAAAACCGCAATGGTGCTACGTCCTGGTAGAACTTCTCTTCCCCCAAAACCAGGAACAGGGTCCAATACAGTCAGGGCAGATAAGAGAGAGAGGGTGTGCATGCAGCAATATCGGTGAAGGAATGAGAGAGTGAGGGGAGCAATCCCCACAACACTAGGCTATTCTGCAAGTCATGAGTAAGAGAGCAGAAGAGATGAGGGGGAATGGCGACTGTGCAAACAGCTGCGCAGTCAGCATCAAATTAATGCAGGAAGGAGGGTGTCCAGGGATGGATCTTTTGTGACAGACAAGGTCAGAAACTGCTGTGACTACAGCCCAACCTGTCAAGAGGACACACATACACATGCATACAAGCGTGCAAACACACACAGATATACAAATAAACACACACACACACACACACACACACACACACACATATATATACATATATATATATATACACACATACACACACGTGTGTATATGTACAAACAAACACACACAAAACACAAATACACACAATCCCAAATCCCAACATCATTACCACTGAGCCATCAACCATGTAAAATGCATTGCTCTCATGAAAAATCCAGATCTGGTGAACTTTCTGTTCATCACTATCATCAGCATAGACTGTCTCTTCTGCAACATATACAAATATTTACATACATCCTGTACATGCCAACCTTCACCTTTAAAGGTGCTTCATAGCCAGGTCACTCACACAAGGGTTCAATCGATCAGGGTTTACAGCATGCACTTATAGATCATATATTTTTGACCAAGGAGACACACGAAGGTCAATGTTTCATGCGTGTTTTAGTTCAAACACTGGAATCTTTCATCACATTAGACAACATGGCCTTGACAACATGAAAAAACAGGCCCATCATGTCTACATGCAGGTTCACTCAGACACAACCTCATAATCCAAAAGCCCACAAACACAATTCAGTCATAACAAACTCATTACAAATAAACACTAAACACTAATGAAACAATAACAAATGCAAGCATGCACATGCATAGACACAGGTGCGTACACTTACTCTGTCTCTCACTCTCTCTCTCTCTGCAAAAGTGATTTGCCAGTGGTTTGCTTTTTCTCTCTGAATTAAGAGCAGAAATGTTGATGGCTCCCAGATGTACCCATTTCAAACCAAAGCTATTCAGCAGCAGCCAGAGGAGACCCCCTCATCACTCCTGTGGGGGGTTCCTTTAAGGACAGGACAAAGGAGTCAAACACAAGGCCTGCATACTTTCACACTGATACTGTTCCAGCAAAAATTCATCAACTTATGCTCTCTAGCACACTGTCAAACAAGCAGTATGTAAAGTCACCCCACGGTACAAATTTTTTCATTGGACCCTGAAGGTTCCAACATGAGAGAATTACATTCTCCAATAGGTTTCCAGAACAGCAGTGTACAGAACAACCCATTATGAATATCAAGACACTCCAAGACTGACCACACTCAATACACAGAGCTGGTCCCAATCCAAAGTCTGTCAGTTACCAGGGATAGTTCAGATTCAATGGGCTTCAGGCACCAATCATTCATACACACAGATACAATTCAAATTTGAGCAAGATTCAGCTAAATTTATGCCCAAAAGGTGGTGCCTGTTTTGTGCAAAGTCCTGCAATTATTGATGTAAGGTATTCGCATTCTAAAAATGTATGGCATATAGGAAAAAATAACTGCATTACTGATTCTCAACAATGTAGAGCTATAATATAGAAAGATTGAGAGCAACCATTTTATTTTGAGTGACATAAATCTGCCATTTAGCTGAAGTGACTGGCTGGCATGCTAGTAAATGGACCATCAGACTAGAATGATTGGCTGACAGGAATCCACGGTGACTTCAAACACATAAAATGAAGGCCAAAGCCAATAAGCCAATAACAAAGTACGAGGTGTCACAAGAGGCCTTGTATACAACTTACTTAGATTCACTCAAGACTATCTTAATGCAGCATAAGAAATTTGGCTGGACTGCACAGAGTTTTAACTGGCCATGAATTACTGTCCCTGTCAGAATAAACATAGACACGTCAAGTTTACAGAATAAACGGTACTGCTGCGCATTGGTTTCACAAAGCTGAAATGAAATGTTTAGAGAAGGAACATTTACATTTATTCATTTTGCAGATGCTTTTATCCAAAGGATACAAGGAGTGCATACAGCCAGCATATTACAGTGCAAACCAATACAAAGACTGAACCCTGGAAGTAACAGCACTGCACTGAGAACCTGTGGCTTAGCAGGCTGTGATACTCAACAGTCTCATAAGTCAAATTCGTACATTCACACTGATCAAATTTAACAGATTTTATTCAGAGACAAATTTATGATGTGATCCAACATTGCTTGAGGTTTTCCAAGAAACTTCTCTTCAGAGAGCTCAGAAGAGCAATCACTACACAGTTAACAACTGCATGGTAATTAGAAGACAGGGAGTACTTTGCAAAGTCAATTTTGTTGATAGGCCATTTGTGAGGCACAGAAAACAGTTTGCAATTTGTGTTCATTTAGAAACACTAATTACCTACATCAAAAGGAAATTCTCATGAGTTTAATGCAAAGACAGAGCACTGCACTACATTTTCTTTAATGGGTACATACCATTTTATTGCTGGTGTTTAATAGGCAATGCAATTTAATTTCTGCAACAGATCAGAATTCACCCTTTGCCATCTGATAAGGTTCTGGTTTGCTCACATTGTGTACATGTCTCTCCACTGTAACAAGTAACTGGAACCTTTTCTGTTTACATGTCTGACCAGCTTCCAGATAAGCGAGTTATTCAGATGGCTATTTCTGTTGGCTCCTCAATATGGGGACAGTAAATAATTAGCACAAAGGGTAGCAAAAATGATAATGGAAACATTCACCTATCCAAAATACTTGCAAATGTGTGTATGTCAATGCATGCAGTCAAAATATAGCAAGGGTTTTAGACAAATCTCACTCAATTTGTATTGTGGAAGGCTGATTGCATGCGGTGTTTTTGTAAGTCCTAGAGTTTCACAGAAACCACAAAGCTGGACAACTGTATTCTCTTTGCAACAAACCTGGGAGGTGAACACCTTACAGAGAGCTTTGCTGTGGTCCGTGAGAACCATTGTCTATGGGCAAGCACAGAGAGGTGGACAGTCAAGTGTTTGTACTTTGAAGTGATCCACTTGTCCCCTGGGGGCAAAGTGTGCAATAGGAAGATGGGCACAGGGAACTCAACAGGTAACCCCACACCAGGCCTATTGTGACATCACAGTGGGAAAGCTGGGCTCCACCATTATCTTCTGCTGAGAATGAAGTTAACAAAAGTCTAGTGTCAAGCTCTAGTTAACAGACTGGAACTTAAACACACAAAAACCAAAGGGAAAGAAGAACCCTTGTTAAGCTTCCTGTAAAAATATCAAACCTACAGAAACTGAAAAATGAAGGGAAAAGGCAGGGATGTTCATTCTTTTACATTAGTTTTCAGTCAGTGGATACTTTCCCATCATGCTTTGCTTTAGGGAGATCTGCAGCCAAACAGTTCTGATCAATTGATCCCTTTGGAGCATCATTAACGTTCTACTGCCTACGCTACACACCAGCAGTAAACCACCAGCACTTAAAAGCCTAAATAGATAGCCCACTAAAATGACAGTGCTGAACGCAGTCCTGTTATTAATCAAAGGAGTCTAGTTAAATCCAGATATTGATTGCACTGCTCAAAAATCCATGGCCATTCTGTCAGCTGTAATGTTCTCACTGATGCCTCCATGAAATGTCCTACAGTGGATCTTTGGATGTGTGTCCTAAAGGGTAACACATAACTGGCAAAGAGGCTGAGAATGTCCTTTCTACAAATTAATTATATGCCATGATCTAAAAGTAGATGATACTCAAAAATTAACACCTTTCCTCAGTACCTTGTCTATGGTATTCCTTGTTTGCACACATTTTAAATTGTCTACATCACACCAAGGTCTGGTGTTGGTTGATGAATTATTCCTGCACAATTTGCTAAATAGTTAGCCAACTGCTTTGGAAACATCAGAGGTAAGTGAGCTCCAAGATCTCCCAAAAGAACTCAGATCAGCAGTATGGTTTGTTTTGGTTAGAAAAACCAAAGACAGGTTTGGACATCCAAGTCAGAAAAACCAAGCATTAGTTCAAGAGGAGAAAACATGACTAAAATGCTTGCGCTACATTAATGGCACCTACCGTCTCATGTTTAGGCAGCTAGCTAGGCACTGCTGCATTATTATATCTGCATTATTATATTATTCTTTGTAAATAAGCTTCCCAATCCAAATGCACTGGTTAACATAGCAAACAATGTGTTAAAATCTGGGTCTCATTGCACATGAGTAGGTACAGAGACATGTTGCTTTGTTTCATCATTCTGTTCCTGTCGCTATATTCAGTCTGGTTTATGTACAAGAAGTGAAAAGGTTGTCTTAAAATGAGGAATATAGATTCATAATATTGCAAACCCTTGTTTTTTTTAAGACATTTATCACAACACACAAAATAGAAAATACAAGCAATGCATCCCCTCACAGTTGACTGATGACAGTTGAGGCTCAAACTTGCAACTATAACCACCTCATGGAAAACCACGTTCAGGCCTGCTGTTACCTGTGGTCAGCCAGAGCTTAAGAAAATGAAGGACAACAACTCAAACTTGGGTGGCTCCATGTTATTATGACAAGCTTATAGCGCCAATTGCAACATGTTGTGAGTTCTGAATGATTATAGGACAACAGCCAGCAAAATAACAGTGCGATGAATTACCAGCAAAGAGAAGGCTATCTACATCCTGTGTTAAATATGCAAAAAAAAGTGTGAACAATATTTCAGTGTGTGGATTGTCTCCATCAGGGGTTTTAAAATATGCTCCCTGTGAGTAGAGTAGGAATTGCCAAGTGACTGGACAGAGACCGCACCAAGCTGGGCAAAAAGTCACGTCGCCGGTTGGAAAAAGTCAATGATGTCTTCAAGTGGTTGTCAAGGAGTCCATAATGAAATGCAACTGTTTTTTTAAATCCAGACACATTAGTGCATTGGTAATGATGTCATGCAAGGTGCGAATTCCTTAATGTGTGACCTGTTATAATTTGAGCCCTGAGGGACAACGTTTACAGAGATTCAGACACAAGAGGGACCCCTTTCTGCATCCATAGCCAGTGTGTTATAGTTGATTCAATGAGATGTGTATATACTGTGTTTTATTTATAGCTCACATCTGAAGGCAGTTCAGTAGGGAAGTAGGGCAGAGAGGATATCTCCGGAGAGCGACGCAGCAGCGGCAAACTGGAAACGCCAGCACTGTAAATAAATGCCTGTGTAATCGTATGTGTGCATTCGTGTGCCTTTGCAAGACAGTGAGACAAGGGTTTGTGTGTGCGTGTGTGTGTGGACATCTGTGTCACGTACAATATATAGACACTGTATGCAGACAAACAGTGAGTCAATGCATTACAGATACAACAAAAGGGCATTTAGATGAAGATATGTCGAAGTCCTTAGCTCAAACCATTTCATCTGAAGGTAGCCACATAGCCACATAATTCATTTTCGCAATACACGGCAGAAATTGTACATCAGCTGTTTATAAATGAGGATGTGATTCTGGTATTACATTGCAAAAGGCAACGAAATGCTAACAATTAGGATTCAGAGGGAACAGCGGCCTGAATAAAAGACACGGTTATGCTTGATCAGTTCTGAATTGCACCATACAAAGGCATTTACTGCATGAAGCAGGACTTCACAATGGGTCAGACGCAGCCAGGATCAATCAGTATCCTCTTATTAACCCTATACAGCAGTGATGCAGGTGCGCTTCACCATTAGATTTTACGCAGAAGACCTGACCACACTGAAAAATACAGCCATAGCTTATTCTCCTGTATTTATTCTGGGGAGACTGTGCTGTTGGTTGACCCAAACAAGGTGAGGTTGATCCCCATTTTCTTAACTACGTTCTACGTACCTTCAAATTCCAGCAATGAAAAAGAAGCCTGATTCCATTCTAGGCAGTCTCAGTGAACGTAAAGAAACAACTGGTATCACAAATGCTACCTCATGGATCAAGAGGTGTGGACAATTACATTCAAGCACAGCCAAAGGAATAACCCTTACAGGGTGGTCGCTGTGCAAGGGCAACCAAAGAAAACGCACTGTACCGCAGGAGAGGGGGAAAAAGCATGCGGCTCGTCCTACCGATGCGGCGAGTGACGGTCTGCAGCCTCTGCGCCAGCTGCTCCAGGGCCACCTCCTCCGTCTGCATCCACAGGATCATTCTGCAGGGGGGGACGACGCAGTCGCTGCCACGGGCCGAGACTGGGAGCACTACCGCCGCTGCCGACGCCGTGATGGAGCCCGGTGCCCACACAGAGAGCTGCGGAGCGGAGGATGCCCGCGGAGAGATGGAGAGACAGACGAGGTGGAGGAGGAGGAGGCTGGGCTGCTCACACGAACATGCGGCGCAAGCCCACGCGCACGCACACACAAACACACACACACCGGCACGGGCAAGGTCGCACGCGTGCACAGGCGTGCACACACACAGCAGTCTCAGTGAACCGTCTCAGTGAGAGAGAGAGAGGTGGAGAGAGGGAGAGCAAGCTTGACAGATAGAAAGGGGAGTGGGAGACAAGTGTGGGGGGGGAGAGTGGGAGAGCAGAAGAGAATGACTGAGGCAGAGACAGAGAGGGCGAGCGAGAGAGAGAGAGAGAGAGACAAACGCAGAAAAACACAGCACAGATTTAGCGGACACTGACACTGACAGGCTCACATTTGCACAGACAGGCGAGAGACTGTGGTGAGGCAGCAGCAGGGGGAGGGGTGCTGTGAGTGAATATCATGTCAGCTTCATTTAAATTCTCCTCTGCACACTCTGAGGAAGGGGGGGGCTTGCTGTCAGCATGGAACCTATTGGCTGAAATTCATCAAAGCACTGAACAGCGGTACCCAAAAGGGTGGGCTGGAGGTTAGAGGTCAAGGTTACTTAATTATTAACCACAGAATCAAAACATCTGCTCCTGGCAGGCTACTGACCCTGCTACTGTGATGGCCTTTGATCGCTGTGGTTAAACCACAGCCCAATAACAGGGCCAGGTTACACCAAATGATAATTCAGCCATATGTGCTTTACGCCAACATTTCACACATTGAGTCACACATCCTGGTATACCCCTGTGGTCAGGGTCCAGATCAGACTTCTAAGCTCACTTTCTGACATGCTGCCCAGAGCTACTGGAAGAGAGTTGGTGTATGGTAGGTCCATGGAGGTTCCACAAGAAATTCAAGGCAACATTTTTAACAGCTGTGGGCCAAAACTATATGGAAGACAAATACAGCTGAGCATGACCAATCAGGACGAGGTAAGAATGGTGCTTACAGTGAAAGAAGGGACAGAAAACCACACAGTCACAGGATCAGGGTGAGGGGCGGGGGTGGGGGTCACATTTCATGGGAATGTCCATCATAAAACCAGAACAATAATACAGAAACGAAAGTAGGCTCAGAAGAGCCTCACACAAATCACCAGTCCACTCTTTCCCCAGCAGAACGAAAACAATTTGTTTTGTAATTGTTCTGAATTCCTCAAATTCACTTGGGCCACTAATCGTCTGACCGCATCAATGACCGATACCAATGCAGGTCAAGCTGAAAAAGAGCAAGTTATGTAATGGTCACAGATTTTACATCAGTGATGACATGATCACATCAGTAATATAAATGCTATCAATAATTTGTCTAAAAATAGACAAATCAGGCCATAATCTAAATGACCCTCACAAAAACATATTATGAAAAAAAAACCACACTGCCCTATTTGCCCATGGTACTGAGAGGTGACAATACCGATTAAAATCCTACTGTTAAGACATACTACTGTGCAAGAGGATTTTACATCTTTGGAATAAGGCAGGAAGAGATTGTGAGAGGAAAAGTCCTGAATTAATGTAATTAGAATGGACCGCACAGTAACTTGAACTTATTTTATCTGAATATATAACATCTGTGAACTAATTTAGATTCTCTTAGGATGTTATAATTACTGTACTGTAATAATAAGTAGGTGCATTATGCATTATTAAGAGAGCATGATGATGTATACGTATAAGTTAGGATACGTATTTGTCATTCATATAAAAATGCAGTTGAGAAATAATGTTAAGACATGCCAAGATCCACGCCATACAACAAGATATGACAGTGTATATTTACAAAATAGACAGACGTTTCGATTCTTGTACTTGTGCTTGACTTCGAGAAAAATCAAACATTCTGTTGTCAATTGAAATGAATGTTTGATTTTCGATTTTTACTGTCTATAACAGCAAAAAAGATAGATATATATCACTAATCTTTATATGAAAGGTTAAACCGGAATGCCAAATTGGTCTGTGCGTTTCCCTGATGTGTTATACCATAAGAAGGAACTGAGTTTTAAGGATCTGTGATCGTTGCTACGTTTTGTTAATTTATCCTACACTGCCATCCTCTGGTTTTGGAATGTAGACCTTCAAGACCGTACAAAAGAGCATGCTGAATCCGAAATTCTGTTGCCTCTTTCAAGCAAGTTTCGTTTGGAAGTGGGGTTATCGTCAGTTTTTAAGTCCTAGTTTTACTCATGAAAAATGCTCACCTGATCATGTAGTTCTGGTGAACAGCGTTCAAAGACATTGGAGGACAGCTCGCAGTGTGATGCCTTATTTGCACTTTTTTCGCCGAACTCCCAGGAAATTACATTGCATGAGTTACATTTCTGGTCGGCTTAAATTAACATTAGACATGCTAAATATACAAATTACATGCGACGTAACCACAATAATTTTGCTCTGCCTTTTAAGGTATTGTTTTAGCTTGATTTTTTCTGTCGCTGCACAAACCAATCATCCTTAGCGCCAGGACATTTTCGCGGGCTACGGTGATTGGTCCAGTTCATTCCCATTAGTTTATTGTGTTCTTGGTCAGAAGTAAAAAGTATGTCGATGGCAAGTCAACAGCATTACACAAAACTAATTGTAATTGCATTTTCTTTCATGGGTTCAAAGATTGCTTAATTAGGTCTAGCGACGCAATTTCTACAGCGCTCGCTTTGTTTTTATTGGTTGAGGGTACTGGCCGACAATTAAGAAAAATCTGGGGTTTTATATCTCCCTTGAGATGAATGCGAGCCACTATATTTAAAAGCTGGCAGCAGACATTTTGGGTTGAAGGCTTCATTTAGCTTCTACAAATGAAAACCATGTAGATGCAAGAAAAAGAGTAGAGGACCATATTATTTTCTCTGATGGCACAGGGGTCCATGTTTTGTGATCCTCAAACCAGGTTATGCATTTTATGAATTAGCCTGTGAAACAAGCAGTCTCCAATTGCTAACCCTCCCATAAATAGCTTTGTGAAGCTCATCACATCGTTTTTATTGAGGTTCACACCTTGGTGTCCAGTTTTGGGGTGTTTGGTAACTGCCCTGGTATGTGCTGTCCCAGGTGATGAGCTTTGACTTGTGACTGCTGTTTCTCTTTGCCAATTTACTTTGTTAATATAATTTGAGACTGTTCTTCCTTCTTACGTTACATAATTTGCCGTTTCTGTGAGCTACGCACCTGTAATCCACACACTGACTATTCGGCCTCTTTGCAACTGTGTTGATTGTCCAATTATGCTTTGGAAACACATATCAAAGGGTTGATTGTCAAATCTTTTATAGCTGACACACACTGCTAAATGGCATTTGACTTATGACTCACCTGTGTGGCTGCCTTTGTCATGGTGATTCAGACACTTCAGAGTTCAAGTCCTTTTTCCTGTTACCGTTATTTTGTTCACCCCATATAAGAGTGTGTGTATGTATGCATATAAAGTCTCTTAGCATTACATATGGAGTAGGAAATTTGTAGGTAGACATGGACACCTGTCCAATCCATGATGTTTTTATCTGGGCTGTTTTTACATACTCGCCATATCTGTACTCTGGAAATAAAAGCAGTAAGAAGGAAATCACTGCACTTTGGAAAGGTCATGTTTATTGTCCAGTCAAAGTACAATTTTCAGTCAGATACAGTCACCGCCGTCATCAGAAGTATGAACAACTCCTAGCTGGCTTGAGCTACAACGCCTCCAATGATTCAAAGGGCGATGTAATTTCTTTTCAATTAAAATTCCTTCCAAATTATCAATAAAAGGAAACTGGGTAGACTTCAGTGTCTCTACTTTAACTAAAATTTTGGTATGCATGTTTTGGGAAAAGAAAAGGCATTTAACAGGTTCTAAAAGACTCATATCCAAAAGCACAACCTTGTCATCGACCATAGACATTCACCCCTTCATCGAAAACCCCTTTTTTTATAACCAAAATAATTCTCACAACTATGAACGCATAAACAAAATATGTTAAGATTCATTCAAATAATTGAATTTTTCCATATAATAAGTTATTAAAATATATGAAAACATCTTTAACAATCCACAGTAAGGGCTGAATCGTTCCTCTTGACCCCGCCAACACACTTAGTGCACATATCAACTCCAGGAATAAACCCATCTTTCACTACACTGCTTAGGTGAAGAGTGCACTGGCCATTTTAAATCACTGAATTATAAAATTTGGTAGTTTGAGGGTTTGTTCTTCCCTGTTTTTTCTTCCTATGACTGGAAATAGTCTTTCTGGAGAGAGATGTTCTTTTGCCAAACCACAAGGAGAAAAGTGTCCTTATCAGGTAACTTGTCAAGCAGTCAAAAGTGAGGAGCCAGACTGCTCACAAGTTCTTTATAAACGAGGTTTCTTACTGTACCGATGCTCTGAATCCATTTCACAGTTCCGAACACAGCCATCTGAAAAGAGAACGACACAGCGGCTTGCCATGTTGAACAGCAGCTATACATTGAGGACGAATCACCCTAAGTATTCAAGAGGCATAATAAACTTTCATATGGGTCTGTAATCCCTGTAAATGGCCAAAATAACTAATTCAAACAAAATGGCTTGCCTAACACTGATAAGGACAGCTGGATGGTATAAGTTTTACCACAAAGAGCAATGGCCAGTTGCATTCGTTTTCTTATCAGACCACTAAAGACTCAACTGAAGAGCTCCGGTAGAAGAAAGTTGTCTGTAGTGGGTTTATGAAGCTTACTTGATAAGGAAGGAATGGGTGATTCTGAAATGTCTCCAGCTTGCAAATTTCTCTGCCACTGTAGGAAAAAATTTATTTACTGAATTACCAATTATGGATTGATGAACTCAATAGTCATGCTTCAGTGCAGTTGCAGGGAACATAGAGAATATTGTAAAAGAGTGCTTCTGTACTGTGTTGTACTGGTCCAAAAAAGTATCTGCATTCAACCATGATTTGTCTACATTTAATCTCTGACTCATAACTTAATTCACATGTTTGTGTTCTATTCACAAAACCAGTTTTTCCAAGTTCAGAAATCACACTGATGAATACCTGTCTATCTGCATAACAGCATAACAGCATAACAACTGTAATTATTTGCAAGTAAAAGAGACTAAGGGAAAATGTTACAGACATACGTAGAGATCTACTTTGTCAAAACATTTCTACCTTCAGCAGAGTGCAGGTATTCATTTTATTTAATCTAAGATGGACACGTCCACTTCTGCTGAGACTGCAGCCTGCACACAAATGCAAACACTGTACTTCCTATTGAAGAGTGTGTCTATGAACAAATTAATATCATGGGTCCAAAATATAAACTGCTGTGCAACACCATTTCTTGAGTGGAGGTTGATACTTACTATGAATTTCTGAATGCCTTGGAGACTGTCGAACCTGAGGTAGGAGATGTCGTGTTTGTCTTTGCCGCTGTCCAAGTCTGTGGTGTATATCTGCTTAATTCCAGCCCCCATGATCAGTGGCACACACTCATCGCATGGGCATTTTGTGACGAACAGCATCGTGTTTTCTTCCTCCTTGATCTCTGCGCTCCTGCAGTACAGCAAACAAGGAGAGGGAAGAGTTGATTTTTTTTTGCATCTTCCAACATTTGATGACCAACTTTACTGTGACAGCGCCATAAAAATTGTAATAATCTGGTATGGAGGTGAGACCCATTCCGCTATTTTCCCTGGGCCTCCCTCCCAACCAGCTCCAGCTCTGTACCTGAAGATGAGTGCATTCTGCTCGGCATGGATGATGTATCTGTACTTCCTGTTCTGGCGGTCTTCCTGCGAAGTGTCCATCTGGGGGAATTCCGCGTACTCTGACCCTGCCGGATAAGCATTGTACCCACATCCTACCAGGTACAAGTGCCCTGTCCCATCGCAACGAGCCTGAAACAACAGTGCAACTGTCATTTTTTCTATATTAATTTTTCTCAGCCTGGAAACAGGCAATAATAAAAAAAAAATTACTTACAGACTTTCCTTCCGCCCAGATCACAGCACCAACCCCAACTTTAGGATCCTCTGAGAAAGGTATTGAAACACACAGACTGAAAAACAGTTTGACTATAACCTGCTATCACAATATCAAAACACATCACCAATTACAGCTGAAGTTATGAAAAAATAAAGCCCCCTGTCCTTTCCCCATCAGTATAAAGATTTAATATCTTTGGAAAGCAATATTTTAATCTATTTAGAATTTCACCAGTCAGGAAATTGCTCCTGCAGCTGCGTTTCAGTTCCTCGGAAAGGTTGAACTGTGGGTGGCTGTCTTCAGGTTGATATCTTAGTAACATCAAATTGCATCTAGCAGGCCAGTTTAGTTATGGAAAGTGGAGGTATTTTCTGGCTGCTCTGCAGCCTGGTGAAGAGTCAGACAGGAATATGACTCACCAGTCCTGTAGGCCAGTAGACAGGCTTGTATAATGCAGTGTCGGGCGATCTCCTGGGACACCCCCTGGGTAGGTTCTGTGGGGTCCTTCCTGTAGAAGCCGTACCCCAGCCGGACATCTGGGACACTGGAGGACACGGTTGCCAGCACTCCGATAAGGTCCCTCATGTGCTGCCGCAGGTTGGTGAAAGACGGCTCCACGCAGAAGGTCTCCAGGCCCATCTTGGTCAGGATGTCCCGGTGCTGGTGCTCGTCCGGGATGAAAAACGTCTCTGTGAGGTCCTCCAGCCTTCGCCTACGCTGGGCAGCGAACAGTGCCCCCGTATCCAGGTGGGGGTCATCAGCAGCGATTCTCTCCAGGAAGTCACAGTCTCTGGACGTCTCCTCGGCAAACTGCAACATGGAGCTGGCCAGC
Organism: Albula goreensis; assembly: GCA_022829145.1. Lineage (NCBI taxonomy): Eukaryota > Metazoa > Chordata > Actinopteri > Albuliformes > Albulidae > Albula > Albula goreensis. The sequence continues at coordinate 33,881,851 of CM040745.1, forward strand.
GGCTGCAGCAGGACGCAGATGTGCGGCCTGCTGTTGGACTTGAGCCTCTCTGCGGCGATGGCGTCCAGCACTGCATCCTGGGAGCTGGGCCAGGTCTGCCCATCAGTGTTGCTGCCTTTTGCATCATCAGCAGGTAACAGCAGGCTTAGCTCCGGGTCACCAGGCCAGTAGGACACTCGGTTCACACCAACTGTGAAAAGGAAAAGTTATACGTAAATGCTCGGTCTCCATGTGATATGTTCACTGGTGGACCTGATAATTGAGCTACATGGGTACTGAAGGCACAACCCAAATACACAAACTCTATAAAGCTTGACTGCAAACAATGCAGAATTTGCAGAAAACAAAGGCAGATTTTGATTACATTCACCCATCCACATACAAATTACATCTAAAATATGCTATTCAAGAGAGCAACCTAGACCATGCAGAAGCCTGACACTCATGCATTGGTCTACAAGCTATTAACAGCTACTGAAGGTATGTGCCCATGGTTAGTAGTCTTAAAACGTTAAGGACATGAGGCCAACGAATTATGTTAATGTCAATGAAGAATGAGCATAGCACCCCAAATCATATAACAAAGCATGGTATTTTAAATATTGTTTGTGTGTGTACACAGAGTGGGGTATGAGTTTGAGTTTGTCAGGTATGAGCGAGATTTCCAATGTAGAAATCGTTACCCTGAGAAATCTATGGCCTAACACAAGCTAAAAACCTGACTAGGCTCTGTTTGATTTTATTGGTTGTCTGTCAGCTCAGCCATTGTTTGCTTTGTTATGCTATAAAGACATTTCATTGGGATGCTGCCATGTTAAGATGATACTGGCAGACTTCTTGGTGAAGCTGAAGCAGCATGTCTGTTAATTAGCTCCTGCCCTCAAATTAGAAACATTTTATATGCTTGAATAGTTATTCATTGTTAGAAATGTCAAGACTGACCGGTAATTTCCAGATTTTGTTACAGGTTCATAAAATGGTAATTAGTAGTGATTTTGTCCCAATGCCATATCTCTTTACTGCTTAAAAGACTTGGATCCTGAAGCACTCAGGGAAAATGAAAGCAGAAACCAATGAGATTACAGGGATCGGTCTTTGGCTGGTATGAATCAGCAACCCGTTACATTTCCAGTACAACGAGAACAATTTATATTGTTTCCGAGTGGCCAGTGATTAAGGTTTCACCATTTCACTCCATTTTAAAGGGAGAACATTGCTTGAGTAAAATAAAAACCACAAGACCATGCTGCCCACCATGACCAGGTTTTATATTCAGGCAAATTTTCAAAATTTTCAGGCTACATTTGCCAGGAATAATTTTCCACTACAGGTGTGAATATTTCCAAGCAATGCCTCCACCCTTCACAACCCTACTGATGATGGCTGGCACAAACCGAAATGATTTCCAAGGCATATAATCCTATAATCTACGTTATTTATGACAAACTGAAGCTCAAGGATGCCTAGTCTCAACACACAAATATGCTCATCTCACTCTCCACAGTCTAATTTGGTCTCCTTTCAAACAATGAAATAGTTGCACTGATTCCCAGCGGTTATACAGCCCCAGTTTCAGTTTATCAGTGGGTCTTAAGTTCGGTGCTGGTGCCCCAATGTGCATCCTGGTATTTGCTACCGCCAAGAACTTAGTAAAATAAGACGGTTGAAAACGTGAATACCATCTAGTAGTAATTTTTTTTCCTGAAATTGATATTAACTCGATTCAGGCACATTGCCATTTGCTGACCTCCTGATCACATTGCTTTCTGTCAAATGGTTCCGCTTCAATGACAGTGTCCACTTTTCACAAACTAGGACTAACACTGATCCACCGATCTATGTAAAATCTATTCAATGAAAATTTAACTTCTCAAAGAAAATCATTTGCCATTCCCTCATCTACTTGGCAGTTTACCTGCCCTGGAGTGTGAAACATGAATTATAGGAATAATTGTATTTATTCAGTCGCACATTTCTGCAATCTTTTTTCATTTATAACAAAGAGCCACGCCCTCTATTAATCCGAGGTTTGTTACCGTTAACAATCATCTTCAAGCAGGTGGAGCAAGGCTTCCTCGAGAAATACAGATCGCACCCCTTCAGTCTCGGTCCATGTTTGATCACCGCAACTTGTCCTACATGCAACTCGGCGCTTGAGCAATGAAGACCAATCACGTTCCGGTCCTGGACCACCACCAGACCCGTCGTTTGTGTCTAGGAGGAAACGTTATTAAAACTTGTACAATAACTTTAAAACTGTTGGTATAAAAAGTACAACTGAAATTGTGACATCCTCAGATTTATTAGGCAGCTTGCTATCCAGCGAAAATGAATGTATAACTTGAACAATACTCAAGAAGAAATGCTTTAAATATCCAGGTTTAAAACACCGTTTGTATTACTTGCTGACCAGGTTTCCTTTACCTGCTGAGGTCCATTTTTCACTTGAGATTTGCTCTTGGGAAAAAGTTCCATCCAAAGGCTAAGCAGAGTGAAGAGACTGATTTTGGAAAGTCGGGGTCCATGACCTGCAACAGGAAAGACTGTCTGCATAAATTATGTTTTCGTTCGCCCTGGTAACATGAAACTGATAGCCACCACAAAAATGTTGCGAGACGAGCACACTAAAAAAATACATCAACATTCTCATCTTAAAGGTGACCGTTCACTTCAGTCTTTGAGGCTGAAACAGTATTAATGACTCTCTCATCATATAACAGGACATTAAAACGTTTGATTTAAACAAGTTATTAAAATCAATTAAAAATGCTTATGACACCTATGACCTGGAATAATCAACCAAAAGAACACACGGGCTACCCTCCTGATATAAACCGTTTTAAGGTGCTGAATCCAAAAAAGGAAATGATAATAAATAGAACGAATTGGACAGCACTTACTTAATAAAATTAAATACGGCCCTCTTCAGCGTGCATGCATCTGTACTGTTGTGCGAGACTTCTCTATTAAATTTTATTAAGCAAGTGCTGTCCAATTCGTTCTATTTATCACCTATGACCTGGACATTTGGAAACTACTATTTTCCGGTTATACCTGCATTTACAGATGGCTAGCTGTGTTCCTATGGCTTCGCAAGAAAGCTAGCCAGCTAGCAAACTCCGTACTCGATTTCCATCAAGTCGAGGCACTTTAATGCAAAGACATTCTAGCAAGACAGTGGCATCTATCCACAATTACCGGAGCAATCAGTCTAACTATAGGCACACTATATGTCAGAAACCGTGTTAATCAAGTCAAGCACACAGCTAGCTATGTTAGCTAGATAGCGAACTGCCGATATTCCTCACCTTGTACTTTTGTGTCGGTCTGTGTGCTTGCATCTCTTACATCGCATTTGCAAGAACAACCTACAAAGCAGTTTTCCTCCCGATTCCTTTTAATCTGCGAGGTGTCCGATGTTGCCATTCAGTGAAACAGTGAAATGCGGCGATCAGCTGTTATTTCCTCACACGTAGCTGGCACCGCTCTACTACGCAGGAACCGACGTTAATGGCAGCCGGACGTGTGGCTGCAAGGAGGAGTTAAAGCCTGGAGCTGGACCTTCCTCTTCCTCGCAGGCATCAAGCCACTCTTTACGTAACTTAACTAAACGTCATCACTGTTAAAGTTCGCACAATTGCTCAATTCCCCTCACCCTCTACGTGTTAGAGTTCATGAGTTTACAGCAGATTTTGCCAGTTATCATGTTTTGTAAATGTCAAGTATCCACGGTACATGGTGCATATTACAATTGCAGCTGTATGTTGATATTCATCTTCAGGATATAAAATCTAATGATTACTGAAATGGCTGGTTCAGGCCCCCAAACATGGTATTGTATCACATCATCAAGAAAGGTCTGGGTATCTCTAAGTATTTTTAAAATACAGACAGAATGTGGAAATGAGATAGTGCCATGATTTTTTTTTCCACAATTCTTCAGTCTTTTACCTCGATGACACAGTGTCCAGCTAATCATTTTAAACCCTGGTTCTCAAGGAATGTGACAGCTTAAATGATGACATATATTTTCACTTTAAAATGGATGACTAGAAGCAGAATGGTAAAGACAGATTTTTCTGTCCTATAAACTCACCTTTGACCTCAATGTCCGTCTGAGTACTGGCCTCCCTGACATCATTCTCCATGGTTACGACTGGGAGCCCCACCGGCACACCGTCTTCCAACTCTCCCATGGCCTTCATACAGAACTCCACCTGTTCAAACTGCTCATCTTCGTCCGCCTCCTCTTCCTTCTCCCCCCTGCCGAAGAGCTGCTCCTCCACCTGGAAGAGGTGCCACGTGCATATGAACTTGTGGAGGCAGCACGTATCCAGCTTCGAGCAGGGGCAGCTCAGCGTGTTCGTGTTGGAGTTGTATGCTACTATCACCCTGCCGAACTGGCTGTACTTCTTCATGGCGGGCTCGTAGACGGACACGTAGTACTTGTTGAAAGGGGACCCGATGTGTATCTGGACCGACAGAGGCACACTGGCAGCGAGGGCCGCCCGCTGCATCTGCAGACACTCGGCTTTCTTCTTCGCGGTGACCCACTGCCTGCTGACCATTTCGCTCAGCGTTCTCTCCGTCAGGAACTCGGTGGGACCTTCGGAGGAGCAGAAATCCACTGACTTTAGATGGCAGCACTGGGCCCCTTGCATGTAGCTCTTCATCTGCATGAGTTGGCAGTTATTCATCTCGCAGAAGGCCTCGTTGGCTTCGCCCAGGGCTCCTTTCTTTACGTGTATGGGCACCGGGGGGCCCTCAAACGACCTGGCCACCGCATATATGCCGTTCATGGAGTCGATGCACTGGCTCGGTAAGTGAGAACGGTGAGAGATTCCCCCTACGCTCTCCTCCATGTGGTTTCTGGAAATGTGCCGTGCCAGGTTCTTCCTGTTCAGGATGAGATGGCAGTGTGGGCACTGCGCCTTGTGGATGACTCCGCTCGCTCTCGGCTGGACCGCAACAGGAGCGCTGGTCTCTTTTGGCAGGGGTGACTCAAACTTCGCCTGGGGTGTGGTCAGCGGGCTGCTGAACTTGCGTGCCACCTTCGGAGCAGGTTGCACGGGGCTCTCCGGAGCGTTGCTTGGCGAGCCTTCCTCCTCTGTTTTCGGGTTGCATATATTCAGGTGAGAGATAAATCCCTCTCTCCTTATGATCGTCTTGGGGCATTTTATGCAGTGAAAATGTCCGGTGTTTCGGCAGGGCTGGTTGCATTTGCATATTTCATAGTCTAAACACAGGAAGACAAGGTAAGTGTCACAATATATGGATTGCATGCAAGATAGAATTGCATTTGGTTACGCATACATCTCATCAAAATATTAATTTGCACCCTAAAACTCAACTTATGCCTCAAATCAATGAAGGCAGTGAGCAAAATGAAACAAATGAAAACACTTAGGCAGATGAAGGAAGACAAGTGTACATAAAAAACAAAAAGCTCCTACATGTATGGCTCTTTCATTACTTAAGCAAATAACATCTAAGCATGCATGGATGCATGTATGAATATATAAATATAACATAGACAAGCCTGGTTGCCTATAATTATGGCTAGCATGGCTGCAACTGAGTAACTGAAAGAGGACCTATTGCTGGAGTACTCTTGGAGGGCACTTCAGTGACTCAGACATCTCAACTTCCTGATGTTTCACATGCAAATGAACATGTCATGATGTCATAATGGAACATAATGAGTGGAAAACGTCATTACTTAGGGCAACATTGAGTAAAAATGCATACTCCATTCTCATAATAGACATTAATTTCAAGGGAAAGTGGGGGAAAAAAGGGAAGCAACCACAACTCAGCTGACCAAAATTTGACCTGGGGTGAGAGCAGCCAGGTAAGTCAAACACACTGGTAGCCAATCAAGGGACCATTATACTGGCATTTCCGTAGTTTTGTGTACTCGTGAAAGATGTACCTTCAAACCTGACTGCGTTCTTGCGATGGACCTCAAGGTGCTGCTTGACGTGGTGGCGAGCCCGAGGCATGTACATCTCTGGCGGGCAGAGAAAGCAGTGATACAGGGTACAGCACTTTGTGCAGCGCTGCAGCTCTGGAAGCTGTCCGCCCTTCAGCGCAGTCACATGTAACTGCAATACAAGGGAATGCAGGAAGAGTCTAACATTATTCAAGGTGGTCATCTAATAGAATGGGCCAGTCATCGAATCAAAACTAGACCTTTGATTAACACTTTGATTGAGTGGTTTCAACTGAAACATTCACATATTGTTATGAAAAAGTACAGACACTTAAAGCACTTAAAGGAGGAAATACATTTTCGATGTAATTTAATTTATTATCATAAACAAATGACATGGTACCTCCATGATGAAGAGTGGTCCTGGCCCTCCTTAATTGGCAATCCACTAGATATATGTGGAAAAAAAAATTAATTATTTTTTTCATTTAGCTACCACCCTCTAAAATAAATGTTTTTCAATATCAAATCTCTTTCCTAAAGGGACACGTTCTCAAAGAAATTCCTGTAACCGTTTTGTTCCTAAAGTTATTCACTGGACAAGAAACTAGCCTGTATAAGATAGAATAAAATTACAGCAATCATTCACTTTTGAAATGTTGATTGTTATTCAGGAAAATCGAATACGATTTAAACCCTTGCTCTTTCATATTAAATTTGTATTTGTGTGCTCGTAAAAATAATCCCTGCGTTATTTTGTCTGGTTTCTCTGTCAGCTCTTGCTTCAGACAACACAGGTCCGCGTCTCCCGTGGAGCTCCGTCTCCTTGCTGCAAGATGGAGGACGTACGCTCTCATACCAGTTCACCAGCGTACCTCTCACTCGGCGTGTCAGCTCCTCACACGGAACTGAATTTAACTCAGACAGCAGCACTTCGATCTGTGACAATCACTACATGTACATTGTTAGAACTGGTGGTCAAAACATTTATTAACGAGGAACCAAAATAGTCTTTGCTCAAAGGTTTTGTTTGTAAATAACAATTTAGCATCTCCTTGTGCGTCAGGAGCGCGTCGCACTTCCTATGACGCGATACCCGGATGTCAAAAGCAGCAATAAGCCCGTGTAATCCGACAAAATAAAAGCCCTAATGAACTCAATTATTTTTATGTGAATTGTTGCCTCTAAAACGCGGTTATTTTCGCTATTGAACGTTCCAAAAGGTTGTGTGTTATTACCAGTACGTCGACAAATGTGATTAAGGCTTATAATTGTAACTATAATAATAATAGAATTTGCTTGGTAAGTTAATGTTACTGTCTGATGTACAAAATGCAAGCTAAAAACAGTATGAACGTCTGTTATAAATAGTTTTGTGAGGTGTTTTGCTGGATTTTTTGCCTTCTGTCACAGTCTTAATTTAATGTTAACATTAATACTTGAGCATTTAAATAAAAAACACTTCATCTAGTCATAGTATTTTCTTAATATCCATATTTAACAGAGTAAATCTGAGAGGTTAGCTCATCAAATAACATGCAATTCTGCAGTTCGCTGTTCTAACATTCTAATCTTGTGTGAGAGGAACAAATCTCAGCCTGGGCCAGGTGGGATGAGTGTCCCCTCCACACCAATTCCAAAGACAACAAGAACAATTCTTGTTTTTCTTAAAATGACATGCAATAACCCGGGCTGGTCCGCACAAAGCAACATATTACACTCACTCTTTCCTCCAATCACACCCCAATCATTCTGAGGTACTCTCTTTTAACCTATCCTCTGACTCCCTCCTGTTATGGAGCTTAAACTCAAACTCCTCCCTTTAGTTTTACCACTGTTTTCTATACACAATTGTTTCTCATCCTGGCATCATTCCCACTCCACATCCTGCCCTACATGTACACCATTGTTTTCAAATCCCATCTATTTTCTTATTCAAAATAACTGGTAACTACTTTGCCCTATACTGACATCCACTGCAACGCTAGTGAATCACATCTGAACTTTGTATGAACACCTGGAGCATATAATCTAATCATGCTTATGACTTACATCTGGCCTATGGCATACAATTTGTCATAATTATCCACCACGGTCTTATCCACTCAAAAGTTGAGATCAAGAGCTCCCTGAACCCAAAATTATAAGTATGTGACTGCTTTTGTTATGCTTTCAGGCTGGTACCATCACCAGAAAGGCATGTTGTCAATTTTATACTTATACCTGAAGGCCAGTAGATACAATTAGTACATGTACAGAAGACCTTGTGGTTCTCAGGAATATGAGCAGAAATGTTTCTGCTGATAAGACAGGGAGAGTCTGTATAGATAAGTGTTTAATGTGTGTTTAAAATCCATATGAGAGTATGAAAAGTATGAGAAATATAAAAATAAAGAATATATAAAACAGAAAAGTATAAAATATAGTAGAAAAATATTCATCATAAGATGTAACTAATAAGAGGTTATGAGTTACGTTTCTTAAATTCACACTTCTACACGAACACCCAGAAGATGTCACTAGACATATGCGGACTTTTATTTCTTGAGGTTTCCTGTATTTTAGGAAGGATATGTATGCATGCTTCGGGGAATTAATAGGCGCAGGCGCTTACACAGGAAATCGAAACTTAAAATCTGACACTGCGTTCTATTTGACGAAGGAGTCTATTGCTAGAACTGAAATCTCGGGGAATAATCTTGATCATTTTTCATGAGGAAAAGGAGCAAACTTTACGTTTCATAACAAAGATCAAAATGAATCGAGATCAGACAGATCGGATTCGGAAAATCGAGTGCGGATTTTGTAAATCTTCCTTAGAGTCAAGGACTACAGGACCACTTCGGAAGAAAGACGACTTAGTGGCTCATCACAATTGTCTGGTAAGACGTTAAGAGTACACTTTTCAATACCAATGTAAGGCTGGCGAAACTACATTAATACCGTATATTCATTGGTAATTACCAAGTAATTGCCACCGTTAACAATGTACTGTGCAGCATGTTCCACGATAAAAAGTGAAGCGAGTGTTTGGACGTTTTGGCTACGTATCTGTTGATAATTGTACAAAAGAAGGAATACATCCCAACTAACTTGGGATGTTTTTGATATATTTTGTGTTTCCACAGTTTTACTCTTCAAATCTTGTGAACAGAAATACACCTGACGAAGACGAATTCATGGGCTTTCTTGTGGAAGACGTGAAAGACGAAATAAAGAGAGGCAGCAAACTGGTACAGTATTTTTGAATTTAGCTAGTGTTTTTGTTTTTAGGTATGGGAATTCCCGGTACAATACTTTGAGGGGCAATATATTACCACGCAAACTGTGTGGGAGTATAAGAAATTTACACTGATGCGGTCATGTCTGCGTCCAGTGTTAACGACGACCCCGTTCTGAAACAGCAGTAGACATTTTACACACGCAATCTTTTAGTAAAACAACCTCAAGCACCTTTTTTTGCTTGCAGAGAACGATGTAATTGTCAAAGATTGCATACGTTTTGTATCAGTGGTTTATGACTAATATAGTCATATAGTCATAATATTGTCAGAGGGGCATGGGTCAGGTCTACTGGTTACCCTTGAATGATCGCTCTCTCACCTTTCATGAGCAGTTTTATACACTGATAATAACCACAATTTATTATACACATTTACATGTTTGCTGATGACTCAGAGTCAGTCTAAGCCACAAGAATGAAAATTATCGAGTTGAGTTCACATTGCTGATGACTGAGTCATCACACAATCCACAACATGAAGTCTTTGAGGCTTTCGGGAGGCTCATGTACATGCATGTAGGAAGGGGAAACAGATATGAGCTCTACAACTGTGGACTGGAGTTCTGGCTGCGCCAGAACCAGCCGTGGCAGGAAGTCTGCATTCATTAGGCAAGTTGGTTCAGCCAGGCCAGGGAGTAACTGAGGTAAGCCAGTTAGGTTTGTTAGTCTCATCGCCCTCCAGTGGCTGGTTCAGGTAAGCTGGGCACCTATCGATGCACAAACTGGATATGTAGCTGACTTCATCACCCTCTGATGACACAGGTACCATGGAATTGTTGCTTCATCTGAAGTTTGGGAAAAAAGCGAGGGCTGGTCATCATTTGGTGGGACATTAATTACTCAATGATGGGGGTACTCCTACAACACAGGTTATCAGTAAATAAAAACTGTGGTTTACTGCCTGCAGGACAAATCTAGGCACCCGCCTCCTCCAGACAATTATGGCATAAAAGAAAGTCAAGCCTGTCAGAACAACCAGTTGGAAGTGGATACTAACAACAAACTGCTTATGAAAATGCAAATGCCTCATACCTCAGAAGGCAGGAATGCCTGTTCTTTTAAAGGAAACCATGTCAATGTTGACAGTAACATGCTGAGCCTTTTTATTTGTTTATTTCCCACCCAAATTTGACTTTGTTGTCAGCACCAAGAAATCAGAGTTGTTCCAGAAGTAAATCAGAATTAACAGAGTAAAGATTTTCTTTGCCTGTGAAGCTATAACACTAGTCTGGAGTTGGATGAGCTTGTGCAGTGAGTGGCCAGGTATCACTCTGTTTTCTACAGGTCATACCTCCTCATCTGCATGCATACAACATGGGCCAAGATCCCTGAGGTGGTGGAGAGGGAGTGTCAACTTCTAAGAAACGTAGGGGACCTAAAACTGAAATGATTTGCCCTGGCATATGACACCAGCAGGTGAAACAGCTGTAGGACCAGGAATGACTCTCCAATGCACTACTTAGGAAACAGGATGATGAGCTTAATTTCAATTGAATCATTGTTGTATTCCTTCATTTTTCATTTTTAATCATAATTTAAGATGTTTCTGCAATTATGATGTTATTGGCATAAAAAGTCATATGGATACATTATCAGATTAGGCATGCGGTCCCCTCTTAAATGTTGTGGGATATTCTCTGATTGTTCCTCATGTCACTCAGGAATCACACATATGTGACAAGCTAGGGTTAGGGGTGACTTAACGTGATGGCAAAAATGTTTCAGAAGAAGCGTACATGGGAGTCTATGTGGACATTTTAGTAGACATCTGAAAAAATTAGCAGGAGTAATTCTGGCTAAATATTTTTGGCTGAGAAAATTACAAGCGTATGACAAAAATTGGAATGCTGTTGTTCACTGCATCTGTATCTCTACCACCATGTGCAATGTAGTATGGGCAGTTTTAAATATTTTTCTTACCCCTGCAATGTGTTGGTGTACACACAGTGATCTATGTTAAAGTTTCATTTGCAAACGGTTTTCTTACAGAAATGCGCCAGGTGCAAAAAAAATGGAGCAACAGTAGGATGCGAGGTAAAGAAATGTAAAAGAAGCTACCATTACCGGTGTGCGATGAAAGATGGCGCAAGAAATGTCGAGGATTGTGAAGAAGGGGTTTTTAAGTGCGTATGAAGACCTTTTGACTTCCATACTTTTTTTTTTTTTTTTTTTTTTTTTTTACAGTCTGGATAGTGTTCAGTTGAGTATACAAAGTTGAAAATACCTTTTCTTCTTCTTGCCAGGATATATTGCTATGCACACAAGCAGTTAGAAGACAACTTTAATGGTATGTTTGGTTCACCACTCTAACGACACTAGTTAATTTTGTGTAATGTTACGCTGTCACTTCTCTAATGTAGGCCCATTAAAGGGAATTCTGTTATGACATTGGAAGAATTGTGCCTTTATGTTTTGATATATCTGCTTTCTTTAAAAAAAACATTTTTTACATTTCAAAGGACAGAACTCAAGTGCTGCAAGCTTTAAACGCACCTACAATGAGGATACAAGTGATGATGAAGTGCTGGGGAGTTTGGTAAGATGTACCTTCTTGTAAAAGATAAGTGAATTGCACTCTTTTTTCAGCGACATCAAAATAATTATTTAGAATATATCAAGTTAATGTCAAATATCTGTGTACTTGATACTTGCGTGTCAGATCAACTAATAAATTTCACCCAACTGTACTGTCTCCTCTACTGACCAGGAAATTATTTCTCATGTTGAGGAAGCTCTTTTCAAAATAACCGTTATGTAATAGAAATAGTAATAGTCCACGACTTGTGCTTTGAGTTCGCGTAGAGCCTAACTGCATGTATTTCTAACACATAAATAGCAAATATGTAGAATACAAACGTTAAAGCTAAAAAAAAAAGTAATGTCTTATTTATATTTTCTTAATAGAGCAAAAGACGTCGTCTATCCACATCAAAAGTGAGGAGGGCACTGAATGATGAATTTTCTTCAGCTTCAGGTCTTCTAAATGTGACTTCAGCCACTTATGCATTTAGCCTGGGATGAGTGTGTGCGTGCGTGCGTGCGTGCGTGTGTGTGTGCATGTGTGTTAGATATGAACACATTTGACCATTGAAAAATACATTTTCATTCAACAGATTGAAGGATAGTTTGTGAGACATGGCTTTGATATACATTTTCATATTTTGCATTCTGCAAAATACACAGAGTTTACCAAGGGCAATAATATATTTGAAGGAAGCTTTGCTTTATATTTTTGAAAATAATATGCATTGCCTGAAAGTGATATTTAAAATTATAGAAAAAATTCTATTTTATTAGTTAAATTACTGTTAAACAGTGGATGATTTTCCTGATGCTGGTTTGTTTCAGATGAAGGCCGAAATGACATTCCTGACTCTGAGCTGGGGCCTTTGGAGTTTGACTCGGAAGATAGTGAAAGTATGACCCAAATTGTAAGATCTACTGTCTATATCTCCCTTCTCTTGTAATATACCCCTAATCTCTCACAGTTTGCAATGCCAAATTTCTCAAGTCAGGACAGTGTTACCTAGGGACTGTGTCTGTGCCTGCAATTGAATAGCAACCAGCTGCAGCAATAATACATGAGCGTTTGGAAAAGTGTTTTAACTTAATCCCAGCTGGCAGCACAGTGATACGACTAGATCATCAGGACAGCTACCTCGGAGATTAGTCTTAGAATAGGTGAATATATCTAATAATTTGAACATAGCTGGCTTTATGGAAAAAGTTGATGGTATAGCTGCAGCTATAAAGTAATATTAATATCTATCTCGATGTTGTTACCTGAAACGTTAGCTAGTCAAGCGCTCAACTTTGCTGATGAGGTGTGTTGAATTTGGAGCACCTGTTAGGTATGTTGTTTGTCATAACAACAAAAAAAAAACAATTTGTGATGTATGTATCATGTGACCATTGCGTTAACTTACTGAATCCACAGTTAAGTCATAAGAGTACATGCCATGTCTAGCCCATATAGGCACCTTGTTGAGAGTTGCTGTTGTGTGATGAAATTTTTGTTTCAGGGATTGCCCTTCCAGGTTGAAGCTGGGACAGTTCTGTGATGTTGATATCAAATACATACATCTTGTAGTTCTGTTGTCCTTAAATATGTTGACTTTTTCATTCTTATTGTTTTGCAGCCTCTAAACCTGACTGAACCTGAGAATGGAAGGTAATTTACTTGATGTGGATATTCTGTGTTTTATAACAATTTCTGGAGCTGTACAACTGCTCATAATTCCACATTCAAATATTGTTTATTCTGAATGCTTCCTGTTTTAATAATTCAAATTTTTCAAAACTCAATTTTCCAAATTTTGCCAAGTAAAGCTTTTCTTGAATTAGACACAGAATCTATCAAAGTGAAGAAGTCGGGTTACTCGCACACTCGCTCTAGTGACATGGAGGCTTGCCTGATATTTGTCAAACTCGAGCCAGGGGCTTGATACGATTTGCCTTTTGTCTCTCCACAGACCCCTGACAGATGAGCCACAGCCTTCCACCTCAGGTAACAATTCTGTAATTTCATTTCACATTTATATTTGTATGTATGTGTGTGTCACCAGTTTGCTGTACTTCTGCAGTTCACATGCCCTAATGACTGGAATTACAGACTAGTTATATAAAAAACACATCAAAAATTGATACATTCAATAAAACTTTGAATGAAATGGCAAATTTAAAAAAACAATTAAAATATTTTAAACTCAGTTCCTCTAATCTGTGCCACAGTGGTAAAATGTTGGGGGTTTGGTTGGCCTTTGGGTATGCTGTGTACTCACAGGCTTAAATGATGTTGCATGCCCTCCACTCAACTTTTTCAGTCGTCTGCCACCTTTCAGTCGTGAGGTTAAAATACCATACAATTGCCTCATACTCCGCAATCACACATACGTATAGAGTTAGTGTTGTCATGTTCATAATGAAAGACTCATTTTCCACTGCCATTTTAAAATAAATATGCGCTGGTTGGCTCTTTTTGTAGATAACTCCACACCAGGATACCGTCAAAGGTCCACACCTACCCACAATTCCAAGAGATGTGTAACTGTAAAACTCTACAGAATGACGCCATCTATGCTCAGTTCAGGTGGGGGGGAGATGAGATAATGCACAACAGAAATTAACTACCTTGCATTCCTCAGGATTCAGGTTCATCCTGTTGAAGCAGTTGGGTCATCCAAGTCTTGGAAGGATTCTGCATTTTACATTAAGTGACCTGTTTGGCAAAGGAAACATGGTTGCATGAAGCATTGTCTGAACCAGTTTTATTCCTGCAATGCAATTTATTAGTAAAGGGCAGGTAATTCAGTCAATCATTTAAAGCTTCTGTCAGTTAGGAGCTATGACATCAGTGGTCAGCCAATTTTTTCTTTTTTTGTGTGTATGCTGTCTCCATGACACCAATATGCTCCTCCTCAATTGGTTCAGCACCACAGTTCTCTGCCACTGACATACTGTGCAGTTTTGAGCATGTCACACATTAGCCTGATCGGACCAACCACCAATGTTTGAAATCTTGCTAACTTGGAATTGTGGGTACAACTTATGACATCATCAGTTATGCATTTAATTTAGTGCACAGCTGGCGTCTTCCACCAAAAACTGGTTCAGATGCAGACTGAGGAGAATCGCATTATAAAATACAATAGAATAGGATCTACTAACCATACCACTGAGTAATGTTGTGTACAACCAAATGTGAGTGCAATCTAGCACCAACAACAAAGTTAGTCTTGGGCCTAACATGGGTATTTAAGGAAACATAACGATTGCAGGAGCTTTCCAGACCAAACCTGAAGAGACAAGGAAGAAGGTGGAAAAGATGGCCGCTCAAGAGATGCCCAGAAGTACCCAGGAGCTTAGCAAAGAAGAGAAATCTGAGATGGCGGCTGTCACACTTAAAGCAACAGGTAAGGAAAAGGTACAAAGCTCCTGGGTTCTGAGATCTGGTGCAAGAGCGCGAAAGATCTGAAAATGCACTGTGTGGTGAAGTCTGTCTGTCTGCATTCAGCCTTTGTCAGGTGAATGTATAATGATCTTTGTCAGTAGATTCTGGCTCTAAGGATGCACTCGGTGATGATTTTGGCTGATGAGGTTTTACCCCCAGAAACTGTTATAACTGAAAATGTAAAAGGGTGGGAATATGTATCACCGGCAATTTTGCTTGCTTCTTGAAATGTTCTCAGAAAAATGTCTTCACAGTGCCCTTATGGACACTGATCAGTGGGGGAATATATTGACTCACCGAAGTCAATTGCTTGGAATTGGAATTTACTGCATGCCCTTGTTTTACTGCATAACAAAATACATTTTAATAAATTATCTTGCTTGGTATCATAAATTTATATCTCCACAAATTTATTGTACTTGGGTGTTTCTTCCTCTGTCATTTCATCCAAAGTACCACATGGAATTCATTATCTGATGGCAGTAGACATTTGATGATTAGGTATCATTGCTGCACATTGCATTTTAAAACATAACTTGAATATTCATTTCATAGAAACCCATGTGCAACCTTGTGACAAAGGTGGAGATGAGACCGACATTGAATTGGTGAGTCTGGCCACACCCGGAGAAGGTACTGGATAAAAAGGGCACCACAGCAGTGCCCTCCACTTCATGCTGAGCAAAGGCCATTTTGACTCATCCTGACAACTGACTATACATCATATCCTGCAGTTTGAAAATGATGTTGCCAAATTATCCAAGTCCAGAAACTTAAAAGTGAAAATTCTTTTGAAGTTTTTTGGTCAAAAGTTTTTGGTCAAAAGTAAATTTTCTGACTTCCCCCTAAAATAATTCCCCACATGCAGTGATGTAGGCATATACTTGGATACATCACAGATGTGACATACCGATCTTGCTCTTGAAGGAAATGGGGGGTATTTGTATTTGTTCAGGTAAAATCAGGACAAGCTTGGCTGTTAAGTATTGTACCTTTGTTTGCTGCTTCCTCACTCTGCTTCTCTGCCCCTCCTCCTCTGCTAACGTGGTATTTCTGGTTCAGGAACAAGATTCCCCAAGTCTACTGATGCCATTTCAGATCACACATGTTGAGTCAATCGCCCCATCTCATTCAGGTACCTCTGCACTATACACTGGAGCGCCATTTCTTAACCCAGCAGAAACCAACTGGGCTCTGAGCCCCTCAGTATCCCAAAGCTGCACTGACTAAAAAAATGGAAGAATTTATTTGCACTATAAAGTCAATTATTTCAAATTGAGAATCTCTTATCTTGCCTAACTCCTCCCAGGTAATACCTCAAGGTCCGCTTCCCCCAAGCCCGCTTGTTTGGCTTCCCACTTCTGGAGGAAGTGTCGCGAAGCTGGTTGTGTGGAGTCCATCTTCACGAGGTTCATATCAGTGATGAAAACCATTTCAGAGAAGATCCTGTCAGAGCAGGCCAGTGAAGAAGGTGAGAGGCCAGCTGCCTCCTTGAGTCAGACTAACAAAAACTCTTTCTTACCCAGTTTGGAAAGCTTAGTCACACTGGCGAGTTGTCTCCTTCTGGGCTTACTATTGGACTGTAACTCTGATTCTGCTCTTCATCCACAGAGTGTGCACTCTCTCTCAGAGTGATAGAAGCCTCGGGAGTGCTACCAGACCTTTTTGCACAGAAAGACAGAGGTAAGTCAGAAAATGTCTACTATAAAAACAAATGGCCTTAGCACCCCACATAAACCACAACACCTGAAAGTAAGATGGAAGTAATGGAACGATCACCCTGCAAAACATCCCCCAGAATTTGAGGAGAAGCTTCTCAGCCTCCAGAAGGAAAGCGAGTCAGTGATGAGAGCCAGGGAACTGATGAAGAATGCTGGTGAAATGAAGATCCCCCTTTAATGTGAAAAACCTGGTACCAGAACAACTTCCTAAAAGCAGTCCTGGGACACCCACCAAAGCGGATTCCTCCAAGACATGTACCACCTGACAAAAAAAAAATCATCTAACACGCAATATTATTCAACCTCTGCTTTTCTATTTTAAATTTCTATTTTCAAATGTTAATTTTTTTTTTAAAGTGTTTCAGTGGTTCCGGTTTCAATATTTTCAAAAAGATGACTGTGGTGATATGTCATTATCTTTATCAATTCATGATCAAATCTTTCAGCTTGTACATGTCTGATTATGTATTCAACAAGACACTGGAATTGAGGCCAAACCCTGACACCCAGCTACATCTTTCTTGCCTGCCATTTTTAGGGATGAAACTTGTCAAGCACTTTTTTTTAACTTTTGTATCTTTTACTGTTAGCAAAATTGAAAAAGGAGATGCATTTTGAATGGTTACTGTTATAAAAGTATTTAAAGAGACAACAAACTGGATAGTGAAGTTTTTATTTGTTCAAGAGTGGTCATTTTTTTCATAGTTAAAGAAAAACTATCGCTGGGAACAATCAGCTCAGTACTTACCTTTGGTTGTAATTCAGTTCACTCAGATTTACCAGGTAGCTTCATTTGCAACAAACGATATGCACGCTTAAGGGGCTTTATTTTTGCAAAATTGGCTCAGAAACCCCAGATTTTTACAGCTCATAAAACCACAAGGCATATGTATATTAATGAACATTTTAGATTTACTGTAAACCTTTTAACAATTGCAAAATAAACTGGCAACTTAAGCCCACTGAAATCAGTTTTACAACTAATAACGTATAAATCACCCAAGCTTGTTTAAACAACTTGTCTGTGGCAACACCAGTGATTATATTACATTTCAGCTACTTACATGATTTTAAGTTCTCTGTGTGACTGGCAGTGTTGTTTCAGACCCAGAAGTCTGTGTATAGATATCTATAGCGGGACACTGCCTTTGCTATCTAAGTACTGAATCCCTTCAGGAGGAATAAATCCTGGTAGATGTCAGTGTTGTAATGCCTGTCGTATCTTTACAAAGATACACAAGTGCCAGTGCATTACAAGTTGGTCTTCACATTATACCTAAAATCAGTTATTAAAGAGAAAGAAAAAAAAAAACTGCCTTGAAGAGTAATCCATTAAAAACACAAGTAAAACTACTGATGAAAATGAAATGTGCAAATCCTCAGCAATAACTGTGCATAAGCGTTTGGTCACAATCCATGCTATGAAGAAAATGTAACATAATCCCGAAATGCTTAATGCTAACAATCTGGGAAAAAAAGACTCCAGTTCCATATTTAATAATGGTAAAGCTTGTATAATGTTTACCCCCCGATAATCTTGAATTTAAGGTCTGAATCTGAATATACTGTAAGGGACTGTGACATTTTCCTCCTTGACGGGCAGTTCATGTCTAATGTGTCAATGTGAATTCAGCAGGAGGAACAGGCAGGATGAATAGATGAGTCAGAGTCCACAGCTGGGCTTTGAGGCTCCTGGTTGTGTGCTTCTGGACAGTAAAGACACCTGTGTCCTCACAATCGAAAGATTTTGTATTGGAGTCACTGCTAAATTAAGACCAGATACATTCTCTAAATACCTTAGGCAGAAGTCCAAGCCACACCACATTCTGCACTTTTATAACGCTTTGCTGTTTCAGCTTTTTTGTCATGATGGCCTGGGAAGATAGGTAAAACCTTCACAATGGCCAACATCCAGAATGGCTTCCAGCATTTTGGGATGGCAGGGTCTCACCCTTCCAGAAAACAACCCTTTGTGCTGAAGTAATTTGGCTTCTGAAAAAATAACCAACATGTCATCGGATGGGGAGAGGGAGGCGACACTCGAGTCAGTGATGAATATTCACTCCATTCTTCTAGCGTCTTCTCTAAAGATAGTAAATGAATGTGCCTCCGTATGCACACGCTCAGAAAAATAAAAAGCACAACAGGAAACGCATCTCCACCATCCCTTTCAGATCAGACGGAGATGTTGATGCGGTCGAGGGCGGCTCGTTTCCACGGGTGATTTCTTGGCTTGTACGGGGGCACGGCACCGCCTCATGCTCAGGGCCTGGCTAGCAGGACTCCAGCCCACAGCGCCCCCCCAATACCCCATCCCAAGCACTCCCCTGTGAGCATGAGTGTCTCCAGGGAGTTTTTTTGGGGTGTAGTCAATTTTTGAAGGCTCCGCAGCGGCTGGCCCTGCAGATGAACTCTTTGAGCATGTTCCCGTCGATCTGCCAGAAGGCGGCCGTCTGGGTGACCTCGGTCAGGTGGTTCACACAGAACTTGAAGCAGAATTCCTCCAGGTCCTGTATACGAAAACAAAAAAGACAATCACATGATTTGTACAAGTCAAAGATTCACAATTGTGGGTACATACATGGTCATCGCAAACTCACACCCTGGGCCAGCCAGAGGTTGATGAGCCCCTCCATCAGATCTGGCCTCTTCCCACCTAGGGAGCTTTTCGTCCCCACTGTCAACTCAAGCTTGCTTTTGTGGAGGTTAAGGCCTCCACAGTGTATTGTGGCAAATGTTGAATCATGAAATGAACATAACCAGCTTACCCAATGTCATATCAGAGCCAATGCCTTGCCAATTCAGACCTCCTTCCATAGCCAACAATACCTTGGGGCACACTTCCACTTCCCAAATGAACATCTTACTGTGTGAGTGGTGTGCTGAATTGGCTCTGCACAGAGGCATTGTGAATTCTAAGGATTGTATTCCATTTCATACTGCACTGTGGGTAGCAGTCGGGCTCACCTCTGCATCATATCGGACAGCGGCGGACAGCAAAGAGAAGGCGTTCTCCACGGTGATGCCTCTCTTTATGATGTGTTGACACAGCCTCTTTAGCCGGTTCTCACAGTACGAAGTGGCAAGATCCAGCAAGCCTGGGTGAGACAGACGGGCAGACAATCAAATTGTAGCAGCTCACTGGCAGATTAGTACAGCTAATCGAGCTCCATCACTTCGTACTGATAGCAGTGTATACTGCTCCTCCAGGTCAACCATAGTGAAATTGCGGGGGCATGTAGTGAACCCCAATGAAGGCGTGGCTGTTTGTGTGGTGGGCGGAGTCTAGCAGGACAAACCTATGGCATCCTCTGGTGGGAGGTCCACATTGTCTGTGTAGAGGAACTCCAGGAAGGAACGGTAGACGGGGTAGGAGAACTGGTCTATCTCAATCACCTCCTTCATGTCCTCATTCCAGTGGGACTGGAACATGGACCGGAAATGCTCGCACCTGTGCAGACAGAAGGGCACTTAACAATCAGAGCACAATTTAGCTTGATGGGAGCTAGCTAGCACAGTGGCACACATATGCATTCCCGAGCAGTGGTTTAGTTGCTCTGACAAAAATGGCTTCAATTAAATTATCAGCCAACTCATACGAGACAAAAGACAAAAAGCCTAAACAACAGAAACCGTTGTCTCTTTCCTTGCTACTCCTGGTTGTGGCTTATTAACAAAATATTTCCATGCCTGAAAGGGCTTTCTGGTACCTTCAAGCAACAAAAACCAAAAAGCTCTGATGCCATAAGACATCCTCACTCGGTGCAGTGGACAGGGCATGATCCAAAACGTCACCTGATTTTCAGGACGGCCTTGTGCACATGGATGTACTTCCCGTCCACACTGAACTTGAGGTCTGACGTCTCTGGGCTGTCAAACTCTTTCTTTAAAGACTGGGCCACGGTCAGGAAGTCATCATGCTCTGTGAATTTAAAACATACACATACACAATCACACTGGGGCTGAAAGTATTGATGGAAAACTGAGGTTTCATGAAGCCTGATGTGGGAGGAGCCATCTTTTTCAGCCAAAAGACGGCTGTCATCATTGACAAAATGCGATGATTGGTTAAAATGACAGATTCCATCAGTGGCGCATGATGGCTCCACACTGACACATCTTGGAAGTTCATGCAGCCACACCCTCTGGTCTCCATTCCTCTAAAACTCAAAAGCAGACAGTTGCTGCCATACAAACAACTTTACCTAGTTCTTTGTGAAAGGAATCTATGGGTAGTGAACACAAGGCTGAAAGCACCAATACAAAGTCACTTTAAGGATGGGGTACAAGGATACCCTGTCTACAACACCACACAAAACCAGTCCCTGTCAAGCATTTTTATATGTAACCCTTATATGTAACCTGAAAACTGGGTGAGCTACATGATAGTCCCTATTTTGTTACTTTTTTTCCGAAAGTGTTATTCTGACTTGCTTTAGTATCCGAATCAATGATAAAACTGAAATCCCAAAGTGATGAGTAGGTAAGAAAATAAGGACAGAAGTAGGCGCTCTCACCCATGGAGAGCAGGCGCCACATGACGGAGGGCGTGGCGAAGCAGGCGAAGACGTCGTCGGTGCAGGTGAAGTGCGTCAGGTGGGGCAGCACGATGGCCTGGCCCCGGCACTGTCCCCACATGTACACCTGGCCGCTCTGCGTCTTTGCCGCGGATGTGTGAGTGGAGTGGCAGGCTGCGATCTCCACAATCCTGCTGGAGAGGGAGGGAGTGCATCAGAGTCACGTTCCCGGAGTGGCTGGCACGGGTGTGCCAGTGTGATGCCAGCCTCGTACTAATCAAGATAACATTTAACATTTCCTCATTTGCCTGTTGTCAAACAATGGTTTTCAAATGCGTCCCCAATCCCTTCAATCTCCAACCAACTGTGTACCAGCTTTCAAACTACTGTGACCACCTTAAACAATTATTGTTTTTGTGACATCACCATTTGATATGCCAAATAAAGTGAATACATTTTTTATCCAGTTAAACACGTGGTTGTGATGCAATACTGGATAAGCTGAAGAGTCCATTCTGAAAGAAGCAAGGTAGAGACCTGAGCTGGCTGCTGCTTTGTGTTCCTATTTTTTTAGAAGGCCTCTTTTCCTTTGCATTTTTTTAAATAAATACTATACCCAGTGCAGGAGTGAGTTACGTCACAAATCGATGGCTTTGTCAGCAATTCTGTATCGTGTATCAGTTTCTGCAACATATCTCAGTGTGACTCTTCACGGTAATTTATCAGTATGTACATCAGAATGGGGTGCAGATCACACACACACAATGCTTTCAGGCCTGAGATTAATTCAGGAGAAACATCCATAACCTGCCTGAATATGAAAATGAAATGAAATGTCTATTTTTATTTCTCAACACAGCTCTATCCAGCTAATGACAGTTGCAGTGATTTTGTAGTGCAGAAGGTGAAAGGTTAGCTCTATGACCTCCCTGCATTAGCAGTGCAGAGGAATTGGACCGCAATTACCAAGAGGCACTGGGACTAAAGTGAGCATCATCCCGTCCATCAACCCACGACCTCCCCCCCATCTGCCTCCATTTCCCTCCCCCTTTCGCCAGCTTAGTCAATGAACAAACGTACTTTTGAGATGCCAGCTTTGTACTGGTTCGGCAAGATCAAGCTCCTATGTCTGGTTTCCAAATGGGGGGTAGTGGGGTGGGGAGGACAATAGGGTTAATACAGAATGCTCAATCTCCTGATCCCATAGAATAGCACCCTCTCTCCCTCTCTTTTTCCCCTCTCTATTTATACCCTAATCCACACTGTACTCACTGTACTCTCCACACCACAAAACGCATTATTCTGGATTAGTCTGGCAACATATGTTCATGTAGTTACAGGCAGGTAAAAAAAAAAAAAAAAAAGTGCAATAACAGTGTCCCATTGTCCTGGGTTTTTTTCCCAATGCCTTAAAACTGCATGTTCACTGAAAAGTCCATAAAAAAGAGGAAACTAAACGGACAGCCCTGTTATAATCATTTTAAGACCCTCAAGTGTCCAGCAGTCACCCAGCCAACTGAAATAGGAACCCCATTGCCAAGCTACTGTATATAAAGCCGTTACATTTTACAACACTTCAATATGGATATTGTCATCCAATAATATGTAGCGCTCCTATAACAACTGCCCATAAATTAGCTATTAAAAATGCTGTTGACTACAATACTCATTAAATCAATCATAAATCTATCATGACAGTATGTGACAAGCTCAAAAATACTCATAAATTCACTCCAATAACCATTTGAGTTTGAAATTGTGCACTTGGTTGAATTAGTTCTACCTAAATTCTCCTGATTCAGGGATAATCAAAGGCTGATGTTAAAATAAATTAATAAATAAATCAAAATTAAATACCATTTAAAAATTGTGTTTGGGTGTCTTTGGGTGGGTAACCATGTGACTTGTTACCGTGGCGCTCAGGAATTCTTCTAGGGTTGCCACGCTGACAGCAGCACGCACTCACCTCTCCTTCTCTGCCATGATCTGGACAGGACTCAGCTGGTTGCTCTTGTTGCCAGTGCCCAGCTGACCGTAGGTGTTAGCCCCCCAGGCGTACAGCAAGCCCTCGTCTGTTAGTGCGAGTGAGTGCGCGTAGCCTGAGGCGATCTGGAAGTCAGAGGGCAGCAGTGATGTAGGAGTCCAAGAGCAAAGAAAAGCCCTGCTCCAGTCTGATCCCACACACAGAGATACCGAGTTCTAGTCTGATCATGGACAGAGATATACCCTCTCCAGTCTGGCCTGTTGCACAGTGATACTCTGCTCCACTCTGAACTTGAACAGAGATACACCCTGCTCCAGTCTAACCAGGGTATCCTCCTTGCAAGTGGCAATCATTGTGTTCAGCAGTAATGGGTGAAAGGAGGTTTCAATACCCCAACTAGGGTGGAGCTACACTCAGATAATCATCATTCATTTGTCATGAACCAATCAAATATGGATCTCTTGCCACAGGCAATACGATAGTTGCTCAAAATCCTACGCAGTAGCTTGTCTCAGTGTTGAGTTGGTAAAACCGCACTCTGCCATCACGAGTGCTCAGTAGGATTAATTTGTTAGGAGGGAACTGTAAATCAGTTTGGTCAGCAATCACAAGAAAGGTAAAAATCACTCTCAGTCTGAATGTTCTTTCCTGGATTTTTTTTTCTTGCGTTATTAGAATTCGACTCTAAAGTCTGTCAATGAAGCATCCCTGACCAAGATGCTAAAAGGAAGATTACAGCTTTAAAAATGCCTTTAGAGGTTAGAAGGCATTTTAAAGCCAAGAAAAAGGCCGATCATCTTGGTTGAAGCTCAGCATGCAGTTCCAGGTTCTGTGTGCTTTTATCAGCTACAGAACTTGATCAGACAGTCTTAGTCTTGGTACAGATTTGTTTTAATTTTGCTCCAAGCACTGGGTTTTAGCCCCGATTAGATTTTACAAAAATGCATTGTGACTTGAATTCCAGACATACAAGCTTGTTCAAAATAAGAGCCAATATTAACTACATGGTATGTGCCTTTAATTAGATCAACATGGGTTATCTGTATTTTTGTTGTGTTCACACTACCGTGGAGGGGTGCTTTAATGAGTGTACTGGTTTGACAAGATCTGTGCGCTGACCGGATAAGACAGCAGATATTTGGCAAGGAATTGTGTTTACTCCGCTCTGCTCAAGGGGGTATCACATGCTACCCCTGGAGCTGGCTTAGGATGGTTTGTCCCAAATATAGATCCATCTGTTTATGAAACAAAAACTCTCTAACATCTAGTCTCAAAAGTGAGATATTTATCCATTTTTCATGAACAATGCCTGAATCTCAATTACCCCACAAAACAAGACACAGAAATGGACTTAAATTCTGAACTAGGTCTGATGTCCTCCTAGTTTTGCAAAGCTGAGGACAAACTGCATTGGAAAGGACAACGGGCTTGGTTTCCAGAGGGAATTATGAAAATATGTACCAGCCACTTGTTTGGGAAAGCCGCCCCATTCCACACATACACACACAAAACGCCACCCGTGTGTGCCGTCCTTACCTGTAGAACACAGAATCCTTGCAGAGCCGCCAGGCGACAGGGGGTCAGCTGGTTCCCGTTGTTGCCCAATCCGAGCTGGCCATTTCCATTATAGCCCCACCCATACACCTGAAACAGAGAGAGGGAGACACACTGTACTCACACACTGAGAGACGGTGAGACATACAAAGGTGGGCTACCAGATGGACAAAGGCAGACGGTCAGACAGTGACTGACTGACCGACAGATGGACAGAGACAGAGATAAGGACAGAGGCGGATGTCGACGCGTACCTCCCCATTGTCCACGACGGCCATGGAGGAGGTCTGGCCGCAGGCAATGCTGACCACCGCTTTGTTCTGGAGGCAGTTGGACACCTTTCGGGGGGAGGGCTGGTTGGCGGTGGACCCTGAACCCACCTGGCCGCAGTTGTTGTAGCCCCACGCATACACCTGAAAGCAAGGACGAGACATTAGCCATGGCCCCCTCCGCTTCACTCCTGCTTCCAGCTCAAGTGTCAAGGCAGCGCAGACCAAGACACTGCTACTCCAAACTAGCCAAAACTGTGTAGGACTTTTATATGTGAGCAAGTGCCTATGTACGTATGGACATATTTATTGCACACACCTGCAAGGTATGTACCTTAACAATCCCTCAGGATAAACACAAACACAAGGAATATTACTGCAGTATGAGTTCTTTACATATTCCCCACACTGCATTCATATCTACACAGAACATACAGGATGGAGCGGTTTATTATGTTCATAGTACATCTACTTCTGACAAAGACACATACAAATATTTTCATAGGTTAAATCCATTTTTGCCAATTTATCTAGATAGACAGGAAGATTTGTGTAATGTATGTTTTAGTACAGAAGATGGCAGTAATGGGTCACATGGGTGGTGCTTAAATTGATCAAAATAAAAATCCACAGGTTGAAAGAATGTTCATAGATCACCGCTTGCATAATTCTCCACTTATTTTTAAATCGGGTACCGTAATTTGGTAGCTACCTGCAATCAAACCAGCTGCAGAGGTTTTTGATCAACAAACACATGCAGACACCTTCAGTAAATGCATGTCCTGGCAGCTGACAGCCACAAAACTAATGGATTGCTAAGATGAGGTGTCACTCCAGCTCGAAGGCTCTTCTCTTAAGGTGAATTTTAAAATTCTACCTGTGTTTATTTTGTAGAAGTAACATAGAAAGTAACTAGAAGTACAGGGTTTTTTTTTTTTTTTTTGATTAAGGCAAATCCAGTCCCGGTGCTAAAAAAAGGCCGAAGTGATTGGTGGGCAGGAGTTTTTGGACAATTTACCAAATTGTGATCGCAATTTTTCTTGCAGACACAGTGGGGGAAAGACCACATAGTGTACCATTAACAAACATGTTCAAAGGATAGGTAGAATTGCATTGGCTAATAATCTCCACACCTTCAGCCAAGCTGATTCACAGTGCCTGTGTGGGTCCATTCCACACAGCTCTTCTACATTTATATGCACCACAATCAAGTGAAAGATTTACAGACTGTGAGAATGCACTGAGTCTATATTGTTGCAATGGCTTCACAAGTGTTATCTAGGGGAACCCAATTATTATTTTTTGACTCAGTGATTGTTGAAGACCAATGCTTATCTGCAAGAATGTTATGTGTTTTCCAGGGTTTATAAGAGACTGGCACTTGCTTGATACCAGCATTAAAAAGGTATAGATCCAGTGTTCACACATCTTAGTGCAGTTTAGTTCTCAGGTCAAGAATTACAGTTTCTAAATATGTGGGTTTTTTTGCACAATAAAGTTAAAATCATGTTAAACATATTTGGTAATGTGAGCAATATATGTGTTTGTTTCAGCCATGTTGCCCTATTGAACATAATTATGAAGTGTCCACAATATATTAACTCTTAGTGACAAATATCAGACAAAAACATGTATACTTAAAGTGATGGATTGACCAACCAATTAATCAATCAAAAACAAACTTTTTTCACATTTAAATTTGTCCTTGTGTGTTATGTGTGTGTAAGTGTACGTGTGCATGGTCATGCATTTGTGCAGGCAGGTAGATATAGGTGGGCTGACAGATGTGTACACACACTGATACAGAGAGTAAATATTGTGACAGAGCAACTTTTGAGCAGGAGCACCAGTGCAAAGATTAAGACATCCAGTCACATGTTCTTCTTGAAAGGGGCAAGTAGAATGGAACTGGCAAAGGGATTAGTGTGTGTGTGTGTGTGTGTGTGTGTGTGTGTGGGCGCAGGGCTTGGTTGGTTGGGGGAAGAGGGGATTATTTCAATGAACCAATACCGTTTAATAAGCTAGTAACCTATATTCAGCCAACATGAATTCATGCGGGGCCATGCGAAGCCCTTCACAAAGCGAACACTCATCTGCAGAACGGAGCGGTTTGTAGGACAGGCAAGGGGTTTATGGGATTAGCTTCCAGAATTACAGCATGAAGCAGGGCACAGACTTTCCCCAAGACAGTAGGCGTGGATCTCCTTCCTGCTCAGAGAGGTCGGCCCGCTCCCTGGGGGCAGTCGCCACTCTCCCGCAGAGTCACCTGCTGATACAGCGCAGCATCGGCCTACTCCAGCTTTATAGCCTGTTTCTCTAGCTGGGCCGGGTTCGGCCCGAGCAGCAGGGTTCTGCACAGGCACCCTTTAACAGGCTTAAAAATCACCCGGATAAGCAGCTGGCTAGTAATCTAACCGCCCAAATGCCCCCTTCCCCCACCCCCCACCCCCATTCCCCCTCTTACAGTGTCTTAAACTGAGATTTGCCCTTCAAAATCATACAAAAACTTTATCCTCACCACTTCTGCATAACTGTTCAATAAACAATTAACTCCAACAAGGAAAAAGTTCAGAAGAAATCAATGATTGCTTCAATATATAAAGCTGGTAACTGTGCTTCTCTCTGTAGAACAGGTTAAGCATTAAACAGTAAAGCATGACCATGCACAATGCTTACGTCTATGATTAAACTTTCTGCATGTCTCGCCATGTTTCTCCTGCCATACATAATGCGTATAAGTGGTATTGACAATACTTGTGCTGACTTATAAGGATAAACCGAGCACCATCCCATCATCCCTCTCACCTCTCCCTCGCTCGTCAGCGCCATGGAATGATGCGAGCCGCAGGCCACGTCCGTCACCTTCTTGTTGAGGAGGTTGGCCGTCACCAGCACGGGTGACACGCCCTGATTGGTCGTGCCATTTCCCAGCTGACTGTAGCCGTTGTGTCCCCAGGCAAAGAGCTCTCCATCTGAAAGGCAGGTATTTTACATTTTACATCATCCACTTACGTTTCAAACACCCTTACCCACTTTATAAACACTGCGTTTATACAGTTGCACTGTAGTGCTTGGGCCAATTCAGTTTAAGCACATTGCTGAAAAGAATGAAGAATGAACCCTGCAGAAACCTCAGAGTTAAGACTGAACTAAGTGTGATGCAAGAACTGCTCATTCTGGGACAGCGGAGAGAAATCCTGTTTGCCAGAATGACGATAATTACCATCACAATGAGAGCCAAAAATGTCACAGTATGTAAAATTAACATAATCTTCCACAGTGCAGCCATGAAGAGGCGAGAAAATGCATTACTGAAAATCTTTTTTGACGGAGCTATTGTAAAAGCCGAGGCAATCCTTCCTGTAAAACAGCTGAGAGAAGACAAAGCCTTAGCCTTCTCAAACCCATTTCAAGAGTTCAAGACTAAACGACTAACTTACAGTAACTGCCGTTGTATATGCTTACATTGCCTAGATGCATACAGCTTTGTTTCTTGGTCACTGAAAACACATTTCTTTGCTTCGCTCACAATTGGAGAGCACAACTAAGTAAACAAACACAATTTTGCACAAGTTATTGCAATGCGGTCAACAAATGTATTTCTGAAATTCCAAACAGATTAAAGTCAAGACCCCCATCCTTTGCATGCAAACCCTTTTTCAAATAAGGAACTCCTAAGTGCATTATTGTACTCAGATTTCCCATTACAACATTTATGGGGAAATTACTATCACAAAAAAATACTGCTGCGATCTTGAGAGCGATTTATATTCAATTATACACACCCGAAAATTTCAAACTGCAGCTGAGTCAATGAAAATAAACAGACTACCTGATAAGCTATCAACTTTAGCAAAGACCAAACCATATACAGGTTCTAAAACCACCTCGTTAAACTGACCTCGTTAACCTTTAACTACAGGTCAGCTTATTTTGTGCAATAAAGCTATTAACGACATTAAGCCCATGAGAGTATATACAAAAGATACAGACCACTGTTAAGAAAACAAAGCTCAGCAAAACGTAAAAAGACTTTTGATTTTAGCAAGCCCTAACTATTACCATATGAGGGCTCAGCAACTTCCTGTCTCTGCGTTTGGAAAAATTAACTTGGCAAAAAGTGCTTGCAGTGAGAACAAAAAGTGTTTGATACCTCTGAAGCCAGCCTGGACAGCCAATCTTGCGCACAGAAAAAGGAATTCAGTATCCCAGACGATGGCCATGACTACAAAGCCTATGATCACCCAGAGGCCATGGACTTAAAGGAATCCCATTCTTAGCAGCAGGACATGGTATTTCCTACAGGATTTGGGAGGGTAACAGAGCTATTTTTGTAGTTTCAGACATAGCATATCTCATGTTTTTTTTCCTCTGACTGGGGCTTTGTCACAAAAACGTTCAGTGATGTAGTCGGTGGAGCTCAAGGTCCACGGTGGAGCTGGAGTATTGATGTTGGCCCTGAGGAAGCCATGTTCATTTTGGTTCATTCCTTTGTTTTTGGCGTCTCAGCCAGCCTTCCTCATCTTTGGGGTCAGCCTACCCTCCATGAAGTTATTTTTTAAATTTTACCCTCATTTTCCCCCAGTTTCTCTGGGAGTCCCAATAACTTTTGTTCATGATCACTTTTGCAAACTCCTCTGTTAGTTCTAATGAGCACAGACAACGTAATGTCAGCCACAATGTCTTTGCTCTTTATGCTGCAGTCCTCAACATAACTCACAGGGAATCTGAGGAAACCATTTTTAACAGGCTGTCAGTCATAGAAGACCGTGACAAGACAAGACAGATGTCCCACCGACTGAAAACCCTGCTCCCCTAGAAAAGACTACAGCTAATTTATGCATCACCTTGCGGTTTTTTCTGCCCGACATCTACACCGCTGCTGATTTGATAACATGATAAACTTGGTTTCCAGACCAATCAGAGGGCTGGATTACAATCATGTTTTTTTTTCAAGCCCTCAGTGTGCCACAAAGTAAACTATTGCATTACTGTCTGCATCATCATTATAAGAAGATGACGGAGTCTGAAAAAGGGCGGCAGACAGTACCTTCGGTGGTCAGTAAGACATGTGGGCCGCTGCCGTAGCTCAGACTGACCACCTTCTTCCCACTCAGGACGTCCAGCTTCTTGGGCATGATGGTGCTCTGGTTGTCCCCTGTGCCAAGGCAGTTACTGCAGTTCAGCCCAAACACAAACACCTGCAAAGAGACTTGGAAGTCAACGGCTGTCACACGAAATAAAAATAAAAAAACAGCAGACCTGAGGTAGGCCAGAGGGAACATGCAGAGAAATGTGCTTGATGTGTTCTCACACACTTGGTGTTGATTATAAACCACTGTACTGTGGTTACAAGTTTTACCAGCATACTTCTCAAGTAATATTTATCAGCAACAACATTACTTGAGAAGTAATATAATATTATTAATAAATTGTGCCAAATCGCCATCCTTAAATCTGCTTGCCCCCTGTCATGATGCTACCCATCACATAAACCCCTCTCTTTCAACAACAAAGATTCTGCCCTCACAAATTTTAAACTATGTGTTGTTTGTTTACTTCTCTCATTCAACCTGTAGAGGTACAAGCAATGACCTACTACAAGGATGTTTGATGTTTAAAATGTAAACTTCAGGGCAATGAACTGTAGTGACTGATTGTCATCGCTCTGAATTGCTACTCAGCGCAAATGGGAGATACTTGTGCTTAATGGAATACTTCATCAAGTAATTCTACATCTACTATGAACTACCAGTGGCTTATTAATCCTTCCACTTGCTTCCTGATCATGACAAACCAGGTAAAGAAATGGACAATGTTTGAGGGGGAAAAAACCAAGATTCATAGCCTACTTGATTTTGGTCTCCATTTAGGAGACCTCTCATCCCTCCTCACCTCGTCATCGTGGGTGATGTAGATCGCCTCGTTGGCGGAGGTACCGAAGATGCAGGCCTGCCGGATGGAGGCAATCTCCTGGGCCCCCAGCAGGGTGAAGAGCGGCCACTTGCTCACGTCCACCATGGCTGCTCTCACTTGACGCTGGGCAGGGGCGGGGATGGGAGCGGGGCTGGAGGTGGGGGCGGAGATGTGGGAGGGGGCGGGGCGGGCGCTATCGCAAGTGCTGCCACCACTATTGTCACTGCAAACCATGTTACCAAGGAGAGGTTAAAAAATGTTTCTTTTTTAAAATGACAAAATCTCACAGGATATGGTTCTGGCAGGCTGTGCAGCTACATATGCAACTAAAACACAGATTCAGATCTTTGGAGATAATATGCTGTAACAAAAGGAGAGATACAAGGGAAAATAATTCATACATTCATAAATACACATTAAATTCTCTGATTTCAGTGGAGAAACATTTGTTCATATCTGAACTTTGTGACTTGAAGAAAAAACAGAGGCACTATCAGCAATTGATGACCACAACAACTACAACCTGCCTCAGACTATGTTCAGTCCTGGCTGTCCAAGACCCACAGTCTCCAAGTGTCCTGTACTACACCACTATTTTCCAAAGCAGCTAAATGCTAATGCCAGCATGACCTGTCACCTTGATGGGCCCAAGCAGAAGCTGGGATCTGCTGCTTGATTCTGTCTTTAGTCAGGAACAGCTTCAGTCTCTAACTGCAAGTAATCACGTTAATATTAGTGGTAGTGCAAGAACGGTATTACCAGCTGCTGTAGTGCTGGTGGGACAGATTTCAGGAGAGCAGCATGTCACCCTGCATAGGTACCGAAACTGTTATCAAATGGAGGCCTGCACTTAGGCCTAATTCCCAAATTCCTGTCCTTTTTCGAGCAATGAATTACAGGGAGACCTGCGTCTGGAAGAGGAAGCTACTTTACAGAATGACATGTTAGCAGCAATCGGCATTTATCTACCATAGAAAGCCTGAGTCCAAGAGATACAGCGAAGAAACGCAGGAACAGTTTAGAATTCTATACAGACATAATTCAAAACATATACGAGACTTCTGTAAAGCATATAAGATGGCCTGTTAACATCAGATCTTCGTCAAGTATTCGTAGCTACACATTACAGAAGGTAAAATGATCTTGCAAAGGTTGATATTAATTACTGTTGTGCCTCTTCTGCAATAGAGCAGCATATAAATTCTCGTACACCAAAGGGCTTCGGAAATTAAACTAAAGATAACTGAAGAGCCCAAAGTTTACTCTGCCTGCCAGCTAATTCTGCTGTCAGTTGTAAGCAGAGACAGCTAGCTGTCTCTGGATGGCTCTGTCGCTAGCAGATTCTCGACCCAGTTATTCACACGTTAACATTTGGCTCGCTAGCGATAGCTCTTGTGACAACAGTCAAGTCCTGTACCGGTTAACTATGTTAACGTTCTCTCATCAGATAATATTCTACCCCAGTAGCGAGGTAAACGAAAATTACATTTGGCACGTAGCAGCTGGCTACTACGGAGTGTGCTTTAATATCGTTTGCTAACTGGCTACCTACTTGTGATGAGATGGTTGCATTTTACAAGTTGGCTGGCTGCACTTAAGACTACAGTAAAATGATTGAAGCAATTTTGAATAGTAAGCAGACTATTCTCCTGCACTCTGAAAACGGTATCTTACCCTAGCTCGATAAGATACATATCTATAACATGATCTAGTGCTAACCAGTAAGCCAGACAAGTTAAATCCACAAGCTAGCTTTCTACACTTTCTTTAAGTGGTGGAAGCAAAACAAGATCGGTCATAAAGCCACACGTTTTTGATTGACAAGGGAGATCTAGAATATAAACTAGTTCCACTAATGTCCCCTTTTACAGAGGGATTTGCTGACCTGTCGCTGCTGGAAATCTCTTAACAATTAACGCACGCACACAGCTAGTTTGCACTTAGCAGCGGCAGCTATGTCGAGATGTTATCGTACATCCTCACACAATCATAGCTATAGCCAGTTCAATCTACTTGATGAGCTTAACAATAGTTTCTACATTTCCAATGTCAGGTACCTAAAGATCAAACATGATTTGGAAATATTTCTAAATCCAATGCGTTACGATTGCTACCACGTCAGTTAGCTACCTGTATGCTACCAGTGCGCCACCTCAGCAAGACCGCAACAACAAAACGTGGAACCGTGACAAGAGAATCAGTATTATGTAGGTAGCTGACGCTACGTGAAAAAGTCATGCAATTCAACTGCATTGTGAAAAGACAGTCAGCGAGCCAGTTAGCTAAAACTGGATGCTGGTCAGTACAGCAAAAACACTATATCTAACCTACATCTACGCTCCATTATGAACAGATACAAATTTCCTGCGAGGAATAAATAAACGAAAAGACAGCACATGTAAAAAGTTTGGTAAGGCAATATTCACCTGCTTACCTATAAGGAATAAAAGTATGAGACAGGATTAACACAGGGAGCACCGCTAAGCAGTGCGTTTCCGCAGTGCTCTCGTTGCTGCAGCTTCTGCCGCCAAACCGCTTGCGATCAAACTACTGTTGTTTATTTTTTTTTTCGTCCGGAAGTGAATGAGAAACAAATGAACCACGTGACATATATCCAGAACAGACCAATCGAACTCAGAGTTAAATATTTCTTTACGAAAGGTGCTCTGGGGATTCATTGGTAGATAATGGTTTCTCTATTATTGACCCATCATCAACATTTGTAATTATTTCGTATGGTCGTATTTCCGAATTGTCTTATTTTTTATATAGGACAGTTGTCATTTTATGCATCCATATTAACCCTGCGATGCTGTATCCTATGTTTTTTTTTTTTTTTTTGCTGTAAATGACATTTGGAAAGTAGATACAATACTTATTTTATATTTCATTTATTAAAAATGTTGTAGTAACATGTTGGAGTACTAATGAGACCAACTGTAAAATCAGATTTCAGACAGGGTATGCCCTTAATTCAGCAAAGTGTACTCAAAGGTGCAAAACCAGCACAAAGCATTTTCTTGCAAGTTTGGTTCTGTAACCGCTAATCTGGCCTGTGAGGTAAGAGCGAGTTTGTGAGCCTCATGCTGCTAGTGCGAGGAGGGGAACAGGGGAGAGAGGGGGCCCACACAGAGTCTCTTTGTTCAGGAGGCCACTGGGCAGATGCCAGGGCACAAAGCGAAAACAAAAGAACAGAAGTGCAAAACACAGAGCCCACAGAAAACCAGAACAGGGCCATACTTATCGATGCTCCCTTCCTTTCCTCTTTCACACTCCCTGACTTTGCAGGCCCCTAAGAGGTGATTGCTGGCTTGACCCTGGCGCCACTGCAAAAGCAAAAGCAAAAGCAAGTCTGAGACTGACCCAGTGCAACACTGTCCCCTAATGGCTACTGATGGTTTTGTTGTCACATCTTAAACAGCAAATGTGCACCTATATAAACATGTGTGGCTAGCTCACTCAGTGACAAATGACATCTCAGGTTTTGTGTATGTAGGTGTGTGGATTTTGATTTCACACCTGAATATCAGTTGTTGTCACTGCTATTTATTTCTAAAACTTTGGGATGTCATTTTCACAAAAGCTGAATTCAAGTTACAAGGCTGTTATGAGAAACAGTTACTTTTGAAACTGATATAATTTACGTTTTTTGGAATTTAATTATAATTAACTTTACCCTGACACACATCACACAAGCTCTGGGTTCTCAAATACATGGTGTACCAGTTTATTCAATATAATATGGCCTTTTCATCTGTTTTTTTAATACCAGATCTATTAAGCAAGATCCTCTTGGTCTAGTATCATAAACTGACAGCAACAAAGCTGATATGTTAATCCATGCTAGTTATATCCATAAGCCGTTTTCTTCTGCCTATCACACTACTTTGTAAACCTAGCAGGGAGATGGACCAGTATTGATTCAATTGCCTTGTTGTTTATAAGTCCAGCTCGATGTCCTCCTCTGTGTACCCTACTTCCCTCCCTGAAGTGTTTGTTTGCTGTAGTGACACATTTATGGAGCCTCTGTGCTCCTCTGTAGCCTTTAGTCCATATAGGTGTTATCCTGTCATTATCTGTCACAGCGGCATATGATTAACTGCCGCATCAGTGACACACTTTTCATTCACTCAGTGCCTCACAAACACAGTATCTTGGGTTCTTTCCAAGTGGCACACCCAGCCAAAACCACAAGCTCTCAATGTTGTGACGTGCCCTTCTGTCAGGTGCATATAGGGTATCCTGCTTCAGCACAAAATACTGATTTGTGTATGCCAACTACAAAGCCATGTGGGTTTGTTTCTGCACTGTTCAGCTGGTAGATCATGGAGTGAGAGGAAGGAGGAAGTGGCTGGATCCCTACATTTTGGTTCATTTGCACCCTCCCCAATCAATGAAGGACACTGCAGCATTGAGACAGGCCTACAATAAAATTGGCTTTCCAAATTATGGTATATATAAAAAGGGGGATCAGAAATGTAAAGCACAAACATGCTTGCTTTCAAATCTTGATGACATGAACCTTTAAAATGAAATGTACTGTCCGTACATTCCCAAATGTAATTAAAGAAAAGCTAACGCATGCCATATCAAATGTTTTAACAACAGCTGATGCATGAATAGATCCCAAGATGATAAACTATAGATGTAGTTTACAGGCATATCTTTTTAATGCATTGAGTTGGCCTAAAACTATAACACTGGGTTTGCTGGTTTTTATTGTGACCCGGCAATTCAATTAAAGCAGTCGATTAAACAATTAGCTAACCTCACCTGATTTCTTGTTTAAACTGGTTGTGTTTTTTAATGCTAAAACAAATTCCACAGAACCTGCAGTTGCCCAGGAGAAGAAATGATCTCTTTAATCCACAGAGAAAAACAAAGAAAATGACAAACCTCAAGTTTATCCCATGGCACCTAAATGACTCATAGAGCTGAATATATTCATTAAAACAGTTAACAACAGTAAAAAGGTGAAGCTAAATAAATAAGATCATTTTTGCTGTCACCTTCTAAAAGTGGAATCAGATGTGGGAAATCATTATCAGCTGTTGGCCATTCAAGGCGTACTAGTTAGCTGGTGTGCTGAAACCCAAAAGGCCAATGCAAATAAAGTCATTTTCATAAACTCATACTGATGACACAGTTACAAATCATTATGAAACGCAGACAGATGAAACAAAGTTTAGTTTGTAATGGTGCTGAAAGCAAATTCACCGGCTACAATCACAGTCTGTCAGAAAACTATCTATAATCAGAATTCTTGTGGTTTGGGGGTGGGCAGGACCAAACAGGTCTGTTACGATAACAGGAGATCACTCCCGCACAAATATGTGGAAGAACAGGTTTGACAACTGTCATGTGACTGTTGTGTGGGAGGGTTTTGTGCGACTTCAAAGTATAACCTGCAGTTGGTGACAGACTCTCAGAGAAGACACCAGCAACTTACATTCTCACAAACATCGTGCTTAATGGGCATATTCCTTTACAAGGCATTATTTTAATGCTCATTCTTTATAAAATCCAAAAAGAGGAAGAGGCAGGAACCACTGGGCTTATTCCATGACTACGAAACAGAAGCAGCTTTTGTAATACATCAAACCTGTGACTTCCCGGTCGAGCGAGCAGGCCAGAGGGCAGAGTCAAGATTTCATCTACTTTGCCTTGACTGAGACCAACCAGAGACAGCTCTGTCTAGCTGGGGTTGGTCATGGGGCAGATCTTGTCGAGGCGTAATCAGAAGCCACCCCAAGTGGTTCTGATGGGACTTGATGGGGCAGGGAAGTCCACGCTCCTCTCCAGGCTGCAGTGGGGCGAAAAGATGGACACCTCCCCAACTGTTGGCTTCAACGTGGGCACGCTGGAGCTGACCAAGGGCATCGCCCTGACCATCTGGGACGTGGGTGGCCAGAACGAGATGCGGCCCAACTGGAAATACTACCTGGATGATTGCAAGGCGCTGGTGTTCGTGGTGGACGGCAGGGACCGTGAGCGTATTGGGGAGGCGCAGAAAGCCCTAAAGAAGGTGTTGAAAGAGGACAGCATGAAGGGAGTCCCACTGATGGTGCTCGTCAACAAGAAGGACCTACCAAACTCCATGACCATCCGCGAGGTGTCTACCCAGCTCGACCTGCTCGGCAGCAAGGAACGGGACTGGGAGATCCAGGCCTGCAGTGCTCACACAGGCTTGGGCCTCCAGCAGGCCTTCCTATCTGTGGCCAAGCTCATCAAGCACTGATAACTGGTGGCATCACATGAATACACACTGAACTGCAGGTCAGAAACTGTTGGGGTTTCAGCTTGAGCACGACTATGAATCTGGGAGTGTGCAATGAATGTGGATGTTTTGGCATTACTGGAGCTCTGATATTACATGAGTCATACACTTCTGATCCGCAAAATCAGAACTTTCTTCATCAGACCTGTCTGGATTATTCATTGGTCTTGTAAGCTGCTACATCCTGAAAATTTTGAGATCCAGAATTTGGATATTTTCCTGAGCAGAAATAGGACAGGTGAGCTACTTTGAAGTTGAACATTTAAATGCATTTCATAAAAGGCATTACTGAGAGCTGTGAATATAAACCCCGACTACAGTGCAGCTATCAATTAATGCTGTAAGAGAAGAGGTTCTTGTACCCAATGAACCCATTTAAACAGTAGAGATAACACTTTTAGAAAATGTAAAATGCTTTAACGATGTTGAAGACTAGAGCAGTGATATCTGTTGACCTGTAAAAGTTGTTCTGCTGTTCTGCCATGTTTTAGCCCTCACTCATGGTAGCAAAACCACCTTCATATCTATGTGTACAAGTTCCAAGTGAATGGAATGCTGATCTCTATGTGTAACCATGGTTTATTTGTATGTGTGACATATTTCTAAATACAATGCAAAGTAAAAGTTACTCCAAGTGTGTGAGTTTCTTTAGTTTTACACAAGTGTAAAGACAACTTATGCAATGTCATTGAGAAAGAACAGTAACACTTCCTGAGATACTGTCATTCTATATTTTCAGTAAAGCTTGAGGTGAAACAAGAGTGCCATGGATAAGGAAGTAGAGTTCAGCTTATAAAAAGGGAACCAAATGGACAAGATCTGGGAGGGTAGTATCACATGAAGACTCATCAAATACTCATCTAATGTTCCTTTATTATGTTATTCTGCTTCTTATGAGGTTCTGGTTGGGACAAAGGCTAAGTTACTGCCCTTAGTCACACCCCTTTATGAATTTACATGGTGATGCATTAAATAGGAACGTTTCTGCTTCAATAATAGGGAGTCAAAACATTGAAGCATATGAACCTGAGTATCAGTACAGTATAATTTGTTTGTAGTTCAGTATCTAAATAAGAACATGATGCACCCCATAGTTACAAATTAAATCTGATGGTGTCAGCACCAACAGGTACATCATTGGCCACAGCATCACTCAGGATAGGAGACTGCCAGCAGCACACGGGTGGAGCTGTTCAGATTGTGGACTGCTACATGAAAAGGTGTGGTATTGATGGAATGCATTATGGAAGACAATCAGGGTGAATTGTTATTTGGGTCCTACATAAAGGTAAAAAGGGGTTATGAAACCAGACCCAAGACACTGGGGCCACATTTGAGCAGAGTCACAGGAATGACCAATGACATCCAATGTAACCAAGACCAATGCATTTTTTTAAAAAACCCTGCATGCAGGCGTTGCGTGTGTGGAAAAGGCTCTTGTAAAAGATCTACCTATTATGAGATCGGGGGTTCGAATCCCAGTCTCGCCATTGCCGGCTATGGTCAGAGGTCCCCATTGGCGAGGCAACAATTGGCCCAGACTCGCTGGGGATGATAGGGGTAAAGTTTGTTGACCTCATCGCCATAACGCCCTCTGGTCATGCTGGCCGCCTGTGGTGGCATGATCTGAGGGTACGCTGACTATGTCATCCTCCGACGTCATAGGCAGTGCATGATTAGCGGTGCGGCAGCAGTGTGTAAAGAAGCGAGAATTGTCATCACGTGAATCGGAGGAGTCACGTGCTCGGCCTCTCCTCCCAAAGCTGGCTGTGCAGTTGCTGCAGTGAAGTCAACAATTTTGGTTGAGTTTGGGTTGGAATAAATTGGGGAAAACAAATCGGGAAACGTATATATAAAAAAAAAGATCTGGCTATTAGCCTGCGATGATGCTCCCTTGTCTGAGGGTTTATGGAGGTACCAGACTAACCACAAGTTCCACAAACATGAATGACTTGGGTTTTTTTCTGCCGTGAAGGTGCAAATTGAAGTGCTAGGGGCTAGTGAAGTGAAGAAGACCCAGATCTGAATTCACCTGGATACTCATTTCCACTCTCCAAAATGACAAGATGTAAAACATTTTATGCTTGGTGGACCTTTTTTTTTTAATCTTATTAGCATCGCGCACACGTCCTTGCTGACTTGATCCTGTCATCAGGTTTTGATTGTATTTTGGCTGAGTGGGTTTATTTTGATAGTCCTTGTCAAAACAGACTTCAGCTCTTGCAAATGACCCTTACAGTAATGAAAGTCTTCCAAAGTAGTCAGAGAAAATATCAGCACAAGAAGTTGCTATTTTTGTCTGAGGGTGACACACTCAGTCATGCAGGCACACACATATGCATGAGTGTGCCTGCATGAAGAGAATCACAGGCTCTTTCTGGGTGAAAGACATTCTACCAAAATACTGTCTATCACAACCTTTAGTTCATAAGCTCAATTACACTGTATGGAGTAAAATGCCACATGACAATAAAATCGCATTTCATGCACTCACAGACCTAAGTCATCAGGTCATTCCACCCTAATCTGTAAGAAAAATTACTGGGGTTGAGGATAAGCATTTGGAGACAATATGAGTAAGAATCAACACTTAGGCAGTAAATCCTATCTTTAACTAATAAAACACAGTACTGTGTATGAAGTTCAGTGTCTATTGGGCCTTCCTATCAGAAATGGCCGAGTGTGATTGGTGCATTCTCTTGAGTGACAGCCATGACTGCCATAGCAATAGTCCTGGCACCACCACCCACACCCCATTGAAGAAGACAAGGTAGACCCATAGATACAGCCAGTTGCTGGTGTTGAGATTGGGGCTGCCGATTAGCAAGTCCGGACAGAAGGTCATCCAGCCTCCATAGAGCTCGCACACGCACAAAGTGATCTGGATGAAGTGCCTGGAAAAAAGGGAAAAATGTAAACAGGACACATGGGTCAAAGGTCATCCTGGAATTGGAGAGTGAGGCTTTATTAGGCCAAGAAAAGCTATGACATTTTATTCTTATATGAGTGAATAATCTGAATTACTCAGTGCCACAAACATCAACGTTTTTCAATTGGTTCAGACCTGTCAGCAACTGGCAGCATGTGTTAGCTCCACCCACAACTGGGTTCATAAAGCATCAATATCCTGTTCATTATGACATATGTATTCATGTCATGACAGTAGCTCACAAAGTATGCAGATATGGTCATAGTTCTAGAGGGTACACTTGTTTGACTAAGCTGTCCTGTTTTTTGTCCACTCTATGTGGGTAGTGCATAAAGATTTTGGGTACAATGGTTTTTGTGCTAACTGCATCACAGCATAACTTGGAATTATTATTCCCATCCATGAATCACAGTACGGAGTAATGGCATGGTCACCTGTAGTGCTTATCTTTCAAGATGGCAAAAATGAGAACCAGGGCCAGGAGGCCATCCAGAACAACGGTGAGCAACTCCAGAGAGACGATGGTGGGGTCCGAGTGGAGCCAGCGAGTGTCTGCCTTACCATACTCCTTCCCTGCGATCAAACCACAACATTTTCACATTACAAAACACGTTTCTTCAAACTCTCAGATAAACTGACATCATCGCAGAGTATTGGTGCTGAGTGCTGAATGGTTTGCACACTCAAAACTGCCTTTGAGAGAAATTCCAACAGTATGCCTTTCTACCACAAGGTGTCTCTCTGTCCATTCATTATGTTGTAGTTCATTTTAACAAAGTTAAATATTAATTTTTAGACAGAGCAAATGTATTTTAATCAGACTCTTCCCAAACTCCACGTGTTTCCAAATATCCAACTAAATTAAACTGAATATGTTTTTTGTTGTTAATGGAAGCAAGCCTTTTCTTACAAAGTTCAGCGACGATGTTGTCTGAGGTTTCAACGGTTCCGACAAGTGACATATATACAAAGGGACCCTCCTTGAAGTTAGAAAAAGAAAAAACAGAATCTCAGTAAGCAATGGGGCATTCGAAGCACCCACAAACCGCAGACCACGTAGCAAGTTGCTCGCAGAGCTGGTTTGAATTCAGGCTCAACACGTTTCACAATGTTTCACGGAGGTGCTGGTGAGAAGTGAAGTCCAGCGCCTCTGTAAAAATGAAGTACTTGTCAGTATAGAGTTCACATTCGACCCGCCGTTACGATATATCGATGCTTGCCTCTTGAACTCACCTCTGTAACGTTATCTCTTGAAGCAACGCATGTCTTCGATTTACATTTTAGCAAAAATGCAATATTCGTTTGATAGTTCAGTAATACTGCGTGCAGTTCTTTAAATTGATGAGGAATTGTCGAATTTAGCTGCATTCAAGAAAAAGTTCAGAATTGTACGTGTACCATAAATTATGTTAATTTCCCACTCCACAACTTACCAAGGTAATGTGGACAATGGCATCATAAAATAGCCACACTAGAACCCATCTGTCGGTTGTCGTGCACTTTTTCCCCCAAAGATGTGCGAGCACATACCCCAACGCGAACTGTGCACCGCAAGCAAGGAGAGAATATACGGTCACGGACGTAAATAGGGCTGGTGGTTCTTCCGATTCGGAAGTCATTGTCGTTCTGCAGTTTGAAAAAATATTAAAAACGTTCAGGTGAACTGTTTCGTGGTTTGGCCTCTCAGAATGGGCGGGACTATCACCCCTCCTGACCGCGTTACGGATTCACTGTCGACCATTGGCTTCCAAACAAATCTCTCCACTTTTACGCCTTCCCACGTGTAAAGGGGAGGGGGTGAGAGTAACACCGTGGAGACAGATATGTTGCAGGCAACCAAATCCATTCCGAAATACAACAAATAAATCCTTCCTAAAGGCAGCTGAAACGAGCAAAGAAAATTCCTTTCATGCCATTTCTTCGTATGCGCTGTCATAGTCAGGTCTGTATTCTCAGCCATTGAAATAAACTTCGTAAAGTAACATCGACTGGAAAGTGCGCAAGATAGAACTGTCGCCTGGCTCATGTAAAATATGTCACAGTACACTCTAACTCCTAAATTAAAATATTGTTTCTCACATATACAAACCATATGCTTTATATGTAACAAAAAAAAAAAAACACAATTACAACAATGTGTGACTAATAATTCACCACTTTCACCAAACTATTGAAAAGTGTGATTCTTAAGTATTTTTGCCAGTTTTTTCATTCTTCCTTAGCACTACTACAGTTACTTTGATCTGGGTATCTGCAATAGTCGCACTGAGCATAATCATAGCACTGATTCCACATATTAACATACAGAGTAACCTTTGTGCTGCATAGCTATGGGGTGTGTCCCATCTGTAGCCAAGCAGACACATTCATATATAAAAAAATAAACAGAGACAGACAATTGAAAACTCAGACTTGCTAAACAGACAATAAACAGAAAACAAGTAAACACATGACATACTGACCGGTGAGCACTGTTCCTCAAATTCTGACTCCTGAATTCACCTCCTTTGTAGTCCCGCCTAGGACTACATGGCTCAGTCGGACCCTTTTTAGTCAATGAGCTGTGCTGTAAAATGGTGGGTATTACAGTCAACACAGTGCAGATGCCAATCACATATGCAGACATGCCTGGATCAAAGCATAGACTGGTTGATCTTCATCTGAGTTAAGATGATCAACTGACAGACTGAGTTCAGCACCCTGGACAGCAGAATTCAATTCACATTTTCTCAATCAGGGGGTCATTACAGTGTCAATCTCATTTTTAGAAGAGTCATCCTAATCAACCAATGACACACAGGTGAAGCACATGATTTTGAAAAACCCATCTGACATGAAACCATTCTATGAAACCTGGTTGGCAATCCTTATTTTCAAAGTCTTTTGGTTTGCACACCAGCATAAGAATAAACCAGTAATAAATTAATAACTGAGTGACTTGGAGCACTTTAGACTTAGTTGATCTCAATTTCACCAACAATGGCACACATTAGAAATTTGGTGGAGGGCAGAGTAGACCAGGGGCATGTAATTTCAGATCAGCAGGGCTGTTGTGCAAGCTATTGGTTTTATTTTCAGTCAGCACCCAATTTAAGTGTTAGGAACAAGGTGAACAACGCCTCAAATTAAGCACTGAAGTTCTGAAACACACAGGATCCACTAAAAGGTTCAAAACCAGCCCCTAGAACCTAGCCAGTAATTTGCATTATCAGAGCCAATGGTTACGACATTCTATGATGAGTTTCTGCTAACTAATTGGAGGCACTCCACAGACTGAAGGGCCTCTAAATTACAACAAATAGAGCACACTTCCCTTTGATAAATACTGTTGATTTGCACATAAAAAACCCTTGGTTTCACCCGCTCCTCCACCTTCTCCCTCTTGACCACTTTTTGCTTCGCATGCATGAGACAAACAGGAAATTTAAAAACCAAGTTTTTGTCCATCCCTAGGCATTCAGTACAACCCAGCACTTTCCTTTCTTGCTGAACAAGCACAAAGTAAACAGTTGCATCTGCTGCAGCATCCTTTACACAGTACCCCTTCACTTCTTGTTGAAAATGCCAAGGATTTTAGGATAAAACTTTGTACCCATGCCTGCAGCTGAAGACTCTCTGTAAGTGGGCTTTCAGAGGTGTAACTAGTCCCTAAAACCCAAGCTGATATTTCATCACTTGGGTTTGGGATATCTTCAAATTAGTGGCAGTTAAATGGGAGTGTGGCTTTAAACCGTGACAACTATGGTGAGGGCTTAGGGTCTAGGTTGGGAAATCTGCATCAGTGCCCCTTGTGGTGAGGAGGTAAAACAGGCCAAAAGCCTAACACTTATATACTGCAGGGAGGGGTCAGAAGAATCCTGCTGTCCTGCTTTTCACTTGCACTACACACAGAAAAGCCATTCAACACAACAGCCACACCACCAGGCAAAGCAGATTTACACACCAAGGAACCCAGAGCAATGACAAAACACTGAATTTTTACAGAGAACACAGCACAGAGCAGTGATGGTGATGACACTGGAAACAAACCACTTGACACGTAACCGAATGGATCAACAGGAAAGAAAGAAACATAACAGAAAGAGGGTTCCTACAGTAACAGGGAGGACATAGACCAGAGACACAACAGTATTGAAAGATGACACACCAAAGACATCAGATTACACTGCATACTGCATATAACCATCCCTTACGCAGAAACAGCAGAGTTTCAGGGCACACAGAGAAAGTAAATATTTAATCAGAAATTAAATCCTAATTTATTTTTAATCAAGTCTCACACTCTTTCACACCCCCATACATACACACACACACACACAGGCACAGGAAAAGGGTGTCAATCAGGACACTTGGAGCAGTAGAGAGCCAATGGCTAACAGCAAGTTTATTTTGGTTAGGATCATTAATACAGAGACCATGTCCTGAGGGAGTGATGGGAGGGAGGATGTCATGTTGCCATGGAGACTCGTTAGAATCCCCCGATTGGTGAATTATGGCTATGGGTGGAGCTGTGGTAGTGGTTATGGATAGAATGGGGGTTTGGGGGAAGTGAAGGGGTTCAGGGATGTCAGTGGAATACAACGGTCAGCTAATAGAATTGGAATAGAACAATCCGGCCTCATAGCACAGAAAAGCCCCTT
Source organism: Albula goreensis (assembly GCA_022829145.1). Classification (NCBI taxonomy): domain Eukaryota; kingdom Metazoa; phylum Chordata; class Actinopteri; order Albuliformes; family Albulidae; genus Albula; species Albula goreensis. Next base: position 33,926,823 of record CM040745.1, read on the forward strand.
TGAAATGTCCCACAGTACACTGCAGTGATGGGGGAATGCCACACTCGGATACCCCGTTTCTCAAACACCTCGGTTGCTAAGCGCTCATTTGTTTTTTAAGAAACCTTTTTTTTTGTTGCTTAGAAATGAAAAACAAAAGGCACAATGAATTTCAACTCATTCTTCTCTTTAATATGCACAAGAGTTGAAAGAAACAATGAGCCACCTTAAAGAGAAATTGAATCTAAAATTTATAAAAAGATATAAACAATCAGAGGCCAAAATGCAATCTGCCGCTTTTTTTTCTTATTTAAAACAAGTTTTCTTCAGCAAGTAAAAATCTTGCAATGAACATACGCTTGTATCGGTTTGTGATACAAGACAAAAACTCTAATCTTTAAAGTGGCTCTGTCTAAGTGTCTAAATAGGTCATGACTGTACACCTGCTAAAGATTTGTTCATCAGTTATAAACGACTAGTCCACAACGCTCTGGCTGCTTGCCCTCAGATGCCCCACACCTTTTCGCCAGTTAGCAGCCAAAACGTTATCTACATTAGTCCAAATGCATTTTTTTTGTTTCAAATCCCTTTACAAAGTAAATGTGCAGGGAAACGAAGACAATGTCCAGTCACAACAGCGAGAAAAACCCATTTCAAATAAATGGAGTCATCTGCCATCACGATATACTCATGTTAAAAAAAAAAAAAAACAAAAACAAAAAAAACTCCCTGTTAAATTTCTCAACAGCAAATGCAATGTTATTGTTCTGCAGTGTCTCAATGAAGAACGAGTAGCTGCAGTAGCTTTATACAGGCCTTAAATATGAGACAGTTGGAAAGATATACTTTTTTAATTTGTACAGTTAGGCTTGTAGCATGTAGGGAAAAAACAAACAAAACTTTGAATGAAACAAAACAAAGAACTGTCAAGGTCATAGGTCACTGACTTCATCGTTTGTTATCGTCTTTAATTTAAGCAATTTGCCACCTTCCACGGAAAGTTAAGCACAGGGTACAACTTGCAAGTGTGCATAAGACTGAAAAAAAAACACATAAGTGGAAGCTCCACAGATTAAACCAGAACAATCCAACAACTTTGTACTATGCTTTTATGTTGTCTTCAAATTCAAACTAAAAATAGGCAATCCTAAAAAAGGAAACAAAAATCATAAAATTAATTTTTCTTAAAAATAAAAAATCAAAAAAGGAGAAAAACAGCCCAAATGCAAGCCTGATAGTGACAGGTTTGAGTTTTTCTTCAGGTGAGAAACTAATCAGAATTACCGCAGATGAGTTCCGGACCTGACCTCCAGCTCGTTAGCCAGAGACACAGAGGAGAGAGCAGGTCTCCCACACCATGCAGTGCGAACGCCTACTGCCTATCCAATGAGCAGGGAGGCAGGCTGTGACATCACAACCGCCCGTTTGATAAGCAGGAAGGCAGGCTGTGATGCCGCAATTGCCCATCAAATGAACAAGGACGCAGGCGGTGACATCATTAGTGCAGCAAGGCTTCAGTCTTCCAGAATTACAGTAATTCCTTTCAGCTCAAGTCTCGGCTCCAGCAGAGTTTTGTGTTGACACAAAATGGCTCTTTTTTTTCCATTTCCTGGTTCCCGGACCTACAAATAGACCAATGCTACAAAGTTTTTTTTGTTTTCCTTCTCCTTCTTTACAGAATTTATGTAAAACAAATCATCTTTTTCCATGAAACCAGTTAAGTTTTCTTATGCGCATATATTTGTTCATTGTCTTTTTTGTATTATGTTTTTTTTTAATACATAGAAATTCATTCTTCCATGATGATTCCAGAAAAGACAAAAAAGGAACAAAAAAAAAAGCAAGGAAAACAAAATCTAAACAAAATTAGTGGTGACGGGTAACAAGTTCGGTCGGTAAACTACAACAACTTCTCATTCCCCTCTCCAAAGCTCAGGGGCTTTCCATGGAGTGGCGGACGCTGTGGTGCCACATGGCTTAGCTCTGAGGTTGAACTTCATCAATCGGGGTGGCTGATGTGCTCGGAGATCGCTTGAGTGAGACTGGAGTGATTAGAGAAGGGGGACAGAAAGCCCCGACCCTCAAAAATTGTCTGGATTTTTTTTTCTTTCTTTTCCTTGACTGATATAATGGCAAATAAAATCAGCTGGTATGCTCATGCACAAGTATTCGTTTTTGTGGTAAGAGATAGACTTTTGGCAACTGCAGTGATGGGCAGGTGTTGTTGTTGTTGTGTTTTTTTTTTTTTTTTTTTTTTTTTTTTTTTTTTTTTTTTTTCTGTAATTTTCAAAGCATCGCCAAGGGGTGGGTAGGTGGTTTGTTGGTTGTTGGGGAGGGAGAGTGGAGGCGGGGAGGGGGGTGGAGGAGTGACACCTGCGATAGTCTTTGCTCCTTCAGTGCGTGGCTGTCGTGTGTGTGTGTGTGTTTGTGTGTGTGTATGTGTGAGTTTGCAGGGTGGAATCTGTCGTGATGTTCGGATGATGACAGGAGGTGCTGAGCAGCTGGTTGACCCACGCCAGTTGGTCGGGGTATTTTTTTTTCCATTAGAACTTGAACTCCTTCGTCTGCAGGTTGGCGGCAGGGTCGAAGTTGAAAGTTCCGCCCTGAGTGGCTTCAGGGATGAGACTGGGGTCCTCGTCAATCTGTGGGAGAGGAGGAGGGAGCAGATGAATGCATGACGGCCATTAACACTGTTAGATAAAGACCAGTCTGGTTCCAGGCTGGTTTTCATCATCGCGTGTTCTGATATACTGAATAAACACACTTACATGCCCTGAGAATCCCTGCTTTAGCTATTTGTATTAAGACACACATTTTCTAATATGTTGATGAAATATCATTTACCAAAGCACTTGAATTCCACCCACATCTTTCTGAGAAATTTAACTTACGACCCATGATGAGAATTGCCAAGTTTTTTTAAGTAAAATGTAGGATGAAGCACCCAAGCAGGGTTAGCTCCTGACTAAAACAAACAAATACCTATCTGAATTTAGTCCATTTATTTAGCAGCTTATTTATAATTACTAACAAATAAAGAACTGAAAAATCTACTAAAGTGCAACTTCTAAAAGTAGCTGAGCAACTCCGGTCTTGACAAGACAATACACCCTGATCTATGCAAAAAAGGACTGATACATTCAAGTTTGGATGGTCTGTCAATCTACTCAACCATTAGCTCATGAGGGTATATATTCCGTCAATGGTTTCAAACATCAAGTTGATCAAAGACACCTGCACAAAGTGACACCTGGTCCCCCCTCTTAGCACAGGTACTCACATCGTCTCCTGAAAAGTACTGATCGATGATTTCAAATGCTAGCTTGTAGATGTCCTCATTTTCGTGCTGCTGCAGGTTCTCTATTTTCTCCAAACCTGGAAACAGGGAAAGAAAGTTGTGTGTTACCGGCAGCAGGTCCCATGAAATGGCTTGTTTCATGACTCATTTTATCCCTACTTTATTTTTTATTTTCTTCAAATTTGGAATACTCTTTCACAAGGCAGTCTCAACACTGCTTTATTTTTTGTCAATTCAAGATCAGCACTCCTCCACACAACATGCAGAAAGCTACTGTTGCTGTTAATCGTGAAGACCAACTAAAAATGTGTGGTCACTGCTTTGGAGGAGTACAATTCACACCGACTGTGGGTGCCAATTCAACCAACAAGAATTGCGCTTGTGTAAGGGAATACACAAAGTGCATCAAGTGAATATCTCTTGCCTGGACTTAAGACTTGGTTCACTCCAATCAAACACCTCCCAGGGTGTTATGTCCACAGGGGAACTTACAGAATATACCAGCCAACTTACCTCCACACTCCTCTATGATCTCGGCGATGGTGCTGGCCTCCTCTCCCGCCATGATCAGGATGTTCTTCAGCCCGTCCAGGACCACCTGGACCACCTGAGAGTCCTTCACCGACAGCAGGTTACAGAAGGGTGGGATCACATTCTGCTGGACCAGGTACTCCACCTGCGGATAAGGGTGTCATAAAAACCCGTGTCAGTCCAGATCAGGACCTGTGGCCTGCTACTGGAAGTGTTGCCGAAAGGTACCTGCCTGCAGGTGTTTTGCCTCAAGCTCACCTGGTCTTTCCTCCCGCTTATTGTCAAGTTGCTAATGGCCCAGGCAGCCTCTTTCTGTGTGCCGAAGTCACCCTGCAGAAAGCAAGAGAAAATAAGACTGTGAGAGAGGACAGACAGGAAGGTTGAAGTCACTGTGTCAAACCACAAGCCTTAAGGCAATCACTGAGAGCGGTACAGGACATACTTGTGTGTGTGTGTGCGTGTGTGTGTGTGTGTGTGTGTGTGTGTGTGTGTGTGCGTGTGTATGTGCGTGCGTGCGCTTGTTTGGTTGTGACCAGGACACAAGAAAGAAAATCTTGTGGAGACTGAGCTCAGGATATGTGTTTGATTGGTATGGTGTGATTGGATATAAAAATACCTATAGGGAGGATACAGGAGTGTTACCAGGATCTCTTACGCTGCGCTCTCACCTTGGCCAGCTGGTGGATGATCATGGGGATGAGTCCTGCGTCGATCACAGCTTGAACCTGCTGTTGGTTCCCTGCTGTAATGTTGGACAGAAACCACACCGCCTCCTGGAGGACAAAAGGTGCACAGCAGTCAGTGACGGTGCCCCAGTAGCCATTCTTTTCTGGGTCATGAACCAAAGGCATGAACAGCACAGGGGCGACGCCCAACGGTGAAATAAGACAGAGCAGTCATAGCACAGCCACGCACTCCATCTATCAATCTTCACATATAGGTAGCATTCCAATTAGAGGTTGACATTCAATCCAACTCTTTCCCCGTGACCTATGGGATATCACTGGGAAATAACCAACCAGACAGCCTAACTTCCCTCTCCATATCCTTCCCAGGACAGACTGAATCTGGGGTCATGGCTACACAATTAACGTAACAAAGCTCAATAACGTCACCACACACGCACAATGAGTGTGTGCCATGCATGTGGATAATGTGTGTAAGTGTAGATAACGTGTGCACCTGCCACAAGTTTTTGCCTGGTTCCTTCGACCGTCAGAAACACTGCTATGCACTGTAGTATTTTTCCATCATGTTCCTGATTATGGCACTTCTTGTCTCTGCCAGAGGGTGGTGCTGTTATATTGCTTTTGGAACATTATTTATTCTATTTGAATGTAAATATATGTTTTGGGTAATTGAGTATTGAGGATCAGCTGTTCATTCATAACACTTCCTTATCTCTGTTTAAAAAGGGAGTATGTTAACTGACACTTGAGGTACATTTCATGAATCTATCAGCTTTCATGAAGCTTTCAACTTTAAAAAATGCTCTTCTTATACAAATATTTATCCTTGTCTCGATATACATTTGAACTTCACATTTAATAATTATGAACTTAAAGATTTAAGACCATTATTACATTACTGAAAGTGAGAAACAATAATTGACAACCAATGTCTCTGGGGCTTTAATCAATACTGATTTTACACAACCAACGAAAACCTGGCTGACTGGATCAAGGCATCCAATGGTCTCTCAAAAGGTAAAGATGCTACACTTACACTAGCCTGGGATTTTTGCCCATCTTGAAGATGAACACGATCCTCATACTGAAATACACGCAATTTCAATACGACTTGCAACACTGGGTAAATATTTACGACGTGATGCTGCCACTACATCTGTGTGAGAGAACGATGACATGTCTACGCCACATACATGCCGCCTACGTGATGGGAGACATATTATGTCTATGGATAATATGGTCTATGGATAGACATATTAAATCTGTTTAAATTTCACAAGAAAAATGACATGTATGCACACGCGTTTGATGGCTTGGTTATCTGTTGAGAGCCAGCCAATTCTGGAGAGGTACTTATTGAACCCCATGCAAAATGGCACACACGCACACGCTGATGTCAAGGGGCTGTGGTGTGAAACATGCGGGAGGGAGTTGGGTTTCTGCTCCTACTGTAGAGCGCTGCGTGCCGGATTTTTTGGCAAATGGGCTGAGTGCCACGGAGCTTTCTGCTCGGGGGGCTGATGGGAGGGGAAGCCCAGAGCTCGTTAAACGCACTCCACGCCCTCAGGCTCTGGGTTTCATCTTCTCCCCCTACAAAATGTTCTGTGGCACTCTGCCTAACGAGCACAGCCCCGCTGAATGACTAACCAGCCGTGACATAACGCGGAGATCGATAACACCGCTTCTGTGTGGGGAAAAAAACACCCCCCGCATCCCTCCATCACTCCCTCCGCATTACTGAGGGGGAATACCTGTGCCATTTCGTCCTGTCCTGAATTCACCGCAAGGGCGAACGTGCTGACCCGCTGAGGTTCTGTTGCCATGGGAACAGAGAGATGGAACTACCTCTTCCACAACCCCCCTCCCCACCATGGCCCAGCTTTCAAACACAAACCTTGCCCAAAAAACATGTTCAAAGTCAGGCTGAATCAGGCCTTCTGATCAAAGGGCCTGAAGGCTCAGGAGCACCACCTCCCCCACTGCCTCACAGTGAAGCAGGGCCCACCGATTAAACTCAAATGTGACTGCACCAATCCTGCCACACTGAGATCATGAGGTAACGGCCAGAAGTGGCGTGAGCGACCAGGCCTGGCAGGCGGCACACTGTCATATGTGACTGAACAGCTGGGCGGGCAGTGGGTGGGCCTATGTGAGCCCTCTACAGCTGGGGTGCTGCCGGAGAACTGGAACAAGCTACACGTGTGCCAACATATGCTGAATCTCCCCTACTGATTGCCTCCAAGTCAAATTATTTATTCAGCATATTTACTTTCTTCCTCCTTTAATTAAAGCCTCATAGCTGAAAACTGACATGTGGACATGTCACTGCAAGGCACTGTGGGAGATTCACATGCATGAATGGAAATGAAGGTGGGATGTATGGAACATAAATCCATGGCACATGGACATACCCACAACAATGCAATCTAACATACCTGGTGAGGGAGAATCCACTAATTCTAAAGATTAGCTTCAGTTCATGAGAAACTGGCATCATCGTCCACTTTTGGGGAGTGATATTATTGCCCGACCATAGCACAACTCTGTGCTTGATTATGATTTGTATTCATCAACTAATATATGATAATTTTCAACAGATACGTTGAACACTTGGAGAACCAATTTTTTTTTTTTTTTAGAGTGTACAATTTATAAAATGTGAAACTATGATCACTTTAATGGCTAATGATGCAGAGTGAGGCTGCCATAACAGACCTTTCATGAACAGAGCAGAACACCTACAACTCCGTCCATTTGCTCCACCTTCTCCTGATCACTCCTTTCTCCCTCAACGTACTCCTCCACCATTCACATCCTACCTGTATCTGCTCCACTCCATGACCTTCTCAACCTCATTCCACCGTCTCCTCCATCTTATGCCCCCAACCCTCCTGACCATTTCCACCATAATTACCCAACTTGCAACTCTACCTCTCAATTTGTCTTGACATTCTCACCTCCCCCACCCAATTCTTTACCACGTCACATGACACAGTTCCTCTTTCCACTACATCCATTCCCACTGCATACTTTCAACTGATTTTACTCCTCATTTCCACCTGCCCCCAAAAAGCTAAGCTGTAACTTCACCAGCACCCCCATAGTATGCGCCCACCCCCCGCTAAAGACAGCATGGTCACAAACTCTAAGCTGCGTAGACCGCAGCACAGCTTCTGCAGACTGATAACGCAGACTTCAGACAATCTGCATTGTCAGGGCAGATGATTACCATGCCTTTACGAAAAGGCCTTTGTGTCACCAGCCTCCACTTGACCTCACCTTATTAATCTTCTCCTTGGGGTGTGTGAGCAGGTTGGGGAAGTGGGAGAGGACGTCGCAGTTCAGCACCACCTGCGTCTGTTCGTCTGTCCCCGTCACGATGTTGCCCACCGCCCTGAGAGCCGCGGTCTACAAAGCAGGAAGTCAGCGAGAGAGAACTACTGAGCGGCACGTACCGACAACCCGTACCACACCGATATGAGATTCTGCCTTTCAAAATCAGGCTGGTAGGCGTTGCTACATTCATGCATACTCAATAATTCAAATGATAAAATAACACTTTTGTAACGCAGCTGGTAACCAACCACCATAATGACATGTCTAGGTAGGGATATCATTACAAGAAACAATTCACATACAATTACTCTTTTTTTTTTTAAAAAAATAAATAAATCATACAGAGTCATGTCAAACTGACATTTTAATCACAAAGAAATCATTAAAGATACATTTAAAAAGGAATTCTGACAATGAACTAACCCAGAAGACAAGCTGCAAGTTCACACATACTTGTGTAAAATACTAGGTATCATATTGGATATTGGGGATAGTGTATGGAGGAAAAAAAAAAATGAAAAAGGCTAGTGTTTTGCCTACCTGAACTTTGACCTCTTGGTGGCTGAGCAGGGGGACGAGGAAGGGGACCACTCCCGAGTCGATGACCATCTGGATCTGCTCGTTACCACCATCCGTCAGGTATGACAGAGCCCACACTGTGTCCACCAAAATCTGTGTGGGAAAGGGGGGGTAGGGTGGAGACTCAGGACACGCAAACTACCATGTGCAGACATCTGAGTGACTGCAGCAGTCTTTCCCCATCTCCTCGCTGTTCCTGTGCTTTCATGCCCATTGCTACAACCAGCTCTGTGTATTTGGAAGAGCTTAGACAAGCACATAATGTTCTCCAAAAGAGGCAACCTCAAGCCGGCCCTTCTACTGACTCTGCAGCACACAAGTTAATCTCTCACAGATACTGAGGAGGAGCATTCACATGCAGTTTGTGGGCACTGAATTTGCCAAAAGGGGACAGGCCAAAAGACACAGACATCCCTGCCAACCAAATTGCAACCAAATGTCTGGGTGGCCAATTAAACGTCAACCAGTGCAGTTGATAAAAGACTGTCAAGCCCATCCACAAACTAGAACCATTCCTTAAAAGGTTGGGCCTATTTGATAGATATTAATATAGCATGAAGCTAAGGCATGTTCTTGAATATATCACAAGTTTTCAGTGAATAAATTTCAATAAATGATGATTTCAATAAAGCATTCCCACTACAACAAAGTGCAGAAGGGACTGTATTTGATTACGCATCGTTTGAGGCATAACTACAACCATGATCTAGTAACTTCCCTTTGCATTAGCGATAACCAAGCTGAAATGAGTTTTGATTTCCACATCACTGCAGGTTAACCACTGAAACTGAGGGAAAACAAAAAGGGGTTGAGAAATGACTGCTGGCATACTTACATTGATATCAGTGTGGTATATTAGCACACAGAGGGCTGGCAGGATCTGATATGACAGAGAGAGGGAGAGAGAGATGGAGAGACAGTTAGAGTCATGAGTGTGTGGGCGCAGACAGGCACTAAAAAACTCGGGTCTGTCCTCTGGACACAACATTCTTATCAATTATCTTTCCGCTTGGCTGGCTGCCTTATTGAGAGAATGAGCATAGCTTACATTTTCATCGGACAGTGCTGATTCCACACAGTGGGTGAAAAGGACAATTTGGGGTTTTATTTTCGGGTGGACTAGCAGCAAAACTGTCAGACGGTCTGCACTTCCTTCACAAGCCTGTTTTTTGAGCTCTGCTTTAGCAAACTGCCAGATGCAAAGCTGTTCACTGTATGAGCCTGTGCTCAGCTCTAGGACAATTTTTACTGATGATATGACGTTGTGTGAATGTACACAGCGTCGAGCCAGCACAAAAATTACATTACAAATCAACCTCCAACCATTAGCTGTCAGAGCACACTCTGCTTAATCAACACTCCCATTATTTGATTACCTTTCATTTAGAGGCAAATGAATAGCTGAAAGTAAATGGCAAAAACGATTATTCAAAGAAACACCAAGAACGTTCTGACGACGCAACAAGAAAATTCAGGGATGACGGAAGTATAGGGAATAGGAGAGGGGGAGGGGGAGGGGAAACAACATGCTGATCTGAGTAAAACGGAATTGTCTTAATGGGGTTTCATCAGTCATGGCACCTCACATGGGCAGGGTCAGTAACTATGGAGACCTGTCACTAAAGGTTTCCGAAGGTGGCGTAGGACGACTGCGGCGTGATCATACTGTGGGCCTACACTCTGGGAAATGGCTGCGAGGGCAGATATCCGGAGCAGAAATTTTGGCGTTCGCATTATGCAGCAAAATATTTCTCCAATGACAAAGAGGCTATTACTCAGCTATACAGAGTGATATGACTCATTAGGCTGGCTCGTAATTTAATGAAACTACAGGCAGGCAAAAAAAGAGGAGTATACAGGACAAAACATGGGATTCAGGCAGCTAAGTCTGACAGAAAATACTGCATACTGCTGTAAGTGGACACTTTAACTTGCACCTAAGTGAACAAATGGACACTTAACAGCATCCAGCTAAACATTCGGACACTCATCTATACCTAGCTGAATAACTGGTGGTAGGCAAGTAGATTAGTCATACTTAGAGCTTATAATGTAGTGGTAGCACAAAACGTGAAAACCCAATCACATGCCCCTCCAAGCCCGTCCCCCACATACAGTCATTCCCATCACATTATGCATGACTTCAAAAATTCACATTTCCACACAGACACTCCAGCCAGCTGAAGTCTCTCAAGGATTCCTCATCACCAAAGCTCCACCCCTACCACAGATATTCCCCACCCTAAGCCACACCCCCTGCAAAAACAGGCCTCACCTCCTGCACAGTCTCCATGGGCGGGGGTGGGTCCTTGTTCCTGCAGAGATTAACAATCACCCAGGTGACATTGCGGAGGAAGGTGATGGGAATGGAGGGGTTGATGAAGGAGAGCAGAGGCTTGACCACGCCCAGGGAGATGACATAGTCCCTGCACTGCGGCCCATCGCCTGGAGGGGGGGTGAGGAGAACATCGCCATCAGATGCCTGTCGCTCGCTCGAGTCAGCCAACAAACAGCACGCTCCGCCAGGTAAGACCCAGGCTTCTGCGTTTGAGAACTCACCAATTATGTTGCCCAGTGCCCACACAGCCTGTTCACACACATTCTGGTGCGGGGAGTGGAGCAGCCGCAAGAACAGAGGAACAGCATCTGCAGAAGCATACGGTCACAGTCACAGCCCTGAACATCTCAGAAAACACTTTCACCCATAACAACAGATGTCCACATACAGGGGCACAGCTCGGGGGTAATAACGAATCTGTATAACCACCAGTTTGAACATTAGGGGAACTACTGGTTTGTGCTTGCCAGCAGCTTGTTCACTTTGTTCTTTAGCACTAGTGCTAAGGCATGTTTCTTGAGGTAGCAAACTGGTTTAATGAGCAGTGATTAGGCATGATTACGATGTCACTTCTCTTTATTTTTTATTTTTTTAAACCAGTGATTTAGGATCTCATACTGAAATTTGCTGACACACCTCTTGTACTTCTCTCCAACATGCACACACCCACACCCAGACACACACCCACCCAGCGGACTTACTGGATTTGACCACGGCCTGAGTCTGTGCAGAGGTTCCAGAGGCGATGTTGGTCAGTGCCCAGGCTGCTTCAAACTGCAAGGAAGGACTAGAAGGGGGTAGAGAGGGGTGGGGTAGGGCCACAGGATTAATGCCTACAAAACCCCAGAGGTTTGAACTTCCCGCTCCTACCCGCTCACATCCAGCACCCTCTCAAAGAAAAAACACTGAAGTCTGTGGGAGCATCTGAGAATGTGCAGACTGCAGTGTGTGAAAACACAGGCTTGAGCTTCTGAGCACAAGGTCCCAGGGCTCACACCTGAGACTATAATTAGAAGGAGCTGAGAAGAAAAAGCCCAAGTGTGAGAAAGCTCTGCAATCACGACAGTCACAATCATGCTGAAGCCACATCCTGCTAAGCATTCCTCCACTGCAAAGAGAAACATGAGAAAATATTCCACCTCCCTGGCATGGAAGCTGCTGCAAGTCTTGGTGTTAACATCTAGCTAACATTTTGAAATCCATTTTCCACAAAAGAATGAGCAGATTGAGGGACACTGCCTTATATGTGCAATGAATGTTAAAAGTAAACAGGGTTCAAGTAAGACTGCAGTCTTGATTGAAGCCTTATTGCATCTTCATCTTCTCAATACCTGCAAGTCCTCTCCTAGGCTGTTTCGAGCACCCTCTACTGTTCACTATCAGTGCTCCAAAAGACCATGTCCTGTTATGGCTCTACTGTCCGCAACAAGGCTTGCTCCTGACCACTTTGACACTCTCGCCTGCTCCCCTCCTCGACAGAAGAGTCACACAGCCCTCCCCTCACTGCTCTGAACACTTCCGAAAACCGAGACCCCTCCCTCAGGCCCGCCCCCATCACCTCAGTGTGGGGTTCTCTCCTGTCAGAGTGTGGGATTCTCTGCCACAGAAGTGAGGGCCTCTCTGCAGTTGGACTGTAGGAGTCCCTCCCCCCTCCCATAGACAGGCCCTGCTGGAAGCCAGCCAGGGCAGTGATGCGGAACAATAGCCTGCTGTACCGTTAACGTTAAACAGGCCACAGCGGCCGGGAAACCCTCACGCTCCAGTTTCCCTCCACCCTCAGCCCCCCCCCCCCATACCCCCCTAACCCACGTCACAGGCAGACTTACTTGTCATCCCTCTCCAGGCATTTGACCAGGATGGGGAGGATTCCGGACTTTATCAAGTCATCGATGGGGGGATTTCTGTCGCTGGAAAGTAATTTTCTGCAGGAAAAGGACGGGGGGACAGCGTCAGTGTTGGTACAGCAGGAAACCAGTGCTGGACAAAGGTGTCCATTTCTCACAAAATTTAAGCTCTCGCTCACAAACACATTATTGAACAGACACATACATGCGCGTGTGCAAGCACACACACGCCATCGCTCATCCACACACAAATAATTATAATTACACAGACAAAATAATTACTATACTACAGCTTAATAATTGGCAGGCTAAACCTTTTAGAACTGCTACAGAAAAGTATAGCACAAATAAACAGGCACTGTAACTGCAATCACACACACACACACACACACACACACACACACACACACACACACACACACACACACACACACACACACACACACTAGCTATTCCCTTACCATACTAACATGGTGCAGCGGAGAGCACCATGTTAGAGTGGCTTCTTGCTGGCATTTAAATGTCCACACAGGTAAAATACTTCACATACATCATGCGTCATATTTAAACCCTCACCTGGCTGCCTGCACGGCGCTGAGCTGTACAACTGCGTTGTCACTGGTGGCGTTCTTTGATGACAAGGAAAGAATAAGATCAAGTTACAGCACCACGAAAGTCAACAAGGAGAAGAGCACAGAGCCGCCAGAGGGACAGATCTACCGACTATTTAACAAAGGCATGGAGCACTTTTCATTAGTCAACCATGAAAATTTTCCCCAATACCTCCATAAATTCAGTATCCATTAATGGAGCTGAGCCTTACCTGTAAGATTGCATCTAGTGTTACGTTTTGCTGGGAAGAGAAGGAAAGAAAACAATGTTAATGACTGCAATACTTCTACAACATTACTTAAAGCAGAAGTGCATCTTTAGACACACAGTTTGTTAAAGCTCTGAGAACACTACAGCAATCACCTGTATCATAATAATGGAAACTACAGACAAAAACAAAGAGTTCATGACCAGTTCATCAGGATATTTAACCAATGATTGTCTGGAGATGAGATGTGACAGCAGGTTAGTTTTGGGTGAGTGTAGAGGTCAGAAAGGTTTATTTTCATAAAGAGAGACGCCTCTCAGGGCTGTGCTGCTTTGCTTTCACATGATCCACCATGTAAACATGAACACTCCTACCTTTTTGACCCTTTTGACTATCGTACTATAGATCCAAATGAGAGTTTCTGAATTTATTGCACAGTGAAACCACAATGGGTTACCATGGTTAGCTTCAATGTAGAAATACAGTGAGACTCCATCAATCCACTGGCAGCTTGCTAAACTACTTCCATGGCAAAATTGTCTACCAATAACTTCACACAAATCACTCAGTCATGCAGCTCCTTTGGAGGAGTAATATTTCACATTGACACCTCGGCTGATAGTACTTTTCCAGACAGAAGAACAGTTTCAAAACGTTCGTAAGAAGAGAACTGTGATAGTGTGACCTAAATTAAAAATAGCCCATTTTCAAATTACAAATCTACGCCAATATTTACGCATCATCCAGCGCTACATACATGTTCATGTTCCACATGAGCCACATGGCTGAGCAGCTTGGTCAAAGTCACTCAGAGATATTTTGGCACACAAATTCGAGCATGGTACCAGCAGGTGCAAATACCCCCACTGATTTCAGACACTGAAGCCAACAATACTAGCTATTTGTGGATTTGCTGCTCATTTAGTCAATATATTTCTAAGATCTGTTTTTAAGGGAACATTTTTCTTCTTTTTTGAGTTAACCATGACTTCAAATCACAGCTCCAGGCCACTGATAATGTCGTAACATGGAGGACGAATCTTTATCCGAAGCACTGGGAAACGCTTTATTGCTGGGTCGGCTGCCTTGTTAAACTGATGCCTGCAGCCTTTAATTTTGCCACAAGAAGCAGAAGGAGAACTGGCCAAAAATAAATGCAGTATTGTAGCCAGAGGGGGCGCTACAGGGTGGCAACATGTCAGCGATGTGGGACGAGAACATGTCAGAGGAATGAGTTGTCTCAAACAAACGAATGAGAAAATGACACGCACAAACAGGCGGAGGTGCACCAGAGCGGGCAGTAGACTCACCCCTTTGAAATCAGCGTCTACGTCGGAGTCCTCCAGGCTCTCCTCCTGTGGCACATTGCGTTTCTTCAGTAGGTGCTCATCTCTTTTGTTCTGTGGGGAAACACCGACAACATGGTGAGCAAATGCCATCAAAGGCTTTAGGGATATGGATAGAAAATGCACGAAGGTACAAAAAAAAAAAAAAAAAAAAAAAAAAAAAAAAAAACTGGATCACTGCCCTGAATTTGTTTTGAGCCAGAGTCTGATTAAAGCAGATGACACACCAGGGCTGATGCTCATTCAGGACTAAAATGGGCTCTGCGCACAAAAACCCACTGACATTCAAAGATATAAATACCATGACTCAATCCAACCTATGTGCCTACCTCTCTCTCAATAGAAAACACACATTTAGCTGAACCTGTATTAAAATGAGGGAAAACACTGACTGGAGGATAAAAGCCCAGGTACTTCAATGCCCCCACCCCCACCCCAAAGATGAAGTGGAGGCGGCACTGGAACAAAGCAGTCTCACACAAGCCTGAATGGAACCCCCTTTCAGGAATTCAGACGATCACATTTCAACCACCAGGAGTTCAGGGGCTGGCCAGGGGAGACGTATGCTAGCCAGAGGGATTAATCGTTTCCGTTAGGCCACATGTAGCGCCATACGTAAGACGGTGCAGGGGAGGTGGGTATTAGAAGAAATTATGCAAACAAAGCCTTCACTGAAAGATTATTTTTCATAGAAAAACAGCCTCAATCTGGCATTTTCCAGATTCGTGTAGGTTTAACGACTTCTATCAAGTCTTTTGTCTCTATTTAAGCCTGGTAGCAAGAGCCTCTAATCTGCTCCCGTAAAATGCACACCAAAGTTCTAGAGGTGTCCTTTTTTGGGTCAGTATCGTAATTCCAGAAGCAGACAGAACCAGACTGCCTATACACTAACCAGGTGATCAGCTTCACATCAAAAGTTCAGTTTGCACAGTTTTTAAATGCATTTTTTTTTTTTTAAAAATGCTTGGATTTGATGACCTGTTATACGTAAGTGCATTCATTAAGGGCAAGGTTAACAACATAAAATCCACAGAAAGCGTAATGAGACAGACTGTTGGGAACCTCCTGATGGAGGGAATGTGGGAGATAGCCATCTAGTTTCCACACAGAATACTTGTGCCAGACCCCAGTACAGCTGGTGAAGTTGCTCTGGAAACAGAACCATGTAAATGTCAGTGCAGGATTTCTAGAGGCAGAGCCAAACCAGGAGTGCTTGAGTAATCAGAGTTTGCAGCTCCGTGCGCACGCACACACACACAGCTACGCACAAACGGGCTGAGTCACTCACAGAGGGAGGAGTATCCCCGCTCAATGACGTTTGCAGTGACTAACCGGAGGGATTCTGTCAGAAAGGAATGCGCTCGTTCCCCTGCATGCTTTATTCCCTCCGGGAAACTGGGCCGTAACCATGGCTGTGACTGCGCCGTCGCTGTTTGCTTTTTTTCCTTCTCCCTCCTCCTAACGGAACACTCTGCTGTGGCAGTAACAGGCAGCGGACGGACAGATAAACCGCTTTCTCCGAGTCTGGGTCTGATCCAGGCAAGTCTCACACCTGGTCACAGACAATGTCCTTCATGAGTAATCCATCATGAGTCAGCAGATCAGGAGGTTTTGAGCTCAAACAGCGATTTCAGGATGCCCCTCCCCACCACAGTGGGGCGTCCCCCCCACCCCACCCCTCGCCCCCATTGCATCTGGACACCTGCTCCTCCAGCACAATCTGGCAGAAGCGATACACCGTTTCCAATTTCATCCGAGGCCCCCCATCGACAACACAGCAGCCCTGACCAGGCTTTCCTCCCCTTTCATGCTGAAGACTTCAGATTTTGGAGGCTCAATGAATATTCATGAGCTGGGGAAAGCCTGAACTGTTGGGAGACAGTTCTGGAGAGCAGCAGAGTGTATGAGAATGTGTATTTGAATAACAAAGGGATGTCGCCGCATCTGACCAGAGCCAAATGGTGCCTCCAGTAAGCAATCTGCTGTTTGGGGAACGCGGGGTTCCCCACTATCATGTATGGGCCTCACTTCCTGGGGTTACATGGTCATCACATGCTAGTCTCACTCCTAACTGTATAAATGTTGACCACACATTGTAATCATTAAACATTTTGCTCTGTGTCTCTGTTCCTGCAGCTAGCTGTGTAAGTAAAGTGTCTGTCTTAAACTGCAAACATGAGATCTGACTCTTCATTAACAAATTGGTTGTTTTTACTCATTTTGAGAATTTATACATTTATAGACAAAACCAAAGGAATTACACTATTCATGAATGTTCAATCATAAGCACCTGCTTTGACCACAACTCCAACTTCAGCCAGGGTAGGTAACATTCAAAACACATGAATGCTTCTCAACCTCATTGCCACCGGCAGAATTTCAGAGGAAAATAACTCATTATTACCTCTATAAGGCCTCTGGTGTTACAATCATTTAATGGTTCTGATTACATTATTCAACCATCCAATGGAAATCCATGGATATAAGTAGTGGTGGACAAGATGTATTCTAGTGCTAATTACAGCACAAGCAGAATGAAATTCTGCTAATGTGCTGTGGCAGACAGTGCGCATGTGGAAGGGGGGGAATCCCTTCGGTAAAAAATAAATAAATGAGCAAATAAAGAGGAAAGGTTGACTACGTGTATGAATGAGCTTGAAGGCAAAAGCAGCATGGGAAGCACAGCTGAGTCATAGTCATTAAAAAGCTGTGCAGGTCAGGGCTGCGCTGAGATGCTTTTGGCCTACAGCCATGAGTGAGTGACACACACACACACACACACACACACACGCGCACGCACACACGCACGCACACACGCACGCACACACGCACGCACACACACACACACCATCTCTAACAGTAGCCCAGTCAGCATTAACAAATTCAAATGTTAATTTGCTACAGCTATGATCAGTGTTGGCCAATGATCCATCAGCTTCTAATTTGCACCCCCACTGCATGCACATGTTTCCAAGCAGCCTTTTTGTAGTCAAGCATTGGAACATTGTGAGATATTTCAGATATACATGTATACAGCCACAGATATAGGCTAAAGAATAACAGGCTGCACTGGCACTACAGTTATCTTAAGAGTATAAACATACTATGATGAAGAAATGTTAAACTGTTAAAAAAATAAATAAGGTTTGGTACTTTATGGTCTACTTCCATACTTCGCCATCTTCATACGAATGAAAACGGCCTTCGTCCTGAAACACATTCACTAAGAGGTAAAAGCAGCGCTGAAGATGGCAGGGGCTGAAACATGTCAGCCACATGAGAAAAGATATAAAAAGATTACTTATGACTGTTACATAACAATCTGACCGCTGACATTTTTATACCGCTTTGGGGGGTTCAAAACAAAAAAAAAAAAAAAAAATGCAGTTCTGACACAAGTGGCATCACCTCAACAAACCTCTGCTTGGTCATGTCCGTGCACCCTGTCATTCTTCGGTCTTTGTTTAAAACCAGGCCGAGCTGCCCGCAAACACTGCATCGTCTAAAATAAGCCTCACATGACTGGACTGTGGAATGACACCCCCGATCAAGCTGGCTGGGGTATAAACAGGGGTGGGGGGGGTCGTTGAGAGGGAGTGAAGGGTCACAGTGCAGAACAGGCCCTGAGGTTTGGCCTTTCTAATTTCAGCATATGGACACTGATCACTCCTGGGGGTAGAGAGAACGCTCCTCCAGTCAAAAACGGAAAATGGAACGGCCATGACCAGGCTGTGTTCAGAGGTAAACTGGCTTTCAGCCACAGACACACAAACACAAGATGACTCATGAGAGACAGCTAAACATTTCATTTCAGTGGTGACAAAAATTTGGCTCTTTTTAAATTGCTATTGAGTGACTTCCATTGTTGTTTTCCATTATTTTGTCAACACCATGTAGTCAAAACTCCTGAACCAACCATTTAGTATGTACTTGGTAATAAGCTGCAATGGGGGGGTGATCTTTGTCTACTGCATGCTGGACCAGCTCATGTTAAAAGCCTGGAGTTGAGACCCAATTCCCTCTCGGGACGTTTGAGCCCTATATTTTACAGAGGGCCTGCTACATTACTGACCATGATGCTCCGACCGACCAATCAGAATGCAGAGCCCCACGGTGCACTCAGTGTAGTTTAGTGAGTGGCCTGCTGGGACATCTGACACATCAAAAGGAATGCACTATGAGAGGCGCTGTACTGAACGAGAGGCCTCTCCCTTGCACAGATCAATGGTGGACTTTGATTGGAATCCACACAGACTTCTGGCAGCTGAACTCCAAAGCTGCAAAAAGGAGGTGAGCCCTTGACAGCAGATGAAAGAACGGCAACAGCATGCAAGGAAACAGGTACGTCATTTGCTTCCAACTCCAGAGAATGAATGCAAATTCTTTTTTTGGTAAATCCATTTTCCTTAAATCCTGTTTGGGATGCCTGTCATTCTGAGAGAGTGCATGTTAGCCTGAAGCGGTTGTTAGCTGCTGCTTTTCTGAAAGTTAAGTCCACCAGAATAGCTGTACAGTAAGTGCAACAGAGGGGGAAAATGACAAAAGGTAGAGGCAGATGACGGCTGACCGACTGACCAGCAGTCAGGGCTGTGCGATGACACAGAAGATACCACCTGAGAGGCCCCTGAGGGGGCTCATACAGAATACGTTCATTTGGGAAGCAGAGGCGAGCTCTGTGATTGGGGGCTCATACAGAATACGTTCACTTGGGAAGCAGAGGCGAGCTCTGTGATTGGGGGCTCATACAGAATACGTTCACTTGGGAAGCAGAGGCGAGCTCTGTGATTGGGGGCTCATACAGAATACGTTCACTTGGGAATCAGAGGCGAGTTCTGTACCTGGGGGCTCAAGTCCCAGACCAGCTACAGCTGGAAGACCACACTGGAAATGTAGCAGTTGGCCCTGCCTTGCTGGAGGGAAGATAATAGTTGAGTCAATGGCTGAATTGGAAGAACCACATGTTCATGGCTGAGCCTTCCCATTCAGAGTGAGCAGGCTGTAGCATGATACTAAACAGCTCAGGTGTGTTCAGGTGGGACAAAGGGGGAAAGACACTAATAAAATAAAGACACTGTGTGACATGCCCATGGCAGAAAACAGGGTTGCTGAACCAATAGAGTAGAGTGTATTGGTGCCATAGAGACAGCACACACACACTCAAAAAAAAAAAAAAAAAAAAGGGAATGTGCTCAGGCAGACCAGTGTTGCCAGCTTCAACTGACTCAAGCTTCAATTAATTTAACTAAATCAACCACCCATTACTACTTGCACCTTGCATTGCTGGAATAAAAGCAGATTCAGACATCATGACTAAAACCCAACCTCCCTGAGTGACATTGCGGCCGGTGGGATTCCCCAGCACAGCTGGCACCCGCAAGAGCGAGAGCTTAAATCTCATGACATGAGAGGCAAAGATTTATTAATATTTCAATCAGCTCCACTCAAAAACTGATCTACTTCTCTGATCTACTTTACAACCAAAAAAAAAAATCTTACAGCTGATAATTAAATGATGAAGCCACTCAGTTTCAATTTTCCTTCCAACCTGGTGGTGGATACCTTCATACATCTAGTACATCTTCCTAGGCCTCCAGGTGGCGGACAGGGTAAGATTTTTGCCTAGGTAACCTTGTAACCGGTGTTCAACTCAGGTGGTAGTTTCAGTTCACTGGCCTCATCACTCTCTATTGACCACTCCTGGTAAGGCTAGGTGCTAATCGTATGCCTGCTTGGTCATTGTTCTCTCCAAGGTAATCCACTAAAATTCATCAGGACATTAGACATTTAGACAAGTTTCACCACAGTAACATAAACCCTAATAAATGGGGGACTTTGGAGCTGGGACCCCTTAACTGCCACAGCGATGGCTCCTGCCGGGACACGGTCACTGGTACAGTGAGCGCTCTGACATCCCAGAACGCCAGGGCAAATATGTAAAATGGTTATTTGCATCTTCAGAACTACTATGGCTGTCACTCAGCAAGTTTCTCCCTGATATGTGACAGTCCAGATTCGCACTATTTGGTAGAAACGCTTTCAATGCCAGTGAACCAGTTCAAGAACGTTCCCCAAAGGAGTCTGGGATACACAAGCCTGGTGTGGACACAAAAGGTAAGGGTTTGGGAGCCGAGCCACTCAATGACTAGTGGTAACGTAGTGCCACTGCTCCAGCAGAGTTGCCCTGTTTAAGTGGCTGTGAGAGGGAAACGATACTCTGCCATCAGCCTGATCTAACTGAGGGTCCAGGAGTCTATACGCTGTCTGTGGAGGAGTGAGATCTATGGGCGGCGATCCAGGAGTGCGATCACATTAGCAAACCATTACAGAATGGATCCAGCTCTTGACAGAAGCACACAGAATGGTTTTAAGATTTTGACAGAATGCAAACACACAATCCTTTGGTAAGCTTACACAGAAAGTATGTGCAACTGTTCTTGGGTCAGCTTTAACAGAATGACGGAAAGCACAGAGCTGTTCTTCGGGGTCAGTATTGGCACATAGCACACACAGGTGATCCAGAGTCAGATTGAACAAAAGTTACACAGGCTTTTTCCGCTACCAGATGCCAGGACTTTTTAGGCATTCGTTAGATACATACAACAGTTGCATCTTCAGCAGGAAGGTAGACTGATCACTTACCTTTCTCAGCTCTACTGTCACTTCATTTCGATGTCTTCTCATGGTCTAAGAGAGAAAAAAGGAAAGGAAAATCAAATTAGATTGTGCACTATTTTCAATACATGTTTCAATGGACATTCATAAAAGTTTTTGCAAGGAGCACGACTCGGGCTCCTAGGTTTCAAGACTTGACACAGATGTCAGTACTTCATTAATTAACCCAATCATTTATTTTCCGCAAAAGTTGCACTGCCATAAGCCAAAGCTGCAGACTGCAAATGTACCCTTGGGGAAAATTATTTCAGTGTGGTCTAATGAAGGAGGATCCAGCACGTGTGTTATATACTGCTATTAGAAAATGAAGCTATATATACCGCAAATACCTAGATTCTTGTTACCCATGTCGTCACCAAAACCAAGAAATCAACAATTAAAAAAAATGAATCATACTTTCCACTGACAAAAGCCTGACAAACATTTCTTGTCATAATTCAAGCATGCAGGCAAAAAACAGCTTTATATTGCATGAATACGAAAAACAATATCTGTAGGCTACAATGAAACAATTCATTGTATTGTAAAATGAATCATTTCAGTTTACTTAAATTATTTCAATTCTGCAATTAGAATATTTTTTTGTAAAGATAGGCTTGTCTTTTCAATTGACAATGTCCCCATCCACAGAGAGTTGCAGAAAGAAAGCAGTTGCTTTTGACTGTGAGGAAAACAATACTGATGTTACCCACATCATGGTAAGGGCAGTCACCTGATCTGCACCCAATCAAAATGTAAGTGACATGTTTCCGGATTAATCAGAAAACAGCCTAATGACTTCCACATCCTGAAATGTCTCAATCAGAGAGGAGTTCATCATAAGTACACATAAAGACCTACCATGTTCATACAGCTGACAGTGGAGTAGGAGGTAATGTTGAGCTATGTAGCAAAATACTACTTATCCCTGACACACCTCTGAAACCAGGATTTACCATTTAATCAGGAGACATAACATCCCTGAAAAAAAGTGTTAAACGGTACATTCTAGAACAGAGACATCCTTTTGTACACCCATCAACTAAGAATGAGCTGACTGTCTTTCCCATGGAAACGTGGAATTGCATTCCTCCTTCAGAATTCCAGACATGGGCACATTCTATGCCACAGCACATAGATGTTACCCTGACCACAAGCGGTGACCTAACACCATATTAAGGGACTTTACATCGGCATTTCCAATTTCTGTTCACTGCCTGGTATGCATGTGTATACAAACACGTGTTTCCTCATAGGAGCTGGAGATGTGAGGACATAAATATAGACCATAAACACAGACCATATATAAATACACAAATTTCACTTTTAAACAGCAGGGGGAAATTTACTGGTTAGAGGATAACTATCATGCCATAACTATAATGACAAAGAGTTATGAACCATAAACAGCTTGGTCACAAGATGAGGTTCTAATCCAGCTCTCATATGCTACACCACATGGTAGGTTCCTCCAGGTAGAAACACTTCCAGTGAGCTGTTCAAATGCTGTCTGTGATTTCTCACAAATGAACAACACTTCCGCCTCACATGGCCTTCATCAGATTACCATGTAGACTGTAATGTTACTTGTTTGCAATGAATCACAGAGAGTGTTTAAACAGTGCAAATGCTTTTCTTATTTAAACTCCGATATGTTTTTCTCACCTATGCTAACAACCATATGTGCTCTTTGTTTCTGCTCTCTGTGGTACACTCTTTCTCCTACGTTACTAGGCCTGAAAGCCAGCACTCCTGCAAAACTAATAGACAGGGGCACATATACAAAACATGTGAAAATGGTACCAATGGCAGGTAAATTAAAATGGGACTTTGGGTAAACAACACATTTCACATCATATGTAAAATTGGTATGTACCCATGTTTTCCCATTCAGGCTTTCCTGCAGCCCATGCAAACCAATCAGCAGTATCTGTACAGCATCATTTGTCAATCTTTTTAACTGCACAATTACCATAAGGTGGAGTTCACTGTTTAGCTTATTTTAACATTGGGGGACCTTGGAGTTGGGACCCCTTAACTCAAGCGATGGCTCCTGCTGGGACACGGTCATCAGTACAGATAGCGCTCTGAAGTCCCAGAGCACCATGGCAAAAGGGGGAGGGCTGTTTGGGGCCGATCTCATATGTCCACCATGGCATTAGATCGTGTTAGACCTTGTGATCTTGGGTCCGGGCTCGGGTTACGATCCCAAATAGGTGCTTACATAACCAGTGCACTGCCGCCCGCCACTGCCACCAGCCGCGGGCGGGTTGCCGAAGGGGAACCGGTTTATTAAGCCTTTATTTTTGCACCCTGACGATTTTATTTAGTGCCAATGAGAGGTCAGGCGATGGAATCCATGACATTTTCTCTGGGTGATGTGATTGTGAGAGATGTGGGGAGGGAACAGGGCTACAGACCAGACAGAAAGATGCTGGACACAATGACATGCATATTAGAAAGTATGGAAGCTGAATGAAATTCTTGAAGATCAGTTTCAATCAGAACTACATTTCCCAGGTATAAAATGGTGCGAGTAGATCTGAGGATTGACAGTCCATTTTCCATTAATATCAGCCCAGGAACATAGAGTATGTACATCTTCTACCTGCTGGGAAGTCTATAATTTTTACCACTCTTAAGATGAAAAATGAGTGGAGTGGGGGCTTCAAACCTTGATCCCGACAGTTCGGCATTTCTGAGCAACGGACTCGCACTGTGCGTGATGTAGACTAAATGGAAACGGTCACACTGCCAGTTCGCTGGCTCACAGTCTGTATCAGTGGTTTATGCACAGATGCAAGTTAGCCTTGCATTTATGGTTAGCAGGTTAACAATGCACATGTGCGTGCAGACATTTTTGTGAGAATTTTAATGCACAGGCGTGTGTGAATTTCTGAGAAGTATTAAGAAACAGCAGCAAACTGAGGTGAAGGGTAACATGAGCTTATTGGGTGGGGACTTTTGGGGTGTGGGGGGTGGATCCTTCCACCTATGCAGGTGGTCTTTCCCTGTCCTCCTATGACCCTCTGAGATAACACTGATTGGGGAAATTACCTGGCAGAGCTTCATGCACTAAATAAACACCAGTTGAAGACTGGTTGTGTACAGAATGATGAACTTTAACACTGCAAGCAGAAATGAGCACATGGTGGACCATATGCCCACACTACTCTAAACCTGCAAACACTTACTTGAGGTGGTGCACAATTTATGTTTCATTACAGAACCCATCTCTCTCTGTCTCTCTCTCTCTCACACACACACACACACACACACACACACACACACACACACACACACACACACACACACACACACACACACACAAAATGGCTGCTGCCGCTGCCCAGGGGTGCCAGGAAATTGAACTTCAGCAGGATGCCAATCAACACATAAATCAACTGAAGCAACCACTCTGGTCATAGTGGGAATCCAAGCGCTTCCAGAAACCTCTGTGGTTCAGGTCTCACAGTTGCTCTGGCATCGCCTTCAAAACAGGAGAAACCAGATCTGAATCCCCCCCCACTTCACCACCTCCGGAATGCTCGTCAGCCACGTGCGAGTCACACCCCCCTCTCAGCAAAACAACCACCCCCCACCTCTGTATCTCTGCCTCTCCTGCACATGCTGAGGGGACTCCACTATAAGAACCTTTCTTTTGGGACAGGTGGAGGAAATGTTTACTCTACCTGAAAGAACACTGCCTACTGTAGGGCACACAAATGACATGGGGTGGGCTCAATGTCCATCAAGGGTAGTCTTTAATATGAATACCAAATACCAAATTTTACAGTACTTAATCAGTACTATACTGAAAACTCTACGGGTAACTGGGAGGAAGTGGTGTCCATGTATTCATGAGACTATACGTGCTTATTTATGCCATATTTTGCCAATAATTGAAATACATTCAACCATTTACAATAATATTATTTATATTACTCTATGTTGAGGTTTGCTATATGTTTTAAGTTGTGATTTAAATTTTTTCCCACTTAAGATATTTCTGATATCTATTTCACGCAGGTCTTGTGTGAATGGATATGAAAATGCTGTCAGGTCTCAAAATGGGAAGTACTCCTGCTTCACTTCAAAATTTGATCAATTACAGAGCCACCACAAGGTAATGTTGCAGGTTCATGACATTTCTGAAACAGATGCTCCACATACTTTCCCCTCATGCGTTTATAGTTTGTAATCAGTCATTAATAAAAGTCGTCAGAGTGGAATAAAGAGCCTGGAACTCTCATGGCGTCTCAGAAGAGCCATGTTACCACACGAATGCATCTCTCGATGACATCACAGATTTGTGACCTAAAAAAGCTGGCCTGGAAGGTATTTTCTGTGAACACACTGCATCGGTTTAAAGTGCCATCACTCTGATCTGTTATGTTTGTAATGTTTGAAGAAACATGCAGCCCCTTTCCACGGACAATGAACAAGGTGTTTTGAAGACAAGTTGGACATGAGTAAAGCATCACTGAATGTGCCTTCAAAGAGGAAGACTGCATTATTAAAAACTTGCTAACTGAAAAAGTAGGCCTACATTTTTCAACTCTTCAGAATATTCTAGAAGTGATTCCTTTCTCCACATTTTAATTATGAATGGATCAACACAAACTTAAACTTCGTATCACAGACAAACATGTATTCTCCATGGGTGCTTAGAAACAACATTGGATATCAAGGTGTCGGTAGTCAGGTATATGCCAGGGAAAAATCACATGACCTCCTCACTGAGGAGGAAACTGTTCTACAAGTACCACTCAGAGGTAGCCAGTATTTCTTCATCCTCCCAGCTGCTGTGTTCAGAGGTTGCATGAAAAATGAATTTTTGCACTGGGGTGCCAATAACCCTGTACTTTTTCACAACTGTGTGATTTCTGATGTAATTACCTTTGTGGAGAACACATACCCTAAAAGCCTCTCTTACCAGCTTGATGGGTGTGGCAATTGTGAAAAGTAAGCTTTTCATAATGTACTTGTTGTGATGAAATTTGACAGTATATGTACTGTACTGAAGTACAGTAACCGTAGGACCTTTTCTAAATGTTCTGCTGACAATATGAGCCACAGTGGTGTGGTGCATTGCCTAAACCTCAGGTTATTTGAATAATGTGGTACTGCAGTAATATTCTACATGTACAATTATATAGGGTGCAATAGAGACAGAGATTTACAATATGGCTATGCACCAAATTCTTAAACTGACATCAATTTTAGGTCTGAATACAACTGTGACCCCATTCACACACCCCATGTAAAGAATACTGATCTGAGGCCAGATTGTGTGAATCCATCAAACCAGTATCCAGGAGTCAGTGACATATGTGCCAGAAATGCAAACTGCAAAACATTTTTAAATTCTGTTTGCTATAACAGATCAGTAGGCCAGCTTTTGTAACTTTGAAGAGTTGGAGTCGAACAAGGAGAGGAAGCTAGGTAGATTCAGCTGATTCTGAAGCTCTATGAATCTGACAACTCCCCCAACCAGTACAACCTGAGCAGAAGGGTTAATACTGGCAAAATAGGCCTATCAAACTGCACAGCATAATAGCGAAAATATTGGTTTGTAATACTAAAGACTGTCCTCAAAATTCACCATTTCATTATAAGCTACAGGTCATTTGGGCTAATCTCATTAAGAAAGTATTATTTCTCTTGCAACTGGATTCTGGGGGGTTATGGCAGTGAACATTTCATTGGACCATCCCAGCCAACACCTATTCCGTAAAAACCGATTACTTGATCCAGTAGAAGTCATTAAAAGAAATGGAGACTCAAAAATCATACGTGACCAAACAGCAAGTGAGGAGAAACTGACAC
The DNA here is from genome assembly GCA_022829145.1 of Albula goreensis. Lineage (NCBI taxonomy): Eukaryota > Metazoa > Chordata > Actinopteri > Albuliformes > Albulidae > Albula > Albula goreensis. The sequence goes on from CM040745.1 coordinate 33,954,063, forward strand.
TGGACAAAAAGATGAGTGTAAATACAGGCGGTTTTTATCGCAGGTGTATAGAATTAACTTAGCCGATCAACTAAGGGGGCAGCGAGGAAGATGTATCAATGCTGAATGTGCATATCCTCCTGCTGCAATCCACATCCATGTAGCCGACTGTTTATAAAACCGCTGCAATGTAGCCTCGTTTTGTTGTAAATAGTAAGTAGCCATATTAACCAGCACGTCGTTAACATGTATCACTAATGGAATGTACGACGCAACACTCGGCTATGGTATCTTTGGGAATATTACTTTCACGACCAGACACATGTGAGGATCGAGTCTTCCGAGCTTGCTACTTCAGTGCTGACAATAGAGAGTGAATTTCATTATCACAAAAGGCAAACCCCAACTGTGGACAGCTGTCGTGGTGACTGAAACACGAATTGATGATTTTAGTTTCTGTGCAAGCCTGCCGATGTATTATGTTTGGCTAAATTATGCAGAACGCGGGCGTAACTGAGAAATAGGGCACATGTCAGGAATACAGCCACAGCAAGTCGCGTTTAAAAGCGAGGACTACACTGAGTTTCATGATGAATTTTCTGTAACAACAACGTTGGCCATTTTCCCCCTCCTCACACAATATGCCGGCAGTAGATTAAAAAATGAATGCAGTATTAGCGATCTGGCTAGCAAGCCCCAATAAAGTGGACCTGGCCTTTGTTGCCCCCGATATCCGTGGCTATCGATGCTATACATACTCAGGTTTTAGAAAATGACTGAAGCTCTTATATTCTATAGATAGCTACTAAATGATATAACACGGTAGCTATGCTAGCAGGCTAGTTAGCATCTTGGTACACATCAAATGGTTGTGTCGCAGCCCAGCTTAGCGAGGAAGCAAATAAAATACGAACGTTAACGAAAACCAAGCCACGTTGCTACGACAGCAAGCGAACAGCCTTCTCTAAATGAAAGAAGAATTCAGGCTGCAACCTGCTATAAACGTTGTGCAACATTCAAACCAGATGCTTGTTCGCTAAACATCTTACCTAGTTAGCCTAGCTAGCCCAGCCAGATAGCTAAATGGCTAACCTAGCAAGAAACTGGTTGACTTAGTAAATAAGCTAATAGCACTGGTATTAAAATAGTACCCATATCCGCGTTTGGATTTATTTGAAGGCCACTGCTAACCGACACTGACAATCTTTAATTTGTTCCCAGTCTTTGACAAAAGGGCTAATGCAATTCAGTTGCTGCCTTGTTAATCGTTCCTGTCTGTGGTGGCCATAGCCCTCAAACGCAATCCGTGTGCTCCACTTCATAAGACTAGGTTACTAACCTAGCTAGCCTTCATCGGGATGAACAGGGAAACAAGGCGTGACTCTTTCAAGTACAGAATCCGAGATTCAACGTTGGCTACTAGCCGGCAAGCTACAATTCTGTTCATGGTGCTAGCAAGCTTAAACTAGATTTTTACAACGCGGCTTTTTGAAGGCCTTTCCTTAGGCCGCGCCCGCTCCGCATGATAGTGGTTGCTAGCTTACTAGCATGCCTAGCTAACAGGAGCAATATCTGTAGTAAAGGGGTGGAGGGTTTTCCGGAATGAACGCTCCTCAAACCCAGAACATTCAGCAATACCCCCAAGCTTGTCACAAAGGCCGGGACACATCTGCCGATTGCCTGCTCCTCAAACCACCTTAATACGCTGAACGACTAGCTACCTCAGCCATCTCACGGTCAGCGCTTACCTCGACATCGCGTCCCTTGTTTTTAAAGCTCTTGATGCGATGATTCTCCAAGCCGGCGTTTTCTGCCATGGCTGTGTGCTCGGTAAGTGTTGTCCTACGCTCGGAGCTCAGTGAAAGAGAAGACACGGTCCGCTGCTGAGCCGAGAGGGGGCGGCCAGACGTAACGCAACGCTTCGGGACAAGAGCGAAAGGAAGGAGGAGCCACGCTCAACAACTGAAGTCAGGGGAGGCCCTTGCTGGCTAACATTGATGGTGTTAAGGAGACAAGAGAGCAATTATTTTCTCATGATATATAAAAAAAGTCACGATTTATTCAGATGTGTGTTCGATTAAATCCATGTTTTCTACATTCGATCATCTGACCATCCCGCAGGGTGTACTGTTGATGAATACGTGCTGATTTGGGTTCGAAGTTTCTTGCTGTTTGGACTTAAGGTGGTTTGCGTCATTCTACGTTGTACGTCCACAGACGGCGCATGTCTTCAAGATGTGCCGGCTTTTCAAGGCACGGGTCGTCTGCGAGGTTGTCACGCTGCGCTAAATTCTGCGCAGATCTGGTGCTTTTTGCAGCATAAGAATTGCTCTAAACATAAAAAAATGCTATCCGCGGCTGATGATCCACACCGTGTTAATGAGAATGAATTAATATGGGCATCTTTTTTCTTGAAGTAAGACCCAGATTCCTGCTTTAAAGAGTAGAGCAAGACGATCTAAAGAGTTGTATTAGTGATTGTCTCTTTGGTCAACAGCTTGACTGACTAAATACTCTCATACCATGGAATGTCGGAAAGTTAACTGTGTCATAATACAGTGTTTTCCCTTTTTTGAGATGTGTAAATTTATAACTTTCCCTTAAAGAAGCATTTTTCGTTGCTAACTTTGACAAACGGTTGTATTTGCTTGTATGCTTCCAATGACACTCAAAAGGCACACAGAATCTAATTTAGCCTACTTCTTTGTCATTGTGAAAAAATCTCACATGTTTATATTGTGCCATAAGTCAATATGAAAAGGGATCTATTTCAGATTTCTGGTCACGTTTTTTAGGCTCATGGGTGTTTCCAAGTAACAGGGAAACAGCAAACTAGACGGACAACTTGGGCGTCATCACGTGATTGAACAAACACTGCTTCTTGAGTCTGCTTGCTTCAAATAATAACCTATCCTACTGAACGAGTGCTCTCCTCAGCTGTAGCTCCAAAGTTATCTGGCGTTTGATAATGTTGCATCACATAAATTCATGGCACGATACTAGATCGGGCTGGGGCAGGCAACTTGTAACATTACTTGTGTAATTAATATACATATTTATAATTCCAATCCCTTTCTTCAGTCTAACACAGCAGTAAAATAGCAATATAAAAGTATGAATCTATCTATATTATGCCATATGAGCCCTATAACTTGCTCAAAGTAACAATGTCACAAAGAACTAGGCTTCATTAATAATTCAGTAATAACTTAGCTAAGACAATACCAATTGTGTATATATTTTTCTCTTCTTTCAAGGAAAGTCATGAAATTTTCAAAAGTATTGATGAAAGAAATTCTAGCAGTGCAGCCTCTGAGTACCCCCATCAGCAAAAGAGCTTACCAACACAGCATGAGTAGAGTCCTAAGGATCATATACCTCTTCCCCAGTGATTTCATCCACTTTGGTTCATCGAGCAGATAGAGTTTATGAAGCAGCTGAAAAATTCAGAGACAATGTTCCCGGTGTACAATGAAATATATGTGAATCAACAGTGTTAGAGGCAGTTGAAGCTGAGTAATGAGCAGCTGCTTGCAGGTCTGCTGACTGCCTTCACAAGGTTTCCTAAATGAGAGAACAATCCTTGGGTCATTTGTCAGTCTGTGTATCCCTCACCAACCACCTTTCTAGGTCAATAGTCAAGACCTGATCTGTTTTTCATTTTTTGAGACTGCATGGTGGATAGTAAGAGTAAGCATCGACTGTATCCAGCAGCCTGAAGGACAGCGGGTAATTGACCATAGCGTTGCCCATTGGTTGTGGGTCTGACGTTCTTACCATCTCAACCAATGAAATTCCTATGGCCAAACAGGCACCTACAGTCTAACTGCTTCAAATAAGCATTCTGTATACTTGTCTGCTGACCTTATGGTTACAAAGACAAAGATTGTCGTGCGTAAGAAGACATAAATTATAAAATCAAATCAAATGTATTTGTGTATTGCATAAATGTTTGCCACAATACAATTTAAACTAGACCCAGGTCTTAACCCCCACGAAAGTGGAGAAATATCTTTTGCAAACATTTATAGAAGTCAATGAAATTTGATTGAATCGTCAAGACCATGGCCAAGGAGCAACACACTTACATTTGTGTAATGTGTAACGACAGTAATTCACTTAGAGGGGGAAGGTGGGTACATTTCTCAGTGTAAGATCATGGAAAAATCAACCACAACTACTCCCCTCCCCCCCAGCTCAATCGTATGTGTGAAGGACTGACAGGTCTCCTGACACACTGAGAAAGAACATGCTCTGCTTTTGTTTATGTAGTATGATGTGCTAGGTCTGTCTTTACTTTCTCTCACAGTCAAGTGCACAACAAATATCAAATAATAATGTAGGCAAAGTCTGCTCAGAGTTCAGAGCAGGCCAACATGAAATTTGATAAAGGTGTGTGTATTTTTTGGGAGTGCAGTTATATGCAAATAAAAGACTATAAGTAATGATCATGATTTTATTAAGTCTGGAATTTCAAGTAATACACTATTATATTTTTTGCCTGGGGAAAGCAGTCATTTAGATCAGACTGAAGCACATGGCTGCTGCAGTTGTTGCTAGAATGTAATGTCATTAGGATCAGAAATAACAAATAAGAATATTAGAGAGAATACTTGATAGTAAAGATATGATACACTGTAAAAGACAGCCGTGTTAAAAATCAACAAATAACTCAAAAATATGTAAAAAATATATAGTTCATTATTTTGATTTAGTGAGAGCTAATTGCTCTTATTTCAACATCCACAAGAGTCTTGAACATACACTCAGGTCTTTGTTATGGTGACTCATGTGTTTCTGGGCTGCTGTGAAATATTGGTAAAAACATGGAATGTAATATAAAATGATCATATTGTGTTGCAGTACTTGTTTGAGGACCTGTCTACAGTAATGCAACCAAAGCCTCAAAGTTATCCATGCCAATATGTTGTAAATAATATTACAGTAATGCTGTCAATTCTTTACATTGATAAAATTAACTGACTCTGCAGTCTGTCGTCTATTTTAATATAAGTAGTGGCTAAGTAATTGGATTAGCAAAATGTTTTATTGTTGATAGATTTTTTTCCTCCTTTCCTAGAAATAAGTGTCGACTCCCTCCTTTTCAGACTGTGGTTAATACAAAATGTGTTTACCTCCAATTTGGTTTCACGTCAGCCGAAATATGCTTATCCTAAGCACAAATGTAGGCCTGACAAATTAACGTCATTCCACATCAGGGTCACTCTGTTTATCAAAAATTACGTTTCATTGGCAGAGTAATGTCTGATTGGGGTATACAACTATACATATTCAAAGAACAGAGTTTGTTGAGTTGAGGACTTTCAGGAAATGAGTCCTGATTTGATTAATTTGTCTGCCTGGTTAGTAACCGTCTTGTTATCAGTAAATTCATGTAATATTCTTTACACAGCACTTGGGTGTGGCAGCCCAAAAGAAAGCAACAGTGTAACATGAGGCTTGTGTAAATTTAGTTGTTTTTTTTTTTGCCTCTCTCACCTGGAATTTTTTACCTAGCATGCAAAGGAGACAGCAGGGCCAAAGCAATTAATATACATATTTTGTAACCGACATTACCATCTAACACTGAACACACAAACCTTGTTCTCTGTAATTTGCAAATCATTTGAAAGCACATTGGCTGCTACCTTGGGAAATATATAACTGGCATATCGTTAGCTCAATGTTCTATCGGCCCTCCCTTATTCACAGCTTGTCTAATGCTAAAATACATCCTCTTTGGTTAGAATTTAACACTAGATCAAAAATGGCTTTGACTTCACCATGAATTGTCCCTGATTCATTTACATTCTGTAATTTTGGACTTTTTCTCAATGGCAGTGGTACCAATCTAACGATTAAATTAGCAAATTCTCAATCAGCGTAAAGATGAACACCGCATAGCAAGCTGCATGAAAGCTGAGTGAGGTTTGGGCTTGAATTAGATACCTTGAATACGGCATAACACTTTTGACTTCTCCCCTCCTCACTTTTGACTACGACCACTCAACTCCTACCCAGAAATACCTGAAGGACTGAAGGACAGATGATGAGCAGAGAAGAGAATAAGGATAAATGAAAAGAAATAGGTCAGACTATTTTCCTCTCAGTTGTAAATTTTAAAAAATTTAGACAAAGTTAAATCTACAAAAGTGTACTGCATGTGAAACTGCAAAAATGAACTTGTAGCAAACATTTCTGTTTCATATGTTGATGAAAATTAGGCTCAGTCCTGCTTTGAGATGTGCCCCTGCTCATTACATATTTCAGAGGCTAAGGTTTTTATTGTAGTGCTTGGTCAAAGTCAATTTCTTTTTCATCATTTGACAAAATATATCATATGTGCAAACAAAACACTGCTGTAACATTTTAGACAAGCGTAAGTTAATTAACATTTAATTTTGGGGATATGACATCTCTTAAATAAGGCATTTAACAAAATCTCACAGGTCATTAAATCCAAATAAAGTCATGGGAGAGTATGTAAAAGATAATTATTTTGCAGCTCAATTAAAGTTCATTTATACATCATATAACACACACTATAAATAGTAATTACATGTCATTGAACAGCTTCCAGTGTTTACATTAAATAGTCCTGGACAGGACATGATTGGTCAGGATTTTGCATTTCCAGAATGCACAAGCAATTGCCCAATAGTGTTTCCTAGTATCAACCAAGATCATTTATGAGGGAAATATATCACAAGAATAAATGCATATTTGTACTACATCTGCAGTATATCTGTGGCCAGAGGCTGGTTTTCAACAGGAATCACATACCGCTGCAGAATCAACATAAGGGCATGGCTTCCATTCCTCACATACATAAGCCAATGTTGCCACACTGGGAAAGGAATTTGATTAATTCAAATATATACCAGCTGTTTTCCTTTCCAATAATACAACAAAAAAAATTGAGGTGGTGAGAGGTGAGTGTAACGGCAAAAGCAATACCGGTTTGCCTTCCAGCAGGAATGTACGTACACCCACAGACGAACACTCATACTAGACTGGACGAGGCGGCAAGGTTCACAACACTGCAGAATCCAGGTGAGCGGAGAGAGAGAGAGAGACACCGAGCAAAGAGGCCGCAGTGCTGACGGCAGCTGGCAGGGGGCGCCAATCAAAAGATCTGCTGCTCAAACAGGATCTTCTCGAAGCCCTGCGGTGGCGTGTGGTAGAAGTCACTGAACTGGCAGTCTAATATGGCGCTGTCGTCCACTGGAAAAAACAAGGGTGGACATGAGTTCAGGGATGAAAGGGTTGGGGTCAGAAACATTTTAAATATACCAATTTGGGAAATTAACTGAAATTATGAATGCATTACTGGAAATACAGCCATTACATTCTCTGGGTAGTTTTGTTTTTTTGAACTGAGTGAAACAAACTGACCCCAGCCCTAGTGAACACAAACACACAATGCTAGGTAAAACAGTCTATCAAATGATTTCTTATGCAATTAGAACCCTTATCTTAGATGTGACGGTATAAATACATAACGCGTACAAATAAGTGAACACTGAATACATCCATACTATCCCTTCCACCTGATGGAACTATGACTTCACTACTTATTTTGTGTGTCATGTACACTTGCAGTTGGTGTACAGTGTATTCAGTACACCAGTGAAGGTCTGCCAAAAAATTACTGTTGACGAATCCATGAAAATACTTTTCACCACTCCACCAGTGAAGGGCCTGTAGTTTGACCTTACTTGCAAGCATGTCTTGCCCCCTGGTGGCTGTAACCTACCACTGTTTATGCAAGAATGGGACCACCAGAAAATCTTATTGTCAATACTTCCACAGACTGAATAAAAATGTAAAATAGTTTTTTAAAATTTTGAGTAACATTCTCACCATATACCACAGGGAAAACTGTCCCACGGATTCCTGACGCAGGACAGTGCATGTTCTTGCCATTCAAATACAAATTCAGCTCCACGTGATCGTATGTGATACCCTAAAGGGGAGGAGGGGGAAAAATGGAGAGAGAGAGGAAAAAATTGACTGAGATCAGGTTTAAAAAGGTTGGAGTTCTGGATCATAACTCACACAACATGCAGCAGTAGATATGAGCAGGTTTGATATGGGCTATTTCAAATGCATACCTTTACTCAGAACTACTGAATTAGTTCATATGAATTACCGAGTATCACCGAGGCAGAAAACTGACGAGACGGCGCAATTACACAGCTTGGCATGATGTGTAACTAGGACCTTCATACTCAGAAATTTCTGATGGTTGATGAAACTTCTGATTATTTCCAAAATTGGCTGGATTCACACTGGCAAGTGCCTTCCCAAATTAAGCTTGATTGTTCACCAAAGTATTCCTACAAATGATCATAATTATCCCTTTAACTGGCTTGAGTAAACTTGGTGATTGATGCCTTTTTCATACTTGGGACTGCATTGTTTTACTTCCTCTCACACCAAAAAAATGGAAGAATCATTAAACCTTTGTCTCTACGACTACACATATATACTTTCTCAAACACACAAAAAGATGTAACCAAAATCATAGCGAAAAATATGCAAAAATGTGAAAAAACAAATGGGGCAAATACTTCTTAGTTGTTCGGCATATATGTATTGAGTATATTTATTGCTGCCTGAAAGTGACTGCGACTTCCTCGCCCAATAAATAGCTCTATTCGACAAATGTTGTGTTTTCTCAACAGCTGGTGAAACTAGACATGTATATTGACAAACAACATACTTGTTGATTAATGTGATGTGTTTTTTTTTAAAAACTATGCCAGAAAATATAACTTGAAATTCTTAAGTTTTGTAACAGTATCTTACACTTCAACCAAAAACTTCCCCACGATTGTATATTCTAGCTAGGAATGAAATCCCTTATACATTCAAAGGACATGACAGCTCTATAGGACACTGTCAAAAGGATGACAATGGAATCTTACAGCTTGGTGATTAGACCATTTAAATTCAACCACTTTCTCATCAAAACATAAACAAAGTTTGTTCACTACATAAACAAAGAGATTCAATTGCAAGCTATTAGCACAAAAGTGGAAGCACCATATACTTTACCACCTGAACAGTTAAACAAATAGGCTTCCTATAAATAAACAGGCTGCCCTCTCACTTCCACACCAGACCAATTACTGATCACAGTGTGCAAGGAGTTGGTCAGTTGGCTTCAGTGAAAGTAAAGTTTGCATGCAGACCCAGGTGAAAATGACTTGCGCGCATATTTGGTAGCAGCATGGTCGAGGCCCCCAGAAAGATGCTCACCACGATGTCCCCCTCCTGTGGGAGACTGTTAGCTGGCAAGCGGTTCTTCTCCTCATTGTTGTGGTACACTGAGCCATCGTGTCTTAGCACCAGGCTGTGGATGTCGCGACCCATGGGGATCTGGTTGAGGTTTGCCTTCTGGGTGGCCACACCGATTCCCCACACACCTTCGGGACAGACCAAGAGACCAAAACTGAGCAGCTGAAACACCTGGACCAAGACCTCAACACCTGGTCTGAGCAGTGACAACTATGACTGACAACCATGGCTGTATTGTCAGAGCAGGCCCACAATTAGACTACCCTGAGCACCTGTTCACCTTAGCAACCTTCAAGCAAGGAAACATTTGAACCTTAAGGTGTTGGAGCACAGAACACAGAACACAAGTTTTACAAGTGTTACTACCGTTTACTGTTTGAGCTACAAGCTACAGGAATTAAGCCTACTTACGGCCTGTTTCGATTCAACTGTCCCCCACATAAGGGGATCATTTTGCAGCTAGAAGAAGAGCCTACCTGTAGACTGGATTTTAAACTCGAAGTAGCTCTTGTTCTGATGAAGAGGCGCGTTGGCAATGCAACCGCCCGTGCCACATATTCTTCTTCCACTTTTAACGATCACAACATCTGTACCTGCAGAACAAAAAGTCAGTCATTAGACGTGTATTCTTCCTGCGATACATGCGTGCCCCCAAATTTTATGGATACTCAGGCACACCTGAACATCAGTGAATATGAATTAATTTAAAAAAAGATAGCGGATGTACTGGTCTCAGTCATAGAAGAACAGGTATTTTACATTCTTAGTATAGAGTGAATCTCAGCAAAGGGCAAGACATATCTCATGATATTAGCACCTTTATAGTGCTTGATTAACCATAAGACAGGCTTGGATTCCTGTAGAAGGAACTAGAGCTTTGGCCGTGACACTGGCTGATGTTGTACTCTTTATGACGTTATATTACAGTGGCAAACCTGTTACATAGCTCATACGGCTGACAGTCTTTGAAACCGGAACATTTAAAAGGTTACAGCTTCAAACCAATTTCCAAGACAGCCTGTATGCAATTTCACGTACAAATTTCGACTTAATCATGTGCTGTTTTGTATGTCCAACGCGACTGGTCTACAGATGAAATGCATGTGCTAGCTATTTCTAGTATAAAGTCAGCGACATACCAATTTATTTATGTTGTCAGCCTATTCTTTTAATGTTCTACATTCCCATGTTAATAGACTGTAATCGGAACCCACATTACAGTTACTTGTATAGTTATACATTTATGTTATCGTTGCTAAAATTAGCTAGCTCTACCCTGGTTTCCAGAGGAGCTGTTGGAAGTGTTTACATTGTCACTATAAGGCTACATTACACATGCGCGTTCCAGGCATCTCTTACCCATATGATGTGTGTCTAACTGGACTGCAGGCATTTCTTTGAGGGGAACATGCCCAGAACCAACGTCTCCGCAACATCCCAAACAACAAGAAAACAGTGAGGCCATTTTCGCACTGACAACACCGTTTTCAGGCTATCCGGAAATAAAAGCACACGTATGCCAAAGAGCGCATGTTTAGCGCTGGTCAGGGAAAAGGGCGAGGTAATTTCCAGAAAAGAGTGTGACAAGATGAACAGCGACCCCCACTGGGTGTTCTGTCGCTTTTAAGAGTTGAGCGTACTCCTCTCCAAATTGTCCAATCACGTAGTGCGATAGCGGATTCTCTGTTCCAAATGGCATGGAAACAAGGGGGAAGAAAATCAAGGTCAAAATATTTCTTGCGAGTGACTTTTCCTTGGCACAATAATGCACCAACACAGCGACATACTTCTCCTCTTCAAGCTACGACGAATCACCATGCAGGCGAATCAGTTTATTTGAGATTCAATATATTGCATCAACTTACGTGTGCATACTTCAAATATACTCACAAACGTTTGTGAATAAAGTTAGCCAACAACTAAGCTGATGCAGTCGTGTTTCTCACACTTCTCACACTTAAGTGAGCGCGGTTTTCTTTATGAAATACAATACTTACGACACCAACGCAGTGTAAAATAAGATAGAGTACCTGATCTTGCTGTAATCGATGTGGCTACTGATCGGGGTCTCTTGGTTTATATCAAAAGGTGAATGTAATATAAAACCATTACGCACCACTAAATACCAACGTTTGGGGCACAGTGTCTCATATCCACTGACAAACCGTTAGATTCCAGAGGTTGGGAAAAATATTTAAAATGTGGTATAGCGCTTGAGACGTGAGACATCCGTACTGATATCACATCGTTGACGATAGGTCACTTAAGAAATTAATGCATTTTGTGCAGGCTCTGGACAGTTTCAGGGAAAGCAGTAGATAACCTGAAGTGCACAGTATAGGTATTTACATATTATAGCCTATACATACATATATAGTGAAGCAGATGCTCTGTATATATATATATACACACACATACACACACACATACAGTCTACATACATACATCTATAAATACAAATACTAAATCAATGGACGTCAATAATGACGTATTAAGTCGAAAGAGAAAACGGTACTGATTAAAATCTGGGTGACTAAGAATCTAGTGGTGCACTGTATTTCACATTGATGTTTTGCATAGCAACAGCCCCCCTCCGCTCGCGACGCTGTAGGGATCTTCAATATTTGTGATTTTACAGAAAAACGTACACAGACTAAAAGTGTAAAACTGTCTCAAATTTGAAGAGGCACTCATGAACTTGATTTGACTTACTTGTCTAAGTCTGTGCGGACAGTAAATGTCTCTTAAACCTGTGGAAATCGGCGTTAAAATGTCTTCAATTCCACAAATTCAGAATTCTGTTCTTCCAGTGGTGAATTAGTTAATTTTTTTTTCCTGCGAAAGGGCGAAGTCTGCACAGCAACAAGCGCCATGATTGCGTTGCACTGTGCGTCTCAGCAGCTGGTGAGTGCGTTTTTTGGTCCAATTGCATGTTGCTTTATGCGTGCAGAATCTGTCACAATCATTCCCAATACCTTCTGAGTAGTCTCTGCAGCTATAAAACAGATTAATCACGGCAACTCATCCTGCTCAGTGTTTTAATTGTGTGTAGCTTTCGTGAAAATGTGGCTTACCGGATATTGCAGCAAACAAACACTTCCGCGTGCGATTAAAACTAGCGATAGTTTTGCGCGTTATAACTTTAATATTAGGTATCATAGCCAACTTCAGATTATGAGAAAAGCTGTCAATCTGTACTTGTTTTCATAATGCACGGCAAGCCGTTTGCCAGTAAATAATCACATACTACAATCGCTTCGGAACAAGTAGGTCGATCAAGAGGAAAAATGTTTAGCTGTCATTGGTAGCAAGCCAATATCTGTGATTGTGGTCTAAATTGCGTTGTTTGTTTTTGGATCATTATTTGTACCGTGTAGCACTTGGCGCTCTCCGCTTTACTCGATTGTTTTCTTAGAACTGCACATTTTGATGGAGCAAACAAAACTATAGGCAGGCAAGAAGAGACAACGTAACCGAGGATTTTATGGCACACGAAAGTGATGGTAGTTAAAGTGTTTGCACGTTGAGAAGACAGTCCGTGAGTATGGGTGATTTTTACCTCTCTATTTATTGACATTCGCTGTTGCTCAAGTGTTGTCTTGTGTCGGATTTTCAGAATGCCATGGATCTCTTAGAAGAGGACCTCACCTGCCCAATATGCTGCTGCCTTTTTGAAGACCCTCGAGTACTCCCCTGTTCGCACAGCTTTTGTAAGAAATGCCTGGAGGGCATTCTGGATGGAAACCGAAGTCCAGCGTGGCGACCACCGTTCAAATGTCCCACTTGTCGGAAAGAGACCCCTCACAACGGTATCCACAGCCTGCAGGTCAACTACTCGTTACGCGGAATCGTGGAGAAGTACAACAAAATAAGGATCTTCCCGAAGATGTCGCTCTGCAGACATCACAGTTACCAGCCACTCAACATATTCTGTTCCACGGACTTAAAACTGATATGTGGGTTTTGTGCTACGACAGGAGATCACAAAGGACATACATTTTGTGCATTGGAAGAGGCTTATCAACAAGAGAAAGCTGCCTTTGAAGAACTGTTCAAAGGTTTTGAGACCTGGCGGAGCGCCGATGTGCTCTCCTGTTTGGAGTCCTTAGAAACCAGCAAGAAGAAAGCGTTGCAGCTGGTTACCAAAGACGCCGAGAAGGTAACAGAGTACTTCGATAAGCTGATGACCACACTGGAGCAGAAGAAAAACGAGATCCTTTCCGATTTTGAAACCCTTAAGTTGGTTGTGATGCAGGAGTATGATCCGGAGATAAACAAACTGAGCGCGGTACTGGAGGAACAGAGGCGAGCCCTCAGCATCGCGGAATCCTTCAGAGATGCGTCCGACCCGCTCTGCTTCCTCCAGAAGATGCAGGAGTTCAGAGAAAAACTGAGGATCATTCGGGAGACCACGCTGCCTTCTCGAAGCGACATGGATTTTGGTCCCTTGATGAAAAACTTTGATGTCAAGAGCTGGGATTCAGTGAGGCTCAAAGATGTGGACAAGCTCGCCGCGCCTCATGAAAACAGCACCTACCGCCCCGCAAGTGCACGGTTTTCAAAAGCGCTGTGGGGACTCGCCATTTTCGTGTTCCTAACACTATTCTTGTTGTTGTTTCTGGAGCCGGCGAACCTGTCTTTAATTTCTACTCATGTCTCTGCAGTCGGTCAGTCCTACTTACCCGCGCCCGTGGAGATGGCTAACTACGCTGCACTTTGCTGGAGCGAGGTAGCTAGTGTGTGTCTGTCTCTGTATGAGGTATGCCAGAAGTGTGTCCTCTGTCTGCTTAATACAACAGCTGATTTAATTTGCTGTTATAAACTGTTGTAGATATCGGCCCTTCAGCTCTGAATATTATATGTGCCTAAGTTGTTTCCGATTTCCATTTAAAGATTCTGAGCAAACAGTTATGACGGACAAATCTCTTTTTGCCCTGGTATTATTCTGTAAAGTACAGCTTAAAGTGTTCATATTCCATTCTTCTGTATTATAAATGAAACTAAGTAGAATCCGTACTTATCAAAGGGTGCCGAAACAGACGAATGAATACTTTGAATAACTTTGTACATCTTTTATTGAATGTCTAGGCAAGTGTTAAGTAAATGTTGATGACGATGCCAGACTGCCTTCTTTTGGACGATGAAAATTGCCTTGGACAGTTATGTACTCCGCTCTCCGAATCTCGTTTTACTCACATACCAATGTAAATATGAGTATTTTATTTTTGTTACTTTTCTTAGATTGGGTCTGGCAATATTTTATCTCCCGATTCTGATGGCAATTTTATGTACTGTGTTGACATGGGCTTTGCGCCTTCTGGCAGTCACCTTCTCCTCATTTACATAATAAAATTGTTGAATTTGTATTTTTATTTTTAGGACAAATTTTCTGGAATTCTGTTGTTTTTGCTGAGATACATGTCCTAATTTCCCCGGTCAGCGTCAGCAGTGACGTTAACAGACACGATTCGGTGTGCTCACGAAGGATAACTATCACACCATAATTAAATAATAAAAAAAGCAGTTCTCACACGGGTTCGTCCCATTTAATGTTGCATTGTAGGAGTTTCCAACAAATGAATGTGTACACTGAATGAATGCACGAGCAGCTTGGTGATGCAGTTTCCACAATAACAGTTCAAGGTTAAATGTTACATAACAGGGAAAGATTGGAGCTGTATATGAACCATCTACTGCAGTCATGGCCAGATACATAACCCGTAATACAAAAATCCCAGTTCAGTTTCAGATTAATGTCTTGTTCCGTCCACCTGTACTTCCAGAGGGAATACAAATCAGTCCACAGTGAAAAGTAAAATGTCATGGCCCATTCGTCAAAATATTCCACGATATTCGTCAGCAGTGTCGAATCTGTTTGATAACTATATATAATATATATATTTCGTTTAAGAGCAAGCAGAACTAACAAAGCAATAAGACTGAACACAACTAGAAAAGGATCTTCGTCACAGAGAAATATTACATCACATGTTTCCACTTTTGTAGAGTGACTGTTGCACAAATACTGTATTAGAATGGAATTCCAATACCATTCGGTCGAGTGATCCTATCGTTTTTTGAAAATACATTTAAATTTACCCTTTATAGGCGTGGTATAAATACCCAGCATTAGTCCGGACACAGTACCCAACAGGACAGCAATGGACACTTTAATACCCATCATAGTTCAGTGAAAGTATATATAGCCTACTGTTGCCAGGCAAATTACAGATGAAAATGAAGTAGGTGGATTTGTTCACAATCCAGTGTATTTGAAATGTATCGAATGCAAGCAAATGGTAGTGATTTTTAAACACTCAAGGGTGCTAAAAAAATGGAATTATGGGACAATGTCGCCTTTTTTCACAGTATGTCTCACACGTGTCAACCCAAATCATCTTGTTTTTAACTGGTATAGGCAATTTTTCGTCATTTCATGGGTAGCCAATGCTTTTTAGTTGTTTTTAAGACACAAGTACAAGCTACTACTTGGTATGAGACAAATTCTCATTTAACCATGTACACTTCAAGAACACGCAATTAGAAAACAACCCATTAAGACCCAATTTAATTATTATATGAATTCATACGAAGAACCGCCTGACCTGCAATTTGTATTTTTTTAGGCCCTTAATTATTTGCCAACTGTTAATTATCGTGCCAAACCAAGAAGGCGGAAAGGGATATTTTAAAGTTTGACACTCGCTCAGCACAATACTTTTAGTTCAGTAATCATAATTCTGGACATTGCAGCTGAAATACCATCAATGTAAAAGTCCATTGCCAGTAGGTATTTCAACTGATTGTCAATTTCTATATTTCCGAATCAAACTGGGCTGCTTGCGGTCCCATTTGAACTTATTGCGTATTTTCCAATTAATTTCAGGGGAAATGCAGTTACTTACTGCATATAAAGAACCTTTTATGCATATAGAGCCAAGTTGCACACTGAAAAAGTGTGCAACACTGCAGTCCTGAGTGAATTGGGACTCCCCTCCTCCCCCCCACATTGGTCGTTGTATAACCGTCCCAGAAAAAAAAAACAGGAATATGGATCGGTAATTTTTGAATAACTGACCATGCAGTGTAACTCTAAAACGTAACTCGAGTGGAACATTAGTCGAGTCTATTTGTGATAATATCTGCATAGACGTATTCTTGACAGCCAATTTACTGAAATTTACGATGTACCTGGTTATATTTTATGTTTATTTCGGGTTTCTTCATCTCCCATGAGACTTAGCCTACCCAAATTTAGCCTACGCAAATACCCAAAATTGTTAGATTTTATATTCATTAATTCCAGGTTTTTCCTTTTAAAATAATCAGCATCATTAAAATGTTTAGGCAAGTTAGGATTGCGTAAAATAATTGAAAAATGTAGCGTTAGATTTTAAAAACAAATCAAGATGATTTGTAAAATCAGAGGATGGCCACATATTTGACCTACTCTCAAATTATTAGCCTAAAAAAATTAAAATAATAAAAAATCTAATTCTTACGTTTTCTGAACCCGTTCATAATTATCCACATAGGCCTACCGTTTTTAAATGCTTGCTGTTTTTTTCCCCTCTAAATTTCCCACCTCAGAAATGTCACCATAGTCAAAATTATATTACATTATATGTAAAACCAATGTGTGGAAATTTAAATGAATCATGTTGGTCTTAACATTAAGACAACACATTTAAAAAGCACAAAAAAAACCTTGCTATCATAAATTCTACTCGTATTTAAAATGTGTACTGCAGAAAGTGGTGTGAGAGTGAGGTAGGCCTATAGAATTTTCAGATTTTCACATCTTATTCATTATGGTATATTGACAGTTATTTTGTCCAGTATCGGTTTAAATTATATAAATGACACTTTCACTGATTCTCCTCAGCATCCTGGTAGTCTATATTGTAAAATGTAGCCCACATTTTTTATTTATGGTTTTACTTGGTAGATCATTTGCGTTTATTTACACTGCCAAATCTTGGGTCCTTCGATTAAAGTAAACCTCTCATCTACTAGGAATAAGTAAACTGGGTGACCTTGTCTCCCGACCTTGGTAGCAATGCCACCATTTTGTATAAAATTATATAAACACAGCTAATTAACTGTGGGTTTATGTGCCTCTTTAAAATCAGGTTATACACAGAAATGGGCAACATACAACTGAAGATAATTTTTTAAAAATTGACTTATCTTTGGCCTTTTGATGGCTAACGACTTCAAAGCGTTTTCAATTGTATTGTAAAACACTAATTTGAAATATGTGCCCTATTCATACGTAAGAATATACTTATATTTACCATATAAAACATTTACACAAATAATTAATGCAAACAGTGTTTATGCCGAATTAAATAACAACCCCAACCTTTTAAAGTCGCAAATGGACTAGATTGAACCGAATGCAAAAAGATGTGGACAGACAGATCAAATCCTAGAATGAATCCATCCTCCTGTACAACCTGACTGCGCATTGCCTTTTCTAATTTCACAACATACATTAGTGCTACGGGCTTTGTCACGCATTAATAGCAGAAGGTTAAGGGTTATCTCCAAGGTTTAAAGTAAAGCCGGCTGTTAAGCAACGAGTGCGTGTAACCTCGGAACACTTGTAATTATACTTGGACCTAAAGGAAGCCTATAGCAACAGCAGATCACTAAGTTTGTTTACTGTGCATGTTGCCAAGAGAAATTGAACTAGCGTCAGCCCAACAGTAACCCAGGTGTCTTGCTTGTTATATCAAATCATTACAGGCTGAAAATGAGTATTCAAGACATCTTGACTATTAATGTAGGTGGACAGATATACACCACCACCATCACAACACTTAAAAAGCATATGGACTCCAGGCTTGTGCGTATGCTGGACGGGTCTGACCACGAGTTTAGAGTCTCAAATGGGCAGGTTTTCGTGGACAGAGACGGGAGCTTATTTAAGTACATATTAGACTACATCAGGACTTTTCAAGTCTCACTACCAGCCGATTTCTCCGACTTTGATGGACTAATGCGAGAGGCAGAATTCTATGAGTTGCAAACGCTGGCAGAGTTTCTTGGGAGCGATGCCTGCCGTCCTAGGGTAGAAATTTTGGAGTTACGCTGCTCTGTCCAGGAGTCGCATGGATTCTTCAGAATATTCTGCTCACAGTGCAGCACTTTGGATGCGCTGGCCATGAGGATATCTGTATTTGCCGAGCAGCCTGTGGTAAACTGGAATTACGCCTACCAGCACCAAAAACCCATGGCACTTCTGCCGCTGCAACGGCCTCTCACCACGACATGGTCTTTCAGTGTGGCACCGATTACTCCGGCGGGGACGAGTTCGCTGCAAGGTGAGGATGACACAATGGAATGATGCAAACATTTGCAATTTCTATGGTTCAGTGGTCACACGTTCCAGTGGGTCTACTGATGGACACCTCTGTACTGTCACTATAATTTAAAAACGATTACCAAAGTTGACGTACAACTTTACAGTGTTTCGGAAAATTGTAAAACCATTTCCATTTAAAGTCCAAATTGTTATTGCCAACTTACTTCTATGTCGAGTGTTGAAATGTTCTAAATGCCATCCCTCAAGCCTATGAATTTAGGACAAGGTTTAGTTTGGCCAAACACACAAAAATGTTGTCGATATTTTACAACTTAAGCATTTAGTTTTCTTTTTCAGGTACGTGACTATAAAGCCAGATGACCGGAGGCTCCTGCATGGTACCAACGTACTTGGTTTACTGATGGACACACTCCTAAGGGAAGGATTTCGACTCATCAGCACTCGAACAGCATCGCCAGAGGAAAAAGTCGAGTGTTACACGTTCGAAAGAAAAAAGAATATTCAGATTGTCCTAAATCACTCCAGAACAGATCAAACAGTAACTCAGGGTAAACCCGGGAAAACACAGCGAAAGAGATAAGTCAGGTTGTGCGTTGTAATATAATTTAATGTAAAAATGTAGACGTAAACATACAAAATGTTTAAATCCCGAGACAAATCCGCCTCACATTGGCTAAACTGGAGGCTAAAGTTTCCCTGAAGGTGGCGATACAGCCTTAACCAATTGGGTCTTATCTTTTCATCTGTAAAATAGTTTTAAGTACGGTGTTTAGCATTGCACATCAACAAAACGTATGCTTTCAATAGCCATGCAGATAATTTACCAAAACGCTACGCTTAACTTGGATTTCACAAAAATTAGCAACTCGTGCCATGAAGGCCTAGTCAGGCACGCCGCAAGAAGCAGGTGTTTTTTGCCTTTCAAACGAAATTTGAAAAATCCATAAGATGCCTATTCAAACTATACATTATTCTTATAAATTATTCTGAATGACCAATATTTGCTCGAATAAAAAAGGAAGCATAACGTTAACTCGATGCATGAAGTCATTCGCGGTCAGTTACCGCTGATGCAATTCGATTGTAACACGCACTTTGGTGTTTCATTACACCTTCAAGAATTTAGGTTTCTAAATAGATGTACGTGGTCTTAATGCAAAAGTGGATCATATGACGATTGCAATCCTGTACGTAACGACCGAAACAATGGTAATCGTTCCAAATCAACTCCAAAATTACACTTACACCATGGTCAAACATAATTTTCCCAAAAGCGCCATCACACCTTCATTCCCAAAGTAGCAATCTGTGTAATGGTAACTGTGTCCAATTATTTATTCTCAGAATCATATGTGCTATAAAATAATTAAATTCAGTGGGCTCCTGGAGTTGACGGTATATCAAATGACACCGCTAAAAAAGTGTTTTTGTTGAAGTCGGACAATTTTCATTAAGGGACTTATCAAAAAATCTTATAAACTGATGTTAACGGTCACAGTAAATGGTGCTTTCGAGATGTTTTCCAATCTTGCGTACATTTGATGAAATACTGACGCATGGAATTCCAATTAGTCGAAGACTGGTTAAGTATCGTAGTCAACTTTCTGTAATCCTAAAATAAACGGAATTTAAACACAAGAGCATCTTTGGATCGCAGCGCAAGTTTGTAATCTTTTCCCAGTTTTTTTTAAACTGGTACATAAATAGTAGACTAGTAAAGAAACTCTTGACGGACCAGAGCTCACAGAAAAATGAATGCATCAATTACCAAGAATTATCTTTTAGAAATGTAATTATCATACATTAAAAGGTAATCAAATGAAGTGACATTGCAAAAAGTTCTTTTAACATTGGTTTATTGTACAAAAAGAAAACAGTATATCAGGAGGACAAAAAATAAAGTACTAAATGATTAGAAATGGTTACAGCATTTAAGTCCACGAGGTCAAACTGGTACATATTTTGGGAAAAGCATTAATAAAAAAAAAAATTTGGAAAACAACATTTTTTCCTGTTGTACAAGAAAAACAACTTGAATACTGGCAATCACTATAAACACAATTGTGAGCTAGACAAGCGAAATGTATAACACACAAGACACCCTCTCAGTTCCTTTTTACCTGTACACTCCACCACCCCCCCCAATCCTCCCAAATTACGCTGTACCCATCTGACTCCCTCTCTTTTGGCCAAAATTGACGGACGGGGTGGCAAGCCTTCCTTCAGCAGCACGATCAATACTGGAGGCATCAGCAGTGGTCTAACTCCAATATTTACGTGCTGCTACAGCAAGACGGCCCAGTCAGGGAAGGGGAGGAGGTAGTCTGGTTGTGCTCTCCTGGTCCTCCCCCTTCTGCTTTACTTACCGCCTTTTTTTTTTTTTTTTTTGCATGTTTCCACAGCAGCCTGCCTCATCCAGGCGTTACTGCGGCAGCACAGCACGGCCTGCATCTCTGTATAACCCACAAACCATTCTGTGCTGCTACAGCACCGACGGGCATCTCTCTCGCACTCAGTCCCTTCCTTCCTCCCTCGCGCTCCCTCTCACTCAGTCTCTCTCTCTCTCTCTCACACACACACACACACACACACACACACGAGCTGATGGGATGCCAGGGCTTGAAGCCATCTGAAACACACAGCAAAATCATGACATAAGACAGGAACCCCTGCAAAAGAGAACAGCAGCGTGCATATTCACGTCATTCAATTAAATAAGACACACCCCCTCCATCCCTCCCACCTCCTCTCCAGCCCTTTACGTCTCATAATACAAATGCTCCATATTTGGTAATATTAGCATGTTTTTTTTTTTTTATGTACAGCAAACCTAACACATCATAAAGCTGTTAGGAGTTGAGTCAGCCCAAGATGCACAACCCCTTTTCTTTTCATGTGGAAAATGATATGTTTATCATTTCCTGGCTGATTAGAGAAAAAAAGGTCACACTCTCAGGTCATACAGATTTTTGTATGTAGGAACAAATTGCTTTGCATTATGCGCACAACCAACTTGCATAAATCCAAATGTGAAGCTAGTGCAAACGGTGTTAGAGAAAGGCCAAAAAAGTTTTCATAATTAAAACCTAATGGCTCTCCACTGACAGCAGAAAACCATAAACAGCTTGAGTTTTAACAAAAACACAAGTTCCGGTTAATGACAGACAGGACATTATCATTCCTGTGCGGAAACTGACAAGGTATGCTGACTGCCTCAGCTGTCCTACTGCAACAAAAACAAATGAAATAAAGGCAAAAATCAATGCAAAGTAAACAAAATACACAAATTAATCTTGAAGGCTTGTGAGGAACAAAATTGTTACACCCGAGTAAAAAAAAAATAATAAAAAAAAAAAGTTTAACATTTAAAATGGCCTTGTTTAACACAACAATTTATACCATGTAAAAATACACTGCTCAATCAAATGTTTTTGAATTAAAATGACAAGAAATTGCAACCTAGCAAGCTATGTCCCATAATTGTGTCTGAAATACAGACTGTAGTAAGACATCGAAAGATCACATTTGGACCGCAACACTTGACTAATCACACACACTGTGCTTTTGTAAGATGGGGTGTTCATTTCAATTGGGGGTATTTCAGGTTAAAAAAATAAAAATAAAAAAAAAAAGAAGAGGAAAAATGACTGTTTGGAAAATACACGTAAAAAAACAAGATGAAACCAAATTGAGGCATAACATTATTCCATTGCTCATTTTTATTGCCATCTACAGCAAACCTCTGCAGTTAAGTTTTTACATGGATTTTCATAATGTACTTTGTTATACATCAGTTTATGTGTTTTTTGTTATTTAAAAAAAAAAAAAAAAAAAAAAAAAAAAGACATGTTGACAATATAACTAATATTGCAGAGAAGACTGAAAGGCCTGTAACCATGAAGCAACTGGCACAAGGGCACACACACAGGCAATGATTTAAAAAAAAAAAAAAAAAAAAGGGTGGGTGGGGAGGGGGAGAATGGAGAACGTTATTGCATAGGTATACAATGACGCAGATTTGAAAAATAACTGCTAAGAGAGTCCACACACTTGGAGAGCATTAAAATGTCCACAACAAGCAACATTTTCTTTGAGGTAATTGGCACATTTTCAATCATGTTCTGGACAACTTTCATACAAAAGTGGTAAGTGTGACATGCACTTCCGTGTGTCACAGCAACGTACAACATTCTAGTAATGTACACTAATAATTTGGGACTGAAAACTGACAGTAAAATAGGCAGAGCATAAACACAAATCTCAATATGACCTGTAGATAAATAAGGGATAAGAATCTTTAATTTTGCATACAAGTTAAAGCTATTAGATGACATTCCTGCTTTGGAAATTAAATACTTTGTGTTGCTGAAATTAAGAAATAAACTGTGTTTATAACTCAATTTCAAAAAAGGCCCTTTGAAACTTAACTCATGAGGGGGAGGATTAAAAAAAAAAAAAAAAAAAAAAAAAAACACCACAACAACACACATTCAGTGATAATGCACAGACCGTAGAGAACACATGGCCTTGTTGTGGGTTAAACAGAGCCTAAATTGCACGTTTGATGACTACAAAGGCACCGTGTGGAGGCTGCTGCTTGAGACGGTGTGTATGGAGTCAAAGAGCACATATGGAGAGAACACCACGATATGGAGGCCATGTCTGTCAGGGTGTGGGGTGTCCTGCTCAGTGGCAAAGCACTATTAAATTACCAAGATAATGCATTCTCAAGTTGTGAATAGTAAAGTGTTTGTAGCACTCAATTGTTACACCTGTACTTATTTAGGCCAAGAGGGAAAGACACCCACCCAACATGCATCCATCCATCTCATGATAAACTGAAACAAGACAAACTACAACAGTATTACAATGCCATTACAGTTACAGGCAGTCACACTGTCCCCTGCAGTACTACACATGGGCAGCATTTTACAACAGGTCTTGCTTCAACACCAGAAATAGGAGATACATTTTCTGTTTACATATCAACAATACATATACTTTTAAAAGAAACTATAACTAATATCATCACCAAGTCCAGCACAATACACTTTTCAGAAAACCTCCAGACACTGAAGGGTAAAGCCAATGCAAACCCTAACCTCCAGAGTGTGTAGAGGCAAAATTGTACTCTTCTAGACAGTGCAACTCCAATTCCCATATTAGAAACAGGAATTATAATTACAGATTATGAAAATAAGGCCACTTCAAACCCCTAAAATTAGAAACTGCACATCATGATTTAATGGTGCACTTGGAGGTGTTGATATGTTTTATTTATTTTTTAAAAAAAGATACACAAAAGTTCATATAAGCATTCTAAATATATTATAATTATGTATTACAATTTCCAACTAACATTTGTAAAATCATTTATCAGTTACAGATAACAGAATGTGTTGCACATGAAACTGAAATGACTGCTAGATCTGAAATGACACAGCATGAGCAAAATCAGCACTTTCGCCAGAGATCTGAAATTGCCAGGCAGACCTTGCCTGCAGGACACAGATCCAGAAACACTGCCTGAAATTAAAGGGCATGTAAAGTAGTGTTTATGTGCCACAGTGCTTTGACATTTTATTTATTTTTTTAAAAAAATCACACACTAAGGTTATAATCTGTGCCCTTTTCTTGGCAATGCTCTTGGGAGAGCCAGATCCATCTATAAAGTGTTCTCTTAAATTGATCTAATAAATTATACACAGAAAAATAAGGCTGACTTTTACTGAAAATCAGTGAATGAATGGAGAAAAAAAAAAAAATCAGTACAGAATGTACAAATGTAATTGAATTTATTTGAAATATTCCATTAAGGTTTTGAACACACACACACACACACACACACACACACACACACACACACACACAAATCTGAAAATGTCTGAAAAGGGGCAAATGTCCACAAACGTCAGTCTGAAATCACTGATAGTGAGGGAGCTGCTTTCTCCAGCAGGAAGTGACACTGTGTGCAAACAAATAACGGCCTTTAGCAAGCGAATGATGCATGAAACGCTTTCTGAGAAATAAAAATCCCACTGCTAATAAGGTGTGCTCATAGAATCTCCATGAAGAGAAACAATACAAACAGTTCAAATCAACCCCAACTTTGCTTTCAAAAAGCACTAAATTTGAATAGGCAGACAAGTTTCAGTACAACAGTCATAACACACTCTCGTTCTGTGTCAGTGTGTTCAGCAGATAGAAGGGGACTGGGAAACACTTTATGAAAAATAAAACCAAACCACCAGCAAGGTGCACACATAAAAATGGTACAAATATAACGGCAAAAAAAAAAAAAAAAAAAAAAAAGTTAAATCAAGCAGATTTCACTTCACATAGCACTTAAGTTGAATCATCTAGAAATGTTTCAGAGGCACAGTCACAACACACTTTTCTCACCCCATGTGCAAAACATACTCTCATGCAAAACAAAAAGGTACAACTTTATGCATACCACACTTTAATTCACAAAACGCACAACAACGTCACATCTAAAGCTGGTATCAGTCTGACACATATTGATCCAGAGATGTGTCAAACTGAGAAACAACACTGATGGGAAAAATAAACAAGGTTTTTCTAATAAATCAGTTACATCTAGGAAGGCAACCTCTCACAGGAAAGGGGGTAATGACAGAGAGAGGACCTGCAGTAAAATTATGCACAACTTGCAATCTACAAAGTTTTAAATGTGTCCACAATATTTCATTTACCCCTCTATTCTACCTCAATATGACAATCAAATAATGAGTCAAATATGATCAATTCAACAACATTACAGTTTCATCCTTACAACAGCACACAGACCTGGGACCAATGTAATTTCTCAACCAGGAAAGAAATTGAATAAAATGTATAGGAAAATGTGACAAACATCCCAGTCTTAAAATAGTCAAATAAAATTAATGCAGTTACAGTAAATATGGGGTAAATTATTGCTGCACAATATTAACTGGAAATATTGGAATTAGTTTAAAGAAAAAGAAAAAAAGGGGGCCAGGGGTTATTGACTGGACTTGGATTTAAAATCCACCCCCCCACCCTGAATACAAACTAAACGGGGGAAGAAAAAAAAAAAAAAAAACCCAACAGAGTGTAATTTAATTGGGAATCTTGTGATGTACAAGCTAAACCATAACATCTGTCAGCCATCCGTGCAGATCCCATCCTAAGGAAAACACTCAACCCCTTTTCATCAGCAGGAGAGTGCCTGATTTCAGGCCACTGAAGGACTGCAGGTGATTCAGCTTCTGTATGGCAGCATGGGCTTTGTGACAATTAGGCCAAATTAGTGGTGGGGATTTTTGTGGTAGGAGAAACTTTACTGCTGCTAGAATGAGCAGCTGAATACTAAAATAACCAGCAGGCAACATCACAAAGACACCAGGTCAGGTAAAACCACTGACATTACACCAGATGATTTCCAACATCATAGAAATTTCCTAGAACATGGGAAATTAGATTAATTTAGTGGGAGAAAAACCCTTTACTGTAAAAATTTTACATGAATGCATTTTTGGTTAAGTCATGGGAGAAACTTGTGAATATTTCCTGAATACTGACAAGGGGAAAAAAATTAAAATAAACCCTTGAAATGAACACCCTCCAAAATGATTAAACTGCCAAAAATTATTTCAGTTTACTATACTGTCAGCTTTGATAGCCATATAAACACAAAAACCTGCCTTTGGGGAAAGATCCAAAATAAATTAATAAAGCACACATCTACTGTATTGCATTGCCACATATACACACATGTGATATGAGCCAGAAATTTCTGCTTTATTACAAAAATACAAAAAAAAAAAAAAAAAAAAAATCAGCTATTTAGTATCATTTCAGGAAAAAAATCAAATTGCCTTTGAGCTCCCTCTTGGTCAATTCAAAGCAGCAAGATAGCAGAACCCAGCAACCAAATGAAAAGTTTCATCATAAGTGAGATTTGTGAGATTACAAACTATAGGCTTCAGAAATGCACACTCTTTAGTGTAAAGCTTACCTGAAAACAGTCTGTTGCAGGTGTCAAACTGTGGCATTGTAAACTTCCACGAGAAGACTGGAAGAAAATAAAAAGGAGGAAAGTTTATCAAAAATACAGTTTTGAAAAGACCTGCCTAATCAATGTGTGTTTAGGCTTCACCCCTGTTTCGGCACAGTTTCCTCATATTGATGCTGCAGAAACAAAATGTACACCACACACACAGTTAAGATAGTGGGGGCAGGATGCTTGACTATTCAAAAGAGGTTGCCCATACCTGACCCCCCTAAACAGAAACCTCTGGGAGGCTGCAGTCATGTGCACAATCTCAAAACACTTATACATTTAAAAAGATTGAATTCAAACTGAAAACTTTTTCAACGAGATGTATGGAAACGTAACTAAACTGTGATATACTCTGGCAGAGCATTTCATTTACATAGATGGTAACACACAAAATATTCTTTGAATTATCTAGCAGTCCAGTCATAAATCTTTAGCTGAGAAGCATCAGGTAATTTCAAGGCCTGACAGGCTCTTAAAAAGCAACAATTATATCACTATGACCAGAGAAAATAGATCAGAAACAGAGCATTTAAACATAGTTACAGGAGGTGTAGCATGGAGACGTTTATTGTAATTAATACCAGGACTAGTTTCTAAAAATACCAGCCATTCTGTTGTAGAAGCACAAGTCAATGACTGGTGGGTGTTAAGCCTACAAAAACTTCCAGTATGTTCCTCCCCTTGAAACAGTGAACCATACTCCCCAAACGTTGCAGTCATGTCAGAATAGATCAAATATGAACTCAACTGCAATGATAAAAATGAAATTCACCGCACCATGACCTCAACAAAAAGGTTAAAATGACTACTATTTTAAAAGCCTTGTTTCGGGATATCTGGAAGGTCTGAGTACCTATTCATTTAGAAAATCCACTGACACATTTGTGTAAAATTACATGAATCCCCTTAAACATATAGTTTCTATACAGTTCATGCTATACCATTTATCTACATGTATATATTGGTCTCTTTGCCGCTTTTTGGAGTCATTTTCTTAAATGGCAAATATGAAATTCTGGGGGAGGGAAGAAGAAAAAAAAAAAAAAAAAAAAAAAAGGTCTCCTTTCAGGCTATAAATTCCATAACCATCACAAAGCTGAATTTGATACCTGAATTTTACCATGGAAAAAATTGAATAAGATCGACAAAATTTCAGAGACTGAGGCCTGAAGTTTGTTAATAGAGGGTCTGATTTGTGTGTGTGTGCAAGTGGAAAACAATGAGGCCAAGCCAACTGATAACTGATGGTATATTCTACTACATAACAGTCTGAAGGAGAGGAGGGGGGGGGAAAAAAAAAAAAAAATATATATATATATATATTTTTTTTTTTTACCTCAGACAAGACCTAAAAACTAATTGCACCATATCAACTACCTGGATAAATACCAGGAATAAACCTACAAATGGTCAAACAGAGCACTTGTATATTTTACAACTATCCAGCAACAATTTGCATTATTATATGCATACATTTAACACACAAGTCATTATGGAAATAAAGTATGCATTAATGGAGACAAACTCATGTTCGGTTCAAAAAAAAGCAGAAATTATCAGTAAAACGGCACCTCAATTTGGTCCTACTGCAACATTCACTACTGAATCAAGTACAAGGTTTAGATAACCGTCAGCTACGAAGCCTTTATATTTGAGAACACACATTTAAATTGGTGATTCCCCTCCGACCCAAATATGAAAAGGGAAAAAAAATATTACTTCATATCCTGTAATGCCTGAAAGGTAATATGCGATGGTCTAGGATGAATCCAGCAAATACGAGCCTACATTATGTCTGAAGAAAATAAATCAGGATAACCTGCAGAACATTCATTTCACTGTGCCATGATCTTCAACACAAAGCCATACACACCTCCAAGCAAAAGCCAATTAGTGCAAAAATTGATAGATCAACTTTCACAAATTTTCATTTACACTTATGGATGTAATTAATATATTTACAGTTAATAAGGTAAAAAAGTGTCCTAATTTTATATTTAAAATATCTTCATGATGTAGCTTGCCCCTTTCCTAGCCTAGAACTCAAATAAACTTTTCCAAATATTTTGATTAAAAAAAAATATATAAAAGGTTTGTCATACACATTAGGTTAATAAGAGCGAGCAAGACAGGTGTGGTAAAAGAAACAGCAACTTTACAAAAATTCACACACAAGTCTGTCATTACTGTCATACAAGTCAGACACAGACATACATCAAAGCAAGCAAGAGTATAGGAATTGCGACTGGATAAAGAAAATTTACCAATACATCCAATAAAGAAATAACCCACTGTGAAACAGGCATGGGTTTATACCTCCTACAGCTTACTTCTCTACACACCATTGGTGATTGCTTTAGGAGTTTCCTCACAGCTCAGTCTATGCAACTAGCAAAATCACCATCCTTCAATTAACACAACCATGAGGCCTCAAATAAACAGGAAGCCAATAAGAGGAAAATGATGCCACTTCAATTCTGCCAACAGAGTAAAAAGTCCTTAAAAGGCAGTCCCCTATGACAAAGCAGAAACACAACACCTTAACTCACAGCACACTACTCAAAAGCAGCCAGAGGCTTCAAACATTAATGATCAGTTCTAGCCCTCTTACCTTGGAGCCTGTCTAGAATGTGACAGCACGTATTGTGCAGATGAGGGCCCATAGCCCATGTGATCAAATGTGTGTTCTTTCCGTTTCCAGATCTCACCCTGAGAGCAGTGTGTTCCTCCTCACCTGATCTCTCTCAACACAAGTTGTACAGACAGAGCTCAGAGTTTTCAGTTCTGTATTTCAAGAGTTCCCTGTCCCTCCTCCAGCCCCCCCACACCCCTCCTTCTCCACCTCCTCGTATAAAGCTGGGTTTTACATGGACACTTCCTAACACACAGTCAGAATATGAATTGTGTCAAAACCACTCAAATTTCTCTACTGTGTTTACCAACAATGAGAGGCACATGCGAATGACAGAGCAGAGTAATTCAAGTAAAATTTTGGCATCTTCCTAATCATATAATAAAGGGGGTGGGAGAGGAAATATAGGATATCAAACACTCCCAGATAATAAAACTGTAATCTTTGGCATTTTTTAACAGCTTCAAGTTGTGCCTTAAAGACAGACAGTCCCAATGCAAGGTCTGACGAACTGCAATCCAAATTTGGGTGACAAAGTGTCCACAGCCACCCCACTGTAAATAAAACAGTTGGACACTGTGGGTTACCGGCTCTCCAGATACTCCCTAACCTATAAACTAGACAACACACCACACTGCCCTGTTTGGTCATTTCCAGGAGTGGCTTCCTATCAGATAGAAAAAACATAGGAGAATGGAGGGGGGGTGAACTCCAAACATTTAGCCATGCCTTTCTTCTCTACAAAAGAAAAACGTGGTGCAAGATTTAACAATCAAGTTTCGCAAGCCCTCTTCGACAACAAAATGCCCAGACCAGATTACAAAATTCTTGAGGACACATCAAGTTCAGCCGAGAGGAGATATAATGTACAGAAAGAGAAAGGAAGGAGGACAGCACAACAACACATAAGAAAAATGGTCATGTACACCAACTTCCCACTTAATGCCCAACACAAAAATAAAATTGATGTTTCTTTGGTTAGAAGTGCAAATGATTTACCACAAACTGGTGTAAAATGTTCCCCTGAGGAAAGCCAAGTGCAAGCCGACCATGTGTCCACCATCTAAAAAGCTGTTATCACAATGCCGATGCCAATATATGACATTGGGACACACACACAGATACAAAAACAAATTATACAAGTAAAAGTGCATTAAATGACAGGGCATCATAAAAATATTTCCACAACATTTAAAACTTAACTATTTAGACTATACTACTACCATGTACAGGCATGCTACACCACTTATCCTCATTCACTACCACCGGCTGTGTAATTCTTAGCTAAATAATGGCAAGCAACTCACACCGACCCACACTTAACTAACACAAGAATAACTTTGGTTGTTTTATTATCTGATGAGCCCCCTACTTTCAGCTGATGCAAGAAAGTAAATTCAGTGATTCCACCACAAGAAAAAACAGAAAACTAAACTGTTCCGCTTATTCAAGGACTTCCAAACATTTTTAAAAATGTATTTATGTATGCTGAGTAAAATAACTGTAAGTTCAGAGTACAACCATAATTGTCACAATATTCACCCATGAAACTACTCCATTCAAATATCACATTTTTCTAAATGCAGCACTGCCAGGCCTATCTATACTGTATTTTACTAGTCAAGCACCAAATCAAATATTAAAAAAGATAAACTGCTTTTCCAATAAATTAACAATATTCTATTATCAATACATTCTGGGGTTCAGTGATAAGCCTGTTTTAAAAGTGCCCAAATTTTACATTTAAAGCCAGTACATACTAGTGTATTTGAAATTTAAAAATGTCCCACTTTCATCAATTACATTTTTTTCTGAGGTACTGAAGTAGTAAACCTAATCAGGAAACTTTCAGTTCTTAAGGACTCCTATACCCTGGTGTTCATTTGATGAACAGAAAAGAAAAAAATCATGCTTGAATAACAGCATGTTCAAAGGCAGCATTTCTTATACTGAAATATTTGCCTCCGTATAAAATGTTAGCAAAAATATGGTCAAATGGTGTACTGCCTGGTGCAGCAGGAACAGTTAACTATAAAGGGGACAGACATTGACACTCTGGCACTGGAGGGATTCTGTTAAAACTAGTGTACTTTTTAAAATGCCATATTCACTGACTCTCACAAAAGCTGTATCAAACCAGGGTATTTTTTGATGTAGACAAAGGCATAAACAAATATACAGGATGTGCACAATCTGAGTAAATCTTTGGCATACCATATTGCGGGTGTGTGTGGGGTTTTTGAAAGACTCCAATTTACTCAGTTACTAATAAAATGACAAGTAACTGGCATCTACAGATTACTCTACCCATATACCTGCTATTTTTACCAGTACTAAGAGCTGTTGCTCCAAGCAATGAAATATTTTATATAATAATTGATCATGATCTACTTCATGTTAGCATACAATGGTAAAAATCGAAAAGCAATAAAAACCGTAAACTGCCCCAACAACTTACATCTGCCTGTCTGAAACTTTCAAGCTTTGACAACTTCACAGGGAAATATGCACAAGATTTTAGCAGGAGGAGGAGCCATTTGAGATTTTCAGAAGCAATAAGCTTGAAACTGTGGGCAACACACCAAATCTTTTATTTATTTACCGGTCACTGGTCAGGCTGACAGAAACCCGGAACATGGTCTTTCAGCACAAATGCTCAGAGAAAAGCAATCAGAACATTTCCATCGCCCCACTTCAGTACAAACTCTGGGTGGAAATTACAAAAGGACTGAACACTTCCTCTGAGAATAATCTCAATGGTGCCAATGGGCAATAAAAATGGACACGGCCGCACATCTACCCACATGTTACAAGGCCCAGCCCTCTTTATTGTTTAAAATAACCGTCCATCGTCACTAGATTATGACAGTATCATCTTTAGGTCCGTCACTGCTGTGGTCAGTCTGTGAGGAGCCCCTCCAGCATCCCGCTCCTGCCAAAACCCACAGATCAAGGCCTTGTCCGTGTCTGACCTGCTCAGGGTTCCCTGCCACCTCATTTTCCTTGCTTTTTCCCAGGGTGCAACACAGCCATATACATTATACCTACTCGGTTTTAAACTATGGTTTCCTGATATATGCATATACATATATATTTTTTAAGATGATCACTTTTTATTGTTTGAAATAATATAGCAGCTCTAATATTCAAATGTTATAAAGCTAACACCCCTATTATTCAGCCTCACATTTAAAGAGAAGACACCAATACTGTACTTCAGCTCATGAGAGCCTGGAACGCATTTTCACCCGTTCCCAAACCCATAAAGGCCCAGATGACTACCATTTGTACTTACATTTGGCACCGATACGACTAAAAATACCTCAAGTTAAAAAAAAAAAAAAAAAAAAAAAAAAAAGACATGACAATTTAAAAGTATTAAAAGTATAATTTTAAGTACATCATATTTACCCTTGCACAAAAAAATCTCTACTACAACAATACACATAAAATACTACTTGTTGTGCAATAATTAAACAGGAACATTTAAACACACCCCTGAAGAACCACAGAGTAATCATCATAATGTTGCTCTTCATTGATGACCAAATTTTTCTGCAACAAATTAAACCTGCAGCACACAACATAAAGTGCAATTCCAGTTGAAGCATGTAGACCCAAAAATTAACACTTCAGATACTCATGTTTCTCATATATATATATTTTTTTTTTAAAAAACATTTGCTATATAGATACCTCTCTAGAACAGCAACAGAAGACTGATATTATCCTTTGAAAATTAAGCAATGAGAGGCTTTTTTAAGTGCTCTTTAGGTTTGTTTGGGGAAACGTCATCAGAGATAACTTCCAACCACATCTGGATACTTTTCTAACCTGAAATAATGACTTAAACGTATATATCATGTGCATAGAGTTCACTGGACCACGATTCACAATAAATGTTAAATGGCGTCCATTTTAAATTCGCAGAAAACCAAGTTGCACTTCAGACGTCTTTATTAAAAGACAGACGGACTGGTGCCCAATATTTGTGCGTGATTATAACTGTTAACAAACTATACATACTCTACCAAATATTAGACTAATATACCCACTGAGTTAACACTGGTATAATTAAAAAAATAAAAGAATAAAAGGAGGTATTTTGACAAGGGGAAAAAAACGCGATAGCTCTATGCTCACCAAAGTCAGCCCATTCTGACATCGGAAGGTAAATGACAATCAATGACATAGTATCGATTTCACTCATTACTTTTGGATAGACGGGGGGAAAAAAACTAAAGCACGCCTAAGCCAGAATTATTTTGAACAAACAGGTCCAAAATTCAACTTTGTGAATTAACATGACCCAACCCCCACGCTCTAATACGATCACTAAACGTAAAACCAGGCCGGCAGGCTGACGGTTTCAGAAACAAGATGGAAAATATTCGCGAAATCTGTTGAGGTTACAAAAAGGTTACCAAAGGCGAGTGCCTAAGTGAAAATTTCACACGTGAACAAACCAAGAACAATTCTTTACTAAAGGGCGTCGATAGTCATGGCCCGTGGTGAGCTAGCAAGCTGCTTCAATGGCTTTCACGTCTGCATCTGACAAGCTTCCTAATTGCAAGCACAAGGTCTTTATAGATAACACTGCAGCCAGCTAGCATGCAAACAGACAAGTGAACTGCACGCCATGCAATGAAACCCAGTCCGAATAAAATATATGCTGCGCCAGGTACACACATTCGACGTAGGAATCTAT
This sequence comes from Albula goreensis, assembly GCA_022829145.1. NCBI lineage: Eukaryota > Metazoa > Chordata > Actinopteri > Albuliformes > Albulidae > Albula > Albula goreensis. The sequence goes on from CM040745.1 coordinate 33,988,063, forward strand.
CACACAAACTTTTGGCTGAGCGCTAAAATATCAACTTGCTGTACCATCCGGCTATTTACAATACTGCATGAGGACGACAAAAGTTGCAAGCTGGCCAGATGTCTTACAACAAAGCCAAACAGGAGTTTAATGAAGAGAGGTCGGTTTTCAATTGACTCAGAAGCTAGCCTGGTGGCTAGTTGACCAGTGCCACACTTCCATCAACTATGCCCCAAGTTTTGGTTAACGTTACCTTGCTTACCCAGTTTAATAAAGACAAAGTTTGCTTACAGAGCCTGTAAAATATATTAGACAACACTGGTTGGGAAAGCTGGCGAACTTAACTACTTTCTAGAAAGCAGTCTGGTTACGTTACTTTTGCGCGAAAATGCTCAACTTGCTGTCAAACGAAGCTACCTTACAAATATGCACGTATTTCTGGGCCAAAATACGCCAATATTTCCAAAAGTGGAAGGCAGATATTGAACCATTTAAGTTAATGTTATGTTGTACACGGCCAATGTAACTAGTCACTAGCGATATGCAATATATTGCTAGCCTTTAACGACAGTTATTTGAAAACCAACAGTCACGTTAACTTCGGTACAAGCAAAACTCGACCTTATCAAAGAACTGCCAAGCTAATAAATCTGAGTGACATCTGGAAACCAATACCGTTACGTTTACCACATTTTGAAATTAAAAATAAAAGTTGCCAGGTAATGTTATGGCTAGTCACAATTCAAGGTAGTAATTCACTGCTTAAGATAACATCTGCAAATGTGATAACGCGAATACAATTTCAACTTGCTTTGGATCTATCCATCCTATCGATACTACACTAGCTAGCAACACACAAACAAGGTAACGTTACATTTGGGATACATACAGGCGAGGCTTCTACCTAGTAGCGTCAGCTTGTCAAAAGTCTCCATTACATTAACTATCACTAGCTAGTTTAGGTTGACTACATGGCTAAGTTAGCAACGTAAATAACTAAGATACTTGGCCACAGCTAACTTTAACAGATAATGGTGGAAATACTTGAAATGGTATCAAACAAACCACATTACGTTAGCCAAATAATGCTATTTTTACAAAGAAAAAAACTTCACTTACCGTTAGCTAGACAGTAGCTAAACAGAGCTCTTGAAATGGATTAGCTAGCCTTAGCTCAGGATAGTTAATACTATGGCCGAGTACACACCCCCATAGTCATTTAGTTAGTACATTTAAAGAAAAAAAAGAATACGATCTTGACACTTACCATTAAAGAAGGATTTGGTCCATTCTCCGAAGATGACAGTGTATTTTACATTTTAAGGAGGTTAGATAACAAGCTAGCTAGGTTGCAAATAATAATTTAATTTATTTTAGCTCGGCTAGCTAGCTACTTCCCTTCAAAATAAGAAAATGGCGCAAAATAATTTAACGTTAGCTAGCTTGCTAAAATGACCTGTCTTAACAGAATATTCAAAATGACGTCGCTTGGTAGTTAGCCAACAGCCAAAGTTTCTTCAAAATCAATAGCTAGCAAAGGTTAGCTAGTACTAGTATCTAGCTAGCTAATAATACCTCTGTGCAAGTCTGCAATGACAGTAGACTGACTTTTCACGCCAGCACATCGTCGCTCCCGCTCAAATTTAACGTTAAAATAGGCCATAATGGCTGAAAACGTAGGTGCAAATATGTCCATTGCACTCGTTGCCCTTTGATAAAATTTTTAAAGATTTTTCAGTATTTTTCGGCTGGTCCATTCATTTTTTCAGATTTTTCAAAAAAAAAAAATGTTGGATTTCCAAATCGCAGCCAAGTCAGAAAGCCCTTCTCCTTTACAACGTTTCTATTGCCTGCTTAATCGTAGCACTGTTAGCTTGTCCATCACTTCAATGGCCGTCCATCAGGCTCCTCTTACTTTCTCTATTTTTGACAATTTTAGCATATTTTTTGAGGTCTTATGAAATGAAAAATGCGTTTTTATTCTCCTCCCTGTTCTCCCCTGCCCGCAGCCGCTCGCCGCTGCTGCTGTTGATGTAATAGCTCTTCACTCGAAAATGGCGCCGAAAGCCCCTCTCTTCATTCAAATTCGTTAGGGCCGCCCCCCCTCCTCGCATGGGCATGCCGGGAATAAGCGCTAGGGCGCTGATTGGTGGAGAGAAATGCACTCTCAAATGGGCTTGCAACCCACGCTCGGCTCTCGCCGGTGGGAACGGGGAGAGAAAATTAACAGTTTAACTACCGAAGGGCACTGTCCTCCTTTGTAAAGCACACAGAAATATTTTTAATATGCCTCGTTAAGCCCCAATACATACTAGTTAAAAGCATGTGGGTTTTTTTAAGTTAGATTCATGATAACGTACATTTTCTGTTCTGGAAAAAACATTTTTTTTCCAGCCAAACGTGAGAACAGACTCGTACCTACTTGAAGCTTAAACGGAGAAGCAAACTGGTATAAACCCGATTTTCATTTTCTTTTTTAGGGTGGGAGTGTGGAACAGCGAAATATCGAGCAATAACTTGTTACAAGCGTTTTACTGTGCTTCTTACACAGTTGTAGTGAAACAGTTGCGTTTCATTTTTAGAATTTTCATTTTTACCTTTGCGGGTGTTTATTGACAGTCCCCCCCTTCAACAATTTAAGTTCGTTAGCAATGTAGCTCCTGTTTTTGACACGGAAAATGGAAACTAGATATATGATCATTTAGTTTCATTTCTCGAGACGGGTTATTGCATTGCGATGATTGTGTGAAACCCTTTTGATTTGCTCGTTTGTCCCAAACGTAGCTTGGACTCATTGTAATTACTTTGGAAAAACTCGCTGACACAAACAAACGCATAGCTACTGTCATATTGAGCGTCATTTTCATCTGAAGGCGCCCTGCCGAGTCTAACGTTGAATGGATTGCATGATCTGCATCGATACAGCTGAGCTCACTCCACCGGCGCTACGTGGAGTGATTGGAAGAATTCAGAAAAAGGCAGGCCCCCAAACCACACCCGCTCTACTCAAAGTGATATTGACAACACAGAACTGCTTGTCAGTTACAGCCGCAGTGTGCAAAATGCCATTATTATATTCTTTTGAAAATATGGTGACTGTTACTCAGTAGACATAGATGTCGTTAGACGAGTGTTTCAGTTTCTGAACATGCGCTCGATATTTGTAACGTTTTTTCCTACGCTCCCACATTTCGTTAACCCTAAGTACAGTAGTAACAGCTGGCTAGGTAGGCTACAATATGGCTATTTTTGTTCCTGGAAAAAAAATCGCATGTTTTAAATAATGTTGATTATCTATGCGTTGAAAAGACGTTTTCGTTTCCTTTATGGGTTTGTTTGGCTCACGTTTCAGCTTGTTGCCATTTTGATTATTTTTGTGATAAAGTTTTTGTACTCACTTGAGAAAGTGCCACACGTAATGTAATGATATCTGAACGACGACCTTTCTGCTATAACGCTTTGCGGTTTGTGTCTTGTAGGCCTAGTGCTCCATTAGACACTGTATTCTAGCTGGTACTGTCGTCGCGACCTTTTTTGTTTTTAAATAACTTTTTGTACCCTAGTCTGCTCCAATACAATAGTCTGGCTGTTATGCAATTTTGTTGTCTGCATGCATTAATAACCGTGGTACTAAAAGTTATCTCCATACCCACAAGAAGTGTCGCATTTGAGGTATATACATGTACACCTGAGTGTACATCGTTCAATTTTTATCATAGGCCAAATAATGTAAATGGACATTAAAGTAAATTCTTTTTTATGTTAAGTTTATTATCTAGACCCACAGACATACATGCTAGGAAGTTTAGTAGAAGTAAAAACCAACGACAAAATTGCCAGTTACACGTCAATTTAGATTAAACTTTAGCTGATGTCAATAAAAATGTCAAAAATGTATGTATTGAACCAAACATAATTCAATCACGGTCAAATTCAAAATCAATCTAAAATCATGGCTCCTGCTGTTTGTTAGGGGATGAACTCATTTTACACAAAACCAGAGAAAAATAAATGGTTACATTTTAAATGGCTCAGCCAATTAGTTGTATATAAAAACAATCTGGTTGGCACATTGCAACAGTAAGACTCTAAATGCCACATTACAGATGTGAGAGCGGGATACACCTGTAAATGTTGAACACCATAGGCAGTAAGCCTGTAAACACTGAACACCACAGGCAGTGTGATCTCTTCCCTGCTTGCGAAAGGAGTGTGATGTGGATCTTTAGTGCCATGACTGGTATAAAGATATAACCTGAGTAACTGTCCACATGTCAAGACAATTTTTCAATAATGCATGAATACAAATGTATCAAACACAGTAAAACTACCACAGTTCCAATACTGTGGTGTCCAGTATTCTTTTAAACCCTCGGCAAAGTCTAAGGTAACAGACTGTTTTGTGGGATAACCCAATCATTATTTTTACATAAGATAAGGAAATTTATATTCTTTCATTCATCAATCCAAGGTGATGCTCCTAAGGTGACTTAGGTGGATGCAGAAATTATGGCTACACTAATTTTATCCAAAATGTATAAATCTAGTGAATCAACACGTTCTGGAGGAAGAAGGAGATTCTTCAACTGCAGCCACCTGAAGTGGGCCTTCACCAGGCAGTGGGGAAATCAATCAGTTTCAGTATCATAACCAAGCAGAGCCAAGGATGTTGCTTACTAATGTCCGAACTGAGGTACCTGTATTGAGTCAGGTGACCATAACGTTGGATGTAACTTCAGCTGTCTTGTCAGCTACCAAGCACCTAATATGCCATCCATTTATGAATTGGAGAAAATTTGGGCCACCACTAATTAGTGGATGCAAATATAGATCTTGGTGATGTGGGGATTTCATTCTTAGAGTCACAAATATCTTTAGAGGGTAATTCCCATTAAAATATAAAACGATAATGGTGCATTCATGTTCACTTAGGTACCTCAATGAACTTGGCCTCAAAACTGCAAAAATATTGCTGTGTCACATGAGTTTTTGTGTTTCGTGCGTCATCTGGAAATTGGGTGGCAGAATATGGAGTGGGGGAACTACATTAAAAAAACACTCATACAGGATTATAAATCCAGAGATCTCAGAAAAGACTCTGGCTGTTCTCCTCTTCGGAGAGATGAACACCCAGCCCAATCAATATAATTGAATACTTGCACAAAGGTTTCATAGTAAAGTCATGCTTTGATGAAGACCGCAGATAGAGCATCATCTAATATAGAGACCCCAATTAAAAACACATGAGCAGAACTTCATAACCCTTAAAATAATTCAGCTAGCACTATTGCAAGATCTCCTGACACTTCTGTAAATTAGCAATATATCCAAGAGACTGACACTATTAATTCTAGAAGTGAAAAAAAAATTGGGTAGTTCTGGGGGAAATATGATGCATATCATATCTTTGATGCTGCCAACACTTCAAAATAAAGGGACAAATGTCTGATGAACCCCTCCTGGCGACAATGTGAGTTTTTCAGAAAAGAAAATGATGACAGGTGGTTCTATAACGTTCCTTTTAATATACGCCTGTGTTTGAGCTGTGTACATAATGAAAACAATGCCCACCCCTTGGCAAGGCAGTGTATTATGTGTACTCATGTTAGGGAGGTGAGCCTGTAAGTCAGAGGTTGTAGGTTTTATTCCCAGGAATCTGGTTGTAAACATATTACAGTTTTCTCACAGACATAGCCAGGCCTATAAGTATCACTCTAGAACATGAGCATGATACTAACTCTGAGAGACCTTCCACATAAAAATACAAACACCATGTTCCTACAAATGCAGTACAAACAAACCATTAGACACATTTACAGCTGGCGTAACCTATTTATATACAACCTGTTCAATCTATTCTACAATTTACTACATGTTTTGAAGCAGGGATTTAGGCCTAATACTTGGGGTGGCTTGTTTGATCTAAGGGACCTTGAAGTGGTCCAAAGAGTAAAGGCAAGTATGAACAGAACAGTACATCCAGGGCTTAACCAACTAGCTCAAGGTCCACACTGAAAATTATTACATTATAAATATGTGTGAATATAATTAATATTTTTGTATATGATTATGTTATATCTATACTCTGGTTAAGTGGTTAATGTCACAACAGTCCCAAGCACAGGCGAGTTATCAACTACATAGGCACAGACTTCTTGTCCACATTCTGCCTGTCTTTTCCCATTGATCCCCTTACAAATCAACAATGGTGGTTTTAATATCCTCTTTGGAAAGACAATTGTTTTTACTTTCAGCTATAAAAGACACCTTAACAGCCCTGTAAAGGTAATTTGCTCTTTCTCTCTCTCAAAAAAAAAACTACATGGAAGATGAGTGTTTGAATATCCTCGGTTCTCTAAATGCTATGAATTAAATAGCACTGCCCTATAGCTCCTATACACTTTGCCCATTTGAGAGTGCACACACGAGCATGCGATTGTCAGAAGTATGTTGTGCTTTCACTCTGGAACTTGTAGTCACAGACAGTAACAGAAGAGTCAGGGGGTGCATCACTACAGCAAAACTAGTGCTTTAGCTTTTACACCTCTGCCATAGCTCCCATTTTGAGCCAGGGGGTGGGGGGTGCTGTTTGTAGTTCCAGAATGAACTCAGTAAAACTTTCACACAAAAACTAGTGATGTCACCATATTCAAGTCCAAATGTCAGGCACTTGGAGACATGCAGATGTTGGTTGCACAGTTAATGACCCATTGGTCCTCAGTTGCCTAGGATAGCTCTGACAGTGACAAGGCTGTATTGACACTAACCCGGACTCAGCAACACCTCGACGTGGTTGCGGTTTTAAGGCAAACACAGTGTAAAAACATCTTCAAGATACACAACGGCACAGACTGACTCCTATCCTCATAAGGTCCAGCACTGAGAGCAAAAACAGCAGAAGGTTCAAGATCCTGGACTTAGAGCTCACTTCAATTGCAGGGGAAGAGCTACCAACAGTCAGGAAAAAGTCTGAATGTGCCCTCTGCTTACAGCTACATCATGTTGGACTGGGTAGAGTCACACACAGCAAGCTATTAAATCATCCTTAAATTAGTGTGTGTGTGTGTGTACATTAAGGGTGGGAGGGAAGAGCAAAACCACATGTTTTGGCTTTTCAGTTGCTTGAGTGAACAGTGACTGTTTGTTTGCATGCTGTTTTGAATAAACAATGCTCAGGCCAGAACGTTTATGCTATATAGCCGAAGTGATATAAAGGTCTCAGTCAATTAAAAATGTTTTGCATGCCGGTGGAGCTGCCCTATAGCCCAGACATGGCTATGTAACTATGTAATCACAGCTGGGATGAAACTGGCTTTGTCCACCCGGGGTAGGTTAAGCTTAACTTGGTGGGGTCCCATGGATTACTTCTGCCCCAGTGCACCTTAGCTACTCAGCAGACACTTTACAGGTTACCATTCGCCACCAGCGTGGTTTGCTCTTCTATGATAAGTCATGTTGCTTGTGGTGTAGAAAAGAGTCGCTGGCTCTTGGGTGAGAGCACTGGATCCATGTATATGTTTCAGCTGATTTAACTCTAAAACTGAATTTCAAATGCCTTTACCATGTATTATAGACGCAGCCAACTCATGGTGATGCTTGTGCAGTGAAAAAATTAGCTGAAGCAACTTCACAAACTAAAGTTTGCAAACATAATTCCATCCTGTCATTTTATTTTATTTATGATATTGATATAATATATACATATATAATATTAGTAGCACTTGTAAGTGTGTGTGCAAACAACAGGCCTATGCCAGACATTACACTATGGTCCACTAAATGCTCATTACTTAAAGTAGTTAAATGCATATAAGATACAATTTTTCTGTTTCTGTGAATCCAACAGTAAGTGACAAATGGCAGTCAGTAAAAGTTTATTTTTTGCACTATTAAATTCTGAAATGGGTTGGATTTGACCAAGGAACATTTAAATCTTAAGAACTTAAATTCATGACTGCACTGCACATTTTTGGGTTTTTGCAAGACAGAAAAAAGAACTGGTGAGATTAGCGGGAGAGAGAAATCCAGTGGCTGTTTGCTTCTTCCCCGTTGGGACTAAAACAATGCTATGACTAGCCATGATCGGAGAGTGTGAGGCGACTGCAGGGGAGGGGGGGAGGCGGGACTTTTCCACACATTGATGGGGTGGATAAGCCCCTCCTCATTCCTGTCCCCTTGCCAAAGACATCTGTAGCAGCTGCACCCCTGTGATCCTGTCAGGGGTGAGGGGGGCAGGGGGGTGTGGAGGGACGCCTCTCTCTCTATGGCAGCCCAACCCCGCACACTTCACTGACAACACAACCATCAATAGCCAATAGTCGCTAGCAGGTCACCCTGAAAACACAACAGTAACCTTTGACCCTTTTCAGCGCAAAAGAGCTCGCTATTCGTGCAAGTCCCTCACCCGCAAACTGATTTATTTCTGCCTGCCGGAGACTTCAGTACCTCTTTCCCACAATTCCCCTTACCTCAGAGGAAACCACGGTGAGCCAATCAGCAGCTAAACTTCTTATCTAATCATTTTTGTGTGTGTAAATTTCATGGTTACATGTGATCTGTTCTTCAATGAATAGTTGTAATAGTGCTCTTACATGGATAATCTTTGTTTATGTCAACTGTGTGTGCTGGCACGGGTGACTAAAAAGTGCTGCTAAGGCAAAACAGCCTCATATCTTCAGACATGTAATAAAAATTTTGGGAAGGCTTTTAGTTTGCACAGAGTGTATAGATGCATATATTTTACTGTATTAGATGTAACTTCATTGCAATTAAACTTTAAACAAAAACAAATATTATTTAGGAGAAGAAAGACCACCTTAAAAATCCAAATTCCATGTGAGCACTGACTTTTGTGCCTGTCTTGCAATTCAACTAGTAAAATTACTGCATTAAACACACTCAATGCCAGGATGCAAATCTTATTTGAAGGGGTTACAGAATGAAGCCAGACTCCTACACCCCACTTGTCAGAGTCTTCACACGGTGTAGCACCAGGAAAACTGCTGGACATTTTTTTCATTAGCTAATTGATTTCTGCTGTGATGCCAAGATTTATTTTATCTGCTGATGGTCTATCCACATCAGATGAGAAAAAAAAATACGAGCAACAAAAGGGAAAGGTCTGTACATCATAGGAAAGTGACAGTAAGGACTTTTTTTGAGTTCATTCATAACAAAGCTCAGTAACAGTTCATGTCATTCAGTTTCTCATTCACTGCTTTTCAGGGGAAATTAAAGGCCCACTATATGTCACAAGAGAAACATTGACAATAAAATCACACTTTTACCTGATCCACCATCTGGAATGGTTTTTCTGCAACAGTTGGAGTGATTTACTGGTCCCTATAGTCTTGACATTTCAGATTTGAGATATAGCTATGTTATTAGCATACTTTAACCTGGAGGTGGGACACAGTTATACGATTACATCAAGGTAGGGTTTTTTTTTTTTTTTTTTTTTCAAAAATATTTTTTCCTACTCTTTTCCCCACCTGAAACAAACTTGCTGATCTCCTGCAAGCAACCTTCTCTAGTTTACTTTAGGAAGAGGGAGCAGTAAGCACATGACCTCCTATTCACACGACAACCCCACCTCACTTTTTTCCATACAGCAGACTCACCACCAATTACATACTGCCTATGTTGTCGGAGAATATGAACACCATGTTCCTGGGCAGCACATCCAGCTGAGGCAATTATTCTTATTGGGGTAATGAATTCCACAGTACCAACTACATCTTGTCCATGCCTGTGCTGAATATCATCCCAGATCCCCACCGGGTGACCCATACTGTGCACATGTGACAAAAGCATGGTTACTAGTGGTCAATGAGAGATAAACGCCTCCTCTGATGGTGCTAGTTTTATAGTGAGGTAGATGGTCACCAGCTTTCAAAAGCGCGTACGAGGTGAGCATTCACATGAACCGCCGCAATGACAGCAATGGAGGTCGAGGCGACAAGGGAAGGTGGCAAAGCATAAAAGTGCATTTTGCCATTCAAAAGTGGGAGAAAAGAAGAGATACAATTATTTAAGTGTATATTTATAACTGGATATTGATTCAAACATTATCATTAAAATATGTCTAGTGTGGTACCCGAGATCCTAGGCCTTAACAAGCTGGTGAATAAATGCTTGGCCTTGAGTGCTTACATTGTGTTTAACAGTACTTTTCACAGGAATTCCTTAGGTGCCCTTTTAAGTTGAAAGTTATGACTGACTGAACATAAACTGCTGAACTATTGCACAGTTGTGGTATTTAAAACAGACTGGAATATAAGGCTGATTTTGCAATCCAAATGACTCCATTCAAAATTAATTCAAAAGAGAGTGGTACTGTGAAGAGTTCACGTGTGCAGTGTTACTGGTAGATATAAAAACGGCGCACAGCGTACATATCCACTACCCCTTATGGATTCCTGTGTTCAGGTGATGTTAAAGGAAACAAGCGAATCATGAGGTGTGGCTGATCTGATTCTTTCTAAGGGGAACCACATGTAACCCTGCAGAACTGAAACTTCTGGTGATCCATTTCACTCTGCCCCCGGGCTGAATCACTCAACTACTAGTACACCTTCGCAACAGTATAACATTTGATGACAAGAACAGGCCCAGCTAGCCTTTCCATTTACCTACAATCAGCAAAACATGCCTAAAACAATTTGCCTTTATTTCTCAAAGCAGCCTGCTTGTCCTGACAGTGACCAACCAATGTTTTGTCTGCATAGGCCTGGAGTCCACAACAAGCTAAATTAACTGAACTATCTAAATAGTGAAAGTTTCCAAGGATGCCTGTGACAAACAAGCTGATGTTTGTGACAAACAAATTTGGATATAAACAATAAACGTCTGTGTTTTCTTAAAGTAGGGCTGAGGCATCTTCTTTGCCTTCCCAGAGCCCCACCGGTAAAATAATACAGACGGGTACGTGCGTGCACGACAGAGAATGAGCCACGCAACATTTGGTTTCACAACCTCAGAAAGTGCTGACTCGGCTGATGGGGAGGAACGCTCTTTCCCTCCCTTTTCAGAAGACGTCTCCGAAAGATGGCTCGGGTCGTCCTGTTTCACCATACCTTCCTTTTCAGAGAAACAACAAAACACACCCTTCCAGGTGTCGCACTCTCAACCTGGAGTTGACTTACGTGTTGAGCAACTTTGAAGTCTGATGTCTCGAAATCTGCCTGCGGAGGTTACTGACAACAGTCCTTTGTGCTGCTGCTCCAGGCGTGCTGAGGCTGGCTGGACACGGGGTTAAACTTTCTTTCTTTCTTCCTTTTTTTTTTAAAAATCTGAACGCTGCCCCGGCAACACTCATAATGTGAGGCATCCTTAGTTGTCGGTGTTTTTTAAACGTACAAGATTAAAAATACTCTCAATGTTCAGAGTTTCCATCGAATGTTTCTCATCACCGTTTAATATTTCATTCGGTTTTTGTCACTGCTATCCTGCGCCACGTCTGTTCCTCCTTTATCTCAATGTCCCCTTTTGTGAGCTGTGACATTGTTTACTTTCGCTGTGTTTGTGGCGATCACCTGATAAGCCTGCTGCACAGAACCGAAAGAGTGACAATTGAGTACACACTGGTCACACCAGCCTACAGGGAGTGTGTACTTCAAATCATTGTGATTAAAGTACGGCACTTTCAACAAATTATATAACTAATATGATGATCAAAACACATGGACCAGAATGCACAACATTTCTATGCTTCATAACAAATGATATTTCCATATGTTAGTCTATCATGCCCCAAATGTGTAACTGGTAGTGTGCTTCAGTAAATACTCGCGAAAAAAGCGCAATGTGTAAACTTTGTTAGGATAACCACAAAATGTGTACACGAGTAACAAGTGTCAAGTACTTGTCTTCTATCACAACTGATAGTTTCAGTCTCTGGCATGAAAGGGAAAACAGTTCAAACACTCATCTCCACAGTGCAAGTTAGTTTTCACATTGTCCATTACAAGGCCCAAAAAGCCTTCAGTATGAAATTATACATTTCAAGAAAATATGCATGTTAATAATTGGAGGTACAATATTGTTTTCAGACCACCTGTCAGCTAGTCAGTATCATGTGAAACACATCCATTTTGTGAGCGAAGATAATTTTACTGCTGCTTGCACTACTAGGCTACTGCTGCCAGTATTACCAATGCTATTACTATACTACTACTAATAATAATAATAATAACAACAATAATGAAATGTCAAACTGAATTAGATTACATGACTTAATTGAAGATCACATTTTTAAATAATCAAGTGAAAAATGCCCAATATGAACAACTGTCTTCATATGCAGCAACATCACAGAGGACACTTCATATGATATTCTTTAGATTAACTTTCATGTCATAGCCTACATTAAATTCACCAATTTTACAAATGGCCGACTACACATTACGAGTTAAGACTACATATTTGTATGAATTCAAAACCAGCATTTGGAACAAATCTTCTAAAATCTTTAATGCACTCGGATTCTGTTAAGTGTTTTTACGACGCCAGGGAATAAACAGGTGGGCTGGCAAATCTTACATTCGGAACATGGTTGCTGGCGCGCTGACCAATTGACAACCGGAGGACTTTCAGCAGGCCGCACGACGTCTCAGACACGCAAACAGAATACACCGCGCCCGAATCGTACATAACTATGACACAATTTAGCAATGTTTGTTAGCAATTTAGCACTGACCTATTCTGAAAAATCCTCCCCACACTCCAGGCATAAACAGACACTTTGTATACGAATTTCCATTTCGCCATAAGAACGATGTCATTTCACACGCAGTGTTCTAAGCTAGATGCCGTGGTTTATGTAATATAGGCTACAGAAAAAGGAATTCATTATATAACCAATTGGAAGCCGACTGTTTGCGCTGCGCAATGTTTTATCGTATATGACAGATCTCCCCAAGTTAAGATATTATTAATAATTACAATTTTATCTTGACATATGGGAATAATTAGTTAATTATAATGCTTTATTCTTCATCTGAAAAGATTAGATAAGAATATCCATTCATTCAATTTTCAACCTCTTAGGCCTCGACCTACACCTGCTCGTGATTCAACTCCATGATTAATTTCAATTCAGCCAATATTCATTGTTTATCTCGAAAATGTTTTTCTCTTCCAATATGGATGCGAACAATCCAATAAATCCTGATATTGACTTCACCTCACCACCCAGTTAAGGGGAATATTGTAAAATAAATAATACCTAAATTGTCAAAAGATGGCCTATTTATTTTTGAATGTAGGTAAATTAAAAATATACAAAACATAATGAAAACAGATAAATTTCCTTAACTGCTTAATTTTTTTGCAAACCTTGCTTAGGTTTATAAACACTACATGACCAATGGAGCTACAATCCAGTCATAGTAATGAGTTTCAAACTAAATTTAGTTCAAATAGCAACACAGGTTAAGGGCTAGTGTCCAGAAAAATTCACAACTCATTGAACATCCAGTTGACATATTATGGCTTTACAGCGACCCCGTCGTTACTTATATCCTAGGAATCGGCCAACACAGGCCGGCCAAGTTGGAGAACGGCAGCAACCGCTCTTCAGCACGATCAACTCTCTGCGCTTCAATTTAAACGGAAGTCCCGCCCCTGGTGGCTTTACTTCGATGATGTAACCCTTTTCCAAATTTAGCATGTTGCTGATGCTTCAGAAGTTTTTCCTCTGGTGGAGGCTGCTGTCTATTACGCGACGTCATAACGATCCTGTTATTATTGTAAACAGAGTGCCTGCTTTCCACTGCCGCTCTCCACTGAGCTAAACTACCCGAGGTCCTTTGTTCACATTGTGAAAATACCAAAGCGAAAAAGCCTGATGCACAGACAGGCGACTTGTCTTTAGCCCGTAGCCGTGCGCACCATTACAAAGGTGGTATATGCGCAGTGTGTGAGAGTTGATTCATTCACGACGCATAACATTAGCCTAATATTAATTTGGAGCGGCAATATGATTGCTAATCGCACACTGTATCACACAAAACCGGCACTCAGCGCCCGTGCCACACAAACTACTTCAAAATGATATCGAATTTGGAAACTAGCTGAGTCCAGATATGTGAGAATTCTGTACAGACATTGATGTTTCAATGAAATGCACCCGTGAAACCATAAATCTATATATCCGTGCCGCTAAAACAAAAAGACAGCGGCTAAACCCCAGTCAAAAACCGAGCGACAATATAATGTTACCCACTTTCAGAATGTGCACAAGTTAGAAATATATTCCCTCGTCAACTTCATATTAAAACCATTCAATTGCGTCATCTTAGTGTTTTTATCTGTTACAACTGTATGTACAGTGGGGTTGGTTGTTTACCTCTTTTAAAGCTACAGGATTTTTTTTATCAACTCGATACAGTGCGATAGCAGCCCCGTGTTTCCTATTGCCTGGGAAATAGGCTACTGCTCAACAACTTTGATATTCAAATATAAAAATGCATACATAATTGAAGTCCGCTGCAATTTTCAAGGTTTCTATTAAACTAGGGGAGACTGAACAGTACCTTCCTTCAGTTTAGACAAACGGAGAGCCTACATGAAGACAGAGTGTCAAAAGAAAAGGCGAAAGGAGAAGAATAGTTAATGACACTTACTTGTGCGCCAAGGAAACCTGGAAAAATCGGTCCATTCGAATGTGCAAGTCGGTCAGCCTCTTCACAAGGCAAATTTATATTCCATTTTAAGATTTCCATCTACCTGATAGTATGGGCTCGCGCCTCTTTTTTAATGCAGTTTCAGCAAGCTTCAGGAAGTTGTCCTTTTGTTCCAGTATTTATACATTGCGTCAATGTTGCGAAAAGAGGAGGCGGAGCGGTTGCACTTCCAGAAAAAAAGCCGAGCACACGACCTTATGTACACAAACCTAAACCCTCCACCCTGATAAAATCGCCGGGATCAGATTAGATCACGTGCCCTGCAATAACCAGCATCTCTTCACACAGCAACACCAACCTCGTCAACATGGAACAAGCGCCACGGAGGAAGGGATGGTTATTAGGAAGGGAAGCGTACGGAACTGGGCATATGGATTGAGTATGGGATGCGAAGTGCAATCCAACTCCTCATCCAAGCGCTGTGATTAGCCACATCGCTAAGCGGAAGGGAGCGTGTAGGTTTATTATAACGAAGACAGGTTGAGAAGCGCCATACAGTGACAGACCGAACGATGTCATTCAACTAACAGTGGCAGACAGATCCTACACTATAGAGTGGACAGACAATAGTTGTTTCAAGGGGATAGCCAGCCGACGAGTTTAGTTTGTCATTGATAGTGCTTGCATTTAATAGAGGGCGAACGATCAATTGCCCATTGTAAAAACAGAGCAGCACCGGAAAGTTCGTTTCTCTGTTTGTCTACGAGGAAAATCCCTTCCTAAAATACTCGACAGTTTCGGTTGTCCACTCCGCCTGCTGTAGTCATAGCTACAGATGAATTCGAGCGGGAGAAAAATAAGGCAGATACTATTTGAAAATGCAAAACCTGAAAGTCGGCGCGTTGAATAAAACACCGAACTCAGAACACAGGGAACCGTGCTATGATTTTTTTTTCTCATGTTTAACTTTTCCAGCAGGTGAGCAAGCAGCGCGCAGTCCGGGCGGGGGTTTGTCTGCAATCGCCAGAAGTAAACATATTAAAAGTCGACTGAGGTGGGTGCACTAGATTTTTTTTCGAGTTCCAAAACGTTTTAGCTTGAGATTGATATTGTGTTGTATGTTTACTGGCCATTTATTGATCTAATTCGACAGCTCACATAGTACAACCGCATAACATAAATACAAGCCCTCGGTTGTAGCATTTATGTTGTTTACTCAGCATCTTAGTATCAGTTATAATAGCTGAAACCTGGAACAAATGGCAGATACACTTCAATTATACAGCTTCACAAGAGCTACTGATGCAAACAGATTGCTGGAAACAAGGTTAGCTTGGGTCAGTTATTAACTGAAGTATTTATGAGCCGCAAAACAATAGGGCAGCATTTAGGCTATGTTAAACTCTTTTTGATATGTCACCATTCGAGCAGCTTCTATTTTTAGTCATATTTATGATCTGTTGTAAAGGTCCTGATACCAAGGTATTGAGAAATCATTTCAGTATCATAAGTGTTGGTTATGGAGGGAAAACCTGCGTTATCAAAATTGTAGGCCCAGTTCCCCTTTTCTGTGCCAAGACAGCCACGTGCCGATAATATAACAGTGGGCAAGACTATAATCTTAATTATTGCTTACATTATGGAATATATATACACATTGTCCTCCCGATGTCCATGTTAAAATCTAACTGAGCACATGGACCGTGAACAGTAAATACTATAGTCTAGACATGCCACCAGATCTGTAGAACCATTCATAATGTTAGCGCTGAAATGAACACTGGTGACGTATGTTTAATGAAGGTTATTTTTAATCTGTAAACACCTGCTAGGTAACTATAGTATATCATCGGTATGGCCAGCGCTGGATTTCTCATCTAACCGGCAGTTTTAATTCAGATATAAACTTAATTTGATAATTAATAAACATTTGTTCTATCAGGCTTTTAATGTAGAAGGAAGGCTCCAACAGTCTGTATGCACCCTGAATTAACAGAGTGTAAACAAATTTGCAAGCTTGCCTCGTACAGTAGTGGTAGACTTTTTAACTATTTTAGCGTATGTAAAAATTGATGTCGGTCTGCAGGCAACCAGACGGTACAATTTCTCATACGCCTATTGTCCACGAAGTTTTACAATTTGTTGCTGACATATTTAATTTGAATAACATACCTCTGGTGTTGTTGCCGATTTATGAAAACAGTTGCTTCTCAAAGGGAATTTCACTCGTATGAAATTTTGAGGAAAAAAAGATCTGAAAATCATAAATCTTGTCTTGTCTTAATTCTGTAACGTGACATTGACTCCAAAAGGCACAAGGATCTAAAACTCCTCGATGTACGCTTACTTAACAGTATTTGAAATCTCTTCAGTCTGTAACCTGGGGAATGTGTACGCTACAATAAGAGGTTAAGTTTTATTTTTTTATGGAACCGAACGTTTAGGAAGTTAGTTTTTAAAAGTTGGCTATTTATAGAGGAGAAAAACATAGCTCTTGCACATTACTGTTTACACAGCTGAGGTGAGCTGTCGGTATTTTCCAGCAATTACCTGTTTTGCACAAAAACGACCAAAGGAATTTAAATAAAAACCGAGCTGTTGAAATGAAACTGCCCTCTTTTAAAACAACAAATCACTCTAGATCTGAGAGAAATGAGTTAAGTCGGATGTTATGAAGATCTTACTGTCTAGTAATACCAGGCCTACAGCAAGAGTGAAAACAACCCTTTCCGGAGATATTTAACTTACTTTTGAAGCACCAGGTGGTTAGAACTTACAAAATCATTTAGAGATATTTTATCAAAATCTAAAATTGATCATTATTCTTTGGTGCTTTCTGTATGCCAGATATACATAGATATTACTCTGCGAGTTAGTCGTTTGTTGACAACTCATTTGAAAAGAATAAAAAACTTCTAAGCTCAACTTAACAACTATGCCTTATCAAATTGCCCAGACATTGTAAGAGTTCAAAATCTTATCCATTCTGGCAAATACCACTCCCATATAAACATTTGATTCGCTTCTTAGTTAAGTCCTAAATTGATGTTACTAGTTAAAGACTAACGGGATGTCTGTCTGAAGTCAGTCATTTGTGACAGAGTCTGTGTAGGACGCTTTGAGGCTCCGGTGGTCTAAAATATTAAATATTCTTCGGTGGACGTTTGGATGTATTGCACATAAAATGAAATAATTTAATAAAAGACACTGACTTTGTGCAACAAACAACTTTATGTGGCGATGCCGTGTCAAGTCATGACAGGGATAGTTATAATTGCTTAGAAACCTAATAATAACAATATTTTACTCGCTTGTGGTGTTTGACGAGTACCCATTGGTACCAATGACTAGTCATATTAGTGGTCCGTTGATTTGCGCGTCAGTGGAATTGCCATTGTTCGTCTTCTTCTTACCAAATACAACCGCTTCTATTGTAACAGAAAAAAAGATAACGTTTAAAGTGTTTGTTTGTGGGGTTTTACAATGTTTAAGTTTTATTCCTGGAATACACTGTAATGAAACAGCTATCGAACAATGTGAGTCAGGCCGCCTTACTTCCACGTGTATTACTGAGTTATTAGTCAAACAGCACCAAAAATAACAGAATTTACCTAAATTCAACCAAGTCAACTGATAACTCCAGTTTCATTTAAAGTAACACACTGTAAGATAATGTAATATTTCAAATTACATATTATCTTGGGTATAAAGTATAAATCATGTTGTTCCACATATGTTACAGTCATATTTTCCTTTTGCCAAAATGTAGACTTACAACGTGAATATAATAAATTCACTGTGTTGCTTAGCACAAATATTTATCTCGCTTGCATTGCCATTGTATGTTCTATTTTTTTATTATAGACGAATGGCATGGGTTTATTAAGATTTATATCGTGTAGAGCCACTAAATTTAATTTATTGCCATTGTTTCAAACCACAGAGAAAACCGACATGGAGGTTTCGATCTCGATTTAGTTATTAGTGTTTTTCACGAGATGACAGTCGCGCAGTAGTGCAAATAATGTCTAATCCGATATTGAAAGCATGAGAATGCTAAGAATCTTCGTTTCCAGAACTTCCGTGCAGTAATCGCCTGTTTGTCATTTCCAAACCAGAAGCACATTAATATAATTACACAAGTTTTTACAGAACCACATTTGCTTCGGATATTTTGGTATAGGCTGCACAAAACTATGTGAAGTAGTTCTCTTAAGTTTCAGGGGAAAACTACCTCGAGCGAGAGAGCTGACCTTAATATAGTAAACTTAATAAAAACCCTCGTTTAAAACTGGACAACGTAACAGGGATTCAAGAAACAGAGGTCAAACAAGGTTAGAACCAATTCTATAGTGTTAATATTTTCTCATACGCAAAAAGAGCGAAACTAGTCTTCAACTTCCTGTTTCCCTTCACAGGAAAATAAAATTTGTTCTGATGAAATGCAGCGAACGAAGCAATTGAGACCCGATCTAGATCAGATTTGAAATATCCAGCCGAATTGGACTGAAAGCTATACCCTACTGTTTCTGAACAAGATACGTAGACTCTCAGACTGAAAACTGGCAGGAGCCATGGATTTAAAATACCGTTATTTCAAGAGACGATTCCCTCTTAAAGTAATTTGCATAAATGACAGTCAAAAACGCGGGTTCTCAATGCATTTTATTCGTTGTGTGAATGGAAACAAATCAATCTATTTCGAGGAAATACACAGTGAAATGCTTTGTTTGTAATTTGCCAGTACCCACCGAGGGACATTACTGAAGTACGACTGGCTGTTTCTTTAAGTTGAGCGAGGATAAAAATCATTTGATTAAAATAGTTCGATCGACCAGTTACGCAAATTAACAACCAGTTTTTCAGCGCATCGGAGGTTCACAAGTTGCTGCCACGTTCCTTTAAATGAGTCGTGCAGTTTTAAAAATGATAACATTTTCTTGTCTTTAGGAACAGAGTATACGTGATGAAAACAATATTTTAATAAATTGTTACAGTTCTGAACATTTAAAGCATGTCGCTTACACGACAAAACGCTTTTATGTAAACAGTGCAATTGTGTTCCAAAGTAAGTGCTGTCACATCTTTGTATGTGCCTCCGAACAAACATTTGTTCATTTAATAAATAATTGGAGCCAATGTAATATATCGCATCCCTTGTTTATTACATGAGCATGGCTTAAATTTAAATAACTAGATTTTCATAAATTTGCAACATCCTGTGAATAGTGTCAGCCAGTGGAAACATAGAATTCTACATTTGGTTACAATTTTAATCCTGGAAATATATTTTGAATAGAACTAATGGGCGGCCGTCCACTTAACGCAATGCACAAATATTTTTTCAAAGGACAAAAATACAAGGATCACTGGAATGGACATTAACATAAAAAGTCAAAAAAAGCAACGAACTCGCGTCGAATTTTCAAAATATAAATTTTATTTTGCATACTTCAATTGTCTACACGTCCATGTGTTTGTATGCATCAAATGGTTTTCCCCCAACCGAACAGTCAACACAAAACGGTTGATTAGAGCTATATCCATGCACACTAAAACAGGATTGTACTTTGCATAGCAAAATAAAAATGGTTTGGAATGTCAAATACAGAACAAACATCCGGGTGACATTGCTGGTCCGTGTGAACCAGACCCTATTCCCAAAATATCTGTGACAATGATTAATACATTTATGAGATATTGAGCTGTACAAATTGTCCTGCAAAGTATCTAGGTTTCTTAGCAAGCTGTAGGTGATATCATTCTTCTCAATGATGTTTCTAGTCGAAAAACCATGATGACATAAACTCTTTCAATAACAAAGCAAGTAACCCAATTAGTTATGTAAAAGTATAAGCAACACTGGTATATCACTATAAAAATACTATTTCATTTTTTTTTAAACTGCTAACTAAAGAGTCTGCTTACATTAGCTGTAAACAGATCTTACTAGCTAGGAATTCAAACTTGTATTTTTTTATTGTTTTTATTTAATCAAACATAAATAATGACTGTAAATGGAATCAGAGCTAATGTTAAACAGAATATAAAATATCTTTATATATGTAGGGTGTAATACCAGCATCACTTTCACAAGCATAGCAAATGGCACCATGCGGAGATGGTTTCATCGCGTTTCTGTGGGAAACTCACCTCTGACGATCCCTAGCTGTGGTGGGGTCATCACACTGAGCATATCATCCCAGGTTCCCGCCAGCTCGGGTACTCTGTCACTCCCTCATTCGGCCTGTCGCTGGACATGATGCCAACATGCCCATGTCTCATCATGTCTGTGTATTTTCCCACAATAAGATCAAAGTAATACACCCTTTGAGAGACAAGTAAGACTTGAAGTGAATGTTTAAAGAGGTAGTAAGTTAGAAGTTAGACCCCTTTATTCAGGTGCCACGTACCCTGAGCTCAGGTTTAGTAAAATAGGGTTAAGGAAGAGTGTAATAAAGCCATTTTTGGTACCAAACTGGAAAAAACCCTGCCATGTAAATAAGTGGAGGTGTTTAGTGTCAGTCTGGCACAAGGTCAAGGATGTGTCACAGTTTATCTTAACTAATTTAGCTTCTGTGTGACTGATTCATTTTTAATGTTGTTTCACTGATCTAGTGCAAAATGGGAAGTGCAAAATGTCTGAAATCCAGTTTGGAATATGCTTATTTTTGCTTAGTATTTAGACAGTAAATTAATTCTGTGGAAATTGTATCCAAATTTAGCAAAATGGTCACCCATCAGAAAATTGGAAAACATCCTCACATTTTGACATAAAAAAGAATCAATTTTTAGAAGACATTAACATTACTGAAAACAGGTAACAGGTTAATTGTACATAACGGTTTTTAGTCACAACTAATTGTCAGCCTCTTTGGCGAGTGAGGCCTTTGTGGAGTTTATAAAACATCATTTATGACTTCAGACTTTCAGACAGAAGATTAAAAAACATACACAATGTACTTATTTTGAAGATTGTTATTAATTTAACAGATTCAGTCTAAAGACCAAGTATTACCTGTTGAGGGGAAACATGGGGAAAAGATAACAAACATTTAAAATCAAATTATGCTCACACAGGAACATGGCTTTAATATGACTGAGTTGAAAAGCTGAGTGGAGAAGTGCATTCACTTGATAAAAATCTTGTAGTGTCATGGCTGGTAGGGCTGAAAGCATGCTTGGTTTCTCAGTTGTGGGTGTGTTGGGGTTGTAGATTAAATTTTGCACCAGCTTTCTTGAGATCCCTTTGAGGCACAAGAGCTGTTCTCACGCAGGGATTCGCTTTTAACTTCTTCACATTTTGCACTGCAGGGAAAAAAAGAGGAGAAACTACCACTTGTTGTGCCCTCCAGGAAATGAAGCCTGGCATCCTAACCTGATATTATGCCGTAAATGTTGCAAACCAGATGCCAGTTTTTGCAGGCAGGAACCCAAGGGACCAGCCTGGGTACCTCTCAGATACGCGCCGCCTCTGCGATGCCCTCTTTGATCTCGAAGGGCTCAAAACAATCAAAATATAATAAACATGAAAGTAACAGAATTTGGTGTTTGGACTGTTTTTGGGCATTTTGAATGCATTTCTTCAAATCTGCAAGGTTTATGTGTCATGCGTGGTTGAACTGACAAAATAAAACAGGGCAACATGTTTACATTAAAAAGTTGCGGCCATGTTTTCCCAGGACAGCCTATAGAGGTTACATTTTGTATATTATGTACGTTCATTACTGTTTTCAAGGGTACAGTAGACTATTTTCCACATTGTAGGGATTTGATTATAAAATGGTGCAAGTAGTGAAAACAAACTGGAACATTTCAACAAAAGAAGAACAAAAGACCAATATCACAAAATGCTGGCAGTTACATCTTTTTGCCTCTCGTGCAAAAAGACATAAAATGTTGCATTACGCTGGACAACTTCTGCTCTTTCACATTTTAAAAAAATTTGCTCATTTGCATCTGTGTAGGCAGGTGTGAGGCCAAAATGCAAAGCATTCAAACATTATCAGTTAAATCTTGTAGCTCTTTCTTTAAAGGTCATCTCTAAATGAGGCAGGGTGCCTGGTGTCAGGTTGCAAAGTCAGAAGTTCAGCCCCATTTGTATTTGGAGTTAAAGAATGTTTTATTGTTTAACATTTTGTGCTGCAAGCACTTGTTGCTATTGTCTAATCACTATGTGGGTGGACAGGACAAGTTCTACTTGGCCATCGATATCAAATGCCACTTATTTGAAGGCAGCTCAACATATGTTTGTGCAAAAGTCATTGCCACTGTGATATGTCATGGCAGCATTTTATTAGATCAAAGTCACATAATGTTTAGGTGAACTACAAGCAATGAAAACTTTGTCTGAAAGAATATGGAAGATTGCCCGTGATATAAATGTCACAGTTTTACCAATTCCCTGAATTTTTAAAATATTTTAAAAACTTCAGCTATTCTCTGACAGAATAAAGCTCAGGGATATATTAGGGTTGTTTGCACCCGACTGTGAATCTGTTTTATGCTTGGCAAATTCAAGTAAATGTTTTCCTTGTTTCATTTCTAAACATAACTTATTATAACATTAAATTATTCCCCAAAATAGCCTCAATATGAGAAAATGAATTAAGTTCACTATCTTCAAATATGTGTCCTACATTGCCACTAACCTGCAGTGTAAAATCTTAATAAGCATCAAGCATATTTTATCACAGGGTGCATTCCTTTATTTGGATTTGGTATTTTACAGTGAAAGGAATTGAATGCACAATTGTTGAAAACAAGTGTGTAAGTATTGTGGTGATTTTACAAACAATACAGACACATTCTTTAAAAAAATTAACCCTGTAGAGCCGGTAATTTGAAGGATAAATGAAAGGCCACATTGTGTGGGAGGTGCTGTATATGAGTCACTCGAGCTCAGTGAAACGCTGCTGGTTAACCGTTAAAATATCAGTGGCTTGTCAGAAACCTCATAAACAAGCCTACTGTCAGCTTGGTTATGAAAAGGTTAATGTTAAATTTAGCAGGACGAGGGCAGATGAGCAATATCGCCTCTACAGCAGAGCCGAGAGGTGCTGGGCTTGTGTTATTTCTGCTTTCCACGGACACCGAATTTCAAACAACTTTTTGAAGTGATGCATGTTAAGTGTTTTCAGTTGTGCATAAAGCAGACCATAATTAATATTTGTGGAGAGGAGGAAAGCTAAATGTCACTCAATGCACTTTATCAGCTCTCAGAAAAAACTTGAAAAAAAAATTACTGAAGACGACAACAGGATGTTATTTAGTCTGCACAAGATAGGTCCATGCTCACACATGCACACACACAGTTTGTGTGTGCCAAATAAACAGCAATAAATATGAATTATTCAGTGCTGAATTTCATGAGAAATATTTCAATATATTCATGAATACAATAATCAATTTATATTGATTGACTTCTTCAGAGGTAATATTAAGGGTTGAGTATTTGTGATTTGCAAAAGAAACTGGTCCACACAAGGCTTGTGGACATCATTCTATAGGAGTACATGTACAGTATCATAGCCAGCAGGGGAGAGAGGGGTGAAATCAGTTTAGCCAACAGAAGTGCAAGGTGTCGCATGTCCCCGTCTCTCACCCAGACGATATCTATATCTTTCTTCATGTCCCATCAAGTGAAATGGTTGTCTGCATTTCTGAGAACTCATCCCAAGTGCACTTCCAGCCTATATTTAAAAAGAGTTGCTACCCTCTTCAGTTACACAGGCCCCCTTCCCTTCCCCTGTTTCCAGTATCCATGGTCCCCATAACCCCCCCCCACCACCACCCACTCACCCCTATGCCCGAAACGAGAGACGCACATGGTGGGTTTTTGTGCCCCGGACGATGCCACAAACAAACAGGGCAGAAATGGTGGGCAGACTTACAACAAGACTGAGCTGTCAGCAGGTCCTAACTCACGGGAATGCACAGCAGAACACATTGGACAGCAGCGTGTGTGCACTAGGGGACTGAAGGATTGCCGTATAAAGGAGCTGCTATATAAATGTATTAAATAGTTAATGAACTATGCTTGTTCTTCTTATCAACAGTAGTTGTATGCAGTTTTTATCTATATAACGCAAAGTTAATTGTAAAATAGATTCAGTAAACTTCCTGGTAAAATGTGGGGTGAAGGATATAAACTTATAGGTATTTCTTATGTACTGTGGTTGGGTGAGGTACAGTGAAAAAGGTATAGAGTAAGGACCTTTCTTACTTGAATCTTGACACAAGAATGAGATGAAAATATAGCAAACCGTACACTCTGATTTTTCCTCAAAATATGCCTATAGTTAAGGAATGCATCTCCAAGCGGTTCCTGGGAGTTCCTTCTGCCTGTTGCCTGATCTTGAAGTAGGTCGGCAAGGGATGGTGTTTGGTGGAGCTGTAATGGAACTTAGAAATCATTGGTGCTAATTCTTTGGAGCAACGGTAATTTTACACACTATTTGACCCACTTACTCACAACTTGAATCAACATTGGTTTATCAAAAAATCTGAGCAACAATAAAACAAAGAAATTAAGCTCCTCAGGACAGAAAATCAAAAGTTTGCTCTGGGTATTAGAGTTTCTTTGTTCCAGCTAAATACTTTTATTTTGCTCATTTCTAGATGTTACTTTTGGTAATGTCAACCAGCTTCCACCTCTGTTTAAAATGGTGCTAAGTTAATATAATGTTTAAGCCAGAAGACTGGATAACACACAAAACAAAATCAGTAACTGGTATGTTTGAACTTACCCTTCTGAATTTTCCTCTAATGAATTAAAAGAATGAAATAATACTCTTTGGCATGGCAACATTATGAAATTATTATGCTCACACAACATTATACTCACACAACCTGGATTTGCTGGGAGAACCAGCAGGACCACGGTTGTTGAGGCCTCTCTCTCTTGACCCAAGACCCAGCATGTGTTGAAGGGACTACCCTAGCCTGACCCCACCCATGTGCTATTAATCTGAGGTGGCAACTTTAGGCCTCATGAACCTCCAAAATGGTCGGAACTTTTTTCCTTCTGATCAGTGATTCCTTTACTGCTACCCCAATTCTGTATGAGCTAGCTGGGGTCATCGTTATGGAGGAGAATGTGTCATACACGGCCAAAAAAGGCCTCCGATGTGTAACGAGACAGGGACAATCCCACTGATCAAAAGGCTCTCTCTCCGAATCCCTGGGCAATGCTCCAGACAAATCGTTCTTGCCTTTTTGATTGGCTGACATGAGTCAGTAATTGAATGCACACTGTCACACCATTGTGGGGATTCGTAAGTCATTGCTATTCTCATTCCTTCCATCAGGAAATGAATGATATGAGTCAAAGGCTGCCACTGATACTGTAGACTCACCGGAACCTTCTACATTCTTTCTGTCGTCTTCTTAACCACAAAAGGTTTTGATTGGTAGCACGAGTTTCTGGTGCTATATTATAGAACAGATTGTCCATTGCCACAGTTTTGAACTTAGTCATGCCCCCTCACGGATATTCATAATATTCATCAAATCTGAAATTTATGCCACTGACGATTTGGTGACATAACTTGTAATATGGAGGACACAAAGCTGGGGGCCTGATGGATCGAAAGGATCTCCATACTGCCTCTGAAACTGCATGAACGCAGAACACACGCAGATATGCTGAGGCTATGACTGTGCACCCGCCCCCGATACCGTGGTAGACGTGACCATTACCTTGCTTCAAGAGGTCACCCAGTGCTCCTCTGTGTGAATCCTGGGGGTGGACGCTGTGGTGACGAGCAGGACAGAAGAATAGGTGCTTCAGTGCAGTGGGTCTCAAATTGCATGTGTGGGGACCCACACGTTTGTCATGAAGGGGGCTTAGTTGGGTTATGACACATGTAAAAATATTTTACAACAAAGTTATAAAGTTGTTAAAAATGTTTTGACATCATTTTTTAATTTCATATATGAATGAAATATTAAGCTATGTTTTACATGGTGTGACACTATTAGTGCTCAAATATAGCAACACAGATCCTCCTGAGAAATGATCAGGGCAATATATCATAGCCAAATATTTGCCCTCATGTTTCGGCTCGACAATTGTAAATGTATGTCTAGACACTGCTGTGGAGTTACGATGTCGAAAACAGTTTGACAAACAGTTGTTATACAAGGGAGTCTTGGTATGACATACTTTTAGGTCCATTCATAAAAACTCTTGGCAAGTGAATGCTGCTATAAAAAAGAAAAATGTATATAAATACCCTGGCATGTCATTTTCTTGCAGCAAGAACAACTACACCAGTACATTGTGTATTGTAATTTCTTATCAACTATTAAAATATTTTCAAACCTGACTTTGGCAGGGCTTATGGCAAGGTAACACAATATCCTACAAGCGGTCCCTGAGCACAGAGCCATGCTCCAGCTTAATGTAGACAGCTGGTTCTTCAGGGCACAATGTGGACAGGAAGTACCCTGTTGCGCCATGAGAACACTTCCCACTGAAGTTCCATCAAAATCAACATTAACAGTCACCAGTTTTTTTTTTCCAAGATGACATGTAATGTTACCAGAGGCTGCCCACTACTAATGGAGGAAACCAGTGTTTCTCTATGTACACTTTGATGAGTAATAATTCATTGATTCACTGTGATAACAACAACACCCCCATAAGCACATATTTTCCATCACCTCCTAGTGAGTGCACATACATGTGTGTGGGGTAAGGAGCAGAGGGGAGATGTGACTGTGCTCAGAGTACATTGCATATTGGCAGTTTCAGTTTTGCTAAGTGTATGTATGCAAGGGTTATATAATTACATCAATATTTTTTCTCAGAAATAATTATTGTTGAAGAAAACATATTCAGCTATGCATGCATTAATAATACAACAATTAACTACTCAATGCAGTAATGCTCAGATCTGAAACAACCGGAAATGATACAAAGAGGAATATAGGAATGGAAGTGTATAGTTGTCATGTATATAATAATCAATGTCTAAACTGTTGTTATTATTAGTTGTCGTTAGTTAACCATAGTCTTAATAAATAAGTAGTCCTATGATTTTATACTGTAATTTACTCATTTGTATTTTTTTTTTATTATAAAGTTCAAAGTGGAACTCTGAAACCATGGTTAAAGCGTTCCAAACGTTAAATCATAGGGGAAATGGGGACTTCATGTCAGAAAAAGATTAACTGTAACAAATATTCTCCTCGTTGTCACTATAACATTTTCGCTTAAGTCGGTGTGCCTGGGAGCGCGAACGGCTCGTGAAGCACGGGAACTCTGGCTGTTGGCAGAGACAGCTGTGCGACGCGCAGACAGACACACACCCATAGTGTCTGCCACAGCACCAGCTGCTCCCTGGCTGCATAACAAAGGTGCCATAGCAGAGGAGAGAGCGAATGCCTGGAATAGTGGCTTCTGAAATAGTCTCACCCTCTCTCCCTCTCGGTTCAAGTGATCTGACGAACGCTGCGAGCTGAGGCACGCTTTTGTGGCACTTCAAGAACGCGGCCGTGTTCTATGGTCAGTTGCTCTCGACACGATTGAAAGGGCGCGAAACCCAACAATTGGTAGGTTCAGAATCAGGTCACTATTTATTTAATAATCACAGTTACGCATTGTAATCGGCTAATAATATTGCCTGAGGAGAACGGGAAACGCTTCGTGCAGTGAACTAGAGATGGGATGTAAATGTGTGATTTCCTATTAAAGCGTTGTTCCAAAACTGATATTCATTAGCTTTGTAAAGTCGACCCCTTCGGATGCCATTTTAGAAACCAAAGGGAAGTTGTTCGGTATAAGTAAAAATTACGGCAGCAGTTACGTACAAAATTGTGGGAGCAATTTTAGCACTCTCTGCTTCAGTTTCATCAGCTGTAGACTCTTGTCACACTGTAACGCTACAATTATAAATTAAATCTGACTTCGATTTTCATTTTCTAAAGTAGATTCGTCCTAGAAATAAATGTTTTACGATGCAAAAATTGTCACATTATTAAACAAGTTAATTTAATGTTTCTTCATGATCGGTTCTGATTTTATCTCCGAGAAAGTCAGATATTGTAGGCAACCGTTATTCGTTTTCAATACGTTAGAGTACATTCAATTAAAGTGTCCACCTTTCTCAGTTAAATGAAAATGAGAAAAATTCTCCCTATTATTCAAAACTGAGGAATAACACCAGTTGGAGTAGGTAAACACAAATGTGAGGCCTGTGTGAAATGAATTAGTAACAAAAAGGTGGAATTTTAAACAGTCAATAAACCGTTCCCTGATACAGAGGAGTAAGCGCCCCCCTTTCCCATCTTCAGTCAGCCAAATCCCCAGGTCTGTGGGTGGTAGGGAGTGTTTGTGGATCAGTGGGTGTGTCCAGGCTCACCACACAAACTGGCAGTTTCTTGGCTGCATGGTCTATCAAGCCCTAAAACATCTCTGAAAGGAATAAGTCAAATGCACTGTGTTGCCCTTAATAAAATCCTCTATGATGAGGCAAAGTTTTTTTATCCCAAAGCGATCTAAACCATACTCACCACCTGAGAAGGGAACAGTTCTATTGAATTGCTGCCTTAGGATAGGACTCCGAGGGGCAAATTCGTGGCTTGACCTTAACACTTTGTAATACTCCTCTGTGTTTAGATAATGTGTGGGTGTTTGGTTGGAAAAAATTCTGAGACAGACCATAAAATGACAAACAACCTCAGACAGTGCTACAGAACATCATGACTCCAGATCAAAGACTCTAACAACCACAGGTAGAGACCTCTTAATACATGATGGAATGAAATAGCAGCTGTCATGATAACCTGAAAATACATATGTTTGAAAATACAGCATTATAGTAAGCTGACCACTTCAGCATGCAACCTGCTACTTATATGCCTCCATAATAACAATGCCCTCTATAAACACACACGTGGGCACACACTCATATATACACACACACACACACACACACACACACACACACACACACACACTGAAACACATATATGAGTGCAGTCACATAAACACCTTAAACCAGACACATACAAGGTGTGGCTATTAAATAACGAGACTGGGCTTATGTAAGTTGAACCACAGCGCACATGCGCAAATCATGTGGTATACGTTGACCAATGGGCAAGCATAAGCAACCCCTGAAAGTTTCAATCCGCTTGCGTCTTCGGTTTGCTGTTACGCATCGCTTGAAGTAGACATGTTTTTCATGAGCATTAGTCTCATTGTTTAATAGCCACACCTCGTACAAGTACATACACATACAATGACACAAAAATATATGAATGTGAGTATAAACACACACACACACCCTCAAACACACATATGAGTGCACACACACACACACACACACACACACACACACACACACACACACGTACACACACACAGGGCATCACCATACACTCACCAGTCCCCAGAGCCTTTGTGAAGCGATAGCATCTCTCTTCAGTCCTTATGGGCTATGCTCTGAGATACAATGGGAAGGCAGCTGGCAGGGACTGAGAGCAAATAGAACAGGAATGAGATGCTCCAGAATGAAACATATGAGGTGTCCTTGTGAGTCAGATTAGCCTAATGTAGGAGTCCGCCTTGCAATATCAAAACTGCGCATGGTGACACAATGAAGGGTAACTCCAAAAAGCTGAGAGTTCAAAAATAGCCTGTGTGTGGGGTGGAGGACCCACACATTGACATCAGTAAAATATCACATAGAATGCAGTTTGAAAAAAAGATGCTACCTGATTCCAGTTATAATTGATACTTGTTATTTCTGACTCAAGTGTTTTGTCACAGTAGAGGTATACTTTAGACATGAGGTGCTAAATGTAATCAAGCAGAGCAAATAGTATACATTCAATTTAACTGTTTGTCTTTTTAATTATTTTGGTTGTTTTGGATATGAGGCTTGTATTCCAATATGTTTGTATAGTGTTTACTTAAAGGAATACTGTCTCTGGTCTTAGTCCTACGTGGGGAAAGAAAATCATCATTACGGGTTATGGTGGTGAGCCTTTATCCCACTGGGTGGTAAGCCCAGTAAGAGTTTATCCTGTGTTTATATCACATTTCAATTAGAATATTTACATATGTATAAAATATTAGTTTATACATTGGATGACATAATTCACAAAATGTAACATTTCTATCTTTACTTTTAACAAGGAAACACAACATGAAGTTATTGATCTTGTTTGCTCTACTGTATTCTCTGTAACGTATTATAACACCTCATTACATCATTTCACAATGACTAAAAGAACCCTCTTATGATTTCTCATCCTTTCTTGTCCTCTGATAGCATGGAAAAGATGACTGTGAAGAAAGTTCTAGAACAGAGCAAATTAAAAGCAGTCTTGAGCTGGAGAGTGCTTAAACGCAGGCTATGGTTACACAGTGCCTGAATGTAGACTGTGTAACATGGTGGACACTGTTCTTTGTTTACCAGTCTCACACCAGTGAAGCTGTAGGACTACAGTAAAGAATGCCTTGATTCACTTTTGATACTCTTTAAGGAATCAAAAATATGCATTTTCTATATTGGCTCTCTTATTCATGTAGGGTTACAAGAAAAAAAAATATGTGAAGTGATGTTTGTGTAAAAGCAGAGCAGGTTTTAATGTGAAAGGCCAGGGTGGCTCTATGAAAGGAGAAATAACAGAAGAAAAGTTTATTTGGACACACCAAGCATTTATGAATACAACATGGAGCCATGAACTCTGCCTGTTTAGTCATCACTTCACCTCCCACACCCATGCAAAAAGCACTGCAGCTTATTCGCTCCTCTTCTGTTCCCGCCCACATACCTGTGACTATTTTACATACTATACACCCTGTTGTTCTACAGGGCATCTCATGCCAATCCAAGGAAAGGTAAACTTCTTTGAAATGATCACGAATAGCCTGTGGTGACTTGCGTTTATTTTGGAGGAGCTAATGTAGCCGTAACATGAGAAATCCTGGGTAGCCGAACCCCCTCCCTACCACACACACTTCCTGGGTAGGATGAAATCATAGTTGGCTAATGACATAGGCCTGGCTCAAAACTGTGATGCCAAGGCCATAGATTGCAGCCTGCATTGATAGCAAGACCATTACCGACTGAGCCACTCAAGGGCCAAAAAGGGTTACGTTTCAGATAATAACATACTTTTTCCATGAAAATATCAAATTCGTTGTAAGTTAATATTCAGTTGGACATATGTGTCAAAAGCACAGCTAAAGCTAAACTACTTGGCAATTTATCAGAGAACAGCAGAAGGTGGCTGAGATGCACTGCAGGGTTTGGTATCACTCAGTGTAAAATGAGAAACATTTACACAAGGCCAGGTATTCCAAAAGTTTACTTCAAAACATCTGAGGAAAACTCTGTCCACCATCTTGAAAATCACAGAGCCCATAGCCAGTGTCAAGAAAGTAATCTTGACTTGGTAAGGTAATTAAGGGATATGCTGGAGAATATATAAAATAAACAGTTTTTTCTGCTTGAAGATGCTGTAATCCAGTTACAAATTCATCATTCTGGTCATTTAATGCACATGCCAGGAAAAACAAGAACAATAGCACAGGCACAGAGCAGCCTGTGACAGCAAATGAATTGACAGTGTCTTAATCTGAAGAACATCACAGAAATTACCAGTTCACTTTTGAGCACACACGTGGAACAAGTGTCCTAGGTACTAGTGCTCAAGTTTTATGTACATTTTTTTTAACATGGTTTGACATTGTCAAGAACACTGCACCCTTACCACTGACATACACTTAGAGGCTAATAATGATCTATAATGCCACCAAATTGGCTCATAATCATTGTTCTCACATTTGTACTCCATCACTGATCCATAACAGCAGCACATATGTTACATTGCAACATGCCAATGCACACGAAGAGCCTTGCAAAAAGAAAGTCTTTCTAGTGTCGGGTTTCTTTCAGGGTAGGTAATAGGACATGCCCAAGTCCTCGCAATCGAAGTATGTCAACTATTTGCGAACAGCCGCCATGCCTGAGCCTCGGTGGCGTGAGCGGGGCCATTTGCAGAGAGAAAACGGGCCCTCTGTGCTGGGGTCAGAGAGGATGCGGGTTTTTGCTGACTCAAACCGAAAACCCAACTGCAAAGGCTGAGCCATGACAGGGAAATTTTTGGGGCGCTTGTCTGTGAACTGAGATGCTGCAGTCTGTGCGGGGGCGTCGAAGGCGCTACTCAGACAGAGTGAAGGTAGGGAGATTTGCAGACAGAGTGCTTCTGAAGATCTGTGCAGCATAACCCCAGACAAAATAACAAGGCTTGCTTGTCCACTCTGACCTTGGTTCAGACCCTTTGCATGGGTTGCTCAAATCGATAAGTTATTTTTTTTTTATGTTGCACTTGCTCAGGGGAAGGCAAAACATCATTTCATGTTGAAAGCTCTTTTACTCTTTCTTAAGATCTCAGCTCTTTGATTAGTCTGATTCAGTGTCATGAATCTTCTTTCCTGATGAAGTTCCATGACTTTCCTTGTCTGATTCAGCATGCTGATTCAGTTCCGTTCCTCTCCCTAGCTGATTAAGTGACTTCAAAGGTTAAACTTGAAAGTTTAGAAAATGAAGACGGGACAAAAAACAAAATCCATGCCCATTCTCCTCAATCCTTGGTGTTTGCATTACTCTCTTCTTCTTTCACCACCCCTTGCTCATTCCTTTGTGAGTTTGTGGATGTTTTGATTGGCTTTGATGAAGCTTTGATGAAGATCTTTTTCCCCTCACATTGCATTATTCAAAGTTCATTTCTACTAATAATCCTGCTTTGAGACTAAGTTCAGTAATTTGGGAATTTAACCTGCACTGTATCTTTACTCACGATACGAGATGCAGAAAAATAGGTTACATTGAACAGCACGGTACACATGTTGTATAATAACAAGAAAGGAAATGGGCTTGGAAAATCCCTGCTGAAGCTCTGGCTTTTTGACACAGATCCACCTCAGAAACTCTTGAGTGCCTCTAACCTCAGGTTGACCTTTTAACTGGAAGGAATGGGCAGATCCCCTTGTCATATGTTATAATGCTTATATATATGTTATATATATGTTATATATATTGTTATATGTTGACAATAACATAGGCACTATATGTACATGCACAACATGGTTGAATCAGTTGGGCCAATTATGGTCTATTTGTGATGTAACATTTTTTGGACTCACTTCCAGATTAACTTGTTTAAGTTAACTCCAGTATTGGTACTGGGACATTGATAGTGCCAGTGGGATAACAGAAAGAAAAGATGTGTTTCTAAGTCTTGGGTTTTTGTGTGAGAGCAGATGCAGAGTCTAACTGTTCTCCTATAGTCCACAGCACAGCCCTGTGGAGAACAGGGGTAACAGGCCTGTGTCTCAGCAAGTGGTCAGGAACTCCCTGCTTATCACAACCAAAAAGACCACAGCTCAGAGGTCACTGGAAAACCATGGGTGTCTAGTGACAGGGATAGACACCAGTGTCAGTGGTCAGATATGAAAATAGCGTAGCATAAATTCACCTGTCAATACGGGTGAAAGAAACAGCTTATGGCTGAAACAGGTTCTCTGCATAGACAAGAGATCCGCCACTCAGTTTCCTTTTAGACACGTCACAATAAATGATCTGTATGGAGTATAGTGGAGGTTTATCTGACATCTGCTGACAGTTCACCAGCTACTTGTTTCCTGAGGAAACTGGGTGATCAACATCTGGATGATATTCAGATTTGAAGGACTACAGTTCTTTTTTATGGGGAGGTGTAACAGAATCGGTAGAAGAGGTTGGTCTTTACTTTTATTAACTGCTTACATAAAGTACACACTGTTTTTTATTTTAAATTTTGCAGACACTCAGACCACCTGTGAGTGACCTCATACATGTGATGGCCAATAGACAATTAAAAATGAAATTTTCAAGCCACTTGCTATAAATAGTGCATAACTGTCAAGGTTCAGCAAGCCCAATGCACAAGATCTCTTTACCCCGAGAAAGTCAGATGGTTCTGAAAAAATTATTGACCAGGGAAGGGGAGGTGTTGTGTGGTGCTGGTGATTTCGAGCAGGAGGATTCTCAGGACAAAACAACCACACCCATCTGAATTTCTCCTCTCTGAGCCATTGAATGTTAAAGTTTAGCTGTCAAATCTGCTGTTTTCATCATCACAAAACTATTGTTTTCATTCTGATGCTTGTGATTTTTGTACCTGCCTGAGAGAACATGAGATGAGATGCTATAAACTGCCATGAATGTATGTGAGATGTAAATACTTCATTACATTTGAAGCACATAAAATATTAATTTAAAAGGTCTGACACTATTGCTTATATAATCAGGTGGATGCACTTTTTCCTCTGTCCCTCTGGATTAGACTGCCTGCTAAATGAATGTAATGTAAGGTAATGAAATATAAATTTATTTATGTTGCAATGAGGTGCTGATTTTAGCCATTCCGTGCTCCGAGGTCCAGAAATGTGGAAAGGCAAAAATCCAGAGGTTCAGCTGCAGGAAGGGTCCACCATGACTAAGCACTGTTCCCAGTCCTGTCTCCTTTTGGGGGATTTATGTCCTCTGGTTAGTGGGAGATATAACAAAATCCAAAAGACTGATTTGCCTTTACCTTCATAGACTGATATTTTCCATGGGAGAGACACACAATGCACTACCAGGGTGACTTGACAGATCCAGGCATTCTCCAGGAATGCCAACATAGTTTCCGAATCAAAAAGGAAAACTTTTAACCAACCAAAAGTTGCCGCAGAAAATACCAACAACTAAACAACTAAGAAAACCAAATAAGGACTCCGAAAACATTCCTTGTGACTGAGGCTGACTGAACAGGGATGACAGGAAATAGGCAGAAAAGAAAGAAGTTGGAAAGGAAGGAGGAGGGGAGGAGGAGAGAAGGAGAGAGATCATAGTGAAGTGTAGGTAGGGCAGGGCAGCTCCCCCTGGATCCCCAGGGCAGCACAGAACTCCAGCCTCCATGCCTGTCCCCTTTGGATCAGAATCAGGAGCGAGGATTAAAGTGGGAGGCCTCGGAGACTGCCAAGACACAGCCCTGAATGACAAAAAAAGAAAAGCGGGGGTGGGGGTTTCGTCTTGTGCTCTAAAGGTATATGGGAGAAAATCCATGACCCATGCCAAAACATGAAGTGTTCTGGCAAGGCTCAGGCATCGCTTGGTTTAAATTTATGTCTCAACATACAATCTTTGCAAAGGATAACTGTTTTTCAACTGATTCACATGAGATCTGATGCCCAAAGCTACAAAGTGGATGAACTCACAAACTGACAACAAGTGCTATGTGGCTACAGGATGTTTGGTTTCAACACATGTGATTGGGCAGATAATGGATTACAAGTAAATCACTATATTTTAATGTGATGCAATTTACTGTCACTTAATTAATATAAAGAACACACTGCTAAATTCAGAGTAGATCAGATAACTATACATTTATATAATGATAGTTAAGTTAATTTTTGTTTAATGAGTTCAAGAACAGCTTATTGTACAACAAAAGCTGACTGGAACCAATATATGTGACCTTATCTCAGCTCAGGGGACAGCACATTCCCACCATGGCTGGAGTGTGGAGCTTGCACATCCTCCCCATGTTCATGTGGGTATCCTCCAGATTCTCCTGACTTCCATTATTCAAAGACATGCAGGTTAAGCTTTGCCAAATTGGACTAAACTTGCCAAATTGCCCATGGGTTTGTCTGGGAGTAAATGTTTGTCTGTCTGTGTTACACTGGTACTTTGTCCAGGGTGTCTACTTGCCTTTCACCCAATGACTGCTGGGATGGGCTCTAACCCCCATGCAATCCTAGAATGGATAAAGGAAGTACAGGAAATTGAGGACCTATACCAGTTTTAACTTTCAAGCACAAAATCCAAAACATCCAACATGGGTGTTGGAATTTTCTTGCAGCTAAGCCATTAGATCTAAAGTCCACAAAAGGATGGAGATATATTACTGACTAAAGTGGACTGGATGGGAATGTGCTCCTGAAAACCCCCACTTAAGACCCTCATGGTAAGAGTGGATGGATTTAGGGAAGAGGACAGATTAAAAAAAAAAACAAGAATATAACCAAAAGTCAGATAGCTGCTTTTTAGAAGCAGGTTCCATATCTTCAGCAAAATAAAAAATTCTACACCAGGTAAGAGTATACAGGACTAATTTTAAAAAAGCTTATGAAGGAGAATCTGTTTTCAGCTACACATACTTTTTTATGTCACATTGTGGCTCCATGGAGGGGTTTTGTTACCAGGTGCTCCAGATGTGCAGTATTGGGTCATAGAGTAGAACACAGAGCTCTGAAAGCAAAAAAAACAGAGCGATACAAAGAGAGTGAGAGAGAGGGGCTGAACTAACAACACATGGCAGACAAGAGCTGAAATGAATCGAGGATGAGTGGCTAGGGTGAGCCTTGCTTTGTATGATTGGACACTGCATGCACCAGCAAAGTGTTAGGCCTGAAACTGATGTTTATGAGGGGGCGTGAATCTTCTGGTTCTGTGGGGAAATATGGACCTTGAGTGACCGTGTGGGTTAAGTATTATATATGTGCATGGCAGGTTGACCTGACCTAAGAGAGCAGTGCTCACTGTTGCTCTGTGAAGCTCAGAGAGAAAAGCTTGCAAGGGAGGAAGAGGGAAGGACACGACAGCCAGGCTCAAGTTGTGAGCTCGGTCCACGTGTTGCACATTGGAGGAAGAGGAGACATGGGGGGGGTTTGGGGTGGGTTGTCCTATTGATTGTGCTGCGGCCTGTGATCCTTGCCGTCCTGCCTTTCCTCCAGACTTCTCTCCCTGTATCGACAGGCAGGAAGAACAAAAGGCTGCCTGAGTTCTCTCTCTCTCTCTCCCTCTCACTCCGACCGGGTCCCTTGGCACTCTCCCAGAGGATGATGTCATGGGGAATGACTTCACTATGCGGTGTCATCATCAGCCCCCCTCCCACCGCCAACACACAACCCACCCTCCCCTCCTCCCCATCCCTTCGCACACTCTCAGTGAGAGAGAAAGGTGCACGCGCCAAAATGCAAGCTTTGTCCACAGGCCGGCCGCCCAGCCTGGTCGGCTGCCGTTACTATTTTAAGGAGCTCAGAGAGGGAGAGCGGGAAGGAGGGAGACAGAGAGCAGTGCGCAGGGGAAGGAGCTTTAATTGCAAGGACTCTGCTGCCACCATTTCACTGTGGCTTTGTGCTATTACACTATTATGCTATTTTTTGTGGCTGTTGCTGAGATGAAGCAGATATCTTGTGACCACAAGTCCCTCCCAGGGGTGGGGGGTAGTGGTGGTGGTTTGCCAGAATGGAGCTGTAACTGTGCATCGTCTAATCTGGCGGCTCCATCCCAGTGCACACCACCCCAACCCCCACACACACACACACCATAGTCTGTCACGAGCTACAATTTTCATGATCAAAGAGTGAACACAAAAGGGAAAGTACCCTTTCAATCGCTCTGTCATGGGACCAAGTCATTGTGCGCAGAGGTCGGGGTGGGGGATGTTGTTGGTGTCTGGGTGATATCTCTGTCACGTCTCCATGGTGCCACTCAATGGACAAAGCCCATGATGCGCAGGCTTCATAAGCCCTGGCTCGAGGCTAAGGCAAGAAGAAGGGGATGATGGGAAGGGAGGGGACAGGATAGCGGGATTGGAAAGATGGATGCAGCGTGTCTATAATTAGATGTAGCGGGTGAGGGCTCTGATCCTGCCGGGCCACCAGTCTGTCCCACTCGCCCCCTCTGCAGTAGCTTCCTGAAGGACAGGCTCTAAATATAGCGTGGGAAGGAGGGGGCATGGGGGGAACGATCAGGGCCGGAAACTACTCGGGCCATGGAGACCGATGGTAACAGGCTCCAGATTGTGAAGAGGTGGGTGTGGGGTGGGTGGAGCGGATGGAAGCAGAGAGCAGATCCTCTGAAAAGGGAGGTGGGGGTCTGCCAGGACTCCCCCTTCCCCCTGCTGCAGCTGCGGTCCCATCCCACACACCTCTCACCTGGTGCGACATCCACCTGGGAGTGAGAATCTCTCTGCACCCTCCCCTCAGGAGGATGTGTTTCCCATCTGCACCCTGCCTGCCCCACATCCTCACGTTCTGCCAAAAAAATAGTCTCCTCTGGAGTCCCACAAATGGATGCACTTTCCCGCTGGGTGTTTTAGTTTCCACTGATTGTGCAATGTTAATACATTGTCTTGTGACATTTTTCATGTCTCTGCTACACAGGGACAATGTTATGTTCATTTTCTCAGAAGCAGATCTCCCACTGCTGGGCTTGTGTACCTTGTGTGTTATCTGAGGAACTGATGCTTGGGATTTGTGTGAGATACCGGGTTATACATTGTTCTTAATTTGTATTTTTTCCTCTAATTTTCCCCCATTTTCCTCACCCCTGAACACAGCCTAACAACGAGTGTCTTTATTGCATGAGCCACCCGGAGGTCCTAATAACGAACAGCTGAAAGCATGCTTAAGCATTATTGGGCATTTTGAAGCATATACTCACTGATTTTACATTATGTGTTAACCATTCAAAACAAATGGAGCCGGTTAAAAAAATACAGAATCAATACAATTCATTATGGAAATGAAGGTTAATTGTGCATATGTGTGTGAAAAAAATTCTTTTGAGTGGTATTGTGTCCCTTGACTGAATGCTTACCATAGCGTGATTGTTGTACTCACGACTCATTTGGCTTTGTTTCCCCCTCTGTTTCTCAGTCCTCACTGGGCAGTGGGCTGTGGTGTGCTGTTTTGCTGCATGCTGGACAGAGTGTGCAGTTCCCAGGATCTGCCTCCAGCCGCCCTGCCGTGTTTCTCTAAATGCTTGCTGGCGTGCCAATCTCGCTGTCCTGACGGTACTAATGGCGCATCCCATTAATGAACGACTAATTAGCTTGTTTTCTTAACGAGGATAGGAAGGGAGAGGCACTTTGAAGCTGTGCCACGGTGGACTCCCAGTGGATCTGCTCACTGCAAGCTGGTAGTTCAGGAGTGCTACCACATCGGAGAGAGGCCTGAAAGCTTCAAACCAGGAGCTTGCGTTGGCCGGATTTTCCTTGCAGTGACTTACAGGTAGGGAGCCTTGTTGTGACCTCTGAAACCCATGGCCTGCCAAAACTGTTGTTGACCCCTGCATATCGGTCCAGGTATTCTTGTAAAAAATTCTTGCACACAGAAAGAAATTGACTGGGTATAGCCATAAACCAAGAGTAGAACAATCTAGGACATTGACCCTTTTTATTTTATTGTATTGTAAGTTATTGCCTCACATGAAATGAAAAAAAAATGACAAGAAAATAATCTTTGTAATCATGTGACCAAATGTAAGAACTTTGAAAGTTATAAATCTTGTAAACTGATCAACAGGGGCAGCTGAGAGAATAGCAAGGAAATGAGGGCAACATAATTCTACCCTGAGATTTAAATCAACTGCTCTGAAATCAGAGCTTCCTGTGAGCTGGATCCCAGTAACGATGAGAGAATTTAGCCACACCCACAGGGCATGCGTGACCTACCGACCCAAACTTCATAAAGTTGGAAAACTCTTCCTTCCTGTTTTCTTCCTCTTTGGCATTTTCATCATCATCATCATCATCATCATCCTATATGACAAGAAAAATATTTCTTGTTTGGAATGAGTGGATAATTACATCAATGTGCCTATACCACATTATCTTTCTCTCTCTTTTTTCTCCCCCTGCCTCTCTCTCTTTTTCTCCCCTGTTGTTTGCAAGCTACAGAACAAAAGCAACCTTCCTCCATTGAGCAAGAGGTAGGAGTGTTTCTAGTCAACATGCAGACATATACAGAGGCTCTAAATTTAGGTGATTTTTTTACCCTGAATCAGGCCCATTCCAGTCCCACTGCACTCTCTAGAAGATCCCAGCCAAAGGTTTTTGTAATATTTCCAATCCTCTTGATTAATCTGTATTCTGCTGCCCCAGGAAAAGGAGACTTGTTTTATGTTTGGATCAATTGACACACTTGGAACAATGCTTTTAAATGGGCCGACCCATATCGTAAATCCTGAGTGCCAAGGGAGCATAGCTTTTAGGATTCTGGTTTCAAATCTAGATCTGCCTGTGGTGAAATACAGCAGTTACATGGGAATGCGTCAGGAATATTGCTGCTGTTGGTACATTGGGGATCCTTAGATACCAGAGCCCAATCACATAGCCCTTGATATCTCATATATATCTGGGAATCAACCCAATGACAATCTGGTCCAGAGCCCATATAATCATGGTGTCCTCACTGTTACTTGATGAGGTCTCTGGTTGAACAATGATCTGTGAACTGCCTTGGAGGTCTACTAGTTAGGAAGGCTAGTTTAAAGGAGACTGCTGTAATAATTATGACAGTAAAAATCCATATAATGTTACCTCAGCATGCTTCTTCCAAATGAATGATGAGATTG
Source organism: Albula goreensis (assembly GCA_022829145.1). Classification (NCBI taxonomy): domain Eukaryota; kingdom Metazoa; phylum Chordata; class Actinopteri; order Albuliformes; family Albulidae; genus Albula; species Albula goreensis. The sequence goes on from CM040745.1 coordinate 34,029,080, forward strand.
CATGTATCTGCCTCTCTATTGTATAAGATGTTCCAAAATATGATGAGTAAGGTGTGATTTTCATAGAAAAATTTATGGGGTAAAAATGTTCTTTGAAAATACAGTGGAGCAAAAGTACATTCAAATCAAACAAAAAATAAAATAATAATACTGTAAACAGTACCTAATTACAGTAACTAAGAATTTTTACTTAGTTACTTTTTACTCACTGAGCATTTTTACTCAGTTACTTTCCACATCAAGTCTGCAATAATGTGTGTACACAGTATTTTGGACGTGATTTGCTTTCATGGAAATTTAACAGCTATTGTTTCCCAAGCAATTTAGACACCATGGTACATTAAGCACACACAAGCAAACACACACACACATATACATTTTTCCCCCAGAAATCACAAGTTATCCCACAGCCATCCAGTCTCTGAATATGAGTTAATTAAAGGATGGGCACTGCTTCTCCTCATGTCAGCCAGCCCTGTGATCACTAGGGAAACAATGGGGAACTCTACTTCAGAGGGCTTCTCCAGATCATGTTGTCTACCATGACCCCCACCCTAACCAGCCTGGAGCTGCACCATGGCCCCCACCCTAACCAGCCTGGAGCTGCACCACGACCCCCACCCTAACCAGCCTGGAGCTGCACCATGACCCCCACCCCAGCCTGGAACCAGCCTGCCTGGAGCTGCACCATGACCCCCCCCACCTAGCCTGGAGGTGCACCATGACCCCCACCCTAACCAGCCTGGAGCTGCACCATGACCCCCACCCTAATCAGCCTGGAGGTGCTCCATGAACCCCACCCTAACCAGCCTGGAGCTGCACCATGACCCCCACCCTAACCAGCCTGGAGCTGCACCATGACCCCCACCCTACCAGTCTGGAGCTGCACCATGACCCCCACCCTAACCAGCCTCTGGAGCTGCACCACGACCCCCACCCTAACCAGCCTGGAGCTGCACCACGGCCCCCATAGACCTGGCCATGATTCCTTTCCAACTGATCATAATCTTTTGCTCTGTGGCTCTGTCTGTTTGTTTTTAAAACCCACTGAGGTTTGTGACGAGGACATCTGAGGGGTGGAAAATGGCTGCTGGCGAACAGCGCAAATCAGGGGGTTATCCATTTTGAAAAAATGGATCACTCCATTGTGCAAGTTTTTTATGTCGATGGAGGGTGGGGGGGGGCAACTTTGTAAAAAAGTTTTTTTTTTATTTTAACTCATGAAAAATCTTGTGCTGTTCATCATAACGGTGTCTTTTCATTGAAGGACAGAGATGAAGTCACATCTTGCTGGCATGCTGGGCCAAGGAATTTTGGAATAATTTCTGTTTTCTATTTTTAGATGTCTACTTCAAACTCCTAGAGGCATCTCATTTCATTTAACCAAGAAGTAAATGCATGGATTCTCTGTTCTTAACTCTAATGACAAAAGCCCATACTGAAAAACAAAAAAACAGTGAGTGCAAGACAGAGAAAGAAATGAGCAAAACATGTACTAAAGACCCCACGTAGGCACGGGCCCCTGGGGCAGTCTGGGGAAACACAAGGATGGAAACTCCCTATTCTTATTATAAAACCCTGTTGCCCTAAAATGGTCATACAAGACCTGCATTATTGAGAACCTTTTAAGAAGCCTGTTGTGCATATGTCATGTGCCTACTTGTGTCAGCAGGTGTATTCTGGAGTAACAAGGGTAGGGTGTGTCACTGTGGTGCTGTTTGTTTGCTTTGAGAATAAATTCAGAAGTTTCAACCATCGCTAAAAACCTCTTATGGCAGGCTATTGGCAAACTTAATTTAGAATAGGAATCAAAAACAGACTGGAACTTGGCAGGATTTGGAGTTCCTGATGACCCCTGGGAGCAGCGAGATGAAACCAATATGAAAGGAAAAGGAAGAGAGTAACGTCTGGAGGAGGAATTAAATATGATAAGAGCCTTGTTCATTTTGTACCATGATCATTGTAAGTTTAGATGAAACCTTTTACAATAGCCATCATGTTCAGCGATTTCGCTTTCATTTATGTTTTTAAAAGCAAAATTTTACTCTGTAGTTCTTATTCTTCTGACAATGTGGAGTTTCCAGTCTTGTGTGTCGGCCCATCTATATTGCTCTCAGTAATCTCAGGATAGGACTTAGTACGTGTCCTCTATGGTGTGTTTTGCTAGTTTCTGCTACTCTCCCTGCTTGGTGATCCACTAGCTGATCATGTGGTGAATGCACTATACATCATGCATAGCTGGTGATAGCAGATTGGAGGTCCTAAAGCCCCTGAAACCCAAAAACCCTCCCTCCCTCTCTGGGGTGGCTCTCTGGCTAATTGTATACTGCCTCTTGGGACACCTGGCCTCAGTTGTCACTGGAAAATTTGGAATTTGATTTTCGACTGTACAGGTCACTGAAAAAGTTATAGTGCTTCTGGCTGGATCTATACTCCTTTTTATATGCCAGGCTCAACAGTACTAATGGGCCATTGATATGGATTAGGTATGTGCAGAGGTGATCAGGGTTTTTAATTTCAAATGACAGCACTATAGATGTATTGCTGGTGTGTTGCCTCAGCCAATATTTCTATGCCTCTCCTTTACTTTTCTGGCTCCTCTAGCTAATGATTGTGGCATGAATCCAATTCAAAATTCTGAACACCTGATGAGCTCATCCTTACAACCTTACAGAGGTTCAAACTCTGAGGTTTCAAATTCGTTCAGTTCACACCTACTGAAACCATGCATGATAAACTCATCCCTCTTACCCTACCCTGTTCAGACTACAAACTATTTGCATCCTTTGTCTATCAGACTGCTGAAAAGAATAAAGTTATGGTCACACTTGGCTTCTAAAATCTGCTTAGTGTGGTGCGAATTGAGGGCGGAGACACAGATTCCGTTAATTCAGTTAATTCAGGCATCAGGTAGATGGTAACATTAGATAGCAACATAGACTAACTATCTTTATGTCTAAGGATAAGATCGATGTCGATAGGTATCCTATATCCGAACATGGTCATATGCGGCTTCCTTGTTCTCAACTATTTTAAAATATCTAGCAAACACGATAACTTCCTATTTGACTAGCTACCTGTAGATTAATGTCACCTCCATTTTGATTTTACAATTTGACAGTTTGACTTGAACAACAAGAAGAAAATTTGTGAAGATTTGTGTATTCGTGAGGTCAAAGTTCAACACAGTTGAACTCAGGGCATACAACAGAGCCCTGCCCTGCATCAAAAGCGGTGCAGAAATCTGCCCCTGGAAGCGTTGACAGTTGACGCCACCTTCCATCGACTTGAATGGAAATTCGTGCTGATTTTTCGCGGTTGGAAGCCAAGTGTGACCATAGCATCAGGAATAAGAGGGATAAAGTTTAAAAAAAAAAAAAAAAAAAAGACTGGAAGGAGGACCCGCACAACAGGGCAACATCAAACAGTTCATCTGGCGTCCTCTGGAAACCTGAATACAATATTGCTGCATATGCCTCAGTTTTTTTTTTTTTTGCAGATGTCACATTCTTCATGAGTGGAACATAACTGAAGAAACCGCCTGTCTGGCTTGGCTGCTTGGCAAGCCTCTCCACTGGAACCCAAAACCTGCTGCCATCTCTTTCGCTCCCTTAGACCTCCCACTGACTGCCCGCAGCACGCCAAGCATCCATGGTCTGCTACCCAACGATGGGCTGTCTCTCAACAGCCAAAAAAAACAATAAAGGGCAGGCTAGAGTGGCTGCAAATACAACATCAGAAGGGGAGATTAGTCTTGGTCTGGTCTTTAAGGTTAAATTAACCACTTCATAAGCATCTTTGTATTAATTGCTGCACTGTTTAAGTCACACTGAAGCAGAGAGCGGAGGATATATCAATATAAAAACAATGTGACAAGAGGGGGAGTCAAATGGCACTGTTCTACTGAGGGGTCTGTTTATTATGGACCATGAATAGTTCAACAAAAGCTCTTTTAAAACTGAGTACTCCATACACTTTGAGGTAGATATAAATTAACACCATTCAAAGACCGTTGTGAGGAAATTTATGTTGTCTAATAGCACATTACAAAACAGCAAAGACCCCATGGGTATTGCAGCCAAGGTGCAGCGATGATTTTGTTGAGAGAATGTAAAAAAATGTTTGAAAAGTGCATTGTGAAGCTCATGTTGGAGCTCAAAGTAGCAGATACAGAAAAAAGGAACCAGGGGTCAAAACCAAGCTGGAGTACACAGCTTGGCTGAAGGACATCAGCTGGGGAGGTATTTCTACCGAAATCCTTTCATGAATGAACGTGTTTCTTCCATTAGGCAGGCTCCCCCTTCGGCTGCATGAAATTTGTGAGTCATCACTTGGGATTCCCTTCCTCTCTATTCCAAATTTGGACAGGAAGAATGGTTTCATTTTGGGAAAGAATGCAGTGTGGAGGAGCTTTTCTGCAATGTAAATGCATTCATGATGACGCCCACTACGGTACAAATTGGACTCATATCTGCTGCCTGGAAGCCAGTGAAAAGCTCGAGGAGAATGCCTGGAATCTGAATGTTGCCGGGAAGAATTTCTTTCTGCTCCCAAAACACAAATCTTTTGATTTCTTTTCAACCCCCCCCACCCCCACACTCTTCTGGTAAATGTGTCAGAAAGCACCCCAGCGTCTTTCGAAACTGTCCTTCCTCCTGTTATGTTGACTTGTTGTACTAATAGGACAGAAGTAACTCATGGCGTTTTGCCCATAATGTGAACACAAAGAGGCCTAACCATCCATGTTAACCGAGAGGGCGTAATTACTGACTCAGCTCGCCTTGCTCACAGGTCTACCATGGCAAACACAAGCTTGGTGAGCAGAAGGTTGTCAACAATGTCCCTCACGACATTATCTTCAACCGAACCACCCTTCCTATTGAGGTGGGTGGCCTACAGTTACAAACTCCTTGGTTTGTCTGTTGTCTCCAGCACAGCTCTCTCTCAAAATCGACTGCTTTGCCTTCATTAGTGAGACAACAAGATGAGCCGTCGTGGCATGGACGTTTATAATGAGTGACTGTGTGAGGCTTGGCGCCAATTCAAACGCCTGTGTCAAAAGAAGTTGGTGGGGGATGGGGTAGGGGTAGGGGTGGGGGGTGTCTTCTGTTTTGTGTGGTTCTTTAGTTGAATCTTCAAAAAGCTTGCCACTGAACTGTCTCAGACTTAAGAGCAAGAGCGCTAATTATTGTTTTTCCATAACTCCATTCTCCGCACGCACACATTTTTCTCTCCCCTGACAGAACCAACAATGGCAATTACATTTGTCAAGCGGCATATTCGAATGACCGTTGGGAGACAGCAGAACCTGCGGCATGGGGGAAATTAGAGACCTGAGAATACAACACTGTTATTAAGCAAACAAATATCAAAGCCAAGAGTGTTTTTTTAAGGGATTTGTTTTGTGTGTGTTTTTAAATGCCCTGTTGTGTGGGGGACAGTAAATGGTCCTCTCCAAGACGGTGGTGTTATGGAACTCTGGGAGAGGCAGCCAGTAATCGTATCATTCTGTCTTTTGTGTGTATTTCTGAACTCTGTTGGATAGATGGAGCTGAGAGGGAGAGCTCAACATGCAAAGAAAAAAATCCTCTCGCTCTCTTAATTCTCTCACTCCTTGTCCTTTTTTAAAAATAAGTGTTATGCAATGGGATGGTAGATTAGTCAAGGAATTCAGGTGTAACATGGGTACTGGAGGTTCAAATCCCAGTTGTAGCTCAAGAATTTTACCCTTGAGAAAGTGCCATAACTTAACACCATTTGCCTCATCAAAAACCCAACCGATAAAGCTGTATAAGTTCTGCATATGTTCTCATTAAATAGGAAACATTATGAAGACCTTTGCTTATTTTTTAAAAAATCTGCAGAGTTATACCATTACCCTTTCCATTTACCAAATTCACAGTGATGCTGACAGAATCAGTAACTTTCATTTGAGTCTCCAGATGTAATAACATACTTCCAATGCAAATGTAAAGTGTTGCCACCTTCATGACACCTGTGGTCTGCCATTATTTTCCTGTAGGGCTCTCTATGAAGCCTGAAACCTCCTGCTGTTAATAACATTTTCAACCAAAACTGCCCAGAAGAAATCTTTGTAAAGTACTGTAGCCACCAACTGATTAACAAAATTAGCTGACTGTCTTGAAGACCATAACCTTGTTTTCACACTTCTTCAATGCCAGAAAGACTTAATAAAACAGACTGAATATATCAGCACGAGATTATCAAACAGTGAACTTGGAGATTAATTGTTCATGTGGCAAAAATCCCACCTCCTCTTGTTCATACTTTCTTGTCTTGTGTAGGTTTCAGCTGAATTTGAGCCTGCACTGCTCTTAGCACATTTTGAAACTGCTCCAGTGGGTTTAAACCTGTCAAAGCCACTGCTGGATACTCTGGCTTTTGCCTTATTATTGGCTTGTTGTGTGGTTATGCTAGGACGGGAAAGAAACTGCCTTAGTCTCATATGCTCATTGAATAAAGGGTGTTGTTTTTGCTTTATTGTGGGGCTCCCTTGGAAACTTCCCTACACTGAAAAACCTTCACCCACTCATCCACTCAGTCACCCCATTTTAGCACAAAGGTTTTTTTTTTGTTAAACTTTATGCCCTTTCTCTCTTCCCAAAATTTTTGATTCCCAGTCATGACTACATTCCGCCATTCCTTGAAATGTTTTTGGTAATACGTAGCTTTGTTATTATACGTCATAAACTAATACATATTATACATATTCATACATATTATTTTTGTATTCTTCTGGGTCTCATATATGGGGATTTCTATGTGACACAAAGGGTATACTAAGTTTCTGAGGTTGAAAGGAGAAATGTTCACAGTTGGGACAAAAGAAAGCTCTGTAAAAGAAATTAAATACATACATGTTCTTAGCATGTCCAGTCCAAACATCCACTGTACTACAGACAGTAATTCACTCATGAAAAAGTTGTATGCTAAATGGATGAAAAGCAGTTCTTAGTTGTATCATAGTTGTTTTTCTTTGGATTTATCAAGTCCCCTGTATTAAAACAGACCAGTTTACAGCCGTTGGCTCTCATGGAATAATCACAGTGTGGGGTCATCTTCCCAAACTCTGAGTCAAGGGCCCACACACCAAGGGGGTTTCCCCCCCGTTCACCAACCTCCACCACCGTCTCATTAAGGAAAGGCTGGATACTCATGATGAGTCACCTAACATTATTTTCGGTAGACCTAAGCAACAAAGAGGGCCACAAATAACCCAGATAACTGGTCTCAAGCGTGACTACCTAAGCCTTCTGTGTCTCCTTTTTCCACCCCCTCACCCACCTTTCACACGCAGAACCCGTGACGAAATCCTCGCGTCTACATCATGGAACTGCTTATCCAATGGGGGGTAGGCAGGTAATAAAATTGAATGAAAAGCTATTGATAGCAGCACACGCTCCAAGCCCTTGGGAAATACCTGGTCACCGATGTCGTGTACCATGGAGTCACGAACCTATGTGGGCATATGCAGACCGATAGCTACTTCCTGTAGCTTACGTCACCATTACTCATCCACTCCAGAATATCCACCAAGACAAAGGCACAAAACACCACGGGTGTTTCCCAAACCTTTTCATTTCTCAATTCCGCTGCTCCACTCCCCCACTACTAATTGTTTTCAGGTTTTGATTTTTGCCGTGATTTTTGATATTTTGCATGGAAAAATATTTTATTGATCAATGAAATTAATTTCCATTGTGTATCTTGACAGTTGAAAATAACAGGCTGGTTAATATATTTTGCTTCAACAAAAGAAGCTGCATGATGGACAAAAGACAAGGAATTATAGGTAGGTATTAACAGAATTACTCAGCAGCTGGGGAACAGAGATGGTATGCCTGTTAGTGGCTAGGTAGCCTGAACCATTACATTTAATGCAAATGGGTCTGATCTGAAATATGTTAGCTGGCTCTCTCTTCCTCACATACAGCTCTAAGTAATTGTTTTGCAGGGTCCAGTAAAAACTATGAAAAAAATGATTGGAAAAAACCTCACTGCATTTATTGTGAAATTCTAACCTGATTTTTTCCACATTTACAGGCCTTCCTTTTGAATCTGACTGGGTATGCATTAGCTTTAATACATGAATGAAAGCTTGTAGTTAAAAAAGGCTCTGTAGTACAGCCTTTTCCCAGCCCCGGCACACTTTCCATAAATTAAGAAGTACCATGCCACGCCTCGTACTCCACAAAGCCACCAAAACGCCACACTACCCCATACTGCCCATTAAAGGTTAAAAAAATACCACTTACTTTCACTTGTAAACCTGAACTAGGATTGAATGTTTTTTTAAGAGGAATATCCATTTTCCAAAACCACTTGAGAATTCACACGTCTTTGTTGATGAATGTGTGTTTGTATCAGCTGGAACTTAAATCACTGCTGAATCAAGGTTCCTGCATCAAAGAAGTCCCTTTTAAATACATGACCAGTTAAATAATATAAAGTGCAGTAGCATAACAGTGGGACATACATAAAGAAGAGCAAATGTATAAATTCCGGTTTGGGACTGAACTCATTTAAATGTTTTTATGGATGTCGAGACCTAACAGCTCTCACTTTTTGAGACTAATATGACACAAAGCAGAATGTAAGCTCATTTAGGGCGGCCATTTTGACTTGAAAATGACACCACAAGTTGACGCGCAGCCAGCAGACGTGACGATACTGTGTATCAGCACTTCCCTCTTTCCTTTTCTTTCCTTATCCCACTCTTGCTCTCTCGAAGGTGACGTCTTCTCTGGAATCGGTCCATTTTGATAAAACTGATTGTCTTACTCACTGCTCTTAATCCATTGAATTGCCCACTCAGGGGGATTGAAAAGACAGGCTTAAATCAACCTTATTCATGCATTGAGAGATATTGTGGTGTTACATGCTTGATACCCAGAGGTGCATGTATAAAGTGACACACTGCCCTGTCGCTCTGGCCCACAGCAAGGATCACAAAGTGCCCTTTAGATTGAAGTATCCATTACTATGGATATGGTGGATAAAAAAGTCTTTAGTCTTCAATTCTGGTCCTGGAGAACCGTGGGGTTTGCTGATTTTTGCTTGTATCTTAGAATCCATAAACACTGAGAAGACCCAAGAAGCCATGTTAACTGTATAATCAACTGGTTTAATTGATCAATTAAGTGTTGATTAGTATCTAAGAACTGGCACAACCTTCAGTACCATGAGAACTGAATACCAATTAATTACAATACTTGAATCAGCCGGTAGTTTCAGTCAGTACATATTCATAGTTTAATTTTGCTGAATGAGATAAATAACACATTTCGGTTTCAGTTTTGGAAAATGGACATTGAGAGCTGGACATTAGCTACACGAGTTTGCTCTCTGTTTAGTCTGGCAGGGGGGGAGGAAACACACTCAGGGGTTGGTTTCTGTCTCTCAGTTGTGCCTTGTCTTCAGTGACTTTGCCGTGATCTCAACTTGGACTGCATGCTGTTTAAAATAACCCTAGGGTCAGATGGTTCAAAGGACCATCACTGATAAACCATCCTTTAAAAATGGAAATATTTACTTCACTTGGCTCATGGTGAGCAGACTCAAAGTGAAGCAAAAGCTGCAAACTCGTGACTGCGGCTGGATGCTACGACCAGAGGCGCGGTGGAAGTGAGACGCAGCCCGTCTCATCTCATCTTCCTCTCTCCTTTTTAGACTCTCTGCAGACTAAACAAACATCCAGTTTTGGCTCTAGGGGGTTTGGCTGTGTGCTTGTTTAGGCCAAAGATCTTTTATTTTCATTAAGAAAACAAACCTCCAAACACCACTTCCTGGTCTTTCTGAAGACAGAAGACTCTCTGAAGACTACAGAACTCACTTTTCAAGTGCTGTGGAGTTGATTGCATCTTCACATTAAGGGGGTGACTTTATTTTATTATTTTCTGTAGCCTACCATAAAATATGCCAATGCTAGAATGTCCAGGAAAGCTTTGGAAACATAACATCTTATTTTTGTCTCTCCAAGTAACAAATATCACTTTTGGACTCACTTCTCAGGTTTCTCAGCTCCAGAGGGGAACTAAATATCATAATGTCCTCACTACAAATGGTTATTTTACTTTATTAATTTACAGAATATTATCAAGGATTTCCAGTTAAGGGTGTGTTCATTGGGCCAATTTAACGTCTGGTGCAGATGGTGACCAGGCAAGCTGCGGTTAAGCACTGACGCATTTGAGGCTGTAAAGAAGAGTGGATTTTCTATTTTTTACATCAATTTCAGGGCGTTACCTTTCGATTACAAGTACATTTACAGTCATCAGAGGCATCATGTCCCTATGTTTTGTGGAAAAATGAATTTAAATAGATAGAATGTGATACATGTTACACCTATGTTTGCCAAGGAATAAGTGGTGATAGCATTCTTTGCATGGAGTCAATCAACCTGGATGACCTTATTCATGAAATTGGTTCACCTCTGCCTTTCAGAAATCAAATCTTGCAAGGTTGCCAGTAAGAAATGGATACATGGAGGATTGATGCATTTTCATTTGCATCTATTGAAATCTGCCATTTTTCTTGACTATCAATGATTGCTTCTACTGTGCCATTATATATTGCAGAGAACTCCAGTGGCTTTACTCTCACAGCATTAATAAACATGCACAATACAATCAACTCCAAGCTTCGTTTCACAGGAGCAATTTGCAATATTTGGCTCTCTGTGTGCAAACCCAATAAACAGGCTGGCATCTTAAACATATTACCATCAAGATGGCATATGCAGTTCTTATGTCAGCATATATTACCATAAAAACGGAGCCAGACACCGTGGATAAAAAAGTGACATCACTATACGTGCCTTGGAAACCAAAAATGAAAACATTACTGAAAAAAAAGAATAAAAATATGAAATACTCACTTACTCCTTTTTAGTGTGACCTCCCTGCTAAGACAAAGAAACTCAGCTTTCTTAAGTTCTGATCAGCAGTCAAGGGAGACAAGCAAAATTTGGTTTGGGCATTACTGATTGAAAGTGGCAGTTGACTTGTCATTGACAATTTTTGAGCCACAGTGAAATTTGTTGGATATAAATTGTGCTTACATGCGCAGGTGCTCAGATTTTACCAGTGGCTGGCACATATTGTAGTGGGTCAGAAAACTTGGACATCCCAATGAAGCTGAGTAGTATTTAAGCACACACAAAATGCACTGAATCCCAAGCCATGCCTTCAGGTGGCCTGAAGCAAAGAACTCTTCTTTTCTCTGAAAACTAGAAGCTGAAACTGACACATAAAAACCTGGAAGTTCTGGAGAGTGAAGAGCCCTGTTTGCTTACAGATTGAGAGGGTGGCTGCTTACATCTCGGAAAAATACTTTTTTTACTCAAACTTTGTTACTCTAAAAGAAAATGCTAAACCATGGAGTTGCTGCTCCTGACTCTGTTTGTCCAGTTGGCAGAGCATTTTTAAGTATGGTAAAGGGTATAGTTGACTAAATTAATAGCACAGTGTATATTGCACAAAATCAAGTAGTAAAGCAGAATAAAGAGGGGGGAGTCTGACAGTTGTCAAACAATTAGACATCTATATAAAAATGTCAGGATGACCGTTTGTAGTAGAGACGCTGGCTTCCAGTGTATAGATACGGCCTAAACTTAAGCATAACATCCTGACTGCACAAGTGTCACCAGTGGCTGCTAGCATATAGGCTATGCAGCATCACCTGGAGATGAAGTGGTTTGTTGATGGCGGGATTGTCTCATTATCTCATCTCATTGCATTCATTGCTGGCTGACTGCCTGCAGTGTTCTCATCCACTGCATCAACTGTAAAGCTAGATACTGGACTACAGAGTGGAAGGAAGCAGGGGCTGGCAGATCGAGCCTCAGAAGAGGGAGGAAGCTTGTCTCCAGCTTCCCGAATTGACAGTGCACATTTGGAGTGACATAAAGAATACACACACCAATGTACCAAATTAGAAAAAAAAAAGAAACAGAACAGGGATAAAAAATGGTATAAAACAACAAAATAAAAATGTAAAGGTAATTCATTGACCAAATTATGTGTAGGAAGGAATGGAAAGGTACACATCAATGCAGCACAGCCCAGAGCTGCACAGGGGTTAGCATTGTGCGCTAAGTTTGGGGGGGAGGGGGCTGGATATCATTCATGGCATTCAGTGGACAAGTTTGGGAAGAGAGGGCACCCGAACCCTGTAAAGCACCTCTGTAATGTGTCTACATGCTGTACGCTCACCCTTAGCTCATCTCGGAGTCGTCACACTTCATGAATGACTTTCATGTGAGTCTGAGTTCTCAGAAAAATGGTCTAGGGAGGGGGAGAGGAGGGGGGTGTCTGTGTCTCAAGGACTTTTCTTCCGACAGTTTGGTGGGGTCATCTCTCGTAACCGCATCAAGAGGCGTACTTATCACGTCTTCCAAATCTTCACTGTGGGTGTCTAGACTGCCAATATGTCAGAACATGTCATCCAAGCCTGTCTTTATAACAAACCCAGAATCCAGTTGTTCTCCTTTTTTTCCACTTGGGTAGAGTCTGGTCTACCATCAAAGAGTGGAGGCAGTCAAATAAACAAACAGACTTTATTTTTGAAGTTTGTCTCTAAATGTGTAGATAAACAATGCTATACTATTCCCTGGAAATTATACAAAATGAAGAAAATGGGAATGGCAGAATCTGCATGGCGTATGCCTTGTCATTAGCCTCCTTCATGCCCATGGGCAGAGATTCGAATCCAATGTTTCAAATGCCACCCTCTAAATGTACGTGGATTCAAAATTGCCAGTGAGCTGTTAAATAGTCATTAGATCAGAATCCAGGGAGTGATGCAGTTTGATTTTGACCAAAAATTCAGCTCCTTCTCACAGTTACACGTGAGCCCAAATTAATTGAAATGCTGAGCTGAGGGGTCCAAGATAACCAAATAATATTAAGGTTTGCTTTGGTGAAACATGAAACAATGAAACACAGGAAAGCTCCCAGCACACATGAGCTCTGATGCACACCTTGATTGTGTGAAACAATCCACCTTTCAATCACTTGGGATCTTTGCGATGCCAGGTTAACGACCAATGAATGACACAAAGTATTATCAAAAGTCAGGTGATGCAATTGAGAGTCTAAATGAGTATGTAGGCACCGTTGGTTATTAGACCTGACAAAGATCCTAAGGGACCAGAATGTCTGTTACACAAATTGAAAGTGTGCGTCAGAGCACATGAGTGGCGCAAGCTTTACTATTTTTTGTTGCTTTTTAACCAAAATAACCACATTGGCCCCACAGAGAGAATTTTTAAGCTGAGGTTTGTGTTTTATATTAGCTTTTGTCCCGACAAATAATACAAAGTTGCTCATTCAGTGGTCACCACCCAAGTTTAAAAGAACTCCCAGCTGCCCTGGCCGACGGTTTGTCATATTATCAAGGACGTCATGCACATAAACTTTTTTGAGGGGACACGCAGCATTGCAAAATAAAGAAGTATTTGTGTGTGTGTGTGGGGGGGGGCAGATATAGAATATATGATAAATACAAATGAACAATTTTTAAAAATGTACAAGCCAGTTGAAAACTGGCCATCTGGTGATCCTATTTTGCAAGGTAAATATTTTCAAAATCAGGAAAACTGTAAGGGGGCAGTTTGAATGGGCATAACGCTTTTCATTGTGTATCCTCACCAAGCTGTGTAAATTCTCTGTGCTTGAGGGGTTTCCATCGCCATGCATGTGGTCATGCTCGGGTGTCCAACCGACCTTAGTCATTCGCGCAATAACAAAGTTATATATAGACAGTCTAATGAGTAAAACATGTCGAACAACTCTCTTCCCACTATTCAATCAACATTTCTTTACGGGAGCACCTGCTGGTAACAAATGTCTATTTCCTCTGTTTCCTTATATTACCACTCTCAACTCCTATGGAAGACCTCGTTCTAATCAGCCCCAGTATACCTGGCTCAACGTTTCCCTCCAGTTTATCCTCAGACCGGTGTGTGGCAAGTGTCCTGGTACATCATTATCATCATCAACAATTCCTTCAAAGCACAAGTCAGAAAAAAGTAAATTGAGGCATGCCTGAATGCAACTTTCAGCTGAAATACAGCTAGAGTGACAGCAGGTTTTGTTGGTTGCATGTGGATAGCTGCAGCATCCTTTGTGTTCTCCACCCTGACCTAGCAGCTGCTCTGTATTTCACAGAAGATTTGGAAACTGATGTCCATGTCAGACGCCTTATAGTATTTTTAACATTACAAATGCTGACATTTTTTCTGAGTTTAAAGGAACATTTTCACATTTTTTCATGGACTGCATTTTGAAGATTTAAGATCTTGTGATGACCCTCAATATACATTTCAAAAGACATACTTTACTGAGTCTCACCCTGAAGCTGTAACCAGTTTACCAGTGAAATTGTCTGCATTCGAACATCAGTCACTTTATTCACAATGCTTTGAATTTTCATTTGTCAAACAGCCATGTTACTGGCACAGGGCTTTCATGAAAAGCACAAATTAACAAATAAAAAACAAGCAAACATATTCAGTCAGTGCTACATTTTAATCCATACATTCCAAATTCAAAATCATGTTGAGTCCCGTGAAACAGAATGCTCATTCTCATTAAAGTATAACAGCCATGGTTACATGCTGAACTGGTTCCAAAAATGGCTTAGATATAGTGAAACATTAACAATACAATAGCTAATGGCAATTATCTGAGTAGTGAACCAAAGACCTAAGCAGGCACAGTGATCTGTACTTTGGAGTAAACTTGGCAGTATATTTTATAAAACAACTTTTTTTGGCTTTTTTATGACTTACAGCTTAGCTTGTGATGGTGATTATAATTCAGATAGCTGATTTAAAAAAAACCTAGCAAATAAATGGCTCGCCTCAATCAAAGGAGGTGAAGCTGACAGCACAGTGTCATCTGAATGAGGTAATGGCTGGAGGTATTTGGGTTTATGTGCTTGGCCCGCTTACAGCTTGCCTCCGTCTGACATTATCAGAACTTAATGAGAATAAATGTGTTTCTGTCCTAAAAGCCTGTACTGTGCTCTATCTTACATCTTCCTCCTGCTGCTGCCAGTTTTCTTAATATGCAGGGAGTGGAGTGGGGGGACAAGGTGGGGTATAGACAAGGGATGGGGTGGGGTGGGGGTGGGGGTTAGTACAAGGGCCCAGAGGGTAGGGGTGCGGTTGATAAAATGACTGCCGTCGGGTATAAATCAAATGATTATTACGCCCCTCAAGAGACAACAAAAAGCTTTGGCGCAAATCCTTCATTTCAGACCTGAAAACATCATTTTTTCGACAGTCTTTAAGAAGGAAGAAATAATGAAAGAGAGAGGGTGACAGAGAGAAAAGGGAGAGGGAAAGGAGAGGGAAAATCCTCCACATTTGCTCATATGAAAACAGCCACCTGAGGGGGGGCTACGTTATTAATTATCTGCTGCGAGTTAAAAGTAAAAACTGAGTGTGACTTCACTCCACTGGTCACATGTGCCAAAGTCACCCCATAGGATGACATCATGGGCGATGATGTAATCTCAGAATTCCAGACCTTCTCTCCTCTATTTTCAGACTCAGCAAAGTTTCCCCTTCCAGGAGCATCTTGAGTCATGCTTAAGCTTGGTACTCAGATCAAGCGGCGATATGAAGGAAAAAGGCGCATAAAAAAAAAAAAAAAAAAAAAAAAAAAAACACTTAGACGAGAACGCCACTTAACAAATTAGATTCCCAAAACTCAATGCAAGGTAATTACAGTTGCATTGGGGCTTGGTTTTATAGAACACAGACAGAATGTGTGTTCCACTGCCGGAGAGAAGTCAATTAAACTTTCTTATAGCAGCATTTTATTCAGATCTGGTTACACTTAAAATTGTGACCCAGCCCTGAGAGTATAAGCAAATAAATGGACTAGCTGCTTCCACACCATTTAGTTTTCTACATTTCCTCAATGTCTGTATCGAGAAAGCGAGGTAGAGCGGCCATCTTATACTCAAGCGCTCTGTGACCAATTCTTAATAAATGGCTGAGGCCAGAGACCAACTCTTGCCTGAGGTTGCAGCCCAGGACTGCAACCAAGATCAGGTGACTCATACCCCCAGCTAAGCTACGAGCGCGCTGTGCAGGCGCGTATCCATGGTGAGCCGCGGGAGCCGTGTGCACTGCCATGCAACGCCGGTTATCCCGGCCGCTGGAACCGGGGGGCTGTCTGCTTGCGTATAAACACTGGCTTTTGTTCCGGGTTCCTAACGCAGACGTTTGGAACGCACTTCAATTATGCTCATTGGTTCCAGCTGACCCTGCCCATCGGAATGATTTCCACAATTACTGTACAAATTGAAGCTAACGATCCGACCCCTGTGTTTTTTTTCGGCTATGTACCACCACTCCACAAATCCCCCATCCCCGTCCCCCTCCTCCCCAGCCCTTCACCCTCCCCCAGTCACAGTGAATGCTTCACAAATTGGACTGCACAAGTCTGAACACCGTGGGAACTTATACCCCTGACTTCAGGGCCAGTCTGGAGGTGGTTAGACTGTATACAAACTTAGACAGTGCATTGTGGATACCCAGATAGCAAATGGGGAGCAAAAATGGTAAATGATAAAAAAAAAAAAAAAAAAAAAAAAAAATTCACAAAAAAACCAATCCATCTATATTTAAAATTCCTTAACATGGTAATGGAATACTTTTTTTACAATGCACTGATTGGATGTAAATCACAGTAAAAATCCACACCCCTGTAGACTCAGCTGATGACTGAACGTTTCTTTTTTTATTATTAATGAATGTACTGAACAGTTGCTTTGCCTTTTATATTAAGCAACTCTGTGCTGCAAGCTTGACATATAGCACTAATATATTTTATATATGTTTAAAATAAAACAACTATGCTACATACTTACAAGGCATTTTACAATATCCAACAATGTGGTAAAGTCCCAATTAAATGTGTGGAAAGAGTGGGCTTACCCTGGAGGAAATTTACAGTGTAGAGATTATATCTTCTTCACAACAAAAAGAATTATGTGACAGAATTATGAAGTAAAATGACTTGAACTGACTCCCATTTGGAATAAAAGATCTGTATTCATGTCCTACACTGATGAATCAATTCATTCTTATTGATTGACCACGAGAGTTCAACTGTTAATTGTCCAGAGCTGTCACACTGGTTTGATTGGATGCTGTCCATTCTGGAGCTGGTGAATGGCTGGTGTTCCACAGGTTGAGGGACGTGAGGTTATAAGAGAGCTTTGCCCCCCCATCCCTGGGTTCTGAGGACCCTGCCCCTCTCTCTCTTCCTCTCTCTCTTTCAGTGATCTTCCTTCAATCTGCTCCTATTCCACCCCCAAGGGAACGTGCCCACTTACCGACCTCAATAAATACGTAGCTAATTTGAACCATGTGTTGGTAAATTGAAAACATAGCGCTTTAAATATGTGCATTTTCTTTTTCACGTAGTAATTTCTCCCTGGAGATATCTTCAACCAACTTGCTTGTTTCTTCAGGGAGGAGGCTGAGGGAAGGGGGCAGGTTTTCAGCTGGGGAGTGGGGGGGGAATGTTGACAGGGGAACGTGTACAACCTTCGATTACATGCTTTATTACTAAGCCCCATAAAGCCCATAGACTGCGCCCTACAAATTTTAATGCTCCCTCCACTGTACCCACACACTCCTCGCCCTAGCAAAAAAAAAAGTAGGAGAGTAGAGGAAAACACTGGCGGTTGCGTTTAGGGACTCTGCTGGCGTCAACACGTCACAACCACTGCTCTTTCAGAAACGCCATTCCTCTAGGCAAATTGACTTTGGCCGTTTGGCGGGAGAGGGGTTTTCTGTTATAATTTCTCCCAAGAAAATAATCTTAAAAGAATTGTTGAAATCCCATTTGCTTTCTTTATTGTGTAATGGGCGAAATCATTCAGAGTGGAAAGCCTGGGGTCATTAACGCCCCAAGAGCAGGGGAGCAATTTTTGGTGGGTGGTGCTACACTGGAATCACTCTAAGTTGTGGTGTACTGCATTGAGATTTGCTTCTCTTTAGAAATGTTCTTTTTTCGAGGGACCATTAGCTTTACCATGACAGGGAAGCCAGGATAGGGAATGTTACCTTCTAAATAAACCTCAGTAATAATCAGTAACTGTGTCACCACAGAAGAATATACAGGACATTCATACACATACAAAAACATTCAAATCACTCATCTATATTACAGAAACTATTACTAATAGTTATCTGTTTGAACACTTTAATGTGATCTCACAGAGGAGTCTGCTGTAGTGTAGCTTGAGTTAAGTTGCTGTGGGCTTACACACACTCATGTGACTTATATTAAAATGTATTAAAAAGGGTTTTCACAATGTGTTTTAAGGTGGCAGGCACATTAGTGGAGTGTAGGAGTTTACTCTACAAGAGCATATGTATCCCACATTGTATTTAGCAACAGAAAGGGCAAAACACAGACTTTGTGACGAACACAGCTTTAATTTTGTGTATGTACATGTGTTTCAAACTAAAACAATGTCTATGGACATACATGCTTGAAACCTCATGTGCATGATTATGTATTGTATACAAGAATAGATATAATGATAAAAAGATTGAAACAGATAGTGGAACCACTTTCTGGACTCCCTCCATGTTGTTTATAAACTTAAGGAAATGGAGAACGAGACCAATGCTTGTCACACTTGAGAACCATTCCTGGGACTCTGTTTTATGAGTTTTCACAACTTCTGCTCAGGTTCCCAGATTTCTCTGGCTCCCAGGAGCAGATGGCATAGTGGTGTGTGGTGGGAAACAGGGAGCAAAACGCTGTGCCCATAGGCTTTTCATCTCAGCTTTTACACACTGGGTAATTAGTCACCAGGACTACACCCTGTTTCACAACCCTTGCACAGTTTTCTTCAACCCCTGTTCACATGTAAGATCGCCAGGGAGGGGAGAGTGTAGAACCAGGTGGCGTTTCTCCATGACACTGCCGCTATTCCCCTCCCCCCGACTCTGACCGCTATGGTGACCACGGAGGTGACCTCAGCCTCTGGTCTGTGATATCACCCTTCCTGACGTCAGCAGGGTGGGTGCGAGTCGGCAAGGGCCAAACCTGGAGAGACGCAAAGACTGTTTGCGTGCTAAAAGCGGTTGTTGTTGTCACATTCCGCAGTGTGGTGGTTTTCAATACACAACACGAAACCAAATCCTTTATGAGTTAAAAAGCCACAGCGGAGGTGTGACTACATAACCACGGTAGGGTTTCTCCACCTCAGCTTGTTACACAGTTGTGAATGAGGAGGCTTCCCACGATCCTTGACCTTTGTGAAAACTTCCAGAAACATCTAAATCTTTCTTCTGGCTTTAGTTAGCAGCCTCTGTCATCATTTCCATCCACTTTTAATTCCTTATCTTTGTGTTGTTTCCCTTAACTCCTTTGACTTGACCCACTATCTCTTGGTGGCTTATCTGAGAGTGGTATTCAGAAACAATGCACACAACAGTGATTGTTTACCATAGGTTCGGTGTAGTTACCAAACCATCTCCAAAACTGGAGTACATGACCCAACGGACTCTGCACCTTTCTGTGGCTGACTGTGTACCTACACTTTGCTTGCACCAGCTGTGGATGCAGTTTACTCTGCCAACACAATGACTGTGCAGCTCAGCGGGTGGACCTCAGAGTACGAAGAGGTGGGAGGTGGCAGCTGTCAGGAAATGGTTCAGAGGACACGAATGCTAGTGCGCCTTTCCCTAAATTGATGCACAACATTGCAGCAAAGGGGTGGGCCTGTTTAAACACGAGTTTAAACAGATTGGGGGAACAAGGGAAATGAATTCATTTGATAAATATATTTGATTAATTAAAACGATATGCCCTTTTTTCTGATGTTTTTATGCAGGCCGCATGTCCTGAGTCTCCACATTTGGCATTGGACATTAGGGTGATTGTCCTCCACTCAGCTTCCTGTTTTTCCACACAAACTTAGTCAGCTGGTGATGTCAGAGCCTTGCCCGGCAAGAAAAGCTAAGTTATCGCACGTTTTCTGTCATAAATTACCATAAACTGTGGGGGCGAAGGGTACTCACCGCCACAAACACATGTGGCGGTGGTGGGGGGGCTGGTGGCACAGGACAGGAGCGAGACCACTGTGGAATGACAAGACACCACAAAGGCCGGCTCTGATGCTTTAAATAGTTAATCAAGGCCGGTTATGGGGGGACTAAGTCTTGAGACAATAGAGCCACTCAATGAAAACCATGGCCAGATACTGAATGTGTCACCCATATCTTTGCCCTCTGTGAACCAGAGAGGAAGTGATGACTCCTCATCAAAGTACACGCACCCCCCAAACCACCTCCGCACTTCTCCTCAAAGCACCATCTGCGTCTGTCCCTCTCTGTCTGACATGATGACCCTACCTGATAAGTGCAACAATGGCCAACCTCTAAAAAACCTCCTGTTCATCAATATTCCAGCTGGTGTGTTATGAGACATGAACTACTGAGCCCTCCCGAACCCCATTTGCACTGCACTCATTCTCTCAAATTTGTCAAAATATTATGGTGTACATCCAGGAGACATACTGCATTAAACCTTAACTTTCCACTCACAACTGAAGATATATTTTCCTTTTATATATATATATCTTAGTCCCTTTGTACTTAAAAATGAACAAATTAAACGTACCTTTGCGTCTTTTGTTTTTAGGACTTTCTTCAACCATGGGAGTAAGTTATGTGGGCCAAGCACTGAACAAGATGGGAGTCTTGCAATGTTCCTGTTGTTGTCCTCTGAATACTTCCTGAAAGAGAGAGAGAGGCTGTGTTAGTGCAGAGAATAGAGGTAGAATGAGGTGTAACAGTGTCACACTGAGGTTAAAAATCCTGGCACACGGTGTCAGGAGACCTGGAGGCCCTGGCTCAGGGCGAACGCAGATGGACATACACGATGAATCGTGACAGAAAGGCCCCCCTCACACACCTTCGCCTGTGCAGCCAGAGAAGCCCCCTGAGGGAGATTAGCTGAATATAATTTGGCTGAAAATATCGATGAAAGGAAGGCTATTCAAATATGTATGATAAACAAGCAAACTATTGGGGGTTACTGTGTCCCTGGGCCATACGCCCCTGCCTCTCCCACACGTCTGTGTAGTCTCCTGGCAGCACAGGAGTAGGTTTTACTCATCACGCTGTCAATTCGTCTTCCCACACCAGCGACTCACGACACAACCTCTCCAGACACACATGTTGATGTCTGGAATGGGATTTTAATGAAAGAGGTAGGCCAACATGTGAAAACAAGACACAGACGGGGGGGTCGATATCACTACAACTGCCCCGGCAACCCCCTCTTCCCCAAACCCCCCGATGTGTGCGCCTTTAGAAATGCTGACTAACCAAACTGAGGTCGAGATCACAGGATGTGAGGCGTAAAAGCAGATGACTGCCCACTGGAAGGGACATCTGGGAACAGTATTTGGGACCGGCCTAAGCAAGGACACCAGCGGACACGGGGGTGGGGGTCGGTTCCGTCACTTTACGTGCACAGGATACAGGGGGTTGGGGGGGAAACGAGACAGACGACTCGTCACGGGTCTGTTCCGGAGACGAAGCGCTGAATTCCTGAGTCCAGAATTCCCCTTACCCAGCACAATGACATCACCTTTACAGTAAATGGACGCTTTGCTGTCTGCGCGGTAAAATGCACAGACAGCCGGAGGCTCTGGTAAAAATGAGATGATCCTTCCTCTGTACGCCTTAAGAGCATTTACCGTTATCAGATGCTCCTATTCAGAATGATGTACACAACTTACACTTTTTGGACGCACAACACGTTTATACAGCTGAATATTTTACTGAAACCATACTGGTGTACTATGGCAGCACACCACCTGGGAATCAATCCTGCAACCTCTAAGTAAGAGACCCAGTTCCATAACTATTGTACTGCATTGCAACCCTTCAGCCTTTGCTTTCTGCTCATCCGTCCCTCCACACTCCCAAAGTAACTTCATTAATTAAATAAAGGTGTGGTGCATAGCACCCAGAGCAAAACAGACTACCCTCCTCCGGCTTACATCAGAAAGCCTGTCTCTTCTGAGCAATGACCCCCCAACCCCCCGCCCCCAGCAGATGTCTATTGGTCACGTTTCATATGCCCACCGCTTAGGGGGTAAACAAACAGTCTGGTGTGCGTCATTATGACCCCAATATATTATAAATATCGTTCTAAATAGTGGAATATCATGTCAAGGGCATAGAATACATTGGTGTGCTATGTAGACTGGACCTCACCAAAACATTGTTGAGTCAATCTGTAACTTCATAAAAACAGGAGAAAACCAGCCCTCAGTTTTGCAATGATATTGACATTTTTTTTAATAATCCATGAAAAATTAAATATATTTTCAAACTGTTTAAAAGCACACGAATTTGAATTTTGTGGCGGCTAGACGTCAATCTAAAAACGATTACGATGTATTCAGGACGACCGTTTGGATGAGCATGTATTATTTAGGATTTGAACGCCCTCTGCTGGCGAAGTTGGTGACTGGCAGGACAGCATTGCGCCATGTCTTTGGTAAAACAAAAATATACGCACACACACACATACCTCAGGACTGGCATAGGTGACAAATTGGTGAATTTGCAAGAAATACCCTTGAACACGGCCAAAATTTCACAATAAAGGGCCCAAAAAGAGTAAATCCAAGGATGGTGAACTGGGATTAGTGACATATTACAATAGCCATAACTATAGTTTACTACACTTAGATTCAGTACTTTTCCAGCAAGAGCAGCTAATACTATCTCTAGTTTGTTAGCAAATAGTAACGTGCGTAAATGTGTACTTACACGTCGGCTCATTGCTAATGAACTAATGTATATGTGTCTTAAGCTAGTGACCACAGACAGCTTTCTTCGATAGAAAAATCAACGCTTGATATAAAGCTACCCGGGTCATACGTCCACATTTAATGAAAACTGCATGAAACATTAATAACAGCGAAATATCACCTTTAAATGGTCCTCTAATGCGTTGCTAGACGGTTGTTTTCACCCACAGGTTTTGGTTGCTATGGTCATGACATCACTGGGAGAACTTTTCCCCGTCTTTCTTTATTCCTAGACTTTCGTCGCCCTCTAGTGACAACATCAGTAAACAGCACGATTTGAGTTCTGCGCCACCAATTACAGTTTTGCAAAATTAACCAAATCAAACACATTTCAGATAATTATATTTGATATATATGACAATTATGGAGGAGGTAATGAAAATCAGAATATCCTCTTGTGCATTTGCATTAAAATCAATCCATCCAATGTATGAACCATGCTGCCTTTCACAGGCTAGAACATAACACTTTACTGAACAACAAAAACACAGATCAACATAAGATTTAAAGGGCTAGCCACATTAGATATGAAACAAAATAAACGTTATAATCATAAAGGAAACTGTCACATTTATTTGGAACATGGCAGTATCCTGGCTAATCTTTCGTGTTATCTTTGTTCAACGCTCTTTCAAAATCAATATTTTTCTTGAATCTTTACAAAACCATGTGATTCCATCCCATCAGATTGCTTGTAACCTCTGCAGTATTACAATGTTTGTGTATTTATAGTCCATTTTAACACATAGTCTTGATTGATATCAATGTTGTTTTTGTATTTGTGTACATGTTAATGTACTAATATAATACAAACAGTAACAATTATCTATTTTACATAAAATACCAAAAAGGTCACAGTTGCTATGAGTTACTATACTCCATGTTAAGAGGGGAAAATTTCTGTCTCTAGAAAATTAATTTCAGACTACTGTCTGGTCCCTGGGATAATCTTTCATCTCCTAAATAAAGCTTGCATATCAAAAGTAGTAGCTTGTTACATACAGCCTTTCCTTCACTAAACAGGCTAATGCAAATAAGCAATGTATATGTAAGCAATGTAGTCATCATATCAATACAAAATGTGTTCCCTCCTTATGTCCAGTGGCATTTCTCAAAAGTCAGGCAAGGCCAAGCTGATCTCTTGGGGTCTCAGGGCTGTTTGAGCTGTCAGAATGCTGTTACTGTTGCTGAAAGAGGACAGCAGGCAGCCCTAGATGCATCTCAGACTGTCTTGAAGTTCCCTTGAGTCTCACACTGATGGATATCTGACATCACCCCTTGACATACACCCCTAAACATACATGTTTACATCCCTTAACTCAGTGCTGTCCTGCAGAGGTGGAAAGGTATGGGTATGAGTGTGAGAGTCCTTTTTGGCACTGCCAGCATTTCATGTGGCACCTGTAACAAGCTTTATATGTCTCTCTTTGAGCTGTGAAAGAAAGAAACATGCCAGGAGACAATGAATGACAGAGATCCTCCTCCACAGACAGTATCTGGGATACTATTTTAATTCGTCAAAGAAAAAATGCTCTTGCAGGCCCTCTTAGCAACTGTCTGAACTGGCTACGGTTTGGTAGTACTTTTTCAGCACTAGAGCTCCCTTACGTACCAGAAGGATGAATGTTGATGGAATGTTGACGCTGAGAACTATTGGTAGGCCTGTTGGCAGATCTATAAAGACATTTTCAGCTCTTGCATGGAGTTAAAATAAATAAGACAGTCAATTGTTTAAGGTAGCATGCGTTTTTTGGGCTGTAAAATAGGTACCCTCAAAATAGACACATATGGTCATATAATTTTAGTCATCTTTCATTCAATGAGATTGTATAAATCAAGGTTGGGGGTTTGGGTGGTATGCCATGTGGAGAAATGAATGAACACAATCTATTCTTCAACTTTGTAAGGCTCAAAGACCTTCTATAACAGAGGTTTAGCCTACCCTATGAACACCTTCAGCAAACTGGCTAATTCCGCGGGTACAGCCCCTAGCTCCCATGTAGTTTTTTTTTTTTTTTTTTTTTTTTTTTTTTTTTTAAAAACAGCGGATCTAGATTTAATTTATCCAATGCACGGTCACGTTACAGTTACCGTACGTGATAAATTGTTGCGCTGATTTGGAATGATAATTTCGTACCGAAAATATATCTGCACCAATCAGAAGACACTTTGAATGACGCTTAATGGTCACGTGCCTCCGACAAAAAGAACGTTCCATCGTCAGGGTGTACACGAAAAGTAAACCAACTAAAAGTCACAGGAACAATTGTGTCATATTATGAAGAGTATGCTAAGCACCAAATAAACAAAACTAAATATAATTCTGTGATAACATAATCAATATTGTTCCACACTTACAGTTCTAATTCATACACCAAAATGAGGACTTCCCTGATGGACCAACCGAAAGACGTTTTACCGCCATTTTTGCTTACCGCAAAGTCTCCACACATACACAAGCAAGGTTTTCTAAAGTAGATAGTTTTCAGGTTGGATTTGAAAGACTACAAATGACGACTAAAAAGAAGCGCTCCTCGAATACGCAGAATGACAGATGGGTTGTTATCGCCCCAGGTACATGCAAATTCGTGTTGCAATTCATTAAGCTGGCACAATGTTTACAAGCTAAAACAGCTAAACTAGCCGAAATGCTTTGACAAGCAGGCAATAGTATGACTGGCCTGGGGCGATAAAAATTTTAACTATTTTACAGGTAGCTATTGTCAACATAGCTTTTATACTAAATATTACAATACTACAAAACAACAATATTACATGTTAGCATGCCAATATCTTGTGTGTAACATCACAAACCTGAGTTGACGTTACAAAAATTGCATTTTAATCTGAAAGCAGTCGGCTATGGCTATTAAGCTGGTGATAGTCAAATAAAAATTCTCAGAAATATTGCGAATTCATACCAAAGCTGCAACAGTGGTTGCATTGGCGATACTTCGCCCATGTTGGTTGCTGAATTTAGAAGTCTGAAGGTTTAACTCATTTTAACGTGAACGTGTCACGCTGACAAAGTTGACCATGCAGCCAGTTTACCACCTGCATGTGCTCTATCCTTTTAATCGTCACATTCAACGTTAGCGCGATGACTAGAAGTAATCCAAATGCTAGTGTGTAAAAGGCACTTTGACCATCGCTAATTAAGGTGCTTTGTTAGATTGCCCGTGTGATCGCGTTATGATGACATTGTAACACAGGTGGGGAAAACCCAGGCTTCATTAATTAGAAGTACAACGACATAGGCCTATTTCTGCTAGCCATGCATTAACCAATAATTTGCTCCCCTTGAATGAGGAGTTATGCTAATTGGCAATCAGCCTTTCTAAATTCATGGCTATAACAAATACGTGGTAGTACTTTTGTTTTCTGAATCCAGGTTTTCCACCCTGGTTTAAAGCGAATGATTGAGGGAAAAATGTGCATGTCCAACCCATTTTTGTAGATTCGGTTGCTGACACATCAAAGACGGATAACAACGACCCTGCATTCGTTAGACTGAGGAACCCCGCTACAGGTAATGCATCCGATCAGTTGACGCGTTATATGTAGAATGATTGCTGTATGGTTAATTTTAATGGCTTGCTGTGGATTTTGTCCTCGGGGCAAGGTTTCTCATAGAGGGTGCGTTTTTGTTGACTCCCTCCATTGTACTACGAAAATCGAAATAAACCTAAGTGGAAATGCATATATTGTATTTCTTCTGTGTCTCACAATGTCTTTTATTTAAAGAAGCATATCTTTCATATTTGTCTGACAAGGAAGTTCTTTATAAACACAGATGCACAAATATTATTTGACCCATTTGAGCAGAATTGAACATGCAAATAAAAATGCAAGCGGCAAGATCTATGTGGACAATGGTAGGTATCTTACTCGCTGCCGTTTTATGTACAGTACAGTACATTCTTGAGAGAATGAAGGGAAGGTAGCTTACAATGTGGTTGACCCTTTGAACCAAAGATCTCTTTGAACTCTGTGATGTTAGAAATTCAGACTATTTACAAGAAACATAAGTGTAAAAGAAAAAAGTGGTAGTTGATTCCCCACCGCTAGACTGGAGCAAGCCTTCTTTCTATAGGAAGTCACCTCTCGTGAAGTAAGTAAATGTTAACAAACCACTGCTCCAGTGAAATATGATGGAAACCTGGTTATTTCTCTCTCTCTAGGTGAGGCCTCCCTCTATCTTTTCAGCAGTGGTGACTCTGAGCTCTATGAAGTTAAAGCCTTTGATGAGGACTACCATTCTTGGTTTGTTGGCCAGACAGTGCAGAGGGGTGAGTGAAAATGGTCACACCACAGGACTGGGGATAGGTATTTGGGGTTCCTTTCGGGTTTTGCTTTTCTCATAAATTTCAAGCTTCATTTTCTAATTGAACCTAAAGGTTAGCTAGTCCCTGACAGCTTGTTAATTTTTCCTAACAGGATTGTATCAGAGTTTGAATTTGAAATGACATAATTGGAATGCTATGTCCAGGTTTATGATGTGTTTGGTTGACCTGTATTTTGATAGCACTGAGTTCCAATTACTAAACTTATATGCTTTTCTTTCTCATTTTGTAGATGGAAGACTTTTGTACATCACTCCAATGGATCCGATGTATCTTTTATTGCCCTACTTGATTAAAGTGGGAAAAGAGGTAAGTTTGCTAAAACGATGTCCAGTGATGTATTATTACAAAGGTAAAGAGATTCTACACCCAAAAATGAAAATTACTACGATTACTGTGAAAATGGCCATATTTACTTTTAATGCTGTCGATCCATTTTGATAGTTTCTTATAGATATTGTGATCCTTTTCGCATGATCTATGAACTAGCAACCAGCATAAACTAGAAATGAACAGTCATTCAAAATAATGAATCTTGTAAAGTGACATAACATGAACTTGAATGCAAGTCAAGTTCGCTACAGTAATGTATGGGCCTGCAGGGAAAGTTTCAACCAGTGCAGCAAGTAGTGATGGATGAAGACTTCCCAGCATGCACCAGGCTGCTCAGCTGTAGCAGAACACAGGCCTCCCTTCACCATGTTGCTGAGGAAAAAGGTACCCATATTCTCATGGTTTCGTTACCCATTGCTTTGGGTAGCATATGGTGCTCAGAACAAGTACAATGTTAATATACTACAGTGGTGGTGACATTATTATATATGTGTTTCATCGTCTTTCAGAAGTTGGAAGTCAGAGGTTCCACAGGTACAACCAGGAGAAGACAATGCAGTGGTTACAGAAAAAGGTTGGTAGTGCATGTTTTTGGAACTGACAGCATAACTGCTGAAATACACTAGAAATATTAGTAAGGGTCTTTTAAGAGTCTTGATCTTTCTCTGTCTAGGTGGATAAGACTGTGAAAGCACTCAAAATGCGTAACATCTCAGTGGGAGGTGGAGTAAAGTCTACAACGTACATCAGAATGAAGCAGGAATCTGATATACAAGAAGGTATATTGCTGTTTTAGCTCATTCCTACAGTCTTAATGTGGCATTGGTCTTCCACTGCAGTTCTGGTGTTGTGCACAAGAGGGTGCCAAATGCCAAAACTTGATATAGATAAACACGTTCAAAGTTAGGACACCGCACGTAAAATATGATTTATGGCCATCTTGTTTTCATTTTATTGGTTTCATTTTTTAAGGTTGCATAGTAATTAATAAAATAGCCACTGCCAGCTAATATGGCCAGCTAATGTCTCTTCACCCATAGGGGTTTGCTAAGTGTCAATATTCATTGCTACATGTTGTGCTCTTAAAATATGACTGGATTCAGCTCACTTAAAAATTGCATATTTGAATTATGTGGAATACAAATATAATACATTGTAGTATGGATTTGGTTGCCAGCCACCTTCTCCATAAGTATAGCTCTTTTACTGTAATACCACAAGCGTTAAACTTCATCTGTTCAAATGTGTGACAATATAAACTACCCATAAGGCATCACAGCCAGATTTGAACACTGAGGAGTGCACAATGCTCTTTATCCTCACCTCTGACTACCACACAGTAAATGCATATTAATCGAATTACAGTGTAACACACATTTAATTTGCCAGCAGTGTCAGCCTTAATTACTGTCAATCCTGCTGCCTGCTCACAGTTTCAACTGACAGGACATGAATGACAAAACACTATTGATGAAACCATTGGTGCGGACAGACTGCTTTTAATTAAACATGTAAAATCACAAATTTTTCAGTGGATTCCTGAAGTCTTTAGAAAGCCCAACACCACAACCTGTGATAAATATTCAAAAATGTATTCTGTGTAAACTATACATCATGGCCTTGGTGTAGCTCTTATTGATGAACATTTGAAAATTATGCACATATCAATATCCCTATGTATGCTGTGGGTCGAATTTGTTCATGTTCCTTCGTTTTTCAGAGGATTACCTGCGTTATGCCCATGGTTTAATATCAGAGTACATAAGTGAGGACTTGAGTAAGGAGCTCCTGAATGTTCTTGGGTATGTCTTCATTATGAATCATGTTATTCACTTTCCACACAAAATGACATAGCTTAAATGTTTCCATCACCCAGTGTGGTCAGTTGTGTATTAAATGGTGAAAAACTGCATCCCCAGCTCATCTGTTGTAGTCTCATGTCTTTGGTAGTTTACAATAACCAAAATGGAGAGGAAGCAAGTGCTGAACATAGATAATGAGTAGAACTGATAATTTTCCAGATGTTGATGTAATGTGTCCACTTATTTGCTTTTTCTGCACTTTGGCTGAATAGATTAGAAAAAAATGTATCAATCTTTTGAGAATTTCTGACATCTGCTTTTTCCATTACACATCGTTTTTGTCATACAACCATGCTTTTGTCAAATACACCTGGCTTGCAAATCATAAGAAGTTAAAAGCTTCATTCAAATTTCTCTTGTTCTCATTTGTAGGTTACCAGAGATTTCAAGTCCAAAAGAATTGGAGCCACCATCAAAGGTACAGTCACTGACCTTTCCACAGTGTAATATGCCAATAGCTTATAACGGGCTAATCACTTAGGAGATATTTTGTATGAATATATAATTATTCTGGGAAGGTTTTGTGTTTGTCATGGGCTCTCTGAGGTTGATCGGATAGTCTAGAATAGGATGGTTTGTAGTCTTCGTTTCATAGCATAATTGGTCACCGTGGCAGCTGTCGCCACTGCCGAACCAGTTGCTCGTGGTGGCTTGACCCTGACCCTCCGACATCTCATATCCGGCAGAAACGAAAACTGTCAGACAAGCCCGTGGAAGCCGGAGAGGACTACACCAAGTTCAACAGCGCTGATTTCATCAGAAAAGTGAGTGTCTCGGATCACTGTGCCAAACAGGATGTGAGCATGAGAGGGGGGAAAAACGCTGACCCTGTTTTATTTGGCACAGCTTAAACTGAACATAGTTGCAGAGTGCAGCTGTGTAGATCGGGGGTAGGGAACTCCCATTGACCAGCTTGGCAACGCACAAAAGTGTGCCGCACCGACAGTAACCGGGCAAATTCCTGCATACTACCAAATGCGTAGTGGTGCAGTGCTTTGAATACGTTGCGTAAATAATAAGCACTTTCCACGTTCAAAATATCAAGCACCAAAAAAAAAAAAAAAAAAAGCAAGAATAATGAAATCACTAAAAAGTAATAGGTTTCTCTTTATTAAACCTAACGTTACCAACTTTCACTCTGAGTGTGAGCAATGTCACTTGTCTTTTTGTTTCTTTGGCTTGTCTGAAGATGTGCTGCAAGCACCGAATCTTTCAGTGCTGAAATTGTGTAACATTTTTTGAATAACAAATGTCACTACTATTTTGGATGATGCTTTGCTGTTTTGTTGTGCAGCTGAATTTTGTTGACACTGCAGCACGTTAACCTTATATTGAACAACCAGTCCCCAAGCAGTACCTCCACACTTTCTCTGTGAAACAGGAAGCGAGATTAATAACAGCATTGCAGATGTCTGTGTGGTTGTATGCTTCGACCAGTGGATTCACTAAAGTTGTTTTTAATTATTTTGTCTTTGCCTGCATGTGTTGGATTTGTGCAATGACTTGGTCAAGTAGTAGATTCTGATTGGCTGAGAGGTTCATTATATTTTGATAACCTGTACAGAGTGAAACGATATAATTACAACTGAAAATAACAGAACCCAAAGTTGAAAACATGTGTGACAGTTTTGTTTGGATTTCATTCTTGAATTATTTTATATGTAAACAAAGTACGACCAGAACAATCCCCTTTCAGGCTGTGTTAAATTCCACCCTTTAGTGGTTTATTTTAATGCTACACCACAGCCCATTGGGGTGGGTTCTTTATGCATTAGACTGAAGATTACAGTCTTCAGTCATTTTTTTAAATCCTTTGTATATATGTATTCATGTGAGTGGCCCATGGATAATATCTGTCATACTGCAGGTAACATGGTTTACATAACAGAAATTACAATGCATACCTTTATGTCTCCTGAAAATATGTTTGCCTTGCAGCAGTCCCTGGATTGTGGTTTGCATAATAACCCAATGAACAGACTTAGAGTGCAGGGTCAAGTACATACATTTATACATATGATTTATTTTCCACTCAGCCTCCAAAAAAGATGACAGCAGCACAGAAATCTCTGGCCAAAGTGGACAAGACTGGGATGAAGACCATGTCTTCTTTCTTCAGCCCAAAGGTCAAGACTGAAAATAACTGAGTCTGTCTGGGAGTGAGTGAGTGAAATATTTTTGAAGGAGTATACCTTCTTAAATAGTAAACCTGTAACAAAAAAACTCTCCTTCGAATGCTTTTTTTTTGTAATAGTTTGTGTGTACACTAATGGTAATAAAGAGGTTACTTTTCTAATTCATTGTCTTTTCTTACGCAAGTTTGTTCCACAATCAGCACAAGCCCTGTATTCAAAAACAGCTATATCACAAAAAAAAACAACTGTAAAGTTCTCTATTGCAACTGACTACATGTGAAATGTCATCATAGTCAAGTAGTCCTATGACCAAGGTGGGTTCACCCACTCACAAACCCTGCCTCATTTATTGAAAGCCCCCAGAATATTTAGCTAGATCAAATTGATAATTCATACGAAAATGCTGGGTGACTTTTTTAATTAATTATGCACTTCCCCATGGGCCTGCTGGCCATTGGCACGGGCGCGGTCAGGATTCAATTCCAGATTGTGGGGAGTACCACTGCACCAGTGACGTACGTGCGTACGTTATCCACCAACAGCACTGGACATGTTTTGGTTACAGAGCATTTCCAAGAAACTGATATTAAAATCCAGTCAAAAAGAACTCAACAACCACCTAGCTTGTTAACACAACCTGATACCGGTGTACTGTACAATGCACAAGTCAGCCGTCAGCATTGTAAGTGCACGGCCCCTTACAGAGGCTCAGTACCTGCTGGTGCTACTCTTTCTTCTTTGAGTGGCGTTTCAGGCTGAGGGAGTGGAAGGCACTCTCCACCACCTTGGGTAAGTGTATGGGGTTCCTCCGGAGCTGCCTGAAGCTGCTCGTGGTGCCACTCAAACTGCTTTTCTTGGTCTTGTGGTGATGGTCAGTTTTACTCAGCGTGGCCTCATCCACCATGAACCTCCTGGGGTCACGTAAGGTCCAGTTGGAGTGGATGTCATGTTCGCCGGAGCTGGTGGCGACTGGAAACAGACCACACAGCATGGACAGGTTGTCTTGTTCTCTATTCTACACACATACTAGATACTGAATGACCAAGTTCTTGAAGGGAAAAAGCTGATAAAAATTTATTTATTAGACAAGAAAATGTTATATTTTAGACATAAAATAGCTATTGTAATCATGTTTATGCAATGTCTGAATTCAGAAAATGTGACTTCCCTTTCTGGTTGTGGCAACACAAATACAGCAAATATATATATAAATACAATGATTGCAGGCTGTTTACTGCTGGGTACCACAGGTGCACGTACCAATGAAGTCCACATCACCGCTTCCATCATCCAGGTAAAACGTATGAGTGGGTCTTGGGTCGTAGCTTGCGATGACCGAATCGAAAAACTGCAGAGTCTCCTCCTCACTGGGAACTGGAGAAACTCCTTCATAACTGCCTCTGGAGGTCTGTGTGTTTGGAGTGCAGTGCTGTGGCCATTGTCTTGATATACATGTATATACAGTGTTCACCTGTACCATTTAGATGGTACTAGTATGTTAAACAGCAGCACAGCTTGTTAAAGGGTGTCAGTTTTTTTAAGGCAGTCATCAACCAAAAGGTGAACATTTTAATGGGCCTTGAAATTAAACAAATGGCTTATTTTTTTGCTTAAATTAACAAATGTTTCATGATTAAGAAGATGCATGTCTGTACAGAACGTACAAAAAGCACTCTAATTACAACATTGACCCTTATTTTAATCGAATAGCCAATCTGGAAAAAACAGTCATATCAAAAGTTCACTTCAGATAGCTAGGTAGCCAGCTAATGATGGTAATGATGAAAAACAAGTAGTCAACAAGTGCATCATATTAAAAACAATATAGCACAAGTCTTGCAACACAGCATCACTATGAATGTAAATAAAATGAGCAACTTGGGATTTCTGCTCTCTAACAAAAAAAAATTTGAAAAAACTTTGGCATGACTTTTTAAGATGCCTCCAGTTTCCCAGCAGCACAGAGTACTTGCCACCTCTGACAAAAATGACAGTCCCATTAGGCCACCTGGTTCAGGCTGCAGCCAGACCCTTCTTTCATACTGCTTTTGAGGCTCACATATTAAAGTGTTGATTTTAAAATGACTTTAAAATGCCTTTTCTTGAGGACATTGGCAATTAGTATTAACATAAATTTAAACAGACTTGATTCTGACTATTTTCTGATGAAGTCAGATGGTTAATTTTGAGACCTCAGTGTATAACAAAACAGTATGCTAATGGGTCAGCCAGTCACTCATGTATATCCTGGCATTCTGTGCCTATGCTTTTGTTGTTTTCATTACTCTTGCCAAAGGCACTTAACATCTGGTTCACAAGTGACACTACATAAGAGATGCCAAAATAAATTCATAAAATAAATAGTACATACATAATATATGAGCATAGTCGTGCCATACCTGTGTTTCTTTTGTCGGTGGTGTTGGTGGTGTTGGTTTCTTTTTGGATGTGACAGTACTTTTCTTCTCCTTGCTTTTTAAATTGTTAACACAATTTGTGTATTGCCTTCTCAAAGCCACCAAGTCCTCCAAATACTGTAGACAGTCCAGTTTCTGGGAGTGCAGCCAGATTTGGTCCTCCTGCCTGTGGTCGTGGTAAAGAGGTGTGTCAGATTTAATTGCGACTGAACTTTTGCACCTTTTTAGCGTTGACCTGGTAGCACTTTGCTGGCTTTCGCCCAGTGTGAGCAGAGACGTGCTGCGCACCAACTTCACGGTGCAATCACTTTGGTAGGTGTCTGATTTGCGGCCATCTCGACATTTCTGTTCCTGGTTAGGTCGGAAAACAGCATTTATTTTCCTGAACATCACTCCTGTTGGATCGAGTATACATTGAACAAATAACTAAGACCCATTTCTTCATGTCCTTCAAATCAATGAGTAAATGATGGTGAAGGAATAAGAGCGACCAATTTGAAGTTTTGACTTGTTGTACTTGTCTGTCCACCATAATACAATGTTTGTTGCAATTTTGTGGACCTTGTCCATGGCCCTGCGGAAACACCAGATATGGAGCCAGAAAGAAACTCCCTCCACAACATTAATCCTCTAGGGAAACAAGAACGAAGGCTGCCGTCTGCAGATGACATCTCAAAGATGTCTTGACTGTGTTCTCCAGCTCCATGTCCTACCTCTGTCGTTCCCAGCTTCTTGTGTGTAGAATTTGTGGGCAGTACACTATGGCAACAGGGTGTCGAAACCCAATCTTTCTTAGAGTCATTACTATTGAACAGCACCCCATCTCAAGTGGCCTTGCCAGTCTCCCAAAACTTCCTCCGTCACAGTCTTGCCTCACGCTGCCAGACAAAGGACACCTAGTCATTCAGGGTGAATAGGATTTCTGGACCGAATGACAGAGTTGTTCGTGGCATCAGGTGGCTTCTGCTAGATGATGTTTAACAGAAATATCTTCAGTTGAGATCAGAAGTGAACAAAATACAGCACATAAGTCCATTTCTCAAAGCCAGGCTGTTGGAAAAATGTTCTAAGCAGCTTTACTTGAAACAAATCAGCTTTTGTTGAACTCTTTGTTCACATGTGTACAACTGAAACAGAACACACAGGTATTTATAACTCCAGGCCTGAGAGCATGTGCTTGGTTGATCTCTCAAGGTAATGCTGTGAAGAAGGTCTCAAGCTCTCAGCCACTGGGCCTTTTTTTATCAGCCCCTTAAAACATGAGAGCACTTGGAATTTTTCCATTTATTAATCAAGACTGTGCTGCATATTATATTTTCTGATTGATTTCACTGTCGCTTCACCTGCAATGCTTTTATTTAATTATAACTGGTTTGCATTTTGTCTTAGAAATAATTCCGCTATTATACTTGTAACCCATCATACAATTTTATAGTCGGTTTTACTTTTACACTTATTTTTATCACTTCTTCTATCACAAAAAACATGGAGTTCAAAGTTTGTGTTCTGTGTAGCCCATGCTGCAGATGAATTTTTTAATTCTTCAGGAAATTAAAACAGCAAATTATTTGAAAACCAATTATATATCTATTGATAGTTTTCCAAACACACATTAACACCTTAATTATTAATTAACTGAGATGTAGGGCCTAATGTTTCACTAGCTTATTCAGGTTGTATTGTTTCTCCCTCATCTGATCTGAATAAAAATACAGTCTTCACAGACCCTGTGTAACAAAAATCCAGAGCCACACTGCATATTCATTTTAAAGTGTAGTGCCAAGTGACAGCGACTTGGCTTTTCTTGTGTTTTTTTACCTAGTTGTGCAGCCTTAGATGACTATAACAGTAGATATCCTTAAAGAATAGTGTGTGCACGCACAATATAATATAGAATATGTTTGTTGTTGGTAGAAGAGTCACTAACTGTTGACTGTAGTGGCAGCTGTCAGTTTTCAGAGGTTTGGTGGTCATGAACAACTGGGGACACTGATTCTGTATTTAAAAAAAAAACATATACTAAAAAAATAATATAAAAAGATACGAGCATACTCCTCCTGCAAGATCGACATGTGCTCCTTAAATTACCTTCTAATAAAGGAGGTCAACACATGGGTATAAATCTATTAAACTAAAAAGGGCTTGGGGTCGGGGAGACTGGAGATTGTTGCTCTTAAACAGGGGAAAAGCTCAAAGTCAGTAAGTTATTTGAGATTCAAAATTACCATTCAAAAGTGAGTTGGGGAGGTTAAGGGTATGCGTGATGCATAATAATAATGCGTATTATTGCTTTGTTATTTCTCATTGCAGTTTCATGTCACTATTGACAAAATGCATTTTCAATTGCACGAACATGACATTTTGATAACATTTCAACATGAAAGGCATATCAAATTACTAATGTCATGAGGAGGTAACATTTTACATTGGATTAATAAGTTCTTAGCAAAATGGTAAAAATATTGCAAGTATTGGGTATCTGTCTACAACTTAAGCAGGGTCCAAAATATCCAATACCATGGCAGGATTAAAAGTTCAAAGGAATTCTAATGGATGATGTCTTATCTGCTTTATCATTCCATTAACAGAAAGAGACAAAATACCTCATCATGGATATTTGTAGTGCACGCAAATATCCACAGAACAACAGATTTCAGCATCTTTACACTGGACAAATTGCAGTAATTTTGTTGTACACATTGCCCGCTTAATACAGACTTTGGCTGTATAGAAAGATCAAGAAATTCAATTGCCAGTTTGTTTCTGAAGTCTGGGCTATCTCTCCTGTCTAATAAATCGTCAGACATTGAAACCCGAACACTTATTACAAAAAGAATAAGTAGTTATGGTCGTACAAGATGACATTTCTTTCAGTGCAAATATTCCAAAAATGAACCTTTGGGTTCAAGGTGCTCAAATACTTCCTTCTGCTAAAGGTCCTTCTCCTGGTTTGTTTCCACAGACATCGGGCTGTTATATCCATTTGAACAAGAGACCGAGACAGAACAATTAGCTCAGATCAAAGTACATTAGTAAGAAGCCTTTCACCTTCCCCCATTCATGTATGAAAACCTCTGGAGCCTCAGCTTAAGCACTGTGAAACATAGCTCAAATAGATCATGGCTGGCTTTTCATTGGGACCATTGCTTTTCTTAGTCTGCAGAAGAATGGAGAGGGCACTTTCACTAACAGGTAGAACAAATATTTACTGCACTATTCAGTCAGTCTGGTCAAATGAAACAAGTGAATTTGACAGAAAAAAAAATGAAGTGTCTGCACAGGTTGCCTTGACACATGCTCACTGAAGAACACACAATGTTTGCTTTCTATTTCATACAGAACAATGACATTTAAAGACTGCTTGGTGCCGCTCTCTGAAGACACATTAATCGTTTGCTGTGCAGCCATTACAGTTGTTTATATTTTTAAAATGCCAGCATTTACCAGACATATACCAAAAAGCCAGTATATGAAGCAAATAGTTTATTAACAGTTTAGTAAATTAACAAGAGGGGCTGTCTTTGCACCTGGTTTTGTTTTCTCACAGGCTAATTCTAATTAGCTATGACAGGTGTAATTCATTTTGTGGTTTTTATTTCTCATTCTATTATATTTAAGATTATATTTTTAGTCCGGCTGAGACTCACTTCCATTACCTCACACAGATAAAAACTGTTTTCTGATAGCTCTGTCACAGTAGGCCCCACGCCCATATCTTATAGATTATTATATATTTGGGTAAATTGTAGGTTATTATTATGGTATGTTCCAAGAGGGTTGTCAGTATGTATTAAGGCCAGCATTATGGGTAAAGATGCAGATATTGTAATCTTCAGTTGGGCAAGGCACAATTTTACAAGCACAAAACAATAAACATGACTCTACTGAAGCGTTTCCTGAAAGTTTCACTTTAGCTTTAGTTAAGTTTTAATGGAAATCCCCGTAAAGCTATCTGGTAAGTACTTCATGGGTTGCAGGAAATGTGTTTGTTCAAACATAGAATTCGGATATGCAAGGACAGAGATCACAAAAAATAACCTACAATTTTCAGTAAACAGCCAATTGCACCTGCTGCCTGAATAAAGACAAGGTAGGCAACCATTTTATTTTCTTATATTTTTTGAAAAAAAAACCCATTGAAATGAAATGAGTTCTGTAAATTCACTTCCAACAATGTAAGAAAACACAAAATGGAGTGGAGGGAAATATTTAAAATCTGTTTTTGCAATGTTGCGTAAAAGCAGAGGATGAAATGAGGTTTTGCTTCATTATATATTTGACCTTTATCTAAAATTGAGAAAACAAAAGTGTGTCAGGCAACAAAGCTTGTTATTGTCTGTCATTATAAAACAAACTAAAACGGTTAGGGTTTTTGACCTCCGCAACACAGGAAAGCACACGTGTTTAAAGAGGAAACGACAAATCAGTGTGGTTCACCTGTTTGAAAGTCAATGTTATTGCTAGACGTGCAGTGTTTCTCAGTTCCTCTGTACTTGAGCTTGTCTCGAAGACAGTATGTGATTCTGTCCGTCCAGAGCCTCGAGGATCTTGAACTTGGGGGTCTCAAAATCTTCAACGAGCATCACTAATCAAGACAGAAGGTATGACTTTCAAAAATGCATAGTTTTTTTGTGTAACTACTGTGGGGCAATGGTCATCTACAGAATATATTTTGCTTGACAAGGGGTTCAGTTCAGCCTTGGGAAAGTAAGACAAAGTACATGATTTCAAATTTTGTTGCTTTTACGTTTTGATTTACAGAATGGAGAACAAGAAATAAAATTGTAGCCTTAACAGTTTACAGTTTAATCTAAAACTACACCCAGATTATTTGTCAGAATTCTTTGTTTATTTCTTATTTGCTCTCTCACTAGTGAGTAATGGATCGCAGTTATTCATTAGGTCATCTTTAATCTCCTCTATTTGTACAAGGTACACAGATGAGTAGTGGAGATTATTAATTATTAATACAGAAAATGTGTCACTGCCAGACACAAACATTAATTGTTGAATGGTCTCTACAAGGTCTGTACCATTGTACATGCATGACATTACAGATCCACTGAATGAACTAACACAAACATCTTCTTTGTGCCCCTTTGGGATCGTAGAATGCAACCGACATTCTGTTACATCACAAGCAGTTCTCACTATGGTTAATGCTGTAATTTGTCATGCAGGGATGTTTTGTGAACCTGCTCTGTGGCGAATGACCTACCGTCAGGGCATGGAGCAATGTGACGCACTGGAGTCTGAGTCAAGGCGCGGTGGCAGAACGGTCTCAGAGATGGGAGAGGCCGTTGGCTTCCCTGTGCATTGCGCCAAGGCCCAGCCGCAGAGTCGCCCGCCGACAGTAGAGATGGACAGGCAGGGGTGCTCTGCTGCTCTGAGCCCCTCCCAGACAGGCCCCGGGGGTTGCCATGGGGAGGAGAACAGAATCCCGAACAGGCTGATGTCCCAGGAAGTGGACATCCCCTGCCTTTCCAAGCCCATTGGTGAGGCCTTCCTAGTCCCCTCCTCCTGCAAGAGCATCTGTAAGGACTACAATGACCTCCTCATTGGTGGCGATCTGGTGATGCCCCTCAGTGTCAGTGCAGGGCACATGGGGGTCCCGACGGGGGACAACCTCGCCGACGGGCCTTTCCTGCAGTCCTGTGAGATCCCCCCTGCCACCATGGATTCCCCCCAGGCCTCGCCAGAGTCCCCACGGAAACCACTGCGGGGCGACTCCTCCCGCTGGCGAGGGGGCAGCGGCAAGGACCGCAGCTTCCTGCTGAATGGTGGCCGCCCGCTATCCAACTCTCAGCTGAACGAGTACCTGGAGCAAAAGCTAAAGGACCTCTACCGGCAGTACATGGGGGAGAACATGGTCCTTCAGGGGTCCCCCTCTGCCGTGCTGGCCTCTGAGCTCATCCTCACCAGCGTGGACCAGATCACCCTCCAGCTCTCCCGTGAGCAGAACCTGGAGGCCGCCAAGGCCAAGGATATGGTCCTCAGTTGCCTGCTTCGGGTGACCAGTGAACGACTGTCCGGCGAAATAAGCACTCCACAGCTTCAGATCTCTGAGGACCTGGCCTGACCCAGTCCATGTGGTATTCCCCCAGGTGCACCAGACTCAGTTGGGTACTATCACATGCAAGAGCTTTACAGATGGTGTTGCTCAGCCAACTTAAAATAGAGATAGAATATGAGGGGGCCCCTAACACTGAACCTAGGTGGACCCCAGCTGTGCTGTTAAATGATAAGTAAGGGTTTCAGTAAAACTAATTAACAGGGTTAATGCTGTCTATTATGTTAATACACATTGCACTTGCAACAACAATTACAATAACCATTTATATAGACCAGACCAGACCAGAATGTTGAAGCAATATGCATATGAATGTTTAGGGGCTGTGAGAAAGGACATTTTATGAAACAATCATGTACTTATTTCCATTTTAAGATGAATATAAAACAATTACACACATGTACTGGTCAAGGGTACATAGGAAACAAATTATATGCTTTTTTAAGGTTCTCTCCCTTAGTTACCTTTAAAAAATCTTGAAACTTGAAGATGACCCAGCTGTGTTTCTTTTTAAGTTAGAGGTATAACAAAAGACCTTCAATATTTCAGCAAAGCACACAATACAACCCTTGAAAGGGACCGTTTATGTGCTTTTCAGTTGATAAAGCAAATGGCCTTATTATTTGAGTGCATTTTCAAAATAAAACAGCCAAACATCTGTGCAGTAACTAAAGCAAAACTGCTTTAGTCTGCCTGAGGGGTGTATTTGTACATTTCAGGGGGCATTACAACATTTAACCCCTCCATACCCATTTGATTAAACAAATCATTAAATTGAACCATATGGGTTTGGATTGTAAACAATTATGTTTGATTATTATAGAACATGCTTTTGTGTTTGATTCCCAGAATTAAAGAAAATGTAACAGTAAATAAATAACTATAAACAAGATAAAACCTGGCACTTTAATGTCCTTGTCACTTTATTACGTTCCCACCCTCACCCTCAGAGTGTGTGCTCTACTGAGAGGTAACAAAATTAAATAGTTACTATACTTGGAGGCATGTAGGAATGGTTTCTAAAAAAATAATCATCACAATCTACGGTCCTCTTACAAATAACAAAAAATACCCCACATTGGGACAGTTCTTAAATCATCTTAATGAAAAGACACCACTGTTGACTCAAGTCAGCATACCTACCCTTCATTTGGGACTGAGCAATACCAAATTACCAGGAGAACCGCTCCTAACCTTACCACACCTAATTCCCAACTGAAACTCTCCCTGTGCACAGGCTGGCATATATACCCTGTGACTGATTAGCCACAGGTGGCCCAATTAACACAGCTTAGCCTGTTAACCAATTGAGGCAGCTTCACCAATCAGCCTCAGTACAAAACCAGAAATGGATTTCCAGAATAAAAAAAGGGTTCCATCTCCAGCCACCTGCAACAAAGTATGTATTGGTATCAGTGATAATATTAAAGTGATTTCACTGAATTAAGCTGACAGCAATATTACACAGAAATGAACACCGCTGTCAAAGTTAAAAACCAAGTTTCTCTCTCTGTAGCTCTTGGTTGTAGTTTCCTTAGTGTTTAGCCATACAGGGTGAAACACTTCATGTCAGCTAGATTGTTTTGAAACATAAAATTGTGTATGTATATTAGTTGGGTGTCCCACCTACGAGAGACGTCTGATGTTTTGCCTTCCTATAGCTGTTGTAAGGTTAAGTCTTCAGTGTGACATTGACTGTTAAAAACATCACTCATTGTTGCTGGTTGCAGCAGGAATGAACATAAGGTTGTTGTAAAACATTATTTTCGCAAATTTAGAATATAAGGCAAACCGTAGTGAAACAAAACCACACTTGCTGCATTTCGCATTCGCAAAAAAGCTGGCAGCTAATTGGCCATCACTGTTATTCAACGCCCTTATGTGCAGCTGCTGCTCTGATGGAGTCTGCCACAGGTGCCCCATTCTCACTTCCTCCGTGGAAGTTTCTTTATAGAATCACTGATAAAATGGGGAAACAGCTGCATGATGGGCTGTGGCCTCATTGCAGAGGCTATGTAGTTCCTGAACACCCCGTGGGCAAAAGTTTCCAGCACATTCCTAGTTCTCTGAAAGGTACATCCTTGATTCTGATGTCTTTAATTCAGGGATGTGTCTGTAAAGACCCCCAAGGAAGCGCCTCTTATTTTTAACATCCCTTTGCACCAGAACATATGAACTGACTGAGGCTTGTTCATCTCTGTGTTGTCGTTGGGCGAGCTACAAAAGAAAACACTTTGAGAGAAATTTCTGTTGAAATTTTGCTCAGTTGGAAAGTATTCATCAATTTAACCTTGCTAAAGCCCTTTAACATCGTAAATACTCACGCTTTCTCAAGAGTTATGTTTTGAACAGTTTCTAAAAACACATGCAGTATTTTGTGACTTTCAGAGGTGTTATGATTTTAGTATAAGTACTCTTGTAATAATGTAAAATCACCCCATCCAGTTGGCAGTTACAAGACGTTACCAGTAGAGAGCAGCACAGAGTAACACAACCAACACCCCCTTCCCAACACACAGTTTGAGTTAAAGACCCAAGGCCTGATATACTTTAATTACTGTGTCTATTTGGATTGCAGGCGATCTGAAAGATGAAACGCCATTCCTCAGTCTTTGCAGTGCTACCATCTTTATCAGACACACAGACAAAACTGTGCTGCAGATTCATTAATACTCCAGAAATTTTTCAGGGTGCAGCATCAAACAAAATCAGTGCATTTACATGCTTCTGTTTCCTGGATGCCACTTCAATAAAGTTTTAATATTTATTGACTCTAAGCTCATATTTCAAGGAGATAAATAACAAACAGTGGATCATTAAAAAGGGATTAAGGACAGAAGATGAATCCATAAGGGGGTTTATGTGTGCTAATTCCAAGGACTGGAGAAACAAAGCTCTTCTGCCGTTTGTTTTTTTGTGGAGGCCTTCGGGAGATTTGTGTCCTTGCGCCATCATGAATGCTGCCCAGTTTACAAACTAATTAGGCATTATAAATACCGCTGGCCACTACCGCCACAACTTAATATCCATGCTAGCATTAGCTGCAGAGCGTGCAATCTCCTCCACAGAAGGAGATTTTGCCAAACCAGAATTGCTCAAATTTCCCCTTCACATGAAGATATTTTTTTTTCCCAATGTTTCACCACCAAGCCCTCCCTCCCTCTATTTCTCCCCATTAGTAAATCTCAAACCTGTTTGCAATTGAGCATTATTGCCTCAGTCTACACTGGTAAGTCAGGGGAGAACAGACTTGCACATGTTCTCCACCACTTTTCTCTCTACAGTCCATAAAATGAGCTTGCTTAAGTTGTACAATTGGTGAGGCCAATGACAAGCAGGACTGTATTTTCCTAATGGGATTCATTCTTGCTTGCTTTAATTTGCCATGGGGTTGGTTGGGGGAGCCAATAGTCTAATAGTTAAGGTGCTTGACTGGTACTTAGCATATGGAAGGTTCAAGCTGCAGCACAGTTACAGTCAGATCAGTGTAGCAGTTTGGCATCTGTCCACCCAGTGTCAGGAGCTGAATTGATCGGTTAGGAGAAGGCACAATCAACGGTCTCAGGCACAATGTATATGGAAGTACAATGCCTCAAACAGATGTCAGGTTAATGTTGTAGTGGTAGTGAAATCAGAACCCTCCACTAATCAGGAAGGAGGGCTCCAAATCAGTTCTCACCCACATAAGAAAATTCCTCATGACAACTTGGCCTCTTTGAATAGAATACATGCCTCTTTAAATGTTAAGAAACTAAAATATTTAGTTTGGAGAGAATACAAAAAAAAAATAACATGGAGGCAAACCAATGCTTTGCAATGAATTGCCTCTTACAACCATTTTAAAAGTACTAAAAAAAAAAAAAAAAAAACTGGTTCTCAAAGCTCTGGTGAAAGCACTCCTTTACCTGGTCTTACAAATCTTTGACAAAATTTCTAATCAATCCCTACAAAGATCATATTCTTATCCCAGCTGCTGTTCAGATGAGAATGATCTCTGGTGTGGCAAACTGATGCC
Source organism: Albula goreensis (assembly GCA_022829145.1). NCBI lineage: Eukaryota > Metazoa > Chordata > Actinopteri > Albuliformes > Albulidae > Albula > Albula goreensis. The sequence continues at coordinate 34,073,145 of CM040745.1, forward strand.
CATTAAAAGCCCAACAGAAAGGCCATTGTCACACCCTGATTGGCTAAGAGGAAATGCACTTACACCTGCTCTCAATCACTGATTAGGGGCCACACCGCAGAACACAGGTGATTGAAATAATCCTCCAATCACCAGAGTGAGCTGAAGGAATTTGAGCAAACCTAAATGAAAACCTGTCCTTTAAATGAGCTAAAAAGACACAAAAGAAATTACCAACCAGCAGTGCAGAATGTGACTGCTACAAATTCCAAATTCTAATCAATGCCGGGTCAGTGCTGTCCTAACACATTACACAGTGCCACCTACTGCCTTTTGGTAAATTATTTCACAGACAAGCATAAATCAGTGTCTCTCTGTAAAGTTGATGACACTGTTTGTTCACTGTGTGCATATGTACTGTATATAAATATATATATGTATATATATGAAACCAAGTGATTGTTGTTTGACAATATTTAATGTTTTTATTAAATAATGTTGACCTACTACAAAAACATTTAGCCTGACAAATTAACAAAAATTTGTCAGGTTAAAGAATGCAAGCCTTAAAAGATAATTGTTCAATATAATTCACAGATTGTTTTGTGCCTGTAAACATTTATCTCTTTAACATACACCTCAGAACTATCTACCAACCTCATAATATCTTCATAATTGTGGATTATTAGGGACCAAGCCGTGAAGCTTTTCACCAAGTTTCATGTCTGGATCAAGCTGAGTCCAATGCACCCCATGTCAATCTCTGCCATCTTGGATTTTATGAAAAATTAAAAAAATACTTCACAGGCCACACATTTTGTCCAATCCTCCCCAAAATTGGCACAGCTAATCTTCAGACCAAGCCTCACAAAAATGTTCTGATGGATTTTTGATTTTAGAAACCATTTGTCCATTAAAGCCAGTCAAAATCTGAAGCAAAGCTGCTAAACAGGAAGAGAGGTCATATCTCAGTAACTCTTTGATTCATTGACACCAAACTTGGCATATGGACTCAGAATCCCATTCTGAGGATGACCAAAAAATGTTGTGTCATTTGACCACTGGGGGGCACTGCAATAAGCAAAAATGCATTTTGGCTAATAACTGTTGATGTGTTTGCCTCAAAAAAAGTAATTCCTGTGTCCCATGATATCTTGTGAGAGACAAGGCAATTTGTCAGTTCAACCTAACTAAGGCATCCGCCATATTGGATTCTATCGAAAGGTGTAAAATTTTTTCTCAGGTCACAAATTTTGTCCAGTGTTCACCAAATTTGGCAGAGATGGTCTTCAGACCAAGCCTCACAAAAGTTTTCAAATCAGTTTTTGATTTTCAAAACCATTAGTCCATTACAGCCAATAGGAATCGGTGGTGAAGTCACCAAACAGGTAGTGAAGTCATATCTCAGCAACTGATGTATCAATATCAACCTTGGTACAAGGACCTGTGACCCTTTCCTGAGGATGTGCAAAAAATTTGGCATTGTTTGACTCTGGGGGGCACTTCAATTTTTGATTTTCAAAAACATTAATCCATTACAGCCAGATCAAAGGAAAACGACCCAAACAGGATGTGAACTCATATCTCAGTTATACCCAATTTTTGGTCAAACTTCCTATCAGTGCTTGCAGCCAGGCTTTTAACATGGTCAGATCGAGTTGCCATGGCAACTCTGCCCTGCTGGACTGCTTGGCCCCCTCATTGCTATTTGCAGCTATATTTTCTTTAATAGATTGCTCAGTAGTCACAACATCTTTGTGACTAATGTTTATTAAAGTTAAATGCATTCTCTAAGTGTATCAATGTATTCTCTGTTTTGATTGAACTGCAGTTGTTGTTAAAGAGACGTATGTTTGACTGGAGCTCAGCCTGTCAGTTTTCTTTCAACTCATCGACTTCTTTATGAAAACAAATCTTCACGTCAGTTGAACACGAAATTGTAAATCTAAACTGTCAAGTCCCATACATTTGTAGCCAATAAAACAAAATTTGTGGTTGATAAAACCTTGAATTCCTCAAAGTCACAGTTGAGAAACAGAGATTGGATAAGCATTACTGAATATAAAAGCAATAATTTTTCTGACTGATTAAGGTTACTTGGATGTGAATATGCTTCAGTAGTTTTTCTATACACTCTCAAGCCTTTTGCATCATAAGGTGACTTTAGAGGGTAAATATGAAGCTGCAGCTGCAGCCTGTGACAAAATGCTTGCTAGTGTGATTGGAGGGTCAGAAGCACATGCATTTAAAAAAAGAAAACCTTTTCTTTCTTACCAAACTTGAACTATTTGCAAACTAAGTGCAAATCTACCGAGTGACTTGCTGAGTAAGCATCCACACTGGTAATTCTCTGACTCACACAGCAATTAACCTTCACTATTTTCACACTGTAGATGTAGCACAGATCACATATTGCCAATTCTGCTAAAAGAACATAAAGTCAACATGAGTTCAAATCATGTACCTGGAGATGGCCAATAGGGGTCACTAGAGAGTGATGAGACTGATGAGTTTAATAAGGCTTCCACCTATTTTTAACTGAATGAAGCTGTGACAATTGGCAGTGGCTTTGCTGATTTGAACATCTAGCCAGTGCCAGCAATGGGACACACAGTTGAACAACAAGCAAGCGTATTTACTTTGAGCATGTCCCAAAGGCAGAATGTACATTTTAACATATCTACAACTAATGCAGCAGTCACGACTACTGTGCCTGCAAGTAAGGCAGTCACGAGTATTGTTTTCAATTATTAAAGTACAACAAGTGGTTCTCTTGTGACATGCCTGTAGCTCAGGCCAGGGTTAGTCTCCCTGGTCTCCATTTGTTTGCCTTCAGTCCTTACTTTGAATTGCTTAAACCAGACAGCCAATAGCTTTAAAAGCTGAAAGTCATAAAGGAAAGGAGATGTGTATTACAGGGGGATATGAAGGACAAACAGAAAACAATTAAATGAGAACAACTTCGACTCCTCAATGCCCTACACAACAGAAGCTAGGCCTCACTGGAGCATATAAGTGTCTTTTATAGGTTCATAAAGTAATTTCCCACACACCAAATGCTATTAACGCAGGGGTTGAGGTAGGCAAGGACAGAAAGCGTCCAATGAAATCGAAGGCCAGTCTTGGCGCTGTTTGTTGTTGTGCCTTTTTTCCCCCTTTCTGTTCTTATCCCCCCCCCCCATCAAATCAATGTCAAGACTATTCTGATTTCATATGTCTGGAACGAGGCTGCATCCTTTGAAAATATTTTCTATAATATAATATCTATAATGAAAAACCACTGATTGTATCTCCTCAAGGCCTTCTCACTGTTGTTGGCGCGGATCTTGAATGCGGCTGTAGCGACTTCAAGGAGAGTATAGCATGTCAAAGCTGCAACAAGTCGAATGTGAGCAAAGGGAGAATAATGAAATTAATTTTTTTTTAAATGTATTTATAATTATTTACTTTATATATTTGTGTAATTAGCTTTTTTGTTATTTATCCAGTTTTTCCTTTCTATATTTGCAGATGTATTGTATTTGAAGTATTGTGTATTTTTTGATTGACAGAATGTTATGGCAAATTCTCCCAGGATGTTAATTTTGTCCAGATTTCTGTGTGTTCCTTGAACGTTACTTACCTGAAATATTGTCTTGTGACCTTGACAGAGCTTGTATGTGACAATGTGACATTCTTTGATGTTTAAGGAATGGTTACATTGTAACATTATGTCAAATCCCAGGGAAAACATGACCTACATTTTTTTCTTTTAGCTGGGTACTGGTCTGGAGATCTGCACTTCTTCCACAGCTGCTTATAGAATTGGCAGACTGCAGGTAGATAAGAATACAGGTACCCGATCAACCAGGTAACTTGACTTGATAGGGCCATGAAGTACCCAGATTGTTGAACCAAGGACCAAAAGGTGCACTACTGAATGGGAAGGTGCTTTCGCTGCACCTGCTACCTGGGAGATTGCAAGATGCAATGTGTGTGTGTGTGTGTGTGTGTGTGTGTGTGTGTGTGTGTGTGTGTGTGTGTGTGTGTGTGTGTGTGTGTGCGGAAGCTGGCACCAAGACCTTCAGGTGACAGTGGGGTCCTTGCACTCACACTACAATCTGAAGACCATTTTGACATTTCCTATATCTAAGGGCTGTCAAACCCTAAGCCCCAGGGGTTTTCATTGTCTATTGTTGTAGTTTTCTTTCAATGATCAGCCAGTTTTGGCCTTGGAAACCAATGAATGACCTATTTTCATGCGGAAAACAAACCGTAAGAAGCTACATTCATTTTGAAGGCTGGAGCATGAAACTCCTACTATTGTCACAGATTCTCTATGCTAACCAAATCAATTTATTCTTATCATGAATATTTCTGTGTTTGTCGTTGTTGGTTGATGCTGAAACTTTACAGTTTCATTCCCTGTTATGAACATTAATGAAGGTATATCTGGCCATGACAGAACTATTGCCACAATTCAGTGGCAATGAACGGTCTGTCCTTGTGCACACCTTTGAATCAATATTCATAAATTGCGATATAGCCCACCCGAGTTCCTTGATAACCTAGAATCTGCAAGAACAGTGCTATACACTCGCAGTACACACATTTCACATAGTTCAGTGGTGTCAAAGCCCTTGAAAGGTTTTATTGTCCATGGCTATGGGTTCTTTTCAATCATCTGCCAGTTTTATCCTAGGAATCCAATGTGTGAATAATGCCTAATAATACACCTAATGCTGAAATACACTTAAAGCAACTGCAGCACAACAGCAGTGATACACAGTCTTGACATAAGAGAACTATAGGCTGTGATGGGTTTTGTTTTCATTATTAAGGCAACCAGACCCAGTGAAAACAGGTGAGGTTATTTAACTGTGCGTGTTGCTTTAACTCAATCAGCGAGGTGCTGAGTCAAATCTGCCCAAGCCTGTTCCTCTGAGTCTCCTAGCCTGGCACCCCACCAGCTGACTCCAAACTGTGATGTCATGGAGATTACATCATCAGTATCATCATCATTGTCATCATTTTCTGATCCAGGAAATCTAGAATCCATTGCTCTCGATAAAGGAATGAACATGTGCAACAATGCATAGTACATCCAGTTACACAAATGTGTCAGTTCTGCTGACTGCAGTTTTTATAATGGAAATACCATCTCAGACTGTTTAACCTGTTACCCTTTGGATTCAACTGAGTGTATTTATAGTCACATGATGTCACACACCACCTGGTGGCAAAGACTGTCCAATGTAGACAAAATGCAAAAAAAAGTTAATTTCTCACAAGTTTTATATGGAAGCTTGGTTTTTCGACATGGAAGCTTTTTTGAAATGCAACCATTTCAAGCTGGATGCTATTTCCGAGTTTTTACAAATTCCAATTAACACAGAAGTTGACCATCATATACAGTATAAGTGTTTGCCAGGCATAGCAACAGGACCTGTATAATGTCTGATATGTGTCCTTATACCTAACAAAGTATTGTCAAAGTTGGTCTACCCCCAGCTTAAGAAAATAGAGGCCTAGTCACCCTCTTACCACAAGGGCAACGTTAAACATTATTATAAGATAGGAACTGAATCTGCTGGACATTCTGTGACCTCAGTGTCCTACCATGAAGAGAGCTTCAGTTTTGGAGACAACATACAGGTGCAGTCTGCAGACCTGTTTGGCAGACCCATTTGGTGCACAAGGGTATTTAAAGTGGACTGAGACAGTCATTTGATCAATATTCCCAACACGTTACTCACCTAGCAGAGCAGAATAATGCCAGCAAGCGCTTTCATTCAGTGAGCAGACAGGATTATGAGGGAGCAGCCATGATGTATGTGTGCTGTCTCTTTCAGCCATTCAGAATCTGTTGTGTGAAAGACATTTATGACCTTCGGTTAACCTTTGATTAACCATAAGCTTCAATAAAGAACAGGACCCAACTTTCCCCATCTCTGGTAAGGAAAGGGTTTAACCATAATAAAAGAAATGGACGACTAGATATTGAGATAGTTACAAACAAATATTTCAGGTTGGCACCCACATCGTAACATCAAAACACATTTTTGAATAATCCAATTTTATCATAAAAATTTTAATTTTGTAAAAATCACATTCTAAAACGATTTTTAAAATCATGTCAGATCAGTGACGTATCAAACCCCTTTGTCTATCCCACCTGTCTTCTATGAAAGCTGCTTTTAAAAATTCAACAGTACACCACTAAACCCAATCAGTTACTCACAACCCCACACACACTTATATGTCAGCAAAGCAGGTGGACCAAGGCATAAACCTGCTTTTCCCACCCACGTCCAGCTCTCAGAAGGTCATGATTTTCAACAATATATATCCTTTAAAAATTTTTCCCCCTCTCCTTTAATATGAAAAGCTGTGTCTGGACTCAAGCAAAGGAGAGTGTCTGCAAGGACACCATATTTAATTAAATAGCAATTTACATCCAAGATTTACCATATTTTTTTTTCCGAATGCCCTTGCCTGAGAGCGGTTTTCGGTAATTACATCAGTGTAAGAAAAGACCAGGGTTGGTGAATTGTGTTTGCTGCTTGCCACATCTGACAACTGGCACTGAGGGACACTGGAATAAAGCATACATTTCCCCCAATCAATGAGAGGCCTCAAGGTCTTCTTCTACCTACTGAACGACCTTCACTCGGAGAACTACAGATGGGAGACCTTGAGACAGCAGGGCCCTGAGACTTCCCTCTGACACAAACCAGACCCTGTGAACAAAAAAAAAAAGTACACAACGTATATTCACACTAACATAGGATTTTTTAAAAAATTGCATGACTTATTAGAACCAGACTTTCTCTGCCGGATTGAATTGTGCAAGAGTATGCCTTTATGGTTGCGACTTTCCCTCAGTGCCAGCTGCCCAAACATTTGACATTTGTATTCTAATTGGGTGATTGAACGGAATCAGCTGACTTGACCTTGCTCAAATGGATATTCAGTGACTTCATACCCTTCTCTGTGTTGTTTTGGAAGCTCCAAACAATCTTCGAATCATTATTTTAAATTCACTGTATAAACAAGGGGTCATAAAAATATTTCATTTACAACAGTTATGAAGACCAGTTATCGCTGAAAAAACACTCTATGTGGGCCACCTGTGCACCTCTATATTTTCAGATGTTGTGTCTGTAAAGTGCAATGTAGCAGTATTCTTAGTTTGATGATGATGATCCAAGAACATGAAAAGAATATGAAAAGTGGACCAAAATATCATGCTGGAGTGTTTGATAAGTCGTAGCGCTGTACAGTATAAGATCTTGACTTTCTCTGTTGTAACTGACAAACTGTAGCCTGATCCATTTTTTAGAGTGTAATACCCAAGCAGAACTTGGTAGTAAAGTGTAAATTAAGACAGGTAAAATCTTCCACATCTTAACATTCCAAATAGATTCTAAACATGGAGAAGTTACATGATTTTAAATTTCAGAAGAACTACTGCCTTTAAAGATTCTATTGGATTCTCACCTCTACGGACTTAGTAATATGATGCAGTCAGGGGCAAGTGGCAAACAATAATGTACAGGGTTCTGAAATAAAGTTATATCAATTTTTTTTTTAAATTTGAGTCATGGTAATCCAAACCTGTGAGTTTGTCTAACAGAAACCAAAGAAAATCTTGAGTTCCACCATGTTTTTACTGACGGCCTCTGAAGCATTTCATCATTTCAGAAACACTGTTGAAGGACCTTACTTCTAAATGGAAACATAAATGGCACAAAAGAGTAGAAGTTTATTTGTCATTCAGATAATCGATGGCTATTTAACTGTCAGTGTGGCTCAATGTTGTCATTGTGTTCCATTTGCATGTAACGTTCCAGAGTGCATGTGATTCAGTGGGGCACAATGCTTCACCAGAACAAACAGGCCGGCCTTGAATTGAAAGACTCTGTTAAGAGATGGGGATTCAATCTTCCCTGGACGTCCATCAGCCATGTAATTACCCAGCTCTCGCCACGCAATGCGTCGCCGCGCCCATAATTTAGCCTCTTATGCAAACATGACCCTGTTCTGCTGACTCGCGAAGGCAACGCAGTCACATCGCGTCGCGTCGCAGGAAGCCCAATAAAACGTGATGCAAAGGACATAAATTAGGTCAAAGTCTGGCTCGTTTCCCGGGGACAACAGAAGAGAAGGGGGTCCGTTCCCCTCCCCCCACCTCCCCCTTTTCAAACTGTGGCTCTGAAGGTCATAAATTAATATGTAAAATTGACTATGCGAGCTACCGTTGTCTCTGTAACAAGGGCTGATTTCATCATTTTTATGCAGGAGGTGAATTTCACATCGTGACTGATGTTTCACCGAGGGAGGACAGGCCTGATTTAAAGGCTGGGCTCCTGTCCTGCCTTTCACAGGGAGGAAATTAATAATTACAGCATAGCGTTATTTAAAAAGAAACATACCGCAGGAACATTTTTTTTAGCCAGGAATAAAAAAGGTGTTCGGGGCGAGCCATCACTGTGAATTAATGTGTCTGGCCTTGAAAAGACATCATGTGTTCATTCGTGATCTTTGTTAATTACATATGAACTTGAAAGAGGAGGTGACGGAGGTGGGTGAGTATGTATTTGTCAAGGACATATCTTCCTGAGCTTCAAACCCCTGCTGTTCTCAGAGTCGATTTCTCATAATGCGAGAAAACATTTCACATGTTTGACTTTGCCTTCAAATCCCACGGGGTGACGTGTGTTTTTCTTCACCCAGGAGTGTTTATTTCTGTGAGGTCTGGAAGTGTAGGTGTTTTCTAGCAAGTGGAAAAAATATTAAACTTTTGTAAATGTGTGATTTATATCATGTTTCTGCCTTTCTAATGGCAAAATCAATATAGGGTTTCAATGTAGGAATTTCTGTATTTGTCTGAAAGCTCAATCACATTTTGACCTCTTAACTGCAAAACATTCAGCTACAGTTGCTGTTTGTGATTTCTGGCATTCACAAACTATAAACACAGGCACTGTAAGCCTAAATGCCAAATGGTTTCTGGAGGATAGAGGGACAACAGGGAAACTAATGAGTGCCAGTGGTCTGAATGTTATTCAGGTAGTTGCTGGATTCACAAAAGGTTTGAAGTCTCTGAACCTCTTTCAAATGAAATCAGACTGACTGGTTCCTTTTCCTTCGTGGAATGATTTGTGTGTGTGTGAAAGTGAGGGATGTGACCTGGTAGGTACTTTGTAAGAATGGGTTTTGGGGGCTGGGGGTTGGAGGACTGGTTGGTTCAGGAACAGGTTTGGGTTGGAAGAGATTAGAGATATAATCTGGTTTAAGTAATTACTCAAATACTTCAAGTAACTAATCAGGTCTGATTACCCTGAAAAACAGCTACATGTTCAAAGATTGGAATGGTTGATGTTGTATTGTTGATATGAATATGAACACAGGAAGTGAAAATGCATATTGTTAAGTGGAAGAATCTAGTCTTTTAACGATGAATACTGTATCATTTTGTTAAGAGGAAGCATGACACTTTAAAGGTTTCACATTTTTAGTGTGTCAGTGATACTGGCTTTGCTTACTACCCTCATGGACAATAGACAATAGGCCATTGGACTTTTTTTATAAACACTTCCCTCAAAAGCTTGTTTTGGAATGGCTCCTCTTTTTTGTGCTGGATCCAATAAACCAATTAAACTACTGTTGTGAGCTGCTCCATTACATGTGTACAGTCTGGACAGTCCCCTACAGCATTGCTCAGTTTACCCCAGAATATTTCCTAACAGATTTAGTTTGAGTTGATTTCTTCCTTGACATTTGACATGTCTTTGTAGATGATTGGCAGGGGCGTGACAGTAAATGTATAAGCAAGTGGAGTCTTAAAATCCTTTTTTGCCACAAAGTAATTTTTCTTTAGAACACTTCCTGCCAAGGACAAATGTTTACTGTGAGCCACAATGTGAAGTGGACATATTCTCAGAAAAATCAGTCAGCAGAGGCAGAAAGAAAGTTTGGTTTTGTGTTGAATAAAACTGAAAACTGCTCAGCTCCAATGCATTCTGGGTGTGGAAACTTCTGTACCTGTCATTGGAGCCTTCACTGAGCCCCATAATTGTTATGTTTTGTTTTATTTGGATTTGGGGTGTGTGAGTAATATGGCATCGCTCTGGGCTGTTAAGCCAATGTCCAAGGATACACCACATCTTCCTCTATGTCCTGTGAATGGGCTGACCTTGTGCTGCCTGAGATACCTTGGGATAGGCTGAGCAGTCTGGGGGAAGCACAGGGCCAAGGGGGAAAAGGACAGGGCCGAGGGGGGGAAGGACAGGGCCGAGGGGGGGAAGGACAGGGCCGAGGGGGGGAAGGACAGTGCCGAGGGGGGGAAGGACAGGGCCAAGGGGGAAGGACAGGGCCAAGGGGGAAGGACAGTGCAGGGCCAGGGGGGGAAGGACAGGGCCAAGGGGGAAGGACAGTGCCAAGGGGGAAGGACAGGGCCAAGGGGGGAAGGACAGGGCCAAGGGGGCAAGGTGGACAGAGCTGCAAGGCCCCCTGTTGGTTTGGGTGGCAGTAGGAGGAGAAGGGCCTTGGAAAATCAGGGAGGGCATGCTGTATTTTGGAAGAGAGACACCAATGGTTAACCGTGCCATTGAGCAGTGTACATTCCTGAGTGACACCCTGGCAAACGACGATGGGTTTGGGACTCGACGTTTGTGGTTGCTCAGGCGATCTGGCTTGCATATTGAAATAATCTCATAGTGTCATATCCATTACAACTCAGTCCTTTTACAGAGAACTTTCTGTGGGGCAAAAGTAATTGAATGACATAGACAATGAAGTTGAGAATCCAAAAACAGACACACATAGCTGATGATGATTTGGACGGCCAAGAGTTTAACAGTCAATCAATCAATGAACAAGTCTTTATTTAGCACAGAACCTGCTCTCCCTTCCTTAGGCTGCACAGACGATCTTCTGTCTATTTAATTAGATCAGGAAAAATAGAAAATAACCATCTTCTGTGCATCACCGGTCATCTTCTTTGTTCGAGGAATTAATTCCTGTCATTCCTTTCTCTCATTATCTCTTTTTTACACAGTGCTTAGTGGGTCAGCGGGGCTGTCAAGGCTGAAAGCCGCCATTCTGCTGCCACTGCCGCTATCGCTATGGCAAGTCCCTTCTGGGATTTTCCACACTACGATGCCAAACACCAAGTCTGTCCCCTGATGCCCCTGACCTCGCCCCAGGCTCTGTGGGTAGCTGTGCGCTACCAGTTTCACCATCTGACACACACACACACACACAACACACACACACACACAGATGACTGCAGAGAGATTCAAATGGGATTTCTCATTGTTTCGGGAAAGTGACGATCACTGCCTTTTCCAAGCTGTCAGACTTGGCCCCCACTGCATTCAGTGGTGCCCGACAGCCAGGGCTCGAGTTGAGGGTGGATGTGGGGGATGCCTTCACCCATACAAAAAAAAAAAATCGACCATAACCATCCCCCTTAAAAATTGTCTTCTCCCTTCCCATCCCATGTGCTTTAATGGAATTAGCTATGCTATTTATTACATAATCCCGAAAATATGAAACCTCAGCGATATTTAAATATCAATCTTACGTTATTTGCGCTCCAGTTTGTGTTGTTTTGTATCCTCTGTGCCTTGAGAATTGCAGATGCTACAGGTTAAATTAACTAAGCGACCAGCTCAGCAGGACCTTAAAAATTTTTTAGTAAAGAAGAAGAATACGAGATGTGAGATGATAACCAGTCTCATGTTTAATCTTGAATGAGACTGTCGCAGATAATTACATGTTCAGTTGTTTGTGGACATGTTATATATATTGCTTGGCAGCTAACCTGTTCACTTGTGAGCAAATGAACATGTGAGCTATCTAATGTATTTATTAGCTTGAAATAACATGACTGATTTCAGATTCTAATGAGAAGGTGACATGTTGAATGTAAAAGGTACATTAAGCAGTAACCTGTATGCAGTTGTGATAGTGTAGAGGTCTGCTTTTGTAACCCTACGCTAGTAATATCATTGTTGTAAATGTATAAATAAAATAATATAAAATAATAAAAATAATAATAAATGATAGTTTTTGTATTCAAAATACAAGTAACAAGTATTACAAGTTACAAATTTTCTGTCATTTTCTGTACATTTTTTCTTATGATTATGCATGAATATAAAAAATGTAGGCATATAGCATCACTCTTCCACTCGAGGTTGACCATCCCCCTTGATTTTTGCCACTGCCAACAGCTGTCACAAAAGAGGAGTCGGTGTCTATAGCACATGCAGGGCAAGGAATAGGAACATAGCCCTGTAGGAAGGCAGTGAAAAAGTGACACAGGGTGGTTTGGCATGGAAATACATATGGTTTTAATTGGTACCAAATGTGAACAGGATTTGTTCACGTTTACCCATGGAGCATTTCTGAGGACAGCTAAGACAAGCTAAAATATAGATGAATGACATAAGCTACATATATGACACACTGTGTCATTTCCTTGCAATGCATAATTGTTTAATAGTGACCTGGACACTTTCAGTCTGCTTGCACCAATTATACAGTCCTTATATGCAGTTGCTATGTTAGCCAGGCTAGCATACTTTACATGGCGTAATAAATACACGTCTGGCTGTGTAACTACCTTCATGAACGTTACAGTAACAACCAGACCAATTTATGTTGTGTGAACAAACTGAATAAACTAGCAGTCGCTAGTATGGAAGGCTATGAGGCAGAGAGCACCACCAAAGACCCAAACTGAAGCTGGACTCGGCAGCCACGGGGATTTATGACTCCAGGGCAGCTGGGACCTCGGCCAGTGAGGCAGCGCGTGCGGCAAGAGAGATGACACGCCGGGGAAGCAGCCGACCTTCCGTTCAGGGTCACCCATGAAAGGGCCCCTGTCTGTCACTCAAATTCATTGTGTGTCAGATGTCAGGCCCAGTGAAAGCAGGGGATCGAATTAAGTTTAAAAAAAAGGAAGAAAAAATTCCTCTATGTCCTCAAAACAGCACATAGATTTCTGTAGGGTGGAGTAGTCATCACGGTAAATAAAAAGCTTCAGAGTTGTTTTTGTGGTTGAAAAACTCGACAGAGGCTGGGAGGCTTTGCAAAGTTGTGTTTCAGTAAAGTGTCATGCTGAAAAAGCTACTGAAAATGCAGAGATAGACACAGATATTCTTATTCACTTAGTAGGGGTGACATTTCTACTTCAAAAACATTATAAAAAAAACCCTCAAACCTTTTCCCTTTCCCCAGGAAGTGATTTTCAAAATGTCTGGTGTGACAAACTCTTGCCTCTGTAGCAGCATGACCTGTGTGTTACCCCGTCTTGTTTGTAGCGAATACTGTTGCAGGTGACGTATTAAAGTGCTCCTCTTAAACACCATATTGACAGATCCCTGCCACCTTTCACAATGGTTTAAATAAATACTTCTGCTCCTCAATCCTTTTAACAGTTATGACTTCACCAATGAGTATTACTTTCTGTTATAATAATCATTTATATTGAAACACACAACCTTTAATATGAAAACAAATGAACAAATGAGAAGCTCATGGATTTCAACAGGGTAATAAGCCAAATGCAAAGATCATTTTAAAGAACATGTCAAAGGCGTCTGTCACCTGTTAAGTAATAACCCGCAGTCCATAGAGTTGTTTATAAGCTATAAACTTCAGAGCCCTGTACAGCTAATTTACAGCCGGTTCAATGTCATGGTGGATGGCGGGAACAAGCTTAATGAAAGAGTGGCTCCTGCATCTTCAACAAGATGATTTAAGCAGTGGAATATTTTTTAACTCCATCCTTACTTTCACGGCATTACCCAACACTCTTTTTACATACTTCTTGAACCTGGATGGAGAATAAAACATGTCTGAAAACATTTCTGTTTGCTCATGCATGAGACTGTTCAGCGACCAAACTCCCATGAAGGAAGTTGTTAGCATTAGCATGAACTATCCAAATATGAATATAACAGTGAAGTTAAGGACCATTTTTTGCCTGAGGATCATGTAGTCAATATCAAATGAGCTGGACCAGTGCATTTATTCATCTTAAGGCCAGTAGAAAGCAAACACAACAAAACAAAACAAAAAAAACATAGTGTTGCAAACAATCTTTCTTTGGCCATATTTGGTTTTAGTGTTTATAATTCGGTCTTGACTCCAATTAGGATTTTGTTTACCATAGTGATGTTCCTTGCTCAAAGGTTTTTTTGCATTAGGTAGACATGCTAAATATTGCTCTATTTTGATGACTCCCACACATTCAAATACACATGCATGTTTACATGCATGCAGACACACACACACATACACACACACGCACACAGGCATACACACAGGTTGGCAGATGTTTATACACACACAGACTCACAATGGCACACTGAGGCACAACCCTGGGTGTCCAACGATTTTCTCTCCCATAGCTCTTTAAGTTACCGACAGAATGACAGAGGCCCTTGAAAAGAGCAGTATTCAATTTGTAACTCTCATGGAGACAAGGCCACATCCTTTCATGGGTAATGTCAGAGACGAAGGAGAAAATTGAGGCAGTAACCATGGCAACAGCCAGAGCTGCACGTAACAAACTGGCAACTTGAGTTTTCTGTGTGGAAAAAAGACCATCAAGAACAAAATTTTAAAAATAAATACTTTCCCAAAGTCTTCTCAAAAGGGGAGCAGATTCTCAGGGCCCATGTGTTGGAGAAAAAAAACAGCAGGAAAGAAAGATCTGGGTCCTGTTTCTAATTCTTGGAGTTCTTCAAGGTCATAATTGTTTAATTGCGCCAAATGCGTTTTCTCTTTGAGTCACAGTAACCTTGGTGGCTGCTTCACATTTCTTTCAGCTCCATCAGCTTCCTGGCAGGACTTACAGTTTTTAAAATCAAAAAGAGCATTTTCATGCTCCTTGCACATTGTTTCATTATGTTTTTGCCACAGTGGTTATGCCTAAGATGTGAGGGTAGATACGTTTTTCTTTTAAGCACTGTTCAGAAGCAGTTCAAGATGCGGTACTGTTTATGCTGTAAGAAATAAAAGATTTTTCTACATACCACTGAAAAGTACCAGTCAACCATTTTCAACAGTTCAGCTGCAGCCAGGGTTTTTTTTCCATGAAAGTTTGGAGTTTTCAAAATAATGTGGCAATACTTAATGGAATGATAATGCTGAAATTACAATGAAGACATTTTACTGGTTGACCCAGAAAAATGTGGCTATCAGGGTCAACAAAACAGAAGAACTGCTGCCTAATATCCACGAACATTAGACCATAATCACAGGACATGTAATGTCATTGGCTCCCGTTTCACTAAATGCAGGTCTCTGTTTCCTTAATTTTGTCAGTATGGGTCTTTTCAAAATGCAGATCTTAATGGAGCATTCCTAATAAGGACCATGAAATGTTTTATACAAAATGACAGTTTTATGTGCTGCAAAACAAGTAATGAAAGCACCAGTGCTGGTTGCCTTCCAGATGTGAAACAGCAGTCTAAGGAATTTCAGAGCACCAGGTACCAGCAGGTACTTGTCAAGCTAACCGAAGTGCGAACATTAAACAAGGGGGGGAGGGCAATATTTCGTATTGCCTGAACAAAAAAAACAACAACATTCATGTTCCTTGTTAATGGCATACAGTGTGAAATTAACTTACCCTTTTCAAGGACTTTCAATCCTTAAACTATGAAAGGCACTTAAAACAAATCATTTCCAGCTTCCTGCAGGCTTTGCACGCACCCACACCCACTCCCCAGCCATCAACCCCCTACACCCCCCCGGCAACACCCTGCACACTCAGTATGACATGGTGACCTTGGAATGAATTTATGTGAGATATGTGGTAAGTATCGGCTTTGATCCTGTCATAGCTGTTCTGTCCTAGCTTCTTGGTAGTTGCAGCATTAATTGCAGATTAAGGAAGTGAAGGGGGGGCAGGGAAGCAGTCAGCAATTTCATGCCAATGACTGAGTCAAAGGATGCAGAAGTTAATTTCTCAGCTTAAACTCCAGTTCAAAAAATAAAAACTGAGATCTCCTCCACAAGTACTCCCCTCTTGAATAAAACATGAACATGTTGTAATACTGTGTGTTTCGAAGCTCAGGACTGAATACAGATCCACTTCTCTTGTTTCATAGTCTTTCCACACTGTACTGCTAAACTTGCAGTTGTCACATAGCTTGTCCCCTCTGTGAATATTAGCCTTGATTTTTGAAACTTCTGCCATAGCACTTGGAGACAACTACCCATCCAGGATAGAAATCTGTGGGTTGCCTCACAGACCAGGTCAAGGACTCACCCCTATGCCACTTGAGCAGTATTATCCTTGTGCAGACATGCAATATGATGATCACTGCTACCACAAAGAAAGGAAAACAGGGATGGCAGTTATAATGTGTGATACCTGGGTTTAACCCCTTGCTGCCCATGGGAATAATATGGTGTGTGAAGATGATTCACCCTACAGACTGCCTTGGCTGGGACCTAAAATTTAAGTGTCTTTGAATGATGCATGGATAGAAAGCACCAGGCATATAGCTGTGAGTACATCAGCAGGAGGAATCCTACTGGGGTTTTCATGCATGAGTGAGTCGATAATGGACCACTGTCAATAATACATCCAGCCAGTGTACATCCACCCAAAGTTGTACTCGAAAACAGACCATTGAAGATCAAGGCCAATGGAGGCTGAAAAGACTGTGCAGAGTGACAGGCAGTGACAGGCTGCACTCAGTCAGCTAACAGTCATGCTGGCAGAAGCATATAAAATGCTGCTCGACGTACCTTGTCACAGCTGGGGTACAGCTGATGATCTGACAAAGTCCCACTCCCCTCAGTTAAAATAATCTGGTTACAATGGGCTAAGGAATGCAAATGCTGGACAGTGGAGGACTGGGGAAAACCTTGCCTGTCCTGATGAATCCCAGTTCCTGTTGCTTCATGCTGACGGTAGGACTGAGATATGGTGACAACATCACAAGTCCGTAATTCCACTCTGTGGGGTGTCAACAGTGCAGGCTGATGGTGGGTCGTATAATTCTGTGATTTCAAGAAAATCTAATGTGTTTCAAGGAACACATTAGATCCCCTGACATGAGAAAAACAACTCTTGAGAGCCTCAGGATATCTGAATATAAATTCTGATCAGGTGCATCCCTTCACATTGTATCCATCTTGGAATTATTTTTTTGGAGGATAATGCTCCATGTGGCAAGTCAAAAATTGTCCAGGAATGGCTTTGCAAAAATTATAGTGAATTCAGCTTACAGCAGTGGCCTCCCCAGTCACCAGAACTTAATCTAACAGAACATCTGTGGGATTTAATTGACCTATTTGGTGTAGAACTCCACCTTCAGACACTTTGCAAAAGCTATGGTGCACATCAGAGTTGATGTCAGCCAGAATCCCTGGGCCACACTTCTAATACTTTGTTGAGTCTATGCCCAGACAAACCGAAGCCGTTGTAGAAACAAAAGGAGAACCAGCTTGCTGTTTGGTAGGTGCAACATGTAAAGTGGCCTGTCACTGTATAACTAATTAGATCTGTATAACAACAAGCTGTATGAAAATACTGGCTCATATTAAGCCTTACAATTGACTGCTTGCAGGATGGATTATCATTCCAGGACATAATATTAATGAAGTAGGATCTCTGCAGCCTCAGCCATGCTCATGTCAGAGCCACAGGAGGTTTCTCTGGTGTCCTTTACCAGGCCTGCTCCTAGGCAGCTGGCCCAGTGCAGCTCATTCACTGCAAACTCAGTGTGTTCCCTGGACCATGAGAATAACATGACTCTGGAGTATGGGCTCTGGACCGAGACAACATGGGGCCCTGAAAACTCAGGTCCAGCCTTGTAAAAGTACATACATACATACATGACTTACATATTCATACCCATTACACAAATTATTCAAGAAGAACAACTTACTACAACAGAACAACAATTTACTTCAGCTGGATATTTACAGAAACAATTGACTTTAAGTATCTTGTTCAGACCACAGCTGGACCCAAACTGTTGCCAGAATGAATGATAAATATAGTGTCTGACATGTCTGTGCTATATATTTTTTGCAAGCAGTAATAACCTGAGTGGTGACATTTCATACTTGACAAATCAGAATATATAAATTATTACACCAAGCATCTGGTACATCCACAATACAGCTTTAATCACACTTGGCAGAATGTTCCACTCTTCTGTTGCTGTGTATAGAAATGCATTCTTAGCAGAGGTACTCTTTAAATGATAAAGTACAATATCTGTGGCACTGCCACCTTGTAGCATACATATGTGGGTTCTTACCAAGCATGAAATAGCCCTCAAACACCGAAGAACTGCACCATGTAAAATTTTATGGGTCAGTCTCAATTTATGACACTCTGACCCTATTTGCAATGCATGGTCTTTTCCCATGTCTGGTGTTTCCCATGTCTGCTACCGTCAGGTGTTGAATACATTTATGAACCCATATCTGAACATTAAAGAAACAAATTGCTACCTAGGATTTAAAGATCAACTAAAGCTTTAGCACTGAGGGGTACACAAATGCAACTACTGCAACTCCCTTCATGCTGGCCTTCCGGCATCCACCATCAGACCCCTGCAGCTCATCCAGAATGCTGCAGTTTGTCTGATCTACAACCTTCCTAGACACTCTCACATCAGCCCCCTGCTCACTGCCCTCCACTGGCTGCCTGTTATCGCTCATGTCAAATTTGGTGCCAGCATACCAGGCTGTTAAGGGGACAGCTCCAGCTTACCTCCAGAATATCAACAGACCCTACTAGACCACCTCTGGTTGCCTGATGCCTCCCCCTCTCTGCTCCTGCACTTCCAGGTCATGTCTACTGTCTGTCTTGGCCCCCTGGTGGTGGAATGTCCTTTCCATGGAGGCCAGAATGGCAGAGATGCTAGCCACCTTCAAGTAAAGACTGAAGACTCACCTCTTCAGGCTGCACCTGTCCCCTCACCTCCCTTGCTCTTTGTAATGTCTCTGCACATGTTTTTAACTGTGATTTGTTTTTAACCTAGGTTGTTGTTGTTAATTTTCTCCTTAGATAGTCTATAGGGGAGTCCTGATCTATTCTGTCACCTTTGACACTGGGGACTTTACCCTTCTCATGGGTTATCTTTCCACTTTTTGTTGCTCTGGATAAGAGCATCTAACAAATGCCTTTAATGTAATGTAATGTAAAATGAATCCTGTAAAATCCTCTCTGAAGTCATAAAGCTGTGTGTGTGAATTGTTTGACCTCTATATGCATTGTGTCTAAAAAGTCTCCACTGCGATTCATTTTGCTCATTGCTGCAAAGCCAAAATTCCCCTTTTAATCTGAGAGATGCATTTGGCTCCATTGTGCAGTGATATTATGGATGGGAGTTGTAGTAGGCTGTTGTTCTGAAGGGCAGTTGCTGAGAGGCAGAAATCCATCAGGGCTAATGGCTTCACAGTTTCGCACAAATGAAGACAACAGGGCTCTCGGCCCATTTAGGTTTATGAAGTTACTCAAGCCTAGACTATTTCACTCTTTTCAGGCAAGATATGATGCTTGATTGCCAAGGTTTTGCCAACATGCTACAAAAAAAATCTGTCTTCCTTATTTTATTGGTGAAATGAGGACCTTTCTGAGAGAATTGTTTTGAGTGATGTGCTAAATTCTTTTAAAAATCAACAGTAACTATGTGATGTGTGCTTGTTTTGTATGTTAAGTATTAATTTTGCATCAGCATCTTTGCATTGCTGTAATTTGAAGTCACCACCAACAGCATACCACCTACAAGGATTATCATTAATACTTCATGCTGTTGAAGATGAGACTTAATTGATTTCAGCCAGAATTTCCTCTGGGGTCAACAAACCTTGGAGAGGGATGGCTCGATGATGCGTACGGTCGCTTGACAAAGAGAGAGAAGGAGCTTCAGGGAAACATGGGTAAAAATGATCAGGAATAATAGTTTGTGTAGCAGGTCAGAGGAAGGCTCCAATTTTTGTCCTTTTCAGAAATTCCAAGGGATTATTAATTTTCTAAGGTGTATTTAATGCATTTTCTGGTCAAAACAGAATTGTTTCAAATAGCAAAAATGACATATTGTGCAGATCTAATTCTTATTCTATTTCAAACTGCTTCTGCTACAGTGACCTTAACAGTTCCACATATACAGTACAGGTGAGTTTTTTAAAATAACATAGTGTCCATTTAGTAGTTCTTCTATTATAAACTACTATTGCTACACTGACCTTCTCAGTTACTCATATATTACAGGTTCAATCAGTATTTACTAATTAAGACCAAAGTAGTCCTTCTGTTGGGTTTCAAGACCCCTTGCTTTCCTATCACACATTTTGAACACTGTTCTACAGATTACAATCAAATCTCTTCCTGGAGATAGATTGAATTCATTTTACATTTTCTACACACAACCTTCTAATCAGGAGCAGTTCAAACTCAGGGCTCAACCTCCCCAGTTGATACCAAATGGTCTTTGTTGTTTTTTTCCCCTGTGCCGGTAGCGAGATCTACATGGACAAAGTAATGGTGACCTACTCTGTAATGCAGATCTCAGCATGACAGCAACCTTTTCCGTGCAATGCTGTACCATTGACTTGCATTTGTTATTTCTAGCCAGTTTTATTCATTGCTTATTTCAGCTACTTGTACAATCCTTAGTCCGGCCCATTCACTACATGTATACACGATGTAAATTGGATGTTCATATATTCATTTTTATACATGATTTCATGCACAACACCCTGAAGAGGAAAGTCATTGAGAGTGCCACTTAAAATGATGAATTCTGTTTGCTCACCATCTTTTCTCTTGTGTCTTCTCTGGACACAGTTACAGTTTGACTCAATTATGTTGTTGTATCATTGCTGAGTTAGCAAATCAGCAGGTCAGCAGCAAAAAATGCATATGCACTTTCAATTATTATTTAATAGTATGAATGACTTGTGGAATGTTTTAATTCAGTTCACAGTATGAACCACACTTTGCATCCTGAACCAACTGGTTCAGTATGAATACAAAAACCACTACAAATTGTGCACAATACACAGACGAAAAGTTAAGGAACGAATTCCCCAACCACTAAGGTCTCGAAGGAGACAGATTAGAGGGAACAAATCCCCTAAAAAAACTCCTGTGGGAGAACCCCAACTCTAAGATAAATAAAAAGAAACTAAGACTTCAGGAGTGATAAAACTAACAGCTCTAATACAGAAAGAGCAGGCTGCGAAGTACCACGCAGATACTTAAACACCTAAGTTCTTCGGCGGGTAAAACGGATCAACCCCGCAAGAGAAAGAAAATAAAGAACTACGTAAAAGATTCCTACATTTATACCTACATTCACGGCTTGACTGAGCCGAACAGCAGCGGGCAAAATCTCTTGCCTAAACCGGCGAAGTGTATAGACGACACTAACGCAAAGAACTGCTGAAGCCCTGGGTAATATAAAGACCGCACACACCTGAAACCAATTACTAATCGGCCACACCTAGCAGTCAACCGATAACCAAACAAGATAGGAAAAGATAGCCGATTAGCTAAAAGAACGTCGTTACCTTCCCGACGATAGTACAAACGAAAAAGCACGAAACAAACAAATAATAAAACCAAAGATAACACCTGCAATCATGACAACATGCCTACCATGACTGGACAGCATGAGTTCTGGAGCTCAAGGATATGATGGAAAGCTTAATTTTCATGGTTGTGATTTTTTTTCTGAGAAAAGCTGGCACTAAAGCTACATTAGGAGCTTGTGTAGGAGCATGACATGCGTGTCTACTCCACTCCTTGCCATGAAGAAGTCCACTACCTTTTTCTTAAATTACTTGGCTCCCTGTAGCCTGATTTAGCCACTGCAGAGTCTGTCCTCATCATTCCTGCTTTCTACTCTCAGTGAAGGCACTTGTTGAAATGACATTGTGGATATTTGTAAAAGCAAACAGAAGAATTGCTTGCTTTGTGTTCAGACATCTGTGTTTGAGGGCAGTTCAGTTTTTGACCCAAGTACATGTTAGGAAGCTGATTTTGTTAAAAAAAAAAAAAAAAAAAAAAAAACTGAACTGGACTTTTCATATTAATTCATACACACAAAGCCAGACACACAAACTTGCTGAATTTAACAGTCTGGTGAAGAGGCTGTTTTGATTGAAGCTGTTAACAATAACATTCTAATTTGAATTTCAAGGTAAACTTGTTACCTCTTCATACAAGCCCTCTACAGAGAAAACTATGATCTACAACAATTGTGACTGGCAACATTACAATGTTTAGGAGACCTCTTCTCTTGCCTTTGAAAAAAAATGCAAAACTTCACTTCTTTACTGGTTGTCAATGTGTTTGTATGAAAAGAATTTTTTGGTTATAATAGTTATTGGTTATACATAAAAGCTAGGTTATAATATTAAGTTTTCACCATGTTGACTAGCAAGCATTCTCATTTTGTCTAACTGATACATCGTATAGCTGAGAGGTATAAATCAGACACACAACGCTAGATTATCAATATTTGCTATTTAGTACCTTTACATGACTATGTGGCTGTACATTATTTTGCTGTGATATTTAACTTTACTCTTTATCGAACCGCCACATACAAGCATACATATCACCACTGAAAGTTTCTTGAATATGGAAAAGAAAAGTTGTACTTTCAAGGCTTTCCTCTCAAACCTGGCATGAACCCTGGCGGAACAGAACATGACCCAGAAAGAGGGGTGGGGTGGGGGGTTGATAGGAAAGGAGGGGCATGCTCTTTGCCCTTGAATCTGAAAATCTGAACAAAATCTAATTTCCCAGAGAGGGAGAAAGATTTTTTTTATAAACCGCCTGCAACGTGCTCCGCTATCTCCCTCCAGTCCTTGAACAGAAGCCGAGCTGACAGGCGGGGGCGAAGGTTGTTTACTTGACGCTGGCTGTGATATAATGTGAAAAATTTATCTTTTTTCGAATAGATCAATTGTGAGGCATTCTCGGTCTGAACAATATTCTAATCCTTGCTGTGAGGGGCCTTTCATCTGCTACCGCGTGGACATGTCCTTCAACCATTCAGAGAGAGCTCAACCTTCCTTGATTTGACTCCCCATATGGGCAGGAAATCAATATAACCTTTTTTATAAACAATCACAAACACCCAGTAGATACAACCCTGAATTTGTATGTACATACATCTTCAAATCACTTAAGGTATAATTTTGCACACAACTGTTCACAGTCTTTGAATAAATGCATTTACAGTCATTAACATAATAGGTTTAAATGTAACATGGGCATAAATATGCTTAACACTATCATAAAGGTCTGTTAAACACTAGTACCTAATGTCAATATATGGTTTTGACAATTAATATGGAGTACAATGTATTCCTTACTGAAAAAAAATTCAGGAATGGGGAATATGTGACAATTTGAAAACAGTCACAGGAACTCAATAAATAAGAGGACTAATGTTGGCTTAGATATTTGAAACTTGTGGTGTTTGGACTGGGGTCACGCACTTTATAAAGCAGATACAGGATCGAGAGTGAAAAGACGGTAAAATCCAAAGGGCTAAAACTGAACTCTTACATCAGAAGGGAACATTTTAAACTTGTGGGTACAGCAGACCCCCAAACTCCTGAGTAACATCTGAGTTAACTTACAAAAGTCAGTAAAGTTAGTTGGATTAGTATTTCATCTTGGAGCTAATGTTAATATTTGATCAGCATATTTTTCAAATAAGAATAAAAAACATTTTGCACTAAAACAGTTCATTTCATAAATTAGCTCATCTGAAGAGTTGTGCTGATTAAAATCAGTTGGTTAAGTGAATGGATGGAACAATTATGTGGTAGTTCTTTTACTTTCTGAAGCTGGTTTTCCACCTTTGGTTAAGAAGATACAACTGACCTATAGCTGAAATAACAGACAATCTAGGGAATCAAAGGGGGCATCAAGACCCCTATACATGTCGCTTGTACATGCATGGTTAAAATGTGTCCTTCAGTTTTAGTTGGTTCATCTCTTCCCCACTACCTTAACAGTTTATTATTCTTTCCCCATTTCCCTCTTTCATAACAGTCATTTACTCTGTAGACTCCTTTTACTCTTCTCTTCAATCTCGCACTTAGAGTCTGTTCATACGCTATTCACTGAAGAATCCCAGATGAATGACCTTGCTCTCAGGCACAGTAGCTAAATCCGTTTTACTTCAGCTTTGAGGTCCTTAACTCCACCCCCCCTTCCCCATCCGCACACCCCCACCTGCTCCTAGCCACCTCTTGCCACCTCAGAGCCGGGCTACTGTCTTACTCGAGTTATGAAAGTAAAAATCAAGGTGAACGACCACAGATACAGACAGTGTCTGGGGCACTTATAGGCTGACCCAGACTGAACACAAGGACCCCAGTAACATAGGTGTCAAATTCAATGCCTGACCAAATGAAAGAGCTAGCATAAAAGAAAAAAAACAAAAACAGATTACGAGCTCAAATGGCAAATTTGAAAGCTCCATTCAATTCACCACTGGTTATTTTGTCTTGTAATGGAATTTTTTTAACAAGAGTTCGATTATGCCAAAAGATTGGTGGAGTCAGGGACGAGACAAGATTTGTTTTAACAGATCAGCAGAGTTTTGGCAACGGCCATGCTTGATACTAATTGAGGTCAAACAGGCGCAAGCTCAGCAAGCTCAGCTCTCTGCTAGGCCTGGATGAATGAGGACTGTCACAGGGAACAAGGCCGCTCTCCTGGATAATGATGCATCTGCCAGCATTTCATTTGCACTTCTAAAAAAAGAAAAGAAAGGAATATAACTGTTTGCAGAGTTGGTAATTACACACCTTGTGTCCTGGAATGTATCACAGACATCTGAAGGTAGAAATAAATAGTGTTGTGCAAAACAAAAGTATTTTTTGTTTGGGTTTCAATTATTTTTGTAACCATCTGTACAGTACTGAAATACATGTATAGAACAAAAAAAAAAAAAAAAAACAATATTGAAGGATGTCAGTGCTGAAGGCACCTTATGCGAGCCATCTGATTCTGAACTGCAGTCATCTGGTGATGTCAAGGCTATCGGAGCTTCTGCACTATCGTACCACTTACTGTCCCCAGTATTACATTGGAGGTAATATGCTACATTACAGTGAGAAAGACTGAGGCTGGAACCTATGCAATTCAATCAAAACAGACTTTACTTAAGCTTCTAGGAGCAATTCCTACTTATTGGAAACATGTAAACATGCCCTTTGCAGTATTTGCCTGCCATTACTACAACAGAATAGCCTCAAAAAGGCCTCAAAACAACACTTCATTTTTATTGAAATGCCTATGCTCTAACAGTTTATTTGTTTGACTGCTTTCCTGGCAGAGATGTTTAAGTAGAACTTTTCCATCATCTCCTTCACTCCTTATAGATGATAAGTTTAGGCTAGGGGAATAAACTCTGTTTTTCAATTCATATGGCAAAGCTGTCCTTTTTGTTCATTCTGAGCACTGGCTCGCAGTGCTTCATAAGACGAGCTTGTCGGGTGGAGTTTTATTTTGGAGCTGCCGCCACCGACACCACTGCTACCGCTGGAAGCCCTGTGACAAATGTGAACGGGCCATTGAGTCATGACTTCATAATTCAACTGCGCTCCTGTTTTCACGGTTAAATCAATATTGCCATGTCCCTTGTCAAGGTCAAAGGCTAGCCTTCAAATGTGGCTTTTAACCCCCCTCCTTCCCGTTTTTCATACAAAATAAAATAAATTGTACCTAAAATAATTAAGCCTTCAGTTCCGCACGCGCCATGGCAACACCTGATAAACTGCGCCGTAAAGGATTCAAGGTAAATGGCAGGGAGCAAAGCTCAGGGTGCTGGATTAATATCTTTGACCTACCGGCTAATAGCAATTACAAATCCAACACAAACCGAGTCAGAAACCAAACCAATAGCCCCCTGGAGGAGGAAGAAAAACAACCCAGACCACATTATCTATAGCTATGTTATTTTCTTTCAACAGCCAGTGCCAGGCCTATACTGCTAACTTTATGGCAAGTACAGAGGCAAAGCTGCTGTATGCTCTGTCAGAGGGCTTTGGTTTTGTGTAATTCACTGTAACTTTTCCTGAGTGAGATTTGCAGATCACAAAGACAGCTGGGGAGCAGGAGCTGGCTTACACAGTGTTTTCTAAAAATGTCCTAATGTAACTATTTTGACTCATGACAAAAAATGTTTGAAGGAAAGACCTCCGACAGCTCTGGTTAAGAATTTGGGGTGCCAAAATACATCTATCTTGTAGGATGAGGGTAGCTGCCCTAGTAGGGCCACTACAACTTACCTGACTTCAGTTAACAATACCCAAAACAGCATAATTATCTCTTGCAATCCCTACTTATATGATCCCCCTGTTACTGAAAAAGAGAACTGGATTCTAATTTGACATGCCTGGCAAAATAAAGGAGTGAAAAAATAATTTTACATTTGTCACAGAAAAGACAGGCAGCTGTATCCGTGTAACTGTCAAATGTATAAATAAAAATGCTTGAATTAAAAATGCAGAAATGGCATGCCCCTGTAGCTCATCCAGGAGAGCACGTGCCACATGAGGCCGAGGCCTTACAGCAGTAGCCTGGGTCTGAATCTGGCCCAGGCCCTTTGCTGCATGTCATCCCCCCTCTCCTCCCCTGTATCTCTCTCTCTTCTGTCACCATCAACTGAAAAAATGGCAAAAAAAGCAGAAACCACTACAAGATTGTTTTACCAACCTCCCTAGGTGTCAAAGACAGCATATGTCTTTCCTTTATTTCTGTGACATCTTGTGTGATATCACCACTCTTCAACTACCACACAAATTGAAACCGAATGAGCCATGTCAGCCAGGCTGACAGTGGTTCTCTAATTGTAAACAGGGTATCAAAGGATGAACCTCAGCGTACCAGGAGTTGCATTACACTGAATGCTAACTGCCATCGGAAATGATAATGATCAAAGTGACAAAGTGAGACATGCTCTATGCCCTCTGGTTTAAAGAAGCCTAAAAAAAAAACATCAAAGTGTAGGGAATTCAATATGCCTCATAATTAACAGGCAAACGGCAACCGTGCCGTATGTAGGCCACCGTCTCCAAAGCGGGGTTTTGTTTTCTTTAGAACCAAGGCTAATGAATTAATCCGGCACATATTTAATTACAAAAAACAGAGAGGGAGAGACAGGCCCACGCTAAGCTCTTCGGCGAGAATTCTGAATGTGCACAGCTCCATTGCAGCCTGGGGGGGTGGTGAGAAGACAGCTGCATGTAAAGACCGAGACAGAAACTGAAGAGCGGGAGCGTTCTTTGCCAGGCTCAGGTGGGCGCAGTCATGGCCTCGCCTGAAGAGCCTGTGGAGCTATTATGGAAATGTACTGGAGAAAAACCCGGGGCAAGGACAAGGACAGGGACAATTAAGCAAGGCTCGCTGTACCTGTCTCCCACTGGAGGACGAGCTCGGCAGGACGCCGACATCCTGTCGTGTGACGCATGCTACTGTCAGCTCACACTCTCCGTCTCTCCCCCCCCATCCCCACCCACCCATTCAATTATATTCAGTTTAATTCCATACTGCTTTTACAATAAATACCAAAAGCTTTTTCAATGCATGAAATGACAGCACACATTGATCAAGAGTCAGAAGCTTTGACCCTTTTTCCTTTTCTTCTCTCTTTCACTCGCTTCAAAACTTCTTTGTCCTGTCCTTTCCTCACTCAGAAATCCTTGTGGGAATTGAGACACAAGCTGACTTTTTCATGGAAGCTTTGGTTTCAACGATTTACCATTTGGACATTTTTTGTGAAGAATATACAGAAGACCGGAATGTACCAACCTCAATTTTCTAAAAACTGTTTACTTAGTTTATCATTTTCGTTACACAGAAATGTTGTTCATGGTTGTATGTTGTGTTTTGTGTGTTCTCTAATGCACCCACATGGTTAGCAGATGTAGAAGAAGTGTAGAAGAGTTTTTATGTCTCTCTGATGTGTGTTTTATCTCTCATCTAAATGATACTAAAACATACCAAAAACTCAAAGCCATAGGCAGTAGACCTCAAATGGGATTCAGGTGCAGTCTGAAGAGGTGTGTCTTCAGCTTGTTTTGGAAGGCAGTCACTGATTTGGCTGTCCTGACATCAGTGGGGAGTGCATTTCATCACTGGGGGATGGGGGGCAGTTGGGAGGGGGTGCAGTGAGCTATAGAGACTGGGAGGAGTGACTATGCCGGGAAGTAACAGCAAGGTGTTTTGTATTAGCAGTTTAGAGACCTAGTTGTACTGTAGGGTTTGAAATTGGCTCCATTCACTGTTATGTAGGCTAGCACCAAGATGTTGAACTTAATGTGAGCTGCAACAGTTAGCCAGTGAAGGGAGGCTGGGAGGGGTGTGACATGAGCATGCTTGGGAAGGCTGAGCAAAACAACCAGCAGCATTCTAAATCAACTGAAGGGGATTCCACCACTCCATCTACTCTCTGCTTCATCTCTAAAACCTGCCTTTAAATACTCCATATCCATTCACCTGGCTACCAGTGATGTTATCAACCTTGTTTTCTCAGTGTTTTAGCTTCTGCGCAGGTAGGTGAGTGAAGTTGCAGGTCTGCTTTCTCATTGCTGACAGACTTTGGTTTCACTTTTTTAGTTCTTGTTTCTTCTTTCCCCTGCTGTTTATCCCAGTTTACCATTGCAAGTATTCCCTGTCACTGTATGCAGTCACTTACCTGAAAATAAAGCACGACTGACAGTGTTAACACTGGTGCCTCACACTTTTTTTATCCTGGTCTTACAGTCTTGATAGTTTTACTCATCTGCTAGGTTTCAATTAATGGGTAAATCTCAAATTATTGTGATGTAGACAATTTTGTGCTATAACAGGGCCAAGAAAATTAGTATACTGACAGTTCCATGTGAAGGGAGTTTTATAGGCAGCAACATTCTGCCTCCATATGTGCCACCAGTGAAAATAACTATATCTTTAACACCATTGGAAAGGTCTTGAACATAGTTAGTTTTGACAGCAAATTCTTGAATAGAAGATTTGTGAACAGTGGATTTGAACTGATTTGTATTTATGTATACATTATATTTCATTGGAACTGATGTTTCAGCCTTGGCAGCTTAGAGAGTTACAGATGAGAGAAACTGGCATAAATATCAGATATCCCGCTGAGACTAACAATTTTGTAGACCAGATATATTCCAAAAAAAATAAAATAAATAAAATAATAATAAATAAGAGGAAGAAATACAACAGACCACAAGTGCAGAGTAAACAAATGCCATTTGCAACAACTGATACAGAAAGAGATATTTCACATTTACTGAAGCAAACCTTTGTGATCATTTTAAGTCATATAATATTTTAAACTGTGCTCAAAATTGAACATATGGCAAAACTAAACACTTTTGAATACAATGTGCAAAAGCACAATTTACTTGCTAGCCTGTGCAGTCATGGATCTGTGTGGCCTATAAATCTGCAGGTAAATTCATAATTCCAAAGGTTTTCAAAGGGAGAAATAGATGCTGTAAGTGTAATATTTGTGATACAGCATATATATGACTGCTGATTTATATATTCTCACGGATATTGGAAATCTTAATGTGTATTACAAGTGTCAATGTCTTAATGTAAGCACACATAGCTTATATCGATATAGTCTAAATAATAGTTAGATAGTGACTGTAATCTCTTAAAATGTTCAAAGAGGATGGAAAATGAGTCAAATTTACTGCAGGAAGCTTGTATTGACCTATGTATTAAATCAGCTGCTTTTTTCTTTTGCATTTAAATTTCATAATCAGAGCGTCATTCTGATAAAATTGGAATATTTAACGTGGACATGAGAGGTGAGGTCCACAGCATTTCTTTTTAAAAGAAGTCCCGGTTAATTATCCACCTTCACATTGTTCACCACAAATGTTAATTCATTATTACTTAAACGAACGTGATTATGGATTTCAGAAGAGCGAAGTATGTCAAGAATATTCCCCTCCTCCAGTTTTTGTCTTCACACTTGGGATGTGTTTTTGCACGATTGACATTCCTGCGTTGAGCTACAGGTGAAGTCATTCTGTAGCTACTGGCTCCCTCTAGGCGCGCGCATTGGTACAATTGTGGGAGGTGTCTGGGAATATAAAAAAGAGACTTAAACAAGTTCTCAAATGGGAGGAAGGAATATAAATCCGCCGCCGTGCTTGTAACCCACAGGGCTAAGGAAACGCAAGCGGACCTTCAAAGCGCAGTGGACAACGCCAAATGTAGAGCGGCATGGCTTATTTTGATGGCTGCCATTGCCTGGGCAATAGGAGACAAAACAGTATCCTGTACAGCATTTTGAAGAACGACAACCAGACGGAGCAGCACACGCACAGGCGCCCCGGGGCCGTGCTCCAGCAGCAGGCGTGTTCGTGCGGATCCAAGAAGAAAGTGGCACTCCGATGCCCGCAGATTACGTGCAAAACCGCCTCCGCGGTTCTGGTAAAGACTCTAAAGTTCGTCAAGAACGTGCCTTGCTTTCGGGAACTGCCAGCAGAGGACCAGCTGGTACTCGTACGGAGCAGCTGGGCACCACTGCTAGTTTTGGGCATGGCACAGGACAGGGTCGACTTTGAGACCACGGAGACACCAGAGCCCAGCATGTTACAGAAAATTCTAACAAGCGGGCAGGAGAGACGAGGCAGCCCACATGAGCAGAGCGACCAGGGAGTGACTTTAGCAGACATACAGGGCATTAAAGCGTTTCTGACCAAGTGCTGGGGACTGGATATCAGTACGAAGGAATACGCCTATTTGAAGGGAGCCGTGCTCTTCAACCCAGGTTAGTTCAACCATTTCAAGTTCTACACGAGAGGGTCTGTCACGAAAAGTAAGCGCAGCAGTAACTGCACACAAGCACCATCGTACAGATATTTTCTCCTTCTGTTGCTGTTATGGAATTGCCCCAAAGAAATCCGTTGAAAAATCTAAATCTTTGGTTTATGTTGTTATTGAACTACTGTTATTCCACTACCATTTGTAATAATAATAAAGATGATTATTATTATTATTATTATTATTAACACTAATATAATAAAAGGATAACAGTTTACAAGTTCTCAACTTGTAAGTTTTTAAAAAGTTAACCTATTTCCAATTAAATGTGTCAAAACTGCATTAAGCAGAGATTTATGTGCGTAGGCTTCTGAATGAACAGAATAGGATTTGTTAGTTTTGGTAAATGTTTCCCCAGGACACTTTACCTTTAGTTCTCCAAACAATGGCTGCATTTCATGACCACAGTCCCACCAGTAACAACTATTTGTGGTCCATTCGCAGATCTGGAAGGACTACAGTGTGTACACTACATCCACGGACTGCAGAGCGAAGCGCACCAGGCGCTTAATGAATATGTCAAAATGATTCACCGAGAGGACCCCGCAAGGTTCGTCAAGCTGTTCATCGCCCTCTCCATGCTACGATCCATCAACGCCAACGTCGTCGCCGAACTTTTCTTCAAACCCGTCATCGGAACTGTGAACATGGAAGAACTTTTGTTAGAGATGTTTTATGGGAAATAGCTCAGTAATTACGGTGACCGGAGGTCGTGGGAACCCAACTGCGGGACTTATAACGACGAACTGGGACTAAAGATCAGGTTTCCCAAATAAATTATTTCTTTTTACATATACTATTTTTGTATAATAAAGTCATCCTACAAACTGTGTCAAACTCTGTGATTTGTGAATTATGTTCAATATCGATGCCAACTCGAATCAACCCGAAACATCGCAAATTGACATTTTGTTGGGAAATCAACAGCCTGAAAAATTAAAATTCCGCCTCGAAGTGCTTACTCCATAATTCTACAGCTCAGACTGCGTTTCTGTCTATGTTCTAAGTAATCAGATACGATGGGTTAAATAACTAATGTGTGATTAATAAGAATTCTTGAATAAAAAAGCTGAATGGGTGGTTTGAAAACTGAAATAAAATGTATATATCTGGTTCAGCAGTGCTTCACTGGATTTAAGGCTAAAGCCACGCTCACCCAAAGCACAACAAATATGAAACCTCTTCTGGTTGTATCCACATTCCTGTGAATTTAGTTTTTCAGCAATTCAAGTGGAAGATTATTGCACTGTGTGGTTTAGATTTTCCTTTATATAATTTTTTTTCAGGAATAAAGCAATGAAAAATGTCCAAAATCATTTTGCATCAATGAAGCAATCAATGTTGTCAAAGCTAAGCACTGAAACTCCATGTCATCGAATGCTGAGACAAATATTGATGTGGATGTAGCGGTGATTGAACATGACAAGGATGTCAATGTACCACTTTGCAAATACCTGATCTGAGTAACTTAAGGTGCAATTTGGTCAAGGCAATAGGTGGTAACTGAGAACCCTCATCCCTTAGATTCACACTGATATGTTTTAACTATGACACTTCATGCTGCGGATTAAACATCAGTAGCCCAGTTGTTAAATTTTGATATTATGTTATAACAAAGATCATTTTGTACTAAGACAAGAGTAAACATTTAGATGTTTTAATAAAAATTTTTGAGAACAATTGAATCTGAGTCATGTATGATTCAGAAAGAACTGAGCAAATATATTGACAGCAGAAAAATTAAGAAACCAAAAACAAAATTAATGCACATCTGAAAGAAAAAGTACTTTCTCAGTTTCCAAATAATGCACAGGTAAGCATTCTCAAACAAACATCTTGCCAGTTCCAAATTGATTTTTGAGAGCTGACAAAAGTGACAACATGTAAAAGGTGAGAACATAAACATAATTAATCAGGTTTACCTGAGGGGGGCAGTGTTGATCCACAAACTTGAGAGCCACAACCGGGCAGTAAGCAGTAAAAGCAGCAGCAGCTCAATAGGAAATTACCTGCAATCTCCTGTAGCCTCGGGTAGCATGTAACACGCTTCGATCCCTCACTTACAGCTCGGCTTTTCTCCACAACAATGAAAACGCTCTTGACAGTCGCGGGGGTGAAGGTAGTCAGGAGAAAGCCTGTGATTTGCAGCAGTGTCCTAGAAACCCTGGGCTTTTATCATTTTTAGCCCCATTGACGGTCATTTCCACAGAGCTGACAGCCAGGATGGTGGCGCTGAGCGGCTCCCGGGGTCCTTAGTGACCTTTTTCCAGGAGAAATCCTGGATTTGCGGAGTGAGCAGACGTAAGAGTGCGCGACCTTGGGGCCCTGAGCCTTTTGCATTATTGAAGTGATTAACCCAAACACCTTTCTTGAGTTGGGGGGGGATCACATTAGCCTTGAATTCTCCGCTTGTGGTGAGCGTGCTCACTTTCTCCCCCCTTCGACAGCATTAGCATAATAATCTGCTAACAAGGGATGAGGCTTCCTTTTGAAGTTTTGCACTGAACGGCAACTTTTCTTTCCGCCAGGAGTATGAGACTTTGAACAGGGCTGCTTTTGGTTTCTTCGGCCCAAGGCAAACTTTCGGAGCAGGCCCTCCTGTCTCCTCAAAAGAAGCTGTGAAAGGCTATGGAGGAAACACCTTTGAGAAAATCATTTTGTAATATTTTAAAGGCATTCAAGTGTTTAGTATTTTTTAAATAAGAACTAAGGAACTATCCCAAGGTCACCACAGTACACATTTTATGAAGTAGATGTGACTGCCCCAAGATTGACAAGCGATCTTTGATTCAAAGCTCAAATGTTTGTTACATCTGTAGTTTGGAAAGCCATAAGTTTGTGAGGTGCCTGTTTTTGTTATATGCATGGATTGCGACTGACATGTAAACATACATCATCCAATAACATAACTGATATAAAATAATCATGCAAAGATAAAAATGAATTTTGATATGAATATGAAGAATTGGTTTAAAAGCAGCAAGTGCTTGTCTCCTTACCTGTTGGGTGGCTTTCTGTCTTTTTCCACTTCATTATTTCCTGGGAATGATGCCTGCCCAAGTCTTTTGATCTGTTAGGAAAAGTTAGTGACAATTAATAATGTTGAGTTCGTGAATTCCAGGGCATATTTATGGGGGAGGGAATTTCACAATAATATTATTTTAGTATCTGAGTGCTATACTTTACAATGACAATTGTGTTAATGATCATTCAAAAGGATGTACATATAGGGTAATACTGAATAATAAATAACATTAACTAAAAAAAAATGGTGTACTCTTTAGGTGAAGGTTGTAAGTTTACATGTATTTAGTTTGTTTGAGCCAAAGATAGCAAAGATAGGTGCACTGACTGCTTTCTGTGCTAGCACTTCATACATTTTGTCCTGCTTCACTTAACTGGGAACCCATTGCCAATGACTGTGGTCATTACAACTGTTGTCAGAGTGGGATGGCAGAGACAAAGTAAGGAGACAGCATTCAAGCTAAGGGCAGGCAAGACGAGATGGAAGAACCAGTGTCAGACTCAGATGTGGCATCATAACCTGTGGAATAAATGCAGGCAAAGAGGGGCACGAGAGCTGAACAGCCTCGTCAGGGGACTTCAGCCATCTCAAGCAGCACATGAAGAGTGAGTGTCTCAGAGAGGGTGCAAGGAACCCATTACCATGAGTGCACCCATTACTCATGGATAATGAAGGAGTGGTACACATAATACCATACATCAGCAATTAATTTACAAGTTACCTGTATCTAGGACCGCTCATACTGCAGTTATTACTCAGCTGAATGCTCGTCTTCTCCAAGGTATATCAGCAGAACTAAACATGGGATTTGAACTTGAAATTTTTTGGGTTCTGGTTTCTTAACCGCTACATTGTACATGTTGTTTAATTAAAAAAAACATACATTTAAACAAGTGCTATTCATTTGCTACAAAACCCATTCTTTTGCTATGTGAGCGTTTTCTATGCATCTCTAAAATAAGTAACAACAGCAGAATTAATTATTTAAACAACAGTGGTGCAGCAACCAGCATTCCAACCTGTGATAATTCATTCACATAAACTTTTATACAGATCTTTGTCTTCTAATTATTGAACTTGAAAACTCTTGATGCTCCAAGGTGCAATGGAATGACTTTTGTCATAACTATGTTATTAAGGCTTTAAATGACCTATATGACATGATACTGAATCATGACAATGCTTAATTTGAAGTAGCATACAAAAATATATGAATCAGCTTATAACAACTTAATTGTGCCAATGTGTGAGAAATATTCCATACATTGTATGATTATAGGTTTCTTGGAGCAAAAAAACCCATTAATGCAAGTTTTTGACAAATTTTGGGAATGCTGACTTGTGGATGGTGATTTGACTTTGTGACGAAGCTCAATCAGCCGTGACCTTCAAAAAGGCTTTCAAAAAGCGGACATTCCTATGTGAACATTGCATTCATCTTAAACAAAAACAGTGCTTCATGAAGATGATATGCCTCATAATAGGGTTTATGTAGGCCTTGTAAGTTTATTAACTTAGTATATCACGTGATTAACTTAAGTACAGACACAGACTTCAATGACAGTCAAAGTTTTTCGTCCCAGTCTGTATCCAGTACCTTTGGTGTCTAAAAAATCTCAGCACCAAACAATATTACTTTCTTCTCTGCAACTGCTTCCCTTGCAGGTTTATTTAAGAAGTGCTAGTCTCCAAAGAAGATAAAGAAAATGGAAATCTAATAGTGAAAGATTCTGTATGATAATCTTACAAAGAAAAAGCACTGGGGAATGAAAGTATAATTATTGTATTTTGGCATTGTTTCAAAGTGAAGCTTTCATTTCTCAGTTACTGTGAAAAGAGAGAGAATCATAGAATCAGGTGTAGGAAGCACTGTGAGCATATAATGGCCAGGATACATAAGAGAGTTTTTTTTTGTCTAACCAACAGCTTTTAAGAGAATCCTATACCAAAGATAATGATAAAACACAGCCAGAAGATCAGGCCCCAGTGAAAGAGGCCATTTCTGGGTGTGGGTGAAGACAGTCACCTTTCTCCCTTTGTTAAAGTCTTTTTCCCATGCTATGTTTGGCTGTGAATCTCCCATGTTAATGTCATGATTGGTTGTGGATATTCTCTGTCTGTACCATGATTGGTGTAGCAGTGTCATCTCAGGAGCTTCATTCCCCAGACTGCCCAAAGCTAGGCCATGCATCACCGTGACCTTCTCTCTTAAAAACTTGCTCCCCAGAAAGACTTTTTCATCTCAATCCAAGTGCAGACAAGGAGAATACATTGAACGGTGGGAGAAGACAAGGACAGAATGCCTGCCAAGACACAGGCTGACACTGAGGGTATTTACAACCTATTTATGAGGGAGTAAGGAGAGAACCTTCTGTTTTTCTGACTTGTGCTAAAAAAAGTTTTAAAGATGTTCTTTTGGCTTTATAGTTCCTTGACGGTGCCAATAAAATCGGTTGTAACATTACAAGTGAGAAAAGCATGATGGTGGGACCATTTGTGATACTGTGGCCCTGCTCAGTTATTCACAACGTGAGAGTCACACAGTGATTAATGTAGCATGTTTGCAGTGCTCTGTGATTCACAACATGACAGTCACAAAGTCATTAATGTAGCATGTTTGCATGCTGCAAAGTTGGCTGCCCCAGGGAGGTGGGTCATGGAGGTCTCCAGAATGACAGGAAGTGCAGAGGCATGATGCGTGGCTGACCGTGGGGGACAGGAAACAGGAAGCGACATGTGAGCAGTCATTTGGCAAAGCCCATTAGCAGGGGAAAGGCATTAAGGATAGTGAACAGGTCCGACCAGATGGCACGGTGCCAATGGCAGTGTGCTGGGTGTCACCATGGCGTTGTGTGCTGCAGGAGATGGTGGCCAGGGGGCAGCTGGGGTCACGATGATTAATGTGGCCTGTGTACTCAAAAGCCATCATCGTCATGGAGAGAAAGGACAAACCATGTGTAGTGTGGGACAAAAAATACAATTCAAGGGTGTCTGTGGGTCCTTAGTCATTTTGTCTTTAATTCACTTAAATAGTTTTGGGCGGTAACCAGGAGGTTACATTGTGTCAAATCTGACATTATGCTGCACTTCAGAGTTTTGCCAAAGGTTTTCAGCTATTGTGTGATCACATGACTACAATAACGTTTGGGACATGCATCATGGAAGTAAAACTTACAGCTTTTGTCCGACATGTCAGAATGACAACGTGCACCAATAGAAATCAACACATTACACACTGGTCTTCAGTTTTCACTGTCAGCTAGCTGGCTAGCTAATCACAGGGAAGTGCAGATTTAATACAAGGCTGGAGAACAGCAAGTATGTGCATTGTCATAGACAGTGAAGGACAATGAGTCTGCTGTATCATTATTTGGAAGGCCTAGCTAAGTTCAGTACGATTAGGATCAAGCACAAAGAATTGAAAGATGAATCTTTTTTTGCATTCTGACACCTGATTGGTTAGAACTGCAAGCAAGTGTAAGTTGAGGAGAAACACTAAATTCAACTCAACTTTAATATATCACACGACTGTATGGTTTCACCAATTGCATTAGTGTTAGCGTTAGCATAACTTTGTGCGTATCATGACATCAAATCCTGCAGGGACCCCTCTGCTTAAAACCTTCTTGGTTACAAATATCTATGAGCTCTACAGTTGTTAACATAAAAAACAAAATTGGTTCATGAGAGACAAAAACAAAACAGTAACAGACAAGAAAACAGAAAATATTTCAAATGGATGGATAAAATCACAGCAGAAAAAAAGACGATAATAAGCTTGAAGAAATAAAATGTTACAGCCATTTGCAATTCACATAGACTGTGGTTCTTACCATTGCAGAATTTTCATCATGGATTACTTTGCAAAATTTGACCGTATCTCAATGACCTATTTTGAAAATCTGTGAAACGTACTCATCTTTTATCATTTGCTGTGAGGGAAATGTTATTGAATTTTCCCATTGCCTTGAAAAGGTGAAAAATGTGTGACTTCAAATGAATATTTTGTACATAACTTAGTCACAATCTCTTTGATAACCTGGACGAAGCTAAAAATAAAACCTCCAACGAGTGTGAAGCAGAAATGTATTTGGCAGAATGATACCACTGTCATATTCAGATATACTGAAATGAGCCTGGAGGTGATTCACTTCTGCTTTCCACAGATGTCAGCCATTGATTTTAATTGGAATATCATTTTGCTCAATTAAGGGGAGTGTGGTGAGAGAGAAAGGGACAGAGAGAGACTGGGAGGTGGAAAATGAGAGAGGCTGGGAATATTTTTCCGTACACTTTTGCTATTGCTATTGCTATTAAGCAGTGAACAAAGATGAGGAAAAAAACATTAGGAGACAGAATGATTTAAATACCAAATGTAAAAGCTAACTTATTTTTGAACTGAACCACAAATAAAAATGAGTACACGTGTTTCATATTTATATCAGTGCTAATTACCAATATATTCTGCTACATGTTTGTGCTGCAAAACTTCTGATTGCCACTTACAACCACTCTGCAATACATGTAAGATGTAATGTTTCACAATCAGTCAGGGAATCCAAATTTCCATGATAGATCATAGCTTAAATTTGCTAAATAATGTTTATTTTCTTCCCCAAAATACTGATCAGAGGAAATTTTTAGTGGAAAAAACATTTTCTCCATGAAGAAGAAATGCTTCCATGCAAAAATAACTCTAAATCGAGAAGATATATACAGTACATGCTGTACAAATCATATACATATTTATGCACGTGTGTGCATATACACATATGTGCAAATGACAGGCAGCTTGTGACTAAAATCCTACTGAATATTCTGTATAACATGTACAATATTTCCTTCAGATTGGTTTTATTTTTGGGCCAAATTCAATGTAAGCTGTGATGAACAAAGCAACTAAAGTCTCAATTTTTGTGATCGATTACAAAACATTGTGCCTCAAAAAATGATTTTTGTTCATTTAAAGTTTTACCGTTTACTCAAGAAAAACTGCAGTCGCTGCAGTTTGCACCAGAGATGTGCTTTTCCCTGACCCTGGAGCATAAGATTTTACTGTTGGGAGATATGTGCTCACATATTGGCCCCTGCCAAAATGTTTGATACAGCATCTGTGCACTATACAGTGTGCACATAAAATAAACTATTTTGGAAAAAACAGTCACAGTGAGTTACCCGACAGCAGTACATGGTTTATGTTGGGGCCAGTGTCTCAAACGTCTATTAAATCCTCTCCTTCCAGGCTTTACTAAATAAAAAAAAGCTTTCTGCAGTGTTTAGAATGGCAGAAGCTGGCAGCAGAATTAACAAAATGACCTTAAAACAAAAAGGGCTCCGTGCAATAGCTCTTGAATTCGGGAGATTTATGTACTGCCTGGGACTGGCTTGGCCATGGAAAGGAGTATATTCACTAATGGACTCCTTCCCCAGCTTCCAGGTGGGAGCGGTGAAGCGGAGAGCGAGGGAAATCTGTCAGACTGAGAAATAAACCCCCGTGTCAGGGAGTCGTAAAAATGTTTTTTGATCTCTTGACCCTGGCACTACAAGAGCAACACCTTCCCATCTGCTCCTTGCCTGTAGATCCGACCACTTTCGCTGTGATACTGCTGCCAAACTCAAATTGAACACTCAGCATGTTGGGGGCATGTTGGGTGGGTTTATGCACCTGTGTTTATAGGGTTGCGGTTGATCGATAAGTGTCACAGCTGTCAAACCAAAAAGACAGGGAGGCCAATCTGTTCCTAGGTTTCAATTCTAAATTCTGTTCAATTATTTAATGATGATACATTCATAAAGTGGAACTGCATTTTTTATATTTGATGGAAACATTTCTCCTTTGGCTCAATATAGGAGTGCAACAGTATTGGTTTGCACAACTGGTAAGTAAATTAACTTGAAATAATTGTTATGAATGCAACATACAGACAAGCCCTTCAGGACAGGAGGGCTAATGATGATGTCAGAGTAAGCTCAGAGAAGTCAAATGTGAAAAGCACACTTTGAGCATACAATTTCATGTCTTTTTTGTTTTTAAGTTTCCTTTATCATGTGGCATGTTTTAGGTTTAACTTCACACAGGGTTTTTAGAGGGGCATCAGAAGATTAGGAAACATCACCTTTTTTCTGAAGATCAAAAAGAAGAGTGGTCAATGTAGGCATGCCCTGGTTTTGCTATCTGTTCCCCCTCCTCCAGTCCCATATGTTTAAAAGCTGATGATCATTTGACCCTTGCAACAGGTCCATCTTTGACAAAATGTACTGCAGTCCAGTACTGGGTAAAGAGAGTCTGATGGAGCCATTGTCAAATTTTTAAGTTTTTCATATATGGATAAATGACCCTTCTCAATTTACCAAGTGTGCACTTGCAAATCTTAAAATACTTAAATGTGCATTGTATTGAATAGTTCACACAAAGCAATACTGCCACACTTTCCTTATTTAGGCCATCTTCAACCTGTCTGTGTATACCTCTCTCCCTGTATAGTGAGAGTTTTTAATCATTATGGCGAAAATAATATTCCAAACCCCAGGACCTCTGGAAAGAAAATAAAATGGTTTGTGGCCAAATACATGAAGCATCACAACCTTGAAATATCAGAAAGCAAAATTTCAGAAGTATTAAAGAGAAGTATAACAGATGTTAAATCCCTTCCAAGTCTCCCCAGATTGGCAGTGCCTGGGTAGAACCCCTCTATGGGATGAAGAAATAGCCATGAGCCAAAAACAATAGTAAATTGTGTAGATTTTTTAAGAACCAAAACACATTAATTGCATTTTTTAATTTTTTTGTAGAAAACTAATTATAAATAGGTTAAGAAAGAAGAATTCTGACAAAAATAAACTATTGACTGAATAATACAATTTGCAAAAGTTATACAGTTTTGTTAAAGTGGAGGCAATTCTGTGCAATTACAGTGCTGAGTCTTTTTGGATTACTTTCCACCATCTTGGCACAGTGAAACAGAATAAT
The DNA here is from genome assembly GCA_022829145.1 of Albula goreensis. Lineage (NCBI taxonomy): Eukaryota > Metazoa > Chordata > Actinopteri > Albuliformes > Albulidae > Albula > Albula goreensis. The sequence goes on from CM040745.1 coordinate 34,113,972, forward strand.
TTATGCTCATTCTCCCTAGAAAAATTCTGCTATAGCTATGACAAGGCTGTAGAGCAATACAATCTTGCTGAATCTTCAAGTCTTGTCATACATATATGGGATTCATGATGGCACTCTGTCTTGAAGACTGAAGATTTCTCATCTTATTTCAGCCATTATAGTCCAGTCTTGAGTAATTGTCCCGCAAAGATATAAATTTGCAACACAATTTTTGATTCTTGGTTCAACTAGGTAAATGGCATGTTTCCCATTATTCACTGTTCTTGAAAATTTATATGGAATTTGCAAGTAAGCAAACTTCAAGCCTTGGGCAAAAGATGTTGTGGTCAGCTCAAAACTCTACACAGCTCATTGCTTACTTGCAACACACAGTGGTAGTGGTATCATGTGACAGGGTTGCCTATGATAAAGACTGGCTTCCGTCCATATTTTTTCTAAACAGGACAAGGATTGGGTTGGGAAAGGGTAACCGACAAACTTTCAACCCCCATTCACATTAATTTATTAATCTTCAAAAGGTCACAGTTGGAAGATGAGTCTGACATTGGGAATAACCAATTGTTATCAAATGCATTCATTTCAATATGCCTCATGGTGCTTATCAGGACACACAAAAGTTTTCAACATACTCTTGCAACATTATCATGATCTGTACTTCCCTATTTATTTCTCCTTGACTTGCTTGAAAACCTGTTATGTCTTAACAGCAAGTTTATTTTTCTAATATCGCAGATAGAGATTGAAATTCAATATGCAACTGCAAAAACTCAAAAGAGACAGACTCATTTACTCTGAAGTCATCATAAATGTTTTCAAGGAGAGTAAATGGGAAAAGTGTAAATCACAAACTCAGGAAAAAAAAATAAGACAACAGCTGAAACATTTTGTGTACTCTCCTGTGGGCAAGAGCATGGCAGAGGCATGCCAATGACATGAAGGTGCAGTTAATGCTGAGGGAACCACAAGGGAGCTGCCTCAGGACGCCACTCAACTCTCCCACAACATTCGAATTGTACTGAAGCAAATGGCTTGCTCCATGAGCAGACTGACCTGGGACAGAAGTTTGCTGTGAGGAGAAAAAGGAATTGTGCAGCAGTTAGCGTCGAGTACATTGGAGACTACCACACAATAATTCCAGAAAGATAGTATAATTATTTGATCTAAATGATTTGAGCAAATATCAACTTGAAATGAATGTAACCTTTTGGCCCTGTTCATAGTATGGGAGGATAATACATTTCTTGTACATATTTGTATTTATTTATACAATATGTGAAAATGTGCAATTTCAATCAAAATTGGCAAGCCATCTTTCGTTTTCTTGCACATTGCAAAGGCTTCTTATGAGACAAGGTATATACTTTGTTAGAACTACAGCCCATACCGAAACAGAGTCTGAAACTCCAGAAACCAAAAACATAAAAAACGTGAAAGCAGAATAATAGAAAAAAGGCACCAGGAATGGATTAAATGGTCGAAAACGCCAGGAGTCAGTTGAGCCAGAAACCGAAAAAAACGTAAGCCGCGGACCTGAAAAAAGTCTGAAAAATCGGGCCCCTACAAAGTATTTATTTTTCTGCTCAAAATTGCTGGGAATACCCCGCAGGTAGCAGACACGAAGAAAAACGGCACCAGGAATGCATTAAATGGGAGAAATCACCAGGAGTCAGTTGAGGCCAAAACCGAAAAAAAACGTAAGCCGCGGACCTAAAAAAAGTATGAAAAATCGGACCCCTAAAAAGTGTTGATTTTTCTGCTCAAAATTGTTGGGAATAGCCTGCAGATAGTAGACACGAAGAAAAAAGGCACCAGGAATGCATTACACCGCGTTCCAAATTATTATGCAAATGATATTTTTCTCCGATTTTCTAAATAGTCAATGCAAATGACAGTCAGCATAATTTTCAAGTCATTGACTGTTAGAGTATAATTTGAATGTTATTGAACAAACCTCCCAATGATAACAGTATTTTTTTCAAAAATAAAAAACTTAAAATGCGCTGTTCCAAATTATTACGCACAACAGAGTTTCAAAAATTTTTATAGGTTGTAAAGAACTGAAAATGGTCATTTGTTGAATTCGCAGCATTAGGAGGTCATATTTACTGAAATCAAAAGCTATTTCAATCAAAAACATCTTAACAGGTCAAGTTACATTTTAACATAGGACCCCTGATTTGATAGCAGCTTCAAAATTCTTGCATCCATTGAACTTGTGAGTTTTTGGAGAGTTTCTGCTTGGATTTCTTTACAGGATGTCAGAATAGCCTCCCAGAGCTGCTGTTTGGATGTGAACTGCCTCCCACCCTCATAGATCTTTTGCTTGAGGATGCTCCAAAGGTTCTCATTCGGGTTGAAGTCAGGGGTGGATGGGGGCCACATCATGAGTTTTTCTCCTTTTATGCCCATAGCAGCCAATGATGCAGAGGTATTCCTTGGAGCATGAGATGGTGCATTGTCATGCATTAAGATGATTTTGTTACGGAAAGCACAGTTCTTCTTTTTGTACCATGGAAGAAAGTGGTCAGTCAGAAACTCCACATACTTTTCAGAGGTCATTTTCACACCTTCAGGGACCCTAAAGGGGCCGACCAGCTCTCTCCTCATGATTCCGGCCCAAAACATGACTCCGCCACCTCCTTGCTGACGTCACAGCCTTGTTGGGACATGGTGGCTATCCACCAACCATCCACTACTCCTTTCATCTGGGCCATCCAGGGTTGCACGGCACTCATCAACGAACAAGAGTGTTTGAAAATTAGTCTTCATGTATTTCTGGGCCCACTGCAGCCATTTCTGCTTGTGAGCATTGTTTAGGGGTGGCCGAATAGAAGGTTTATGCACAACTGCTAGCCTCTGGAGGATCCTACACCTTGATATTCGCGGGACTCCAGAGGCACCAGCAGCTTCAAATACCTGTTTGCTGCTTTGTAATGGCATTTTAGCAGCTATCCTCTTAATCCGATGTATTTGTCTGGCAGAAACCTTCCTCATTGTGCCTTTATCTGCACGAAACCATGTGTGCTCTGAATCAGCCACAAATCTCCTACCAGTACGATGATCACGCTTAAGTTTTCGTGAAATAGCTAAGGTTTTCATACCTTGTCCAAGGCATTCAACTATTTCATGCTTTTCAGAAGCAGAGAGATCCTTTTTCTTTCCCATATTGCTTGAAAATGGTGGTTTGCGTAATAATGTGGAACATCCTTCTTCAGTAGTTTTTCCCTTAACTGAGCTCACCTGGCAAATTAATTATCACAGGTGTCTGAAATTGATTTCAGTGATCCAAAGAGCCCTGAGACACAATACCATCCATGAGTTTAATTGAAAAACAAAAAATGTAACCTTTATGACACTTAAATACAATTTGCATAATAATTTGGAACGCGGTGTAAATGGTAGAAAATACCAGGAGTCAGTTGTGCCAGAAACCGAAAAAAAAAACGTAAGCCGCGGACCTGAAAAAAGTCTGAAAAATCGAACCCCTAAAAAGTATTGATATTTCTGCTCAGAATTGCAGGGAATAGCCTGCAGATAGCAGATACGAAGAAAAAAGGCACCAGGAATGCATTAAATGGGAGAAATCACCAGGAGTCAGTTGAGGCCAAAACCGCAAAAAAACGTAAGCCGCGGACCTGAAAAAAGCATGAAAAATCGGACCCTTAAAAAGTGTTGATTTTTCTGCTCAAAATTGTTGGGAATAGCCCGCAGATAGTAGACACGAAGAAAAAAGGCACCAGGAATGGATTAAATGGGAGAAATCGCGAGGAGACAGTTGTGCCAGAAACTGAAAAAAACGTAAGCCGCGGACCTGAAAAAAGTCTGAAAAATCGGACTCCTGAAAAGTATTGATTTTTCTGCTCAAAATTGCAGGGAATAGCCTGCAGATAGCAGATACGAAGAAAAAAGGCACCAGGAATGCATTAAATGGGAGAAATCGCGAGGAGTCAGTTGAGGCCAAAACCAAAAAAAACGTAAGCCGCGGACCTGAAAAAAGTCTGAAAAATCGGACCACAAAAAAGTATTGATTTTTCTGCTCAAAATTGCAGGGAATAGCCTGCAGATAGCAGATACAAAGAAAAAAGGCACCAGGAATGCATTAAATGGGAAAAATCACCAGGAGTCAGTTGAGGCCAAAACCGAAAAAAACGTAAGCCGCGGACCTGAAAAAAATCTGAAAAATCGGACCCTCAACAATTCTTGATTTTTCTGCTTGAAATGATTGGACAGTACCTGCTGATAGTGGATACGAAGATTATAGGAACCAGGAATGGATTAAATGGGAGAAAACGCAAGGAATCAGTTGAGCCCACAACCGAAAAAAACGTAAGCCGCGGACCTGAAAAAAGTCTGAAAAATCGGACCCCCAACAATTCTTGATTTTTCTGCTTAAAATGATTGTACAGTACCTGCTGATAGTGGATACGAAGAAATTAGGAACCAGGAATGGATTAAATGGGAGAAAACGCAAGGAATCAGTTGAGCCCACAACCGAAAAAACGTAAGCCGCGGACCTGAAAAAAGTCTGAAAATTCGGACCCCCAACAATTCTTGATTTTTCTGCTTAAAATGATTGGACAGTACCTGCTGATAGTGGATTCGAAGATTATAGGAACCAGGAATGGATTAAATGGGAGAAAACGCAAGGAATCAGTTGAGCCCACAACCGAAAAAACGTAAGCCGCGGACCTGAAAAAAGTCTGAAAAATCGGACCCCCAACAATTCTTGATTTTTCTGCTTAAAATGATTGGACAGTACCTGCTGATAGTGAATACGAAGAAAATAGGAACCAGGAATGGATTAAATGGGAGAAAACGCAAGGAATCAGTTGAGCCCACAACCGAAAAAAAACGTAAGCCGCGGACCTGAAAAAAGTCTGAAAAATCTGACCCCCAACAATTCTTGATTTTTCTTCTGAAAATGATTGCAAAGAACCTGCTGATAGTGAATACGAAGAAAATGAGAACCAGGAATGGATTAATTCGAAGAGAACGCAAGGAATCAGTTGAAACCACAACCGAAAAAAACGTAAGCCGCGGACCTGAAAAAAGTCTGAATAATCGGACCCCCAACAATTCTTGATTTTTCTGCTTAAAATGACTGGACAGTACCTGCTGATAGTGGATACGAAGAATAAGGACCAGGAATGGATTAAATGGGAGAAAACGCAAGGAATCAGTTGAGCCCACAACCAAAAAAACGTAAGCCGTGGACCTGAAAAAATCTGAAAAATCGGACCCCCAACAATTCTTGATTTTCCTGCTTAAAATGATTGGACAGTACCTGGTGATAGTGAATACGAGGAAAATAGGAACCAGGAATGGATTAAATGGGAGAAAACGCAAGGAATCAGTTGAGCCCACAACCGAAAAAAACGTAAGCCGTGGAGCTGAAAAAGTCTGAAAAATCGGACCCCCAACAATTCTTGATTTTTCTGCTTAAAATGATTGGACAGTACCTGCTGATAGTGGATACGAAAAATTAGGAACCAGGAATGGATTAAATGGGAGAAAACGCAAGGAATCAGTTGAGCCCACAACCGAAAAAAACGTAAGCCACGGACCTGAAAAAAATCTGAAAAATCGGACCCCCAACAATTCTTGATTTTTCTGCTTAAAATGATTGGACAGTACCTGCTGATAGTGGATACGAAGAAATTAGGAACCAGGAATGGATTAAATGGGAGAAAACGCAAGGAATCAGTTGAGCCCACAAAAAAACGTCGCCGCGGACCTGAAAAAATCTGAAAAATCGGACCCCCAACAATTCTTGATTTTTCTGCTTAAAATGATTGGACAGTACCTGCTGATAGTGGATACGAAGAAAATAGGAACCAGGAATGGATTAAATGGGAGAAAACGCAAGGAATCAGTTGAGCCCACAACCGAAAAAAAACGTAAGCCGCGGACCTGAAAAAAGTCTGAAAAATCGGACCCCAACAATTCTTGATTTTTCTGCTTAAAATGATTGGACAGTACCTGCTGATAGTGGATACGAAGAAATTAGAACCAGGAATGGATTAAATGGGAGAAAACGCAAGGAATCAGTTGAGCCCACAACCAAAAACGTAAGCCACGGACCTGAAAAAGTCTGAAAATCGGACCCCCAACAATTCTTGATTTTTCTGCTTAAAATGATTGGACAGTACCTGCTGATAGTGGATACGAAGAAAACAAGGAACCAGGAATGGATTAAATGGGAGAAAACGCAAGGAATCAGTTGAGCCCACAACCAAAAAAAACGTAAGCCGGGACCTGAAAAAATCTGAAAAATCGGACCCCCAACAATTCTTGATTTTTCTGCTTAAAATGATTGGACAGTACCTGCTGATAGTGAATACGAGGAAAATAGGAACCAGGAATGGATTAAATGGGAGAAAAACCCAAGGAATCAGTTGAGCCCACAACCCGAAAAAAACGTAAGCCGTGGACCTGAAAAAATCTGAAAAATCGGACCCCCAACAATTCTTGATTTTTCTGCTTAAAATGATTGGACAGTACCTGCTGATAGTGGATACGAAAAAATTAGGAACCAGGAATGGATTAAATGGGAGAAAACGCAAGGAATCAGTTGAGCCCACAACCGAAAAAAAACGTAAAGCTGCGGACCAGAAAAAAATCTCAAAAATCGGACCCCCAACAATTCTTGATTTTCTGCTTAAAATGATTGGACAGTACCTGCTGATAGTGGAAAAAAATTAGTTGGATTAAATGGGAGAAACGCAAGGAATCAGTTGACCCCCAAGCTGAAAAAAGTTTGAAAATTTCTTGATTTTTCTGCTTAAAATGATTGGACAGTACCTGCTGATAGTGGATACGAAGAAATTATAGGAACCAGGAATGGATTAAATGGGAGAAAACGCAAGGAATCAGTTGAGCCCACAAACCTAAAAAACGTAAGCCGCGGACTGAAAAAGTTTGAAAATCGGACCCCCAACAATTCTTGATTTTTCTGCTTAAATGATTGGACAGTACCTGCTGATAGTGAATACGAAATTATAGGAACCAGGAATGGATTAAATGGGAGAAAACGCAGGAATCAGTTGAGCCCACAACCGAAAAACGTAAGCGCGGACCTGAAAAAAAGTCTGAAAAATCGGACCCCAACAATTCTTGATTTTTCTGCTTAAAATGATTGGACAGTACCTGCTGATAGTGGATACAAAAATTAGGAACCAGGATGGATTAAATGGGAGAAAACGCAAGGAATCAGTTGAGCCCACAACCGAAAAAACGTAAGCCGCGGACCTGAAAAAGTCTGAAAAATCGGACCCCCAACAATTCTTGATTTTTCTGCTTAAAATGATTGGACAGTACCTGCTGATAGTGGATACGAAGAAATATAGGAACCAGGAATGGATTAAATGGGAGAAAATGCAAGGAATCAGTTGAGCCCACAACCGAAAAAACGTAAGCCGCGGACCTGAAAAAGTCTGAAAAATCGGACCCCCAACAATTCTTGATTTTTCTGCTTGAAATGATTGGACAGTACCTGCTGATAGTGGATACGAAGATTATAGGAACCAGGAATGGATTAAATGGGAGAAAACGCAAAGGAATCAGTTGAGCCCACAACCAAAAAAACGTAAGCCAGCGGACCTGAAAAAATCTGAAAAATCGGACCCCCAACAATTCTTGATTTTTCTGCTTAAAATGATTGGACAGTACCTGCTGATAGTGGATACGAAGAAATTAGGAACCAGGAATGGATTAAATGGGAGAAAAACGCAAGGAATCAGTTGAGCCCACAACCGAAAAAAAACGAAAGCCGCGGACCTGAAAAAAGTCTGAAAAATCGGACCCCCAACAATTCTTGATTTTTCTGCTTAAAATGATTGGACAGTACCTGCTGATAGTGGATTCGAAGAAATTAGGAACCAGGATTGGATTAAATGGGAGAAAACGCAAGGAATCAGTTGAGCCCACAACCGAAAAAACGTAAGCCGCGGACCTGAAAAAGTCTGAAAAATCGGACCCCCAACAATTCTTGATTTTTCTGCTTAAAATGATTGGACAGTACCTGCTGATAGTGGATACGAAGAAATTAGGAACCAGGAATGGATTAAATGGGAGAAAACGCAAGGAATCATTTGAGCCCACAAAAAAAAACGTAAGCCACGGACCTGAAAAAGTTTGAAAAATTGGACCCCAACAATTCTTGATTTTTCTGCTTAAAATGATTGGACAGTACCTGCTGATAGTGGATACGAAGATTATAGGAACCAGGAATGGATTAAATGGGAGAAAACGCAAGGAATCAGTTGAGCCCACAACCGAAAAAACGTAAGCCGTGGACCTGAAAAAAAGTTTGAAAAATCGGACCTCCAACAATTCTTGATTTTTCTGCTTAAAATGATTGGACAGTATCTGCTGATATTGTATACGAGGAAAATAGGAACCAGGAATGGATTAAATGGGAGAAAAAATGCAAGAAATCAGTTGAGCCCACAACCGAAAAAAATGTAAGCCGCGGACCTGAAAAAAATCTGAAAAATCGGACCCACAACAATTCTTGATTTTTCTGCTTAAAATGATTGGACAGTACCTGCTGATAGTGGATACGAAGAAATTAGGAACCAGGATTGGATTAAATGGGAGAAAACGCAAGGAATCAGTTGAGCCCACAACCGAAAAAACGTAAGCCGCGGACCTGAAATAAGTCTGAAAAATCGGACCCCCAACAATTCTTGATTTTTCTGCTTAAAATGATTGGACAGTACCTGCTGATAGTGGATACGAAGATTATAGGAACCAGGAATGGATTAAATGGAGAAAACGCAAGAATCAGTTGAGCCCACAACCAAAAAAACGTAAGCCTCGGACCTGAAAAAGTCTGAAAATCGGACCCCCAACAATTCTTGATTTTTCTGCTTAAAATGATTGGACAGTACCTGCTGATAGTGAATACGAAGAAAATAGGAACCAGGATTGGATTAAATGGGAGAAAACGCAAGGAATCAGTTGAGCCCACAACCGAAAAAAACGTAAGCCGCGGACCTGAAAAAGTCTGAAAAATCGGACCCCCAACAATTCTTGATTTTTCTGCTTAAAATGATTGGACAGTACCTGCTGATAGTGGATACGAAGAAATTAGGAACCAGGAATGGATTAAATGGGAGAAAACGCAAGGAATCATTTGAGCCCACAACCGGAAAAAAAAAAAAGCCACGGACCTGAAAAAGTCTGAAAAATCGGACCCCAACAATTCTTGATTTTTCTGCTTAAAATGATTGGACAGTACCTGCTGATAGTGGATACGAAGATTATAGGAACCAGGAATGGATTAAATGGGAGAAAACGCAAGGAATCAGTTGAGCCCACAACCGAAAAAAAACGTAAAGCCGTGGACCTGAAAAAAGTTTGAAAAATCGGACCCCCAACAATTCTTGATTTTTCTGCTTAAAATGATTGCACAGTACCTGCTGATAGTGGATACGAAGATTATAGGAACCAGGAATGGATTAAATGGGAGAAAACGCAAGGAATCAGTTGAGCCCACAACCGAAAAAAAACGTAAGACCGCGGACCTGAAAAAAGTCTGAAAAATCGGACCCCAACAATTCTTGATTTTTCTGCTTAAAATGATTGGACAGTATCTGCTGATATTGTATACGAGGAAAATAGGAACCAGGAATGGATTAAATGGGAGAAAATGCAAGAAATCAGTTGAGCCCACAACCGAAAAAAATGTAAGCCGCGGACCTGAAAAAAATCTGAAAAGTCGGACCCACAACAATTCTTGATTTTTCTGCTTAAAATGATTGGACAGTACCTGCTGATAGTGGATACGAAGAAATTAGGAACCAGGATTGGATTAAATGGGAGAAAACGCAAGGAATCAGTTGAGCCCACAACCGAAAAAAACGTAAGCCGCGGACCTGAAATAAGTCTGAATAATCGGACCCCCAACAATTCTTGATTTTTCTGCTTAAAATGATTGGACAGTACCTGCTGATAGTGGATACGAAGATTATAGGAACCAGGAATGGATTAAATGGGAGAAAACGCAAGGAATCAGTTGAGCCCACAACCAAAAAAACGTAAGCCTCGGACCTGAAAAAGTCTGAAAAATCGGACCCCCAACAATTCTTGATTTTTCTGCTCAAAATGATTGGACAGTACCTGCTGATAGTGGATACGAAGAAATTAGGAACCAGGAATGGATTAAATGGGAGAAAACGCAAGGAATCATTTGAGCCCACAACCGGAAAAAAACGTAAGCCGCGGACCTGAAAAAAGTCTGAAAAATTGGACCCCCAACAATTCTTGATTTTTCTGCTTAAAATGATTGGACAGTACCTGCTGATAGTGGATACGAAGATTATAGGAACCAGGAATGGATTAAATGGGAGAAAACGCAAGGAATCAGTTGAGCCCACAACCGAAAAAAACGTAAGCCGTGGACCTGAAAAAAGTTTGAAAAATCGGACCCCCAACAATTCTTGATTTTTCTGCTTAAAATGATTGCACAGTACCTGCTGATAGTGGATAAGATTATAGGAACCAGGAATGGATTAAATGGGAGAAAACGCAAGGAATCAGTTGAGCCCACAACCGAAAAAACGTAAGCCGCGGACCTGAAAAAGTCTGAAAAATCGGACCCCCAACAATTCTTGATTTTTCTGCTTAAAATGATTGGACAGTACCTGCTGATAGTGGATACGAAGAAATTAGGAACCAGGAATGGATTAAATGGGAGAAAACGGGAATCATTTTGAGCCCACAACCGAAAAAACGTAAGCCGCGGACCTGAAAAAGTCTGAAAAATCGGACCCCAACAATTCTTGATTTTTCTGCTTAAAACTATTGGACAGTACCTGCTGATAGTGAATACGAAGATTATAGGAACCAGGAATGGATTAAATGGGAGAAAACGCAAGGAATCAGTTGAGCCCACAACCGAAAAAAACGTAAGCCGTGGACCTGAAATAAGTCTGAAAAATCGGACCCCCAACAATTCTTGATTTTTCTGATTAAAATGATTGGACAGTACCTGCTGATAGTGGATACGAAGAAATTAGGAACCAGGAATGGATTAAATGGGAGAAAACGCGAGGAATCAGTTGAGCCCACAACCAAAAAAACGTAAGCCACGGACCTGAAAATAGTCTGAAAAATCGGACCCACAACAATTCTTGATTTTTCTGCTTAAAATGTTTGGAGAGTACCTGCTAATAGTGGATACGAAGAAAATTAGGAACCAGGAATGGATTTAATGGGAGAAAACGCAAGGAATCAGTTGAGCCCACAACCGAAAAAACGTAAGCCGCGGACCTGAAAAAGTCTGAAAAATCGGACCCCCAACAATTCTTGATTTTTCTGCTTAAAATGATTGGACAGTATCTGCTGATAGTGGATACGAGAAGAAATTAGGAACCAGGAATGGATTAAATGGGAGAAAACGCCAAGGAATCAGTTGAGCCCACAACCGAAAAAAATAAGCCGCGGACCTGAAAAAAATCTGAAAAATCGGACCCCCAACAATTCTTGATTTTTCTGCTTAAAATGATTGGAAAGTACCTGCTGATAGTGAATACGAGGAAAATAGGAACCAGGAATGGATTAAATGGGAGAAAACGCAAGGAATCAGTTGAGCCAACAACCGAAAAAAAACGTAAGCCGCGGACATGAAAAAAGTCTGAAAAATCGGACCCCCAACAATTCTTGATTTTTCTGCTTAAAATGATTGGACAGTACCTGCTGATAGTGGATACGAAGAAATGAGGAACCAGGATTGGATTAAATGGGAGAAAACGCAAGGAATCAGTTGAGCCCACAACCGAAAAAAACGTAAGCCGCAGACCTGAAATAAGTCTGAAAAATCGGACCCCCAACAATTCTTGATTTTTCTGCTTAAAATGATTGGACAGTACCTGCTGATAGTGGATATGAAGATTATAGGAACCAGGAATGGATTAAATGGGAGAAAACGCAAGGAATCAGTTGAGCCCACAACCGAAAAAAACGTAAGCCGCGGACCTGAAAAAAGTCTGAAAAATCGGACCCCCAACAATTCTTGATTTTTCTGATTAAAATGATTGGACAGTACCTGCTGATAGTGAATACGAAGATTATAGGAACCAGGAATGGATTAAATGGGAGAAAACGCAAGGAATCAGTTTAGCCCACAACCGAAAAAAACGTAAGCCGTGGACTTGAAAAAAATCTGAAAAATCGGACGCCCAACAATTCTTGATTTTTCTGCTGAAAATGATTGGACAGTACCTGTTGATAGTGGATACGAAGATTATAGGAACCAGGAATGGATTAAATGGGAGAAAACGCAAGGAATCAGTTGAGCCCACAACCGAAAAAACGTGAAGCCAGCGGACCTGAAAAAAATCTGAAAAATCGGACCCCCAACAATTCTTGATTTTTCTGCTTAAAATGATTGGACAGTACCTGCTGATAGTGGATAGGAAAAATAGGAACCAGGAATGGATTAAATGGGAGAAAACGCAAGGAACCAGTTGAGCCCACAACCGAAAAAAACGTAAGCCGCGGACCTGAAAAAAAGTCTGAAAAATCGGACCCCCAACAATATTTGATTTTTCTGATTAAAATGATTGGACAGTACCTGCTGATAGTGAATACGAGGAAAATAGGAACCAGGAATGGATTAAATGGGAGAAAACGCAAGGAATCAGTTTAGCCCACAACCGAAAAAACGTAAGCCGCGGACCTGAAAAAATCTGAAAAATCGGACCCCCAACAATTCTTGATTTTTCTGCTTAAAATGATTGGACAGTACCTGCTGATAGTGGATACGAAGATTATAGGAACCAGGAATGGATTAAATGGGAGAAAACGCAAGGAATCAGTTGAGCCCACAACCGAAAAAAAACGTAAGCATGGACCTGAAAAAAGTCTGGAAAATCGGACCCCCAACAATTCTTGATTTTTCTGATTAAAATGATTGGACAGTACCTGCTGATTGTGAATACGAGGAAAATAGGAACCAGGAATGGATTAAATGGGAGAAAACGCAAGGAATCAGTTGAGCCCACAACCAAAAAAAAATAAGCCGCACAAATGAAAAAAGTCTGAAAAATCGGACCCCCAACAATTCTTGATTTTTCTGCTTAAAATGATTGGAGAGGACCTGCTAATAGTGGATACGAAGAAATTAGGAACCAGGAATGGATTAAATGGGAGAAAACGCAAGGAATCAGTTGAGCCCACAACCGAAAAAAACGTAAGCCGCGGACCTGAAAAAGTCTGAAAAATCGGACCCCCAACAATTCTTGATTTTTCTGCTTAAAATGATTGGACAGTACCTGCTGATAGTGGATACGAAGAAATTAGGAACCAGGATTGGATTAAATGGGAGAAAACGCAAGGAATCAGTTGAGCCCACAACCGAAAAAAACGTAAGCCGCGGACCTGAAAAAAATCTGAAAAATCGGACCCCCAACAATTCTTGATTTTTCTGCTTAAAATGATTGGACAGTACCTGCTGATAGTGAATACGAGGAAAATAGGAACCAGGAATGGATTAAATGGGAGAAAACGCAAGGAATCAGTTGAGCCCACAACCGAAAAAACGTAAGCCGCGGACCTGAAAAAATCTGAAAAATCGGACCCCCAACAATTCTTGATTTTCTGCTTAAAATGATTGGAGAGGACCTGCTAATAGTGGATACGAAGAAATTAGGAACCAGGAATGGATTAAATGGGAGAAAACGCAAGGAATCAGTTGAGCCCACAACCGAAAAAAACGTAAGCCGTGGAACTGAAAAAAGTCTGAAAAATCGGACCCCCAACAATTCTTGATTTTTCTGCTTAAAATGATTGGAGAGTACCTGCTAATAGTGGATACGAAGAAATTAGGAACCAGGAATGGATTAAATGGGAGAAAACGCAAGGAATCAGTTGAGCCCACAACCGAAAAAAACGTAAGCCGCGGAGCTGAAAAAAATCTGAAAAATCGGACCCCCAACAATTCTTGATTTTTCTGCTTAAAATGATTGGACATTAGCTGCTGATAGTGAATACGAGGAAAAAAGGAACCGGGAATGGATTAAATGGGAGAAAACGCAAGGAATCAGTTGAAACCACAACCGAAAAAAACGTAAGCCGTGGAACTGAAAAAAGTTTGAAAAATCGGACCCCCAACAATTCTTGATTTTTCTGCTTAAAATGATTGGAGAGTACCTGGTAATAGTGGATACGAAGAAATTAGGAACCAGGAATGGATTAAATGGGAGAAAACGCGAGGAATCAGTTGAGCCCACAACCAAAAAAAACGTAGCCGCGGACCTGAAAAAAGTCTGGAAAATCGGACCCCAACAATTCTTGATTTTTCTGATTAAAATGATTGGACAGTACCTGCTGATTGTGAATACGAGGAAAATAGGAACCAGGAATGGATTAAATGGGAGAAAACGCAAGGAATCAGTTGAGCCCACAACCAAAAAAAAAAGCCGCACCTGAAAAAAGTCTGAAAATCGGACCCCCAACAATTCTTGATTTTTCTGCTTAAAATGATTGGAGAGGACCTGCTAATAGTGGATACGAAGAAATTAGGAACCAGGAATGGATTAAATGGGAGAAAACGCAAGGAATCAGTTGAGCCCACAACCGAAAAAACGTAAGCCGGGAACTGAAAAAAAGTCTGAAAAATCGGACCCCAACAATTCTTGATTTTTCTGCTTAAAATGATTGGAGAGTACCTGCTAATAGTGGATACGAAGAAATTAGGAACCAGGAATGGATTAAATGGGAGAAAACGCGAGAATCAGTTGAGCCCACAACCAAAAAAACGCAAGTCGCGGACCTGAAAAAAGTCTGGAAAATCGGACCCCCAACAATTCTTGATTTTTCTGATTAAAATGATTGGACAGTACCTGCTGATTGTGAATACGACGAGGAAAATAGGAACCAGGAATGGATTAAATGGGAGAAACGCAAGGAATCAGTTGAGCCCACAACCAAAAAAAAAAAGTAAGCCGGACCTGAAAAAGTCTGAAATATCGGACCCCCAACAATTCTTGATTTTTCTGCTTAAAATGATTGGAGGACCTGCTAATAGTGGATACGAAGAAATTAGGAACCAGGAATGGATTAAATGGGAGAAAACGCAAGGAATCAGTTGAGCCCACAACCGAAAAAATGTAAGCCGCGGACCTGAAAAAGTCTGAAAAATCGGACCCCAAAAATTCTTGATTTTTCTGCTTAAAATGATTGGACAGTACCTGCTGATAGTGGATACGAAGAAATTAGGAACCAGGATTGGATTAAATGGGAGAAAACGCATGGAATCAGTTGAGCCCTACAACCGAAAAAACGTAAGCCATGGACCTGAAAAATCTGAAAATCGGACCCCCAACAATTCTTGATTTTTCTGCTTAAAATGATTGGAGAGGACCTGCTAATAGTGGATACGAAGAAATTAGGAACCAGGAATGGATTAAATGGGAGAAAAACGCAAGGAATCAGTTGAGCCAAACCGAAAAAAACGTAAGCCGTGGAACTGAAAAAGTCTGAAAAATCGGACCCCAACAATTCTTGATTTTTCTGCTTAAAATGATTGGACAGTACCTGCTGATAGTGTATACGAAGAAATTAGGAACCAGGAATGGATTAAATGGGAGAAAACGCAAGAATCAGTTGAGCCCACAACCGAAAAAAAACGTAAGCCGCGACCTGAAAAAATCTGAAAAATCGGACCCCCAACAATTCTTGATTTTTCTGCTTAAAATGATTGGACATTAGCTGCTGATAGTGAATACGAAGAAAAAAAAAGGAACCAGGGAATGGATTAAATGGGAGAAACGCATGAATCAGTTGAAACCACAACCGAAAAAAACGTAAGCAGTGGAACTGAAAAAAGTTTGAAAAATCGGACCCCCAACAATTCTTGATTTTTCTGCTTAAAATGATTGGAGAGTACCTGGTAATAGTGGATACGAAGAAATTAGGAACCAGGAATGGATTAAATGGGAGAAAACGCAGAATCAGTTGAGCCTAAATCCAAAAAAAACGTAAGACCTGAAAAAAGTCTGAAAAATCGGACCCCCAACAATTCTTGATTTTTCTGCTTAAAATGATTGGACAGTACCTGCTGATAGTGGATACGAAGAAATTAGGAACCAGGAATGGATTAAATGGGAGAAAACGCAAGGAATCAGTTGAAACCACAACCGAAAAAAACGTAAGCCGCGGACCTGAAAAAAATCTGAAAAATCGGACCCCCAACAATTCTTGATTTTTTGCTTAAAATGATTGGACAGTACCTGCTGATAGTGGATACGAAAGAAATTAGGAACCAGGAATGGATTAAATGGGAGAAAACGCAAGAATCAGTTGAGCCCACAACCGAAAAAAAACGTAAAAGCAAGGGAGCTGAAAAAGTCTGAAAAATCGGACCCCCAACAATTCTTGATTTTCTGCTTAAAAAATGATTGGAGAGTACCTGCTGATAGTGGATACGAAGAAATTAGGAACCAGGAATGGATTAAATGGGAGAAAAACGCAAGGAATCAGTTGAGCCCACAACCAAAAAACGTAAGCATGGACCTGAAAAAATCTGAAAAATCGGACCCCCAACAATTCTTGATTTTTCTGATTAAAATGATTGGACAGTACCTGCTGATAGTGAATACGAGAAAATAGGAACCAGGAATGGATTAAATGGGAGAAAACGCAGGAATCAGTTGAGCCCACAACCGAAAAAACGTAAGCCGCGGACCTGAAAAAAAGTCTGAAAAATCGGACCCCCAACAATTCTTGATTTTTCTGCTTAAAATGATTGGACAGTACCTGCTGATAGTGAATACGAAGATTATAGGAACCAGGAATGGATTAAATGGGAGAAAACGCAAAAGAATCAGTTGAGCCCACAACCGAAAAAACGTAAGCCGCGGACCTGAAAAAGTCTGAAAAATCGGACCCCCAACAATTCTTGATTTTTCTGATTAAAATGATTGGACAGTACCTGCTGATTGTGAATACGAGGAAAAAATAGGAACCAGGAATGGATTAAATGGGAGAAAACGTGAGGAATCAGTTGAGACCACAACCAAAAAAAAAGTAAGCCGCACAAATGAAAAAGTCTGAAAATCGGACCCCCAACAATTCTTGATTTTTCTGCTAAAAATGATTGGAGAGGACCTGCTAATAGTGGATACTGAGAAATTAGGAACCAGGAATGGATTAAATGGGAGAAAAACGCAGGAATCAGTTGAGCCCACAACCAAAAAAACGTAAGCCGCGGACTGAAAAAGTCTGAAAAATCTGACCCCCAACAATTCTTGATTTTTCTGCTTAAAATGATTGGACATTAGCTGCTGATAGTGAATACGAGGAAAAAAGGAACCAGGACTGGATTAAATGGGAGAAAACCCAAGGAATCAGTTGAGCCCACAACCGAAAAAACGTAAGTCAGCGGACCTGAAAAAAATCTGAAAAATCGGACCCCCAACAATTCTTGATTTTTCTGCTTAAAATGATTGGACAGTACCTGCTGATAGTGAATACGAAGAAAATAAGGACCAGGAATGGATTAAATGGGAGAAAACGCAAGGAATCAGTTGAGCCCACAACCAAAACGTGTAAAGCCGCGGACCTGAAAAAATCTGAAAAATCGGACCCCAACAATTCTTGATTTTTCTGCTTAAAATGATTGGACATTAGCTGCTGATAGTGAATACGAAGAAATTAGGAACCAGGATTGGATTAAATGGAAAACGCAAGGAATCAGTTGAGCCCACAACAAAAAACGTAAGCCGCGGACCTGAAAAAATCTGAAAAATCGGACCCCAACAATTCTTGATTTTTCTGCTTAAAATGATTGGAGAGGACCTGCTAATAGTGATACGAAGAAATTAGGAACCAGGAATGGATTAAATGGGAGAAAAAGCAAGGAATCAGTTGAGCCCAACCGCAAAAAAAAACGTGGGAGCTGGAACTGAAAAAATCTGAAAAATCGGACCCCAACAATTCTTGATTTTTCTGCTTAAAATGATTGGAGAGTACCTGCTAATAGTGGATACGAAGAAATTAGGAACCAGGAATGGATTAAATGGGAGAAAAACGCAAGGAATCAGTTGAGCCCCACAACCCGAAAAAACGTAAGCCAGCGGAGCTGAAAAATCTGAAAATCGGACCCCCAACAATTCTTGATTTTTCTGCTTAAAATGATTGGACATTAGCTGCTGATAGTGAATACGAGGAAAAAAAGGAAACCAGGAATGGATTAAATGGGAGAAAACGCAAGGAATCAGTTGAAACCACAACCGAAAAAAACGTAAGCCGTGGAACTGAAAAAAGTTTGAAAAATCGGACCCCCAACAATTCTTGATTTTTCTGCTTAAAATGATTGGAGAGTACCTGGTAATAGTGGATACGAAGAAATTAGGAACCAGGAATGGATTAAATGGGAGAAAACGCGAGGAATCAGTTGAGCCCACAACCAAAAAAACGTAAGCCGCGGACCTGAAAAGTCTGAAAATCGGACCCCAACAATTCTTGATTTTTCTGATTAAAATGATTGGACAGTACCTGCTGATTGTGAATACGAAAAATAGGAACCAGGAATGGATTAAATGGGAGAAAACGCAAGGAATCAGTTGAGCCCACAACCAAAAAAAAGTAAGCCGCACAAATGAAAAAAGTCTGAAAAATCGGACCCCCAACAATTCTTGATTTTTCTGCTTAAAATGATTGGAGAGGACCTGCTAATAGTGGATACGAAGAAATTAGGAACCAGGAATGGATTAAATGGGAGAAAACGCAAAGAATCAGTTGAGCCCACAACCGAAAAAATGTAAGCCGCGGACCTGAAAAAGTCTGAAAATCGGATCCCCAACAATTCTTGATTTTTCTGCTTAAATGATTGGACAGTACCTGCTGATAGTGGATACGAAGAAATTAGGAACCAGGATTGGATTAAATGGGAGAAAACGAAGGAATCAGTTGAGCCAACAACCGAAAAAACGTAAGTCATGGACCTGAAAAAGTCTGAAAAATCGGACCCCCAACAATTCTTGATTTTTCTGCTTAAATGATTGGACAGTACCTGCTGATAGTGAATAAGGGAAAATAGGAACCAGGAATGGATTAAATGGGAGAAAACGCAAAGAATCAGTTGAGCCCACAACCGAAAAAAACGTAAGCCGCGGACCTGAAAAAATCTGAAAAATCGGACCCCCAACAATTCTTGATTTTTCTGCTTAAAATGATTGGAGAGGACCTGCTAATAGTGAATCGAAGAAATTAGGAACCAGGAATGGATTAAATGGGAGAAACGGCGAAATCAGTTGAGCCCACAACCTAAAAAACGTTCGTGGAACTGAAAAAAGCCTGAAGTCTGAAAATCGGACCCCAACAATTCTTGATTTTTCTGCTTAAAATGATTGGAGAGTACCTGCTAATAGTGGATACGAAGAAATTAGGAACCAGAATGGATTAAATGGGAGAAAACGCAAGGAATCAGTTGAGCCCACAACCGAAAAAAAACGTGAAGTCATGGAGCTGAAAAAATCTGAAAAATCGGACCCCAACAATTCTTGATTTTCTGCTTAAAATGATTGGACATTAGCATGATAGTGAATACGAGGAAAAAAGGAACCGGGAATGGATTAAATGGGAGAAAACGCAAGAATCAGTTGAAACCACAACCGAAAAAACGTAAGCCGTGAACTGAAAAAAGTTTGAAAATCGGACCCCCAACAATTCTTGATTTTCTGCTTAAAATGATTGGAGAGTACCTGGTAATAGTGGATACGAAATACCGGAACCAGGAAATGGATTAAATGGGAGAAAACGCCGAGAATCAATTGGCCCACAACCAAAAAAAAACGCAGCGGACCCTGAAAAAAGTCTGGAAAATCGGACCCCCAACAATTCTTGATTTTTCTGATTAAAATGATTGGACAGTACCTGCTGATTGTGAATACGAGGAAAATAGGAACCAGGAATGGATTAAATGGGAGAAAACTAAGGAATCAGTTGAGCCCACAACCAAAAAAAAAAAGTAAGCCGCACAAATGAAAAAAGTCTGAAATATCGGACCCCCAACAATTCTTGATTTTCTGCTTAAAATGATTGGAGAGGACCTGCTAATAGTGGATACTTGAAAATTAGGAACCAGGAATGGATTAAATGGAGAAAACGCAAGAATCAGTTGAGCCCACAAAAAAAATGGGGAAATGCGGACCTGAAAAAGTCTGAAAATCGGACCCCCAAAAATTCTTGATTTTCTGCTTAAAATGATTGGACAGTACCTGCTGATAGTGGATACGAAGAAATTAGGAACCAGTTGGATTAAATGGGAGAAAACGCAAGGAATCAGTTGAGCCCACAACCAAAAAAGTGAAGCATGGCACAAATGAAAAAAATCTGAAAAATCGGACCCACAACAATTCTTGATTTTCTGCTTAAAATGATTTGGAGAGGACCTGCTAATAGTGGATCTGAAAAAATTAGGAACCAGGAATGGATTAAATGGGAGAAAACGCAAGGAATCAGTTGAGCCTACAAATCGAAAAAATGTAAGCGGACCTGAAAAAAAGTCTGAAAAATCGGACCCCAACAATTCTTGATTTTTCTGATTAAAATGATTGGACAGTACCTGCTGATAGTGGATACGAAGAAATTAGGAACCAGGATTGGATTAAATAGGAAGAACTGAAGATGCCACACAATCAAAAACGTAAGTCGCGGACCTGAAAAAAAAAGTCTGAAAAATCGGACCCCAACAATTCTTGATTTTTCTGCTTAAAATGATTGGACAGTACCTGTTATAGTGATAATGAAGATTATAGGAACCAGGAATGGATTAAATGGGAGAAAACGCAAGGAATCAGTTGAGCCACAAATCGTAAAAAAATCCAATAAGCCGCGGACCTGAAAAAGTCTGAAAAAATCGGACCCCAACAATTCTCTTGATTTTTCTGCTTAAAATGATTGAGAGGACCTGCTAATAGTGAATCTGAAGAAATTAGGAACCAGGAATGGATTAAATGGGGAGAAAAGCACTTAGGAATCAGTTGAGCCCACAACCGAAAAAACGTAAACCGTGGAACTGAAAAAAGTCTGAAAAATCGGACCCCAACAATTCTTGATTTTTCTGCTTAAAATGATTGGAGAGTACCTGCAATAGTGGATACGAAGAAATTAGGAACCAGGAATGGATTAAATGGGAGAAAAAATGCAGGAATCAGTTGAGCCCACAACCAAAAAACGAAGCCACGGACCTGAAAAAAATCTGAAAAATCGGACCCCAACAATTCTTGATTTTCTGCTTAAAATGATTGGACATTAGCTGCTGATAGTGGAATACGAGGAAAAAAGGAACCGGAATGGATTAAATGGGAGAAACGCAAGGAATCAGTTGAAACCACAACCGAAAAAACGTAAGCAGTGAACTGAAAAAAGTTTGAAAAATCGGACCCCCAACAATTCTTGATTTTTCTGCTTAAAATGATTGGAGAGTACCTGGTAATAGTGGATACGAAGAAATTAGGAACCAGGAATGGATTAAATGGGAGAAAACGCGAGAATCAGTTGAGCTCACAACCAAAAACGAAGACCTGAAAAATCTGAAAATCGGACCCCAACAATTCTTGATTTTCCTGCTTAAAATGATTGGACAGTACCTGCTGATAGTGGATACGAAGAAATTAGGAACCAAGAATGGATTAAATGGGAGAAACGCAAGGAATCAGTTGAAACCACAAATCAAAAACGTACAGTGGAACTGAAAAAGTTTGAAAAATCGGACCCCCAACAATTCTTGATTTTTCTGCTTAAAATGATTGGAGGACCTGTAATAGTGGATCTGAAGATTATAGGAACAAGGGAATGGATTAAAATGGGAAAACGCAAGAATCAGTTTAGCCCACAACCGAAAAAACGTAAGTCAGCGGACCTGAAAAAGTCTGAAAATCGGACCCCCAACAATTCTTGATTTTCTGCTTAAATGATTGGACAGTACCTGCTGATAGTGGATACGAAGATTATAGAACAAGGGAATGGATTAAATGGGAGAAAACGCCAAGGAATCAGTTTAGCCCAAACCGAAAAAACGTAAGCCCTGGACCTGAAAAATCTGAAAAATCGGACCCCAACAATTCTTGATTTTTCTGCTTAAAATGATTGGAGAGTACCTGCTAATAGTGGATACGAAATTAGGAACCAGGAATGGATTAAATGGGAGAAAACGCAAGGAATCGGATGAGCCCACAACCGAAAAAAAACGTAAACGCGGACCTGAAAAAGTCTGAAAAATCGGACCCCAACAATTCTTGATTTTTCTGCTTAAAATGATGGACAGTACCTGCTGATAGTGGATAATGAAGATTATAGGAACCAGGAATGCAAAATGGAGAAATCGTGAGGAGTCAGTTGGAGGCCAAAACCAAAAAAACGTAAGTCATGGACTGAAAAAGTCTGAAAATCGGACCACAAAAAGTATTGATTTTTCTGCTCAAAGTAGGAATAGCCTGCAGATATGAGATACAAAGAAAAAGGCACCAGGAATGCATTAAATGGGAAAAATCACCAGGAGTCAGTTGAGGCCAAAACCGAAAAAAACGTAAGCCACGGACCTGAAAAAAAAAAATCTGAAAATCGGACCCTCAACAATTCTTGATTTTTCTGCTTAAATGATTGGACAGTACCTGCTGATAGTGGGATACGAAGAAATTAGGAACCAGGATTGGATTAAATGGGGAAAACGCATGAAATCAGTTGAGCCACAACCCGAAAAAAACGTAAGCACGGACCTGAAAAAAAGTCTGGAAAATCGACCCCAACAATTCGTGATTTTTCTGATTAAATGATTGACAGTACCTGCTGATTGTGAATACGAAAATAGGAACCAGGAATGGATTAAATGGAAAAAATGCAAGAATCAGTTGAGCCCACAAAATCAAAAAAACGTAAGCCGGGACCTGAAAAAAATCTGAAAATCGGACCCCCAACAATTCTTGATTTTTCTGCTTAAAATGATTAGGCAGTATCTGCTGATAGTGAATACGAAAAAATAAGGACCAGGGAATGGATTAAATGGGAGAAAACGCAAGGAATCAGTTGAGCCCACAACCGAAAAAAACTTAAGTCAGCGGACCTGAAAAGTCTGGAAAATCGGACCAACAATTCTTGATTTTTCTGATTAAAATGATTGGACAGTACCTGCTGATTGTGAATACGAAAAGATTATAGGAACCGGAAATGGATTAAATGGGAGAAAAAAAAGAATCAGTTGAGCCCACAACCTCAAAAAAAACGTAAGTCATGACCTGAAAAAATCTGAAAATCGGACCCCCAACAATTCTTGATTTTCTGCTTAAAATGATTACACAGTACCTGCTGATAGTGGATACGTGATTATAGGAACCGGGAATGGATTAAATGGGAGAAAATGCAAATCAGTTGAAACCACAAACCGAAAAAACGTAAGTCATGGACCTGAAAAGTTTGAAAAATCGGACCCTAACAATTCTTGATTTTTCTGCTTAAAATGATTGGAGAGTACCTGGTAATAGTGGATACTAAGAAATTAGGAAATAGGAATGGATTAAATGGGAGAGAAAACGCGAGAACTCAGTTGAGCCCACAACCAAAAACGTAGACCTGAAAATCTGAAAATCGGACCCCCAACAATTCTTGATTTTCCTGCTTAAAATGATTGGACAGTACCTGCTGATAGTGGATACGAAGAAAT